>CAMGYJ010000003.1:5802031-6402031 GCA_946122785.1 Linum tenue
TGCATCATCGTCTTCATCACCATGGCTGGCTATTCAAATGAATCTAATTAGCTGCTTCGAGTTTCCTATCGAGTAGTTTGTTACATGTATGCATATCGACGAGCCTTGCTGCTTAATTGTCTATATATTGTGTACTGATTTATGAAGAGGATTTCGATATCTTCATTGCTTCCTCTTGTCTCTCATTACTGCTTTATGTTCTGTAAATTGTAAGCATGTGCTCGGCCGCTTGCGGAGGGGACGATGCATTTTGTTTTGGGCTCAAGGGTTTTCCAAGCTCCATACCTTTAAATTAACAAGAAATTTTTCGTAACACACATTGATCACGTTGAGGTTCTTGTACTAATACTTTAGTAAATATTTGTTTGAAAAATGATGATTTTGACGAGATCACTCTATTTTTGGGCTCGTGGGTTTTTCGTATTGGGCTAGGGGTGTTTTTCCTTTTCGTTTAAGTTTATCTTTTGTGTTTGGAGAAGGGGTAGCCGAATAGGAGTGGGTATGCGGGTAGGATTAGGTTACGTATTAAGCTTTTCTCAGCCAATAAATATGTAAGTTCGACATTAGTTCCGTATACAATTAATAAATGAAAGGTTTATTGAAACCATCCGACTGTTTTTGAAAACCAAACCATAACTCAAACCAAAATCGGTTACTCCGGAGCAACCCAAACCACTTTAAAAATAAACAAGCTGACAATATCTAAGCATTTCAAACAAAAAGCCCAAACACTTGGGCACTAAGCCAATAACAATCCAAATACTTAAATCGGCTTAACTCAGAATCTCCACTTTATACTCCTAACCACGCAACAAAGTAATTAAACTATTCTAGCTCCGACTCCTCATGAACTCCTTGATTCCTCGTCAATGCTGGTACGGCTGCTCGCCTCGCCATGCTACTTCGCGGGATCCACCTCGACTAACCCTTCCTCCACCTGGTGAGCGAGAATGGGTCAGTCTCGTCATTACTTCCTAAGGTCTTGCCCTAAGCAAAACCTTACTAAACACATTATTAGCGGGTTTCCTTTCTTAAACGAAAGTCGTTCTCGCTTTCATCCTTAATAACTTATTCCAAAACAACTAATAGATCTTTACTCCTATCCTTATCTTATAGAAGTTATTTACTTCTATTCTTATTACTTTATTCCCTTAATAACTTATGAAAACTCTTATGCTCCTAACCTAATCTTTTAGAAGTTCTCAACTTCTATCTTTAACTCATACATTTAACTATTAGGGACCACCGCGTTATTTATCGTCGTCCGGTTTCCCTATCCTAAAAAAAAATGGTATTGCGTTACGTATCGCCGTCCATTAGTGACTCGACCATCTACCGCGTCCAGTAGTGGCCCAACCGCCCGGGGGTTCATCATGCCAATATCCATACACATTCATACACACACATAAGCACAATGCGTTCCTCCACCTTAAGTAGGCGGTGGGATGCCTCGCAAACATAATCGCACATAATCGTAAAATTAACTAACATTACTTAAAGTAAAAACGTAAACTAAAAGACCTATGACTGAGATATTACCCCTTTTACACTCACCTCCTATCCGTCGATTGTGACTCCGAATCTACTCTAACATTTCCACACTCACTCCCAAAAATAATCTTCTCGCTTCCACGATCCCATAGGCGCCGACGGTTCCTCGTTTGGACGTCAAACGAACAAGTTATGGCCAAAATAAGAATTTTCTCAGATTCAAAAGTATTAGCGACCAAAATCGAAATTTTCCAGTCAACCTAGTTGACCACGATCTTTCGGGAAAATTTCACAATCAGTCCTCAATTTTTTTAGCTATCAAGAATGGTACTTGAAATTGACAGATTTTCGTCCCCAACTTCCGATACTCGTTTCTCCCTCGTTTGACGTCCGAATTCGATTTCGTCGAAATGGCTAGATCCTGAGATAGTCCTCTTCGCGATGCTACCAAGATTTTGAAGCTTTTCTGAAGTCAACTACGATAGTGCCGCCGACGTTATCTTCCGTATGAGAAAAGCTTGCTAGGGTTTTGTGGAAGGATCAATCTTCAGCTATCTCTGAGATTGTCCTCTCCCTTTTATAGCTCAACGAAAATGAAAAGGAGAATCGATTACAGAGCGATGTCACTTGGCTGCTTTCCATTTGTTCATTTAAAGCCTAAATGGTAATTAAATGGCTAACTACTTTATCTCACTACATGTAGTAAAATGACACAATTCAATTAAAAACACTTCAGCAGCTTAATGAAACGTTTCTTTCTTTCGTACGTTTCGTCTAGCTTCTTCGTCTTCGAACCTCTTCTTCTTTAATCCTTCTACAATCAAGATTTGTACTCTGTAAGCCTCCCTCAAAGTTGTGGCAGTCACTCTGACTCCCAACTTGAGCAGCAAAGCCTGCATTCATTCCTTGTCCAATCCCTTTGTATCTGCAAGTTGATTGAATGTGCTTACATGATGAAGCTTGATCAACCCAGATTTAATCCTCTCCCTTTTAACATGCATATCAATTTCTATATGCTTTGTCCTTTCATGGAATAGTGGGTTCTCTGCTATATGTATGGCTGACCTATTGTCTCAGTAGACTGAGATGGGTAGAGGAACCTTCACACTTAATTCTGCTAACGGACCCTTTAACCATTCAACTTCACATATCAAAAGAGCTAAAGACCTGTACTCAGCCTCTGATGAAGACCTTAATACTGTGGTCTATTTCTTACTCTTCTAGGTCAATAAGGAGCTTCCCATGAAGGTGCAATACCCTGTTGTTGATCTCCTTGTATCTGGCCAAATTGCCTAGTCAGAGTCTATGAATCCCACTATCTTCAAGTCTGCTTTGCTGCTGTAATGTATACCTTGCCCAGGACTGTTCTTCAAGTATCCCAGAACCCTGTGAGCAGCCTCCAGATGATCATTACATGGTTGTTTTTGGAATTGGCACAACTGTTGAACTATGTAAATCAAGTCAGGTCTGGGGATAGTTACATAATGCAGTTTGCCTATTAACCTCCTGTACACTTCTCCATTTTCTAGGGGTGTGCCTTGGTTTGCAAACATCTTCACATTTGGGTCAGATGGTCTTGTAAACCCCTTTGCATCAAGGTATCCAGTATCCTTCAGCAGTTCCAATGCATACGTCATTTGACAGATACTGATTCCATCTGCAGTCCTGTTCACTTCCATTCCAAGGAAGTATTGTGGAGGTCCTAGCAGTTTGATCTTGAATTCTCTGCTCAATGCCTTTTTAATTTGTTCTATGTCTTTTGGTTCATATCCTCCTATAATAATGTCGTTCACATACACCAAAAGGACCACAATTCTCCCATGTACCCATTTAGTGAAGAGAGAGTAGTATGAAGCAGACTGTGCAAATCCATTCTTCAACAAGAACCCAGTCAGCCTTGCAAACCACTATCGTGAAGCTTGTTTAAGTCCATATAGTGACTTTTTAAGTCTACAAGACATCCCTTTACTATCAATTCCCTGCATATGTAGACCCTGTGGTATCTTCATATACACCTCTTCTTCTAAATCTCCATGGAGAAATGCATTTGAAACATTTAACTGCTCCAGTGTCAGTTCTTAATTGAAGCTACTGCCAAGAGTGCTTTGACTGAGTTGATCTTGGCTATAGGTGAAAAGGTGTATAGGAAGTCAATTCCATAGACTTGAGTTTATCCTTTTGCAACCAATCTAGCCTTAAACCTCTCTATGGATCCATCTGCCCTTCGTTTGATTTTAAACACCCACTTGTATCCAATGGCTTTCTTCCCATTAGGCAACTTCACTATATCCCATGTTTGGTTTTGTTCAAGAGCCCCTAGCTCTTCTTTGACAGCCCTGTTCCATATATCTGACTGCATTGTTTCATAATATGTGTCTGGTTTAATCTGAGAAATAACACTTAATGCAAAAGCCCTATCAGCAGAATTCAGATGATCCAAATTAAAGTAGACATGATGCTTTGACACTGCTGAACATGAACCAAACGCACCAAACTTTAGATCTGGATTCATTTCACAATTATCAAACCTAGCAGGTAATTTGTGAGTTCTTTGAGGTCTCCATGGAGGCTCATAATCCTGCTGAGGTTCTAGTTTTGTTTCCATCATAACATCTGGAGTGCAAGGTATGTCATCTGCATCTGCATCTAGTTCAGTATAGACTCATGAAAAACAACATCCCTGGAGATAATGAAGACTTGGTTGGTGTTAAGGTCTAATAGCTTATAGCCTTTAAGACCAGAAGGAATTCCAAGTAAGACACATTGTCTAGCCCTGGCATCAAATGTGGATCTCCCTGCTGCAATTGTACTAGCATACACCAAACATCCAAACACCTTCCGATGACCCATAAATGGAGCTTTCTTATAGATAGCCGCATAAGGGGAAATGTTTTTATAAGACTGGTGTGGGAATCCTGTTTATCAAGTAAATTGCATGGAGTATATAATCACTCCAATATGACAGTGGTATGCCAGATTGAAACCTAAGAGATCTTGAAACATTTAGAATGTGCTGATGTTTCCTCTCTACCAGACATTCTGCTCTGGAGTATAAACACATGACCTCTGGTGTTCTATACCTTCTTCCATATTGAAATCACACATATCAAACTCCCTGCCCTGATCACTTCTTACAACCTTCACTGTGGTTCCAAATTGATTTTTAACCAACTGCCAAAAACCTTTGAATAAATCCCTAGCTTCACTTTTGTGTTTCATAAGATAAATCCATGCAACACGTGTGCAATCATCAACCACAGTTAAGAAATAAGCATAACCATCATAGGAAACAACAGACAAATGACCCCAAATGTCAGTGTGGATCAACTGAACAGGTTTTGTTGCTTGACTGGTACTAATTGGAAATTGTTGTCTCTTGTGTTTTGATAAATGAAAGACACTACAATGTTCTGATTTGGAGGTAGAAACAGTAGAATCTAAATTGTGCAACAAGGTTTGCCTATCACTACTTGGATGTCATAGCCTCCAATGCCACAGATCACTTGATGAGGATAGAAGTTGTAGACACTAAAAGCTTGCAAGGAGTGATTTGGAAGGGAAGATGGAAGACTGGAAAAGCTGAGTTGATAAAGGCCATTAGATTTTCTTGCTAAACCAATCGTCATCTTGTTTAGTAGGTCCTCAAATTGGAAAAGATCAGAATGGAAGTGTAAGGCTAAGGGTAAGTCATGAGTGAGCCTACTGACTGAGACTAGATTGAAAGGAAAACTGGGAACTAGAAGTACATTTTTACAAATGTAATCCTGTTGATAGTCTGACAATCCCTATATGTGATACCGTAACCTTGGTGGTATTTGGTAAGTGCACAAATGAAACACCCTAATCCGGCCGGGTACTACTTTTACTAAAATGCCCTTGATAAATAAAATACTCAAATCTTAAATTACAACTGGGAAAATTTTTCACAAATAAAATAAACAAATTTCTGAAAACCACTCTTGTAGTTCAAAGCAACGCCCCAACACGTGAGCAACTTAACTCAAACTTTAAAAACTCAACTTGATCTCCAGTCTATACTCATAATCATAAAACATAATAACTAACTAGTCTCAAGTGTTGCTACTTGCGTGAAAAACTCTGACTAGACATCCTCTATGACGCTCGTACCGTCCTCCTCTACCTAGCTTCACTCGAACTGTTTCTCTCGATCCCGCTGCTCTCTAACTGCTCCTCTAGCTTCTTGCTCTTCAAACTGGTGAGTGAGTTGGGGTCAGTCTACGCCCTTACGTTTTAAAAATCTAGAACTTGAGTACTTTACTTAAACACTTAACTTTAACTGGTGGAAGTTGTTTGTACTTCCAATCTTAAAATCTTAACTCTTAAACTTTGAGGGAGTTGAAGCTACTCTCCTTTCTTGAAGCTCAAATCTTGACTTAAATCTTTTGACTGACACGGGGATCCCTCACTAGCTAGTCCGGTTGCCAACTCATACGTATGAGAAGCCATCCAGGCTTTCCTTAAACTTAAACTTAGTTAGGGAAGTCGTAACGATTCATCCCCCTAACATCTTAAACTTATCGTGGTGGCTCTTCACCACGATTCTCAAGAGCATAACTGCTGCTCGTCTTAAAAGTCTCAAGAGCATAACTGCTGCTCTATCTCAAAATGTCTCAAAAGGCAACGGACTGGCGTTAGTGACTAAAACACTTAAAACGACTTCACCTTCTTGAAGGTGAGATTACTTCTTAAAAGGGACTTGGTCTTAAACCACAGCTCAAACAAGCACATATCATCAATCATGAGAATAAACAAGCATAACAACACTTCACAAAAATAATGAAAACTCTAATACTTAAAAAATACGTAAGGCGTAGAATTTACCCCCTTTACACTCACCTTAGTTATCAGTCGATCGACTTGAACTAGTAAGAGTTCATCGCCTTAGATCACCTCCCACTTGACGCATACACACAAACTCCACCTCTCCATGCGCTTCCAAAAGCTCTTTAAGAAATTGTAATCCCATCTCATGTCTTCATCTCGCCAACACATGTAATTCCATCCAAAACTCTAATTATTTCCAACCCAAATGAACCCGGCCACTCATTACTTCTGGCCACGTTAACCTTTGTCTTCCACCAATTATTCACCTAATTGACCATCCTCAGCAACCCTATTTTAAGCTGCATCTCGTAATCAAACTGACCAACCTACAACCCTTGATTTCTTTGGAAACAGTAGGCAACACGACACTAATTTCCAGAATCGAACTACTAGATGCATCTCAATCTTACGATATAAGTATAATGGCTGGTTATCTACTCACCTTGGCTTAGATCCATGAACGAAGGTCAATTCCGTTCGAGCTCTTACTGCTACGTCCCATCCTCGTCAATATCTGCACGTCGAAAATTTCTTGGCTCCCAGACTTTCTTTTATGCTCATCCACTGCTGGGCACCGACAAGGCATAACAGGCCGCGACGTGATCGTCACGAGTGGCTTTCCGTCACTTCACTTCCTTTGTGGTTCCGAGGATTTCGAGTAGGGAGGATCCAGATGGAAATGTGGGTTTCTTGTGGCCGCTGCTGTTCCATGGATCGTGGCCCGATGGCTATATCTCCCTCCCTCCATCGATTTCTCTCCGAGGAGACGGTATTCCAAAGGTCCAACTGTGACCGCCTCTGCTCCTCACTCTCATCTCCATCATGTATATATATTGGGACGGAAGCTTTTTCTTCTGGTCCAATGAGTTCCTCGTTTTCTTTCTTTTGGCCAAGAGCCGCCCTGTTTTGTCTTTTTGGGAGGGGTTTTATTAAGTTTGGGTTGGGGCGGTGCGAGGTTTCCAACGAGGGTTTTAATTAGTTTGAGGTGAGGCCGAGTGAGAGATAGGGTTAGGTTTAATTTCCTCGGGGTTATTCTGGGAATTTCTTATTACGGGTGAGTTTAATCCGAAATTCAGTTAACGTCCATAATTTTCTCACTTCATGTCGAAACTCGACATCGTTTGAACAATTAGTTCACATTTTTAATCCTCATCGACAATACGGTGGAACTTGACCCAAGGGTATAATAGTCATTTTGAATTTTGGGAAGAGCGGGGTGTAACAACAAATGTATCCTTAACTTGCTTGTAATCAATAAACAAAGTCAAAGAACATGCTATGTGATCTGAGGCACCGGTGTCTAGGATCCAGAAATTCACTAAATGGTTACTGTCTATGTTTGAAATTGAAGAAAGGACATATTTACCTGCAAAGTTTGGGAAGGGTGGTAAATATCGTGACACAGAGAAAGCTTGGTGGCGAATGGAAGGTTAACTGGGAGGTGAAGGTGAAGAATTTGGCATAGAAGGGGATAAACTAGTACCAGCCTGCAACATGTATCTCAGCCTAGTCATTTCCTCAAGTGTAAAGACAAGAGTAGATCGACTTATAGTGCTTGCTTCACTCATACAGTTTGCCTCAGTTTGACTCACACTACCACTTGAACTTCCCTGACACACTGACCTAGCAAACTTTTGGTTTCCAGGTTGCACTTTTCCTTCTTTTTTTCAGCCTCCAACACTCTTCAATAAAATGGTTTGTACGCTTACAAAACCAGCAGAATTTCTTCCCTTGTCCCTAGTCTCCCATGTCATGGTCCCTTCAGATCTGCCGCTCTGATACCATATGAGAAAAGCTTGCTAAGGTTTTGTGGAAGGATCAATCTTCAACTATCTATGAGATTGTCCTCTGCCTTTTATAGCTCAACGAAAACAAAAAGGAGAATGGATTATAGAGCAATGCCACTTGGATGCTTTCCATTCGTCCATTTAATTAAAACACTTCAGCAGCTTAATGAAACGTTTCTTTCTTTCTTACGTTTCGTCTAGCTTCTTCTTCCTTGAACCTCTTCTTCTTCAATCCTTCTACAATCAGGATTTGTACTTTGTCATTCCGACGAGCCCTTGATTCCCTCTAGAGCATCCGACGTCGAGATATGTTCGCGTTGAACGGTTGCTTGGAGTCCAGCGTGGGAACGGATCGCCGATCTACTGGCTGCTACTTTGCGTCGCTGCTCTGCGTGGGGGGGGGGGGGGAGGCGGAAAAATTAGGTCACACGAGTGGAGGGGATCGACGTCGAGTGAGGTTTCTATCTCCCGTTCTTCTTTTCACGGTCGATTCATAGGGTGGGGGAAAAACTCTTAATTGTGTAACGTAAGCGGGAGGGAGTAGGAGGGGTTTAATTGGGACGTGGGTTTGGGTTTTTATTTATTTAATTTTTTTTCCTTCTGTTACTGATGGGATCGCAACCTTTTTTACATAACAGTCGATCCAACCGTTCGGTCAAATACTAATCGAACCTAAACCCGAAATCGGGGTGTTACATTTCCTCCCCCTTAAAATAATTTCGACCCCAAAGTTGGAACTGTAACCTCAGTCTCCGGATTGTCTCGACAAGGATGTCACATTTCCCCACTCCTTAAGAAAAATGTCGGCCTCGAAATTTGTTCATCGTGATAACCCATAATCTTAATTGGGACAATCCTTCTCCTACAGGGATTTATAATTCCTTTACTTTGTGAGACCTTGAGCTATGAATCCTTCCCTCCAATTCGTGTGATTCTTGGCCGACTGATAACTCACTCATCTTTAGTAACTCTTTATTTGTGATTGACACGCAAATCCCCTAGGTCGTTGTACCTCATAACTTTGTATCTCTTACTTTCGTTGCTCTATACTCCATCTTAGCCTTTTACATCTTCTGCATGATCATCTCCTTTTTACTTACTGTGTATCGATGAAATCCCCATACCACTGCTCTTACTCTTTATGAGCATTAGCGACATCCGTTGCATCATTCCCTTAACTCGCGATCAAATTTATGATTCTCTCGAGAATCATGGCACCCCCTTTTGGCTTACTTGTTTACTACTGTGCGTCTTACTTAATACTCTCCTATCGTCGCTTTCCTTGGGAGTCCTCGTACTATATCTTCTGCCATTCTTTGACCTTGATTGAAATTACTTGCACTTGTTCTTCGAAGCTGACCCCCGCTATTTGCCATGATCTCTTAGTCGGTCTAATAAGACTTGAAGAAGAAAAGAAAAAAAAATTCCATGATATCGACCTCTAGTCACCATCTGCCCACTCGGAAATTCGATTACCCTCTCACCATTTAAGATGAGTATGATTCCACTTTAGTGCATCCAATATGTTCTTATCCCTGATCAAGGTGGCTACACTAGACCCATCTTTGTCAAAATTCTTGGACAAATCTGGTTCTCTATTACAGCGGTACCAATCTTCTTGATGATTTATGACTACGTGACTTTACAATGGATTACCGACCCAAGCCACTCCTCGGGTCCACATCCCACTTGCTCCAGTACTCTCCTAGCTTTATTACATAACTTCTCTTGTCGACTCGTGGTATACAACTTCACAATGAGGCTCCTCTCTCTCTTTCATTCAACTATGTACTTGCACGTACCCCTCTTGACCTCCATTTTCTAAAACTCTACTTGCACTTATCTTCATGAGAAATAATGTATTGTTAACACCTGCTCATCGGAGTTAATTAATTCCAAACTCGTGATTTTTAACAACCCTTACTCTATCCAAATTTTTAGTGACTATTCCCTGAGCATAGATATCCTTAGTGAATGCTTGTCTTGCTTAATGGCTTACTCATAGTTCAATTCCTACGTATTGCTTTTTCCCCCTTTGTAGACCTCATTATTCTCCTCTTGGTAACTCAAATTGATAAACAAACTCGATGCCTGATTCACCATGTATGGTGACTTTAGAATGAGTCAATCCCTTACACATCCTTATTGATGTGCTTACTACCCCTTCCAAACTCTAAGTTACTGATGGAGGCATATACTCTTCCTCGTAAGGTCGGAGAACCATTTAACATAACTCTCATCTGTGGTTGACCACATAAGTCTCCCTGGTCCTTGTATATTTCAACCTGCTCCCCTTTTTTCGCGATAAAAAAATTCATGGACTTAGTCTACTTCAAAATTTCCCCTTGCTTCTTTAAGCATTACTCTCGTGTAGCTCTTTAGGTTTCAGAATATCCTTCCTCCTTTAAATGCCTTGACCCTTAAGGTTTTCATCCCTGACATATCGAGATGAGCTTACTTCCACATCAAAGTTGACCACTGAGCTTCTCAGTTCTTGATGGCCTCATATGGTCCAACTTGTTCTCCGCTGACAATCACCTTAACACCTCCTTGCTGTCCTTCCTATTTTTTCTTCGGCCCTTCCTATCAAATATCAATCTTTCTCCCTGAATCCATCGTCATGTTGACTACCGCCCTTTTTACTATAACTTTCATTATAAATTGGTAGGGCCCTCCTTACTTCCTTACTTTCACAACTCCTTCATCGATGGTTGGTACTAAATTTGATACCCAAACTCAATTCAGTAGCTCCAGCCATTCCTCAGAGTCAACATCTCCACTAGAAACTTGCTCTAGGTACACTTGACACATGGACCCCACCACTTCTACCCACAATGGTGCTTGACCACGACCTTAATCCCTTCGCTCAGGTTCACCGTGGCTTAACTACGTTGGTATGATTCATCATTAACTAGTCGTCTCCACTTTATGACATCCTACCATGTTGTACCCACTCGGAGTGGGGCACTTTGGATAAAGCAACTTATCGCGCTCCTTTTGGTTGGGAATGCTTTCCTCATCATATTCCTTTGTGCATTTTCTTGAGCTCGATACATTTACCCTCATTCCAACTTCTTGTCTACTGTCTGTTGACGTACTAGATACTTGGCGTCTTCCTAAATCTCATACTAATCAGCTCGCATCCCCGTAGGACATGAGCTGCCTGGGACTACCTCTTCTTGCTCGTGAAAAGGGTTTCACTAACTCATCCTCATAGGAATCTTCTCCTTCTCCTTCTCGAGATGTATCATAACCCGTATGGGCCTCCCAAAGTTATTTTCCTCATCATGATTAGAGTATACTTGAGATTCTAAAAATCCTCAAAAGAACTCTGACTCGTTTGGCCAAACCTTTAACCTGAAACAATTTTTCCTTTCCTTAAAAAAAAAACAAGCACCTTGAAAAACACAGATCGTCAGTCCAGTATTTCTTGGAGACCAAGAAACAAAGTAATGCCGGCTTTGATACCAAAATGAAACAAACCGACTGTTTTTGAAAACCAAACTATAACTCAAACCAAAATCAGTTACTTCGGAGCAACCCATACCACTTTTAAAATAAACAAACTGACAATGTTTAAGACTTTCAAACAAAAAGCCCAAACACTAGGGCAATAACAATCCAAATACTTAAAACCAATGCAGTCAAAATCGCGCTTTAAAACTTAAAAGCTTAAGTTTTTACATTTTTAGTTCACCAAAACGCTTCTATGTAGAATCGTGATTTTCCTTTACAAATGTAGTCAAAATCTACGCTTTAAAACTTAAAAGCTTACGATTTTACGCTTCGAGATCACCCGACCACTTTTAGGTAGAATCGCGCTTTTGACTGCATTGCTTAAAACGACTTAACTCGGAATCTCCAGTTTATACTCCTAACTACGCAACAAAGTAATTAAACTATTCTAGATCCGACTCCTCACAAGCTCCTTGACTCGTCATCAATGCTGGTACAGCTGCTCGCCTCGCCAAGCTTCTTAGCGGGATCTACCTCGACTAACCCTTCCTCCACCTGGTGAGTGAGAAGGAGTTATTCTCGTCGTTACTTCCTAAGATCTTGCCCTAAGCAAACTCTTACTAAACACATTATTAGCCGGTTTCCTTTCTTAGACGAAAGTCGTTCTCGCTTTCATCCTTAATAACTTATTCCATAAAAACTAATAGAAGATCTTTACTCCTATCCTTATCTTATAGAAGTTATTTACTTCTATTCTTATTACTTTATTCCCTTAATAACTTATGAAAACTCTTATGCTCCTAACCTTATCTTATAGAAGTTCTCAACTTCTATCCTTAACTCATACATTTAACTATTAGGGACCACCGCGTTATTTATCTCCGTCCGGTGTCCCTATCCTTAAGGCAATGGTATTGCTTTACCTATCGCCGTCCAGTAGTGACTCGACCATCTACCGCGTCCAGTAGTGGCCCAACCGCCCGAGCGTTCGTCATACCAATATACATACACATTCATACACACACATAAGCACAATGCGTGCCTCCACATTAAGTAGTCGGTGGGATGCCTCACAGACATAATCGCGCATAATCGTAAAATTAACTAACACTACTTAAAGTAAAAACGTAAACTAAAAGACCTACGACTGATATATTACCCCCTTTACACTTACCTCATATCCGTCAATTCCAACTCCAAATCTGCTCTAACATTTCCAAACTCACTCCCATAAATAATAAGCTCGCTTCCACGAATCCGTAGGTGCCGATGGTTCCTCGTTTGGACGTCAAACGAATAAGTTATGGCCAAAATAAGAATTCTGTCAAGAATGGTACTTGAACTTGATAGATTTTGACCGCGACCTTTCGGGAAAATTTCACAATCAGTCCTCAATTTTTTTGTGCTATCAAAAATGGTACTTGAACTTGATAGATTTTCGTCCCCAACTTCTGGTGCTCGTTTCTATCTCGTTTTACATCCAAATTCAATTTCATCGAAACGGTGACAATCCTGATCGAGATCGTCCCCTTTGCGATGGTAACATGATTTTGAAGCTTTTCTGAATTTGATTACGCCGGTGCTGCCGACGTGCTCTTCCAACAAACCCTCAATTCCCTCTAGAGCATCTGACGTCGAGCGAGATTCGCGTTGCCAGGCTGCTTGGCGTCCGTCTATCCGGTGTCCGGCGCGGGAACGGATCGCCAGTCTACTGGCTGCTACTTTGCGCCGTTGCTCTGTGTGGTGGGGAGAGTGACGATGGGCAAAAAACTGGGTCACACGGTGGAGGGGGATCGACGTCGAGTGAGGTTTCTATCTACCATTCTTCATCTGAAGGTCGATTCATAGGGTGGGGGAAAAAATCTTAATTGTGTAACGTATGTGGGAGGGAGTGGGAGGAGCACTTCTCCTATGCTATATAGTATTGGTGCTTTAATGTACAACTTGAAGTTGTACCATAACATTAAATGTATAAGTTTAGGTTGTACCATAAAGGAATTTGTATCATTATGTTATGATACAGCTTTATAACCTGAATTAGTACCTCACATAAACGTACAAGTTCAAGTTGTACCATAAAAGAATTTGTACAAAAAGTGTAGGTACAATCTGAAGTAGTACCATAACATTAAAAGTACAATTTCAAGTTGTACCATAAAGACAAAAACCTATAGCACCAATGCTATATAACATTGTCAAATTCCTCGGAGTAGGAGGGGTTTAATTGGGACGTGGGTTTGGGTTTTTATTTATTTAATTTTTTTTCCTTCTGTTGCTGATGGGAGGAGTAAATGCGTAGATGATGATTATGATAATAATAATAAAGTCATCAAACAAATGATCCATAGATTAAGCAGCTTGATCACAAAACACACAATTTAAAGGGCCTTATGCCCCCAAGTGTTAGAAATCGAACAGGAAAAATTATGGTTACCGATCTGGCTGAGTCGCGAACTAGGTCGCTCTCTTTAAGACGTTCGCGGCACTGCCTTCATTGCGCACGGCAGACTATCAGCCGGTCGCCTCCAGGATAAAACAGCCACTCTAATTTTGTTGCTCATCGGCTTTGTGCGAAAACTGGAGCTCTATGAACTCACTCTCTTTCTCGTGTTTTTGCTCTCTGAGGGTGTGTTTAGAAGGTCTGGGGCGTCTCCAATTTATAGGAGCAGAAAACCCAGAATATTCCCTCTTTCTTTGGGAATAAGTCATATTTTAATTAGGGAGATAATTACTCCCATAATTAAAATATATTATACTAAGATAATTAATTCTAATTATCTCCATAATATTCTTTTTATTAATTATCCTTCTATTTTTGTATCTAGAAAGAATACTGGATAATTAATTCAATATAGCTTTCAAAGCTATTCATTCCCAACAATCCCCCACTTGAATAGTTTTGAAACTATCTTTGAGCATCAACAGATCCATAAGATCGGGCATAAGCTAAGGTATCGCGAAGATTTGAACCTTAGCGTAGTGGTTACACTTCCGATTTCATAAGGGTGACTCGTAGTCTTGAACCCTATCTCAGACAATGTAGCACACCGGATCTTTTCATGGAGTGATATACTCTCATAGGCCGTGCGTTTATGGCCATGCACGTTATCCCGGTTTACTGAACGCTCTAGCAACTTTGTGCCTCCAAAGTTCCATAGGGAGCGACCTCACTCCCACATTCACATAGGTGAGTCTATCAGAAGTACCCCCAAAGTAAAGTACTTCACTCCACATAGAGTATAGATCTCATTAAGAGTTTAACTCAACCTCCAAGGCTTTGGGATTCATGCTTCACTATGCATGAACTTTTCTCAATATTACTCATGACTTGTTATTACCCATTGAACCCGTTTCTTGGGATCTCTAGTCTATCAGGTCGGGTTACCATCACTTGTAATCCATGGTTTGGTAGGCATAAGTCTCATACCCTTCGTGTAATTTTGAACTTTTCTCTCTAGGTAATCCTTTCGTCAAAGGATCAGCTAGATTCTGTTAGGACCTTACATGATCCACCCTCATTGCTCCTATCGTTAGGAGTTCTCTTATAGTAATGTACTTACGACGAATTTGTCGTCTCTTTTCGTTCTAGAACCGGTTCCCTTCTTTAGTAATAGCTGCGGTGCTATCACAATGAATCATCTACCGGAGGGATCGGTCTTTCCCATAAGGGAATCTCTAGTAATGATCCTCTCAATCAACTTTCCTCTTTAGTAGCCATTGCTAGTTCTATCATTTCTGATTTCTTAGTTGATTGAACCAGGATCGTTTACTTCTTAGACTTCCAAGACATAGAACACAGCCTCTTGTTGTCTTGGAGTCCTCTATAGGGTATTCTAATCCGCATCACTATACCCTACCAATATAGCAAAACCTTTGATAACAAATACCAAGGTTTTTCTGTTCTTTTTAAGGTGTCTCATGACCCCTTTCAATAGTATTTCAATGCTTCATACTAGGACGATCAGTAAGCCTGCCAAGTACCCCCACTATGTCGGGTCTCATGTTTATCAGCTGCCTCTCACAGACTGTCGATGCTAGTATGTTCTTACTTTCTTACACCGTCTTTGGTGCTCTTAAAAATTATACTAGCACCATCAAACATTCATTGTCCTAATAATCTGGATCTCCAAGCATAACACATGCTTCATCCAGATCTTTTTACCTTCATAATTCTCAAACAACATGGTTTTCCATAATATTGACATCACGAGTCTTTGTACCAAAGATCGAAGTGTCATTCATAATGCAAGTGTCATTCTCAAATTTGTACTAAATGCTCTTGTCACTTTCATTTTAAAACCATGAGAGAGAGCTCGATTGTTCATGCCACTGTTTGTGAGTCTGTTTCAAATCCTATCATGATTTGTCTAACCATAGACTCCAGAGCAGTAGCTACTAGGCGATCATTATACTCATAAACTAAACCATAATGTTTCAGTTTTTCTTTTAGGAATCAATTTATCACCCATGGCTTCATTGCCAGGTAATTCTCATAGATATTAAATCTTGTTCGATTCCATCGATATATTACCCAAGGCTTTTCAACCAAGAGGTAACTCTACAAGATTTTAAGTCTTATTAGACTCCAATAAATCCATTTCGTTAATAATGGATTCTCCCACAATTCTGCATCTTTATGGAAGTTCGAACTTCTAGCAGACTTGTAGGATCTTTCTTTCTTAGGGTGTAAATAACAAATTCATAACCAAAATCCTTTCGTGATTTATGGTTCATTTGTCTCTTCTGAGTTCATACTCAGATTCATCACCCCCACTGTATCCATTATTTCTAATAGTAGGCAGGATATCACCCCCACTATTTCTTAATATAAATGGAATCTATTGGCATCAATGGTTTTCACAAACTAATGAGTATTTCGTTTCATAGGCTTATGTGTTTTACAATAACTTACACACTCATATGCTCTTCTAGTTATCATGTCACTGATTCTCTAACGCTACCACATGCATGCCACATATCGAATAATCAGTGCAATCATAATGCAACTAGGCATTTCAAACTATTTCGAATAACTAGTTAGACAATCAGAGCACTCTAAAGAGCAATAAATTGTCTTTTCCATCAAGTTTACCCATATCAACATAAATCAGATCTATTGAATCTGATTTTCTAACCACATATTTTATGGGTCATTTTGCTTGGATACAAAATTTTTATTTATCTCAAGCGTTCGAGAATAATATGGGAATGTGACTTTAGATATTCTAATTCTTTACAAGGACACACACGTCCCAAAAAAGAATCCATCTTAGATCGTCTATCACAGACATGCCTTGGGGTGCTAGTATCCAACAACCATTCTCCAGAGTTACCATTAAGGCTAACCTCTGTCATCACCTAAGCGATTATTATTGCCAAATCCTCTTCTTTAATCAAGTTAACACAATACTATGTTAAACTTGCTCTAACACTTTCGTGTCATATGACCTAGTTTTTCTCAAATTTAATTGAGAAACATAGCGTCATTCTTAGAGAATTGTGTGACAATCTTATGGTTACCACGATGGGTACCATTCTAATTGGTGTGGATCTTGCTACTCTCATTCTTGAAACTTTAATGTTTCAGAGCAACCTTAGTGGTTCATATAGTACTGACAAACAGTACTTCTTCCAATATCGTCACTATGGGCAATTAACCCATTCTATTCCCATATATTCTTCATATATATGCATTTTGATAAAACCATTCTATTCCAAATCATGTATTCAAATTTCATATTCTAATCATTGATGTAACACATCTCAATGTCAACATAAACATGCATTAGTTCTAGTATTCCTGTCTAGCATTCACACGGATTCTCAATTCCATGCATATATCCATATGACATAGATTATAATTTGTCATTTATTAATGACTCAAGTGAAAAGTTAGGAATACCTCTTTTCAAGAAGTCTTTGCCTTCTGAACTAACCACAAATACCTGGTACATAGAGCTTCCATGTTGGCCATGCATACGAATTAGGCCTTGATTTGTCGCAATAGCCCAAAGTCGTTCACAAACAACCCAAACCTGGGACATCTTTAAATTGTGGATTGCTCTGTTCCACTTCCATTTATTCCACCGGCCAGTAGTAACAACGTCCTAATTAGCCTCCCAGCCCATAGCATTAATTGGACCAACGAATCACCAAGGCCATCGATAGAATAATGGCCTGGTAGGAAGGTCCGAATTGTGCCTCTCGGTGGATATGTAACCACCCAGGGTATTAGATTCCACCATTTTCCTGTTCGAGAACAAAACATAGTGAAATAGGCTTAGGATTTGAGAACAAAAGCAGTATACCACTTGACATGTACTTTTCCCGTGGCACACCATTAGCCGAAAAAAAAAAAAAAAAAAAAAAATTAAGGGCATAAAATAAATCTCGAGCCTGGTGCTACTTGTGGAAAAACAGTCAATTCCAATTTGCACAGGAATGATTAATGGACAATTGATTCAGTGCACAAAACCACTCGCGGAATTATATTGAGAAGGGCACAGAATCACTCCCTTCTTTTCTCTCCTCCAATCACAAATGCAACCCGCCACTTGTCCAGTGTAACTCATCCATGGAGTCCAACAAGCTTCATCACGTGAAGCAAAACCCTAAGATGGAAATTGAGTGGCTGCAATTAATCCAAGCTTTGCTCCTTCTCCGTCTAAGTATCCTGCCCTTTCTCTCTATGGTGCTAAAGAATCCATTACTCAGACGGAAGGATTAGTTAAAACCGAATCAAAAGCGGACAATTAACAAGCAAAAGGAATTCATAATCGTCCACTTAGCTCTCAAAAGCAGTCGGTTCCACCGAAAGGGGCAGACGGAAGAAATAGATCCGATGAATAGAGCGACCATGAACGCCATAATCGGTGGAGCTGATGATTACAAGTCAGCCATTCGGACATAATCATACTTCCCTCGGAGATTAGAATTAACTTGATGATGATTGCTTCCATTAATTTCTTGCACCGCACCACCTCTTTCACATGCTTTTCGTGGCCTTCGAGTTTCTATTCCAAATCGGCTGCTCCTGCAATTGAATGAAGACTACAAAACCGCTTCCCCGGTAATTATCAGTGCGGGACCACTCAACAAAGAACATAAAGGATAAATCAAAGGAAAAATCATAAATCACATAACCAGCAGAACCACAATTCCCTCGATTTCACAACTGTCTTCAGTTGATCGACTCCCAGCAGTGGGCTAGGTTCGGAAATAAAAGCATTCTGCCTGTTCCTTGTAAGCTGCTTCGTGGAGGACAAAAGATCGTCAAGAACAATCGCGATGCGCGACAACCACAAATCAGTTGTTCAGATCGATCGGCACGGCGATAGTAATCCAGCCAGAATCGATTTCCTGTTTGAATCACTTGAAAGCAACCGATCGTCTTAAAATTATTAGAAATAGAACAGGAAAAATTATGGTTACCGATCTGGCTGAGTCGCGGACTAGGTCGCTCTCTTTAAGACGTTCGCGGCACTGCCTTCATTGCGCACGGCAGACTATCAGCCGGTCGCCTCCAGGATAAAACAACCACTCTAATTTTGTTGCTCATCGGCTTTGTGCGAAAACCGGAGCTCTATGAACTCACTCTCTTTCTCGTGTTTCTGCTCTCTGAGGGTGTGTTTAGAAGGTCTGGGGCGTCTCCAATTTATAGGAGCAGAAAACCCAGAATATTCCCTCTTTCCTTGGGAATAAGTCATATTTTAATTAGGGACATAATTACTCCCATAATTAAAATATATTATATTAAGATAATTAATTCTAATTCTCTCCATAATATTCTTTTTATTAATTATCCTTCTATTTTCGTATCTAGAAAGAATACTGGATAATTAATTCAATATAGCGTTCAAAGCTATTCATTCCCAACACCAAGTGGCCATCCTAACACGCGTATGTATACGCTCCTTCACAAACAGCTATAAAAGAAACTTGTTTCATAGGATTTCAGCTACTTTCCATACCAGTGAAGCCCATGATTGTTTTTTGTCAAAAAAAAAAGCCCATGATTGTTTAGGTAATCTCGGTCGCAAGGAGTTCCAGACCTTTTTAATAGAAGACTTCATCATCACCTCCCTTTGGCAAAGAACCTGATCCCCCCTAACCGAAAAATATTGCTGAACTTTACCTCGAAGCTTTAGCAAACGCCTCCAACACCAAGAACCAAAATTCCCAGAGAAGAGCCAGAATGAGCGATGCTTAAGCTTGTACTGTCTAAGGCATGCAATCCAAAGTGAACCATGTTGCAATAGAATGCTCCAAATATGGCGAGTAATACATGCCACATTCCATTAACAAGATTCCTAATGCCCAGCCCTCCCTCAGATTTGGGGAAAGTCAGTTGATCCCAAGCAACAAAGGCTCTCGCCTTGAATCCTTGCCCAAGCCCCCGTAAGAAGTTACTACATAGTCTCTCCACTTCACCAATAACCACTTTTGGAAGCAAGAAACCCAATTAAACAGAACAGAGGAAACAAGTTCCACTCTACCAGCATAACCAAGACTCTTCGCTTTCCAGTTTGTTATTCTTGCGACAATTTTATCTATTAAAGGTCTACAAGTATTGATAGTGATCTTTCCAGTAACCCGGTAATCGATTTACCGTTTTACCAAACCGGTAACCGCCGGTAAACGGTAAACCGATTACCGACGGTAATGGTATTCGAGGGTCGCATTGGGACATCCAATTTACCGCCCCCAGTCTCGGTAAATACTGACGGTAAGTCGATATTACCGAAACCGGTATGCGGCGTTTTACCTCCCAAGTGGAAACCCTAAATTAAAAAATAAACGCCCCTGCCTTCTTCCGTCTTCGGCGTCACACCACTCCCTCCCTCTACGAAACCCAGAGGACGACCTGCCAATGAGTGAGGAGTCACGGCCAGTCGCCACGGCGCCTCCCGTCCTCCGCCTTACCGCCAGTCCGCCTCGCCTCCCAGTCCTCACACGTCACAGGCCAAAACCAATTTATTATCAGGAGAAAGTAAAGATAGCACAAGCAGCTGAGAGAGAAATCCATTATTGGAGTCAAGCGGCGGTCTGATCTCCTGATTAGGAATGGGAGTCCCACTCGGTCCAATTAGCGGCGCTGCCGTTTCTGGGCAAGCTGTTGATCCGCTGATACAAATCCACTTTCAACGTCCCGCCGCACAGCACCCCTTCGCTGTCCGTCCTCGGCATCGCAGTACTCCTCTGCCACCGCTATGACTGCCACCGCAAGGACAAAAGCCTTCCTCCGCCAGTCCTCCTCTGCCGGGCCGGCACCTGCCCACCTCCTCGGCTCCTCCAGGCTACCTCTCCTAGTCTCCCTCTCTTCCCTTGCGGTAAATCGGTAAAACCGGTTTGTAACCGTTTACCGGTAATTCGGTAACGGTATCGGTATTCGATTGCCCCATTCCCACTATCGGTATACCGAAACCGGTAAATTCGGTAAACGGTTTACCGTTTACTGATCGAATACCACCCTATTAATGGGAACCCAAAGATAACGCACAGGTAATGACCCCAACTTAAACCCTGACCACTCAGCCATACTCTGCATTGTTGCCAAAGACAACCCCGCAGAGAACAATTCATATTTACCCGAGTTGAAACCAAGCCCAGATAGTACCTTAAAACGATCCAACACCCTCTTCACACAATGCAGTCCCATATTGGATCAATCAGTGAACACAAGGACATCGTCCGCATAACAAAAATGTATCAACTTAATCTATTTTCACATAGGGTGATACCCGAACTGACCAATAGAAGCAGCTTCATCAAGCAAACACGTATATACTTCCATCGAAATGGCATATAAATAGGGGGCAAAGGGAATCACCCTGACGAAACCCCTTTCTAGCAGGAAAATACCACCATTGAACACCACACTCAGCATCAGAGTAGTAATACACATCTTCAACCAGTCAATAAACAAACCAGGATACGCCAAAGCTGTTAGCACATAAAGAATGAAACCCCAGTTCACATAATCAAAAGCCTTTGATAGATCAATTTTTAGAGTGCAACGAGAAGACAAATTTTTAGAGAATATTTGGCTACCAATTCATGTTCCATCAGAATATTATCACCAATAACCCTACCCTTGATGAAAGCAGTTTGGTTATGACTAATGAGGCTTGGCAGAGTAAGGCTAAGCCTGGTTGCAAGAATCTTGGAAATAACTTTAGAAAACATACATGCAGCACCAAATAGGTCTAAAGTCCTTCATCAACACCGGATTATGAACCTTAGGAACTAAAGTAAGAGTAGTGGCATTTACCTCTCCAGCAGGGACACTCATCAAAGCAAAATTGCACCGCACGTCCAAGATCATCACCAATAATCCCCCAAGATGATTGAAAACACAGGCTGAAAACCTATCAGGGCTAGGAGCCTTTCCCCCTTCATACCAAAAACTACCTTCCTAACCTCTTCACCCAAAAAAAGGGAAGAGAGATCATCCCTCGTCTCAACTAGCAACATTATCTTCAACAACCTCGAATAAATCTTCAAGGGAGCAAGATAAACACTAGCATCGGGTTCACCAAGCAATCTCTTATAGAAAGAAACAGAAACATCACACATACTCTCCAGCTCTATAACAAGCTGACCCTCCTCATCCATCAAGGAACTAATAGTATTCCTCTTTGTCCGAACCTGCATAAATCGATGGAAGTAGTTAGAATTTGAATCACCACCCCTGAGCCATATCTCACGAGACTTCTGCCGCAAGAAAGATTTCTCAACTTCTTCTCACATAGAAAATCTCCTTCAAAGCATCCTGCTCAACCGCAAACATCACTAGAGAAGGGTTATCCAAAGCAGCCCTCTTAGCCCACCCTAGCTTCTCTTCAACTTCCCTTACTCGCTCTCTTAGCTCAGAGAATTCCTCCATATTCATTTTTTGAGGAGACCTTTCAGCACATGAAGCTTCTTATAGAATATGACGATAGGAGAGCCAACAACCCTTGTGTCCCACGCAGCCTTCAACAGTTCTTCATATTTTGGATTAGTGATCCAAAATCTAAAGAACTTAAAAGGTTTAGGGAGAGTCTTCAACGTCTCAGATGTCTGTACCAGAATAGAACATTGATCTCAAACATCTGGATCCAATAGACTCACCCTACTATTAGGCATCTTATTTACCCAAGAAATATTAATAAAGCTCCTGTCCAATATCTGATCTATATGATTACTCTTCTGGTTGTTTAACCATGTGAACCAGGGCCCCACAGACTTATGCTCCTCCAGATCCAAGTCATGTATCCAGGAGTTGAACTCAGACATGCTACTAGTGAACCCCAAATTGTTAGAGGCTTCTGAAGGATGCCTGACAGCATTGAAATCACCGAGTATGATCCAGAGTAAAGAAACCCTACATCTTCGGAGATTCTTGTAAAGACATAGCCTAGCAGAATCCACATTGGATGCATAAACAAGCGTAGCAACAAAAGGAGTTACTCCATCCACTAGAATTTGAATATACTGATCAGCCATATGAACCGATGAAATCCTTACTTCCTTCTTCCATAGACGCACAATCTTCTCCAAACCATGACCATCATAACTAACCATGGACTCCCAATCTGGAAATCTCCTTGGCAACAACTTATCAACTTTGCTTACTCTGATCCAGGGTTTTAGTATAGCTACTATATCAACATCATCTGTCTAACTGCTTTATGTAAAGTAGTAAATTTTCTATCATCTACAAAACCTCTAATATTCCAAGCGAGCATATTCATTTCTTACCTCTACCACGACCACCCCCACGACCCTCTTTATCAAGCGAGAGCTCTAGAGGATCCTACAATGCCTAAGATACCAGATCCAAGGTGTTCCCAACCATACCAACTGCTGACTCTCCAGGATCAGGCTGCGCCGAAGGCAGTTGTGAGCTCCCTATTTGACTAGGTGACCCACGAACTACTTCACCAAAAATAAACACAGCCCATATTAAAGAGGACAGATCCACCATTTCCTACTCCCCCACAATATCCGAGAGAACATCAAACACATTCCCACTTCGTATATCGACATTGGAACTCGACTCCATCACTTCCTTCTCCTTCCGGGAAACCAAAACAACACCTACCTCTTCTTTGCTACATGCATCCCTTTGAGCTCGAGATACACCACTACTCTTCTAGAATTCTTTCCCTTAGGCACCCAACCTTCCCATCAGGCTTATTACTGTCACCATTGTGCCTAAACACCTCACATTTGGAACAGACGTGAGGGAGATGACTATATTCAACAACAACCTCAAAACCTTCATCATCATCAGAAATGAAACAAATCGATCTAGGAAACTTGGAGTCCGCACTCATCTCTAAAGAAGCACGAGCCTCCCCCAACTAGACTACGAAATCTCCTTACCACCTTGCAAAGAAGGTGAGTTAATCGACTCGAGGCTCTTCGAGACGATCTTGTGTCATGCACCATGAAAAAGACGAGATGGCAGGAGTAGCAATTGCCTATTTCCAAATGTGATATTCATCGAATAATTGTAATCCCGCTTTCTTGTTGCAAGGTCTCGCGTTACCTATAAAAGTCACTCATTATACGAATGCTTTTTTGACTTCTCCTGCTACTATCATTGAGATCAAACATACTATTTTTAGCATTGGGAGCTATCAAGCTCCTGGTTATGACGGATTTACCTTGGATTTCTTCTAAGCTAATTGAGTTATCATAAGCAAACATGGATATCTTTGTTGCCAAAGATACCCATTGTAGAAATGATCGTCATCTGCATCTGATATGTTTGTGTTAGGTAATCTACAAGGTAATAGCTAAGATTATGACATCCATGCTAAGTGTGATATTACCTCATGTCGTAAGCCTCCATCATAATGGTTTTGCCCGGAAGCGTTCAATTATGAAGTAATGCAATTTCTTAAAACCAAAGTTCATGGACATGAAAATGGATGGCTTTCAAACTTGACATAGAGAAGGCATATGATTGCATTGAATGGCCTTTCCACCTGGGTATTTTGCAGGATTTGGGTTTCTATCGGAAGTGGACTAGGTGAATTTAAGCATGTATCACTATAATCAGCTTCACGGTGCTCATCAATAGCAGATCTTATGGGTATTTCTCACCTCAACGAGGAATCTGACAAAATAACCCCCTCTCTTCACTTTTTCGATATTTATACTCGGGCTTTTAGGGCTACTCTTTCTCAATACTTTCAAATGATTTCTTTACATGTTCTAAGAGTCCACCGTCGTGCTCCTATTACTTCTCATTTAATGTTTGCGACGATAGCTACCTCTTCCTTTGTGCCACTAATCCAAAATGTGAAAACCGTCTGCATATTCTTGAGGAATATGGGCATGTGAGTGGTCAGAAGGTTAACCTGCAAAAATCCTTCATTTTGTAAGTACTAATGTGAATGACTAGGAACTTGCTGCCTTTTTAGGGATAGCTTAGCAACAAGGCCTTCTCCAACAAAGCGAAAATTTTGAGTTTTTGACAGCTTGTTATGCACGGGCAGCCCTAAGTATTTATTTTGTAAGTACTAATGTGAATGACTAGGAACTTGCTGCCTTTTTAGGGATAGCTTAAACGACTGACCAAAATAAATACTTAGGGCTGCCCGTGCATAACAAGCGGTCAAAAACTCAAATTTTTCGCTTTGTTGGAGAATGCCTTGTTGCCTGGATTCGATCCTCAATTTTAAAGTAATGTCACTAGAGGCAAAAATAAACGTAATTAAATCTATCAGTTTTGCCTATTCCATTTATGCTATGTCGGCTTTCCTCCTTCCTTTTGTTATGGTGGGCATAAAAAGATACGGAAGATGAAATCCACTGGCTGCCTAGTCTGAAATTTTTAATAGAAAATTTTTCGGTGGCCTTGGCTTTCGAGATTTCAACAGGCCCAATATTGCTTTACTAGCCAAGACGACTTGGCAACTTCTTAAGAATTGGAATTCCATCTGGGTGGTCCCCTAAAAAGCATAATATTGCCCTTCTTGTTCACTCCTTGAGGCTTTGCCTGGTTTTTGACCATCGTGGGCATGACAACGTATGCTCGTCGATCGGGAATTCCCCTTTGCGGTCTTTGGTGGCATATTAGCAGCGCCCATGTGGTCAGAATTCTAAGTGAATATGGCTTCGCTCTGATCTTCCTTCTTCTCCAACTATTCTCCCTAATGTTACTCAATTTCCTTTTCATTTTGTTGCTAGCCTAATTTGTTCACTACCGCATACATGGAGACAAGATCTTTTACAAGCTCTTTCCATCTCGGGTTGCATTGCTCTCATTTTGAGCATTCCCATTCATGCACAACATATTCTAGATAAGCGGATTTGGCACTATTCTGACACGGGCAAGTACACTATGCAGATCAACTTTTTTCCACCAAGTTAAATCGTTCACATTTGCCACCTCCACTGCATTATAATATTCGGCTCTGGAAATGCTTATGGAACTTGCGTGTCCCACCAAATCATAAATTCTTCTAATTGTGGACGGTTTGAGGCTTTAGCCTTGTACGAGCAGTTTTGGTGTTCAAAACCTTGGTTACCAATGGCATTTGCCCCGAGTGCTTAGAAGGTACATAAACATTCATGTGCTCCTTCTTTCAATGTCGTATGGACCATGAATTATGGGAACTGGTAGGTCTGGATTGGTTGTGGGCTCGCCTAGCTAATCTCGAGCTTGCACAATCTTGGATTGCGTTCTTCTTCGATTGTCATTTGTCCAAATCTGATATCACTAATGTGGTGTTTCTTTATTAGCGCCTCTAGAAATATCGTTGTGGATGGTTCATAAACTCAATCAATATCGAGGACGAGGGTTACTTTGCCAACTCCTTGCGCAATCGGATGAATGGGGTCTCAGCCCCCATGTCTTTGAATAGAGTAGATCCTTGTCGGCCCAAGAATGCTGCTACAATTCAGAGGGCGCCATCTCGGGTTGTGCAGGACGGTTCTTGTCCATCCAACATGATTCTCATACGATTTTATTGCACTTGGCATTCGAATTCTGGTGGGATACATGGCTTTGTTGGTTTTGCTGAGAATGTGGAGCTACATTTTGTCTTTAGCAAACATTGCTCGGGTATTACCAATCCATTTATAACAGAACTTTTTGCTCTGTGGTGGCTCACGACATTGCGGCGTGATACTTGAAGAAGTTTGGTTAGCCGTGTCCTTTTTTACTTCCTTCTCTTGTACATTTACTCCCTCCAAGTACATGAATAGGGCTGTCAATTTAGTGGCTCAAAATTTGGTTCGGACTATCTGTTTATTCTATTTATCTATGACTGGGGATGGCAACCAAACTCATGGCCGTGGATATCCGACCGCCCCTGATCCAGTCAACGCGGGAAATCCCCGCATTGACTCGGTATGGGTAAAACCCGTAAAAAGTATGATGGATATGGGGCGGGTATGGGTAAAACCCGCAAAAAGTTTGATGGGTATGGGGCGGGTATGGGTTTAGCCTCCTCCGCCCCATACCCCATACACGCCCCACAAAGAGCATTTCTTCACAAATAAAAAATACATTGATTGAATTGTAATCTATTATTAATAGTGAGGGTAACTCATGAAAATAAATAGTAGATATACAATTGAGTGACCACCCAAATCAGAACATGATTCATTTTCCCCAAATCTCCCTTCATTCTTTTACTTTTTCCCTCATGTTAACAACATTATGTTAGAATAAGATGCTTAGAATCGTATTAAGAATGATTGTTTATTTGTCGACTTCATGATATAGTATGTGTGTTTAGTGTTATAATTGTAATTTTACATGTAAAATTTTAGGTATTATAATGTTGGATATACGGGGCGGGTATTACGGGTACCCGAAACACACAAGTATGGAGATGGGTTTGCGAATCCTTCCCCCGCATGGGTATGGAGCGGGTATGAGTTCTGAATTTTGAAAGAGGGAATGACACTACAAATAAATGGACATACGGCACCGCTTTATTGCCAGCGGTTACCATAACCCTTGCGTCATCTGTGCGGATTTTACCTATGCCAGCAGTCTGATTCGGGGGTTTAGAGACCGCTGAATATTTTGGATTAACAAAAATATAAATTCCCGACAAATGCCAAAAACCCACTCTTCTCCTTCACTACTTTGTTCTCCCGAAAAAAAATCCCCAACCCTAGATTCAGATACCGCCATTTTCTTCTCTAGCGTGCCGGAATTCATCGGCGCCAGAATAGAATTCATCAAAGGTTCTGCTTAGAACGATACCATTTCCTCCTGATCCGCCTACGATCGCCATCGACAGTTGTTCTTATTCGTCGATTTCTCATTAGCGGCGGCGGGGGAACTCATAGCCTCATCGGAGCAGCTGCATTATCTCGTGATCGCTCTGCGAACAATTCAAGATCTGGCGCACCAGGTTGCTCGACAAGGTACGTAACTCTGAGTTCTTGTGCGAGATCGCTCAGGGGATTTGTGCGTTGGGACGAGCAGAGTGGGTGGCGGTCCTAGGCAAGTGAAAGCATACGTTATGGAGGGAGGATGAATTATAGGTTTTGTATAGGTGTAGTAGTCTTTTCCTGTTGCAAATGCCAAGTTGGAGCCATTGCATGCGATGGTTCCCTGTGAGACATGTCGATTAAAGCCATGTTGGTGTGCATTTTTGGGTTCGTGGCTACAGTGGTATGAATGGTTCTATAATCTATGTACTATACGGTTAATTTGGGTTTAAAGAAGTCTATGAAGGCAAGGTCTCCCAAGTTCAGGGCGGGTGATGTGTCGGCATACTTGTTCGACCCGGATATCTACACTGACGGCGGGATTTTGGCTCAGGGATTGATGGGATACTGTTGCAGGAGAAGGAAGCGGTGGAGATGCTGAGGAAGCCAACAAGTCCAGTCAAAGTCTTGAACAAGGCCACGAGAGGTATTTAGTTGATTTTAAGTTCAATCCGGAAGTGACTCTGTTCTCAGCTTCCATAATCATTCGCAATAGTCGCCTAATCTTTGTTATGGCGTAGTAATTTAGGCGATCAAGTATCAGAGTCATTAGTGGGGAAACATGAGTGGTGGAAGTGGCAGTGGAGAGCAGAAAGGGTCTGGTTTAGGTATTATGACTTGGTTTAACATTTAACACAACTGTTGCTTGTACAACGACCCTTCCTCTGAATTCCCCCATGACTCTTCATTCTCATTTTTTCATGTATTAGAAGAAGGAAAGAGTTCGAGTGAGCATGCAGTAGTTGGGGGAAGGCAGCTAGCACAGAGTAAAAGGGCACTAGTGATCAATTTAGGTGATTGATTGATTCCTTTCCTAATTGAATGCTTGTCTGCGTGCGTATGCTCTCTTCCTTTCCTAATTGGTTTCTTGTTCAATGTCGGCATTGTCGTCGGTGAGTTCTTGCATCATCTGCTTGCTTCTGATTTTCTTTAGCAATTGGCTCTAAAGACGCGTACTTGATGACTTCAATTTTTTTGTTTATTGATACAGAAAGATCAGTCACAAGCGTTCATTTGCTAGTAAGGGAAAAGGTTATGATGTGGTTTCGAAAGCCAAGGTCACCGTGTGTTTTATTTCTGCTTTCTACTATATGTGCTGCAGCAGCTAGCTGCTGATTGTGCAACGATCTTCTTCTCCCATGCTAACTATACTATATTTGGAGTGTTAAATTGTGCAATGATCTTCTTCTCCTATGCTGCAATTTTTTCCTTACCATGCTATCTAACCCAATATATCATGCACTTCCATTAGTTGTACCTAAATTGACTTTTGCTTCCTAAATTGCAGCTCTCTTGATCAAAGACTGTCGTCATTGAAAGGTATCATATACATCTTTTTTTTTTGTCTTGTGTATATGTCCTAAACTCTGTGAATGCAAATTACAGTTCAGGCACTCCTTAAAATATTACCATATCATTTGATCGATTGTTTTTCATTACAAATTTTAACATTCAGAGCATGGCCACCAAGTTTATTTGCAATCACCAACTCCACGAACTTGATTGTGAGAGCCCAAGAGGGAATAACTTAAATCTAGGAAACACGAGAGAGATGAGAAATATATTGAAGAACTTAAATCTGGTCTTTTGCACTCAATCACTAGTTCATTTCTGTTGTAGACTGCAAATATCCAGAAAAAGGCCGATGTGGTATCAAAACTCCTGGGTTGGACGCAGTGACATATAAGACATGGCAGTTTTCTTTTCCGGTGAACTTGGTTAGTTGTTCCTTTCATCGACTTCTTTGTTTTTTTAATTTGGTTGGTATTTGTGTTCAATAAGTGTGGTAGTTGGTTGATCACTAGTAAGAAGGGAAGTATAGTTCGTGTAGATGGTGTAGAATAGTAGAGGGCTAAGGATAGTTCTGTCTGTATTCTCCAGTAATTAGGATAGTTCCTTTCATTTTGTTTACCTTGATTGATAATAATGAGACATAATCACATAACTGCAGGTTTAGGTGTTCTTTGGTATTGTGATTTTTGTGGGTGTTTTGTACTTAGTTTCTGTTTGGTAACTCATAACCTTCAAGTTTAAGTGAGAGAAGTGTTTCCTTCATTCAGTTTATGTTTATTGCTTTTTATCTTATCTGGTTTACGTTAGAGAACTGCCTGCCGGATCTCATATGGTATCTACTTGCATAGTGATATTGTGCAAATATTGGATTGATTCAATTAACTCTTCTAGGGATGTCTTGCTAATTGGTCTTTTTTCATATGAAGCAGTTTATGTTGATGACATCCCTTCCCCTGCAAATTACCTTGTTTATCAGGTGTACTAGTATTTCCCAGATCCAAATCCCCAAGTTAAAGCTATTGCAGGAATGCTTCCTGATGATATAGCTCGATTCAAGCCATGTAGACTTTGTCAATACTTCAGGGACTTACAAGGAGGCAGAGTAAGGAACCCCTCACCATCCTTATAGCAAAGAGTCGTTTTAGTATAGTTGTGTTGCTGTTGCCCATGCAAGAAGATATTGAGTGTAGCACTTAAATTGTAATTAAGCGTTTGGGAACTTTCGTAGATAACACAGCAGAGGGTCTAGTGGGTTCAGTGATTTGATTAATTGGGTTTCATTTTAATAAGCAGGATTTGGTTTCATCAAAGTCTAAGGTTGCTACTTGTGATCATTTGTTCCTGTTTCTGGGCTACCTATGTATGAATCATATTCCCTTGCAGGATATCTTAACAAAGAACTGTCAAGTATATACTCAAACGGGAACAGAAAACAACAACAGGGGATGTGGATAAACTGTGGCGGTCAAATACACAACGGGTATGTGATTCTTGCTAAATTGCTAAGTAAAACGTGGATACAACTTATGCTTTAAGTAGTCAATTGTTTCAATTATATTATTGTAATAAGAAAGGATCGATAAATTAACCTAACAAATTCTTGCACTTGCTGCAAAATGTTCTCTTGAGGTGTTATGTAATTCACAGGTGCTAGTTCCAGCACATGCACCCAGCCTCAGGTATAGTCTTCTTACACTTACCATGGAGAATAATGAATGGAACCAAGTGAAATTCATTTCCCATTTCAACTTAAAAGAAATTTGGACATATCAAATCATAGAGATTGGGAAAGTTGGTGTTTGTATGGCAATGTGGTTGGTAAGACACTTCTTGTAGAATTAGGGTGTGTAGCTCTAATCACATTAAGCTATCGTACAAGACTCTAATAAAGGTCATCTACGTTTGCGTTCAAGACGTGACTTATATTGATTTTGGTTGGTTTTGTAACAGGTTAAGAGGGCATACAGTGCATTAAATGATGTGGGGTGATTTAGAAGGAAAGGAATTTTTACACTGTGGATCTTGCTGGAACTTATCTATGTTCAAGTATGATAATCTTGATTTTATTGTGAATTGTGAGTTGTAAAATGTCAAGCAAATACCTTTTGTTGGATTTCCTTCTGTTAATTTGTTTTATAAGTAATATGTAACCTGGAATGGAACTTAATTATTTGAATTTTAATGTATGGTTAATATAAAGTATCTACCTTCCAGCTAATAAGAAACGTAAATATTTGCCGAAAATTCACTCTCAACTTTTAGCGACGCTTTTCAGAATCGTCGCCAAATTCGTCGTCAAAATTTTTTTCAGCGATTTTAGCATGGGAAATGTCAGGGGTTAAGAACAAATGCAAGACCCCTGCATGGACATACACCAGGGGTTTAGATGACCGCAGGCGTAACTTTGCAGCACTCGGATTTGCGGCGGTTTTGCAAGGGTTGGGAAATCCGCTGGCGGGATTTCTAGCGTGGGTTTTAATCGTTGCTAAAGCCCAAGAAAACCCCTGCCGTAGGCAATATACCTTGTAGTGTGAGAATGGTTTAGACAAACACGCCCCATTGCCATCCCTATCTATCACAAAAAAAACCTTCATGTATTTTTGTAGATATTATATTATAGAAATAAAATGGGCACAAAATTAATATTTTTTGCAATCCTTCCCCATCCAATTGCAATAATTATTATATTGGTAAAAGTTCAGCAAAATAAACCAAAATATAATATCCCAAAAGACCAAAAGTATTGTCAACCACCATAATAAACTAAGAAAATAAAATATAGCATCTAACAGGCAACAGCTACTTCCATCCCTTTTAAGAAGAGCAAGGGCAAGAGACTACGACTACCACTGTCCACTGACATCAGCGTCGCAAGTTCTTCTTGAAAAGCTTCCAGCTGGCGTTGCCTTGCGCCAGCCTCTCCATGGCTCTCATCCGATTCTCAACCGCCTCCTTGATCTCGTCATGCTGCTTCTCGAACTCATCCAGCTCCTTGGAAGCCTCTCGATTCGCCCTGTCCAGTTCCGCTGCAGTCGACTTCATGTGATCCACAACCTTCGCCTTACGATCAGCCAGTTGCTTAATCTCACTCTCCAGCTTCAAGTCCTCATCCTGAAGCCTCGACACCTCCGCCTCCAGAGCGCTCAGCTGCTTCTTCCTGTGAACCAGCCTCACCTCCGCGGCTCGAGTCATTTCCGCACCGGACGATTCGACGGCATGGCTAGTTTCGACGGCGGACAGAGAGCACGGGACCATCTCTTTGAATTCGGCCAGGCGAGCGAGCACCTCTTGCAGCACCGTCTTCTCCACCGGATCGGTAGCGTGCGCGGCGATTTTGGTGGCCGCGTCCTCGACCTCGTCGAGCGATTTGGCTCGGGAGATGGCCTCGAGCGTCATGTCGAGGAATCGGTCGAGTTTCTCCCACTGCTGTGGCAGCAGTTCTGAACCGTGATCTGGGTCTGATGTGTAGCTGCCGTGACCGACGCTACTGCTAGTCACTGACGCTAGTTTTGCTATTAGGGTCTTGGAGGTTGATTGCACACTTGATGGAGAGACTACGGATGTGGTGGTTGCTACAGTTTGATTCTTAGCAGGAGTGCTGATCGCAACCTGAAAACACCAAAGGGCAAAATAAAGCAATCACACAATGTATAGGGAGCTACAAAAAATGGGAGCTCACTCCGATCGTGGCACGATATAATTCGCTTAGCGTTTTTGAAAGAACGCGGTGGTAATTTTATAAATATTGTCATCCCATCATATGTACTCATTATGGGACACATAATCTAAAGGTACCAATTAAATTACGTCCTTACAGAAATATATATCGCTAAACTAAAACCCATAACACATAACCTTATAAAGAAATACTATGAAATAGAGACAAATGATATGATTAGAGGGAGACAAATGATATATTTGTTGCCAAAGCATAGCTATCGAGATTCGAGACTGTTACTATAATTGCCTCTAATTATTTGCTTCAATAGCCATGTTTTGCTGTTGTTGTTGTTGTAGTGTGATTATTTACCTTGCTGTTATGCTTGGAAAGCGGCGTGGTGGACGATGCTTTGATTGCAGCTGCTTGAGGTTGATCGTTGGTCTTGATCACTTTCGGTTTAGCATAAGCAACAGCTTCTGATGATGCTGCCACTTCCTGCAACGAGGATAATAATGAAAGTACATCAACATACATAACAACAAGGAAAGGAGAAATGAAAGGGGAATGGAGTCGATTGGATTCGTTTGACGACTAACGGTAGTAAGTTCAACTTCAATAGTGAGTGTGTCATTAACGAGAAAGCCATTCAGAGGATCTTGAAGGTCGGCCGTTGAAACAAAATAGTGCCATCCCCATGACGGTTGGTCTTTTTTGAAAACGTGCTCCGCAGCTGCAGCGAGGTTAATTATTAATTTTGATGAGGCGAGTGCATTGAATTGAATGCAACCAAAAAGTGAGTTCATTAAATACACAACTAAATATATTTAGGTCATTGAAAGGATGTGGAGAAAGGGCGGGCTGGCGGGTGGGTACTCATTTTGACAGGGTTAATCTTGCTGAAAACAGCCAAGGTGAAATTAGCGAGCACACTCCATCCGTCGGCCATCTTTTGATGACTGCCGACATGGTGGAGATATGCAGACATCTTGTCGACGACATTGTTCCCTTTTGGAAAAACGCAAACCTTCCTGCAGATCATATCAGGGATTCCATTCAACATTATTAGAGTACAAAGGAGGGTTTCGTATTTTAGGCTACAATAATAATGATTTTTATACGGTTTAAGCAGCAATTACGAACCATTGTTGGGCGCCAGATGAGAAAGCGTCGGAATAAGTGGCTTGTTTCAGCTCCGAGAATTTTTCAATCTTCCACGTGAATTTGTTAGTCTCCTTCCTCATCACCGCCTGACCTTTCGCAACTGTCGCCATCTCCACTGATGCCAACACCCAAGAGAAGAGAGTCAAGTAGTGCATGTACTGGATGCTTCTCCATTGTCAACTGTTATACAGCACATCATTGTGTCTACTCTAACCAGACTATCATACATATGGGCTTCACATCATCATCATCACATGTTTATACCATATTATCTCCAGGGTCAGACAACGGACGCTCAAAATTGATATTCACGAAACAACATGAAAGTATCCTCGTTAGTCAAAATCGTGTTTTAAAATTTAAAAGTATACGTGGTGAGAAGAGCGGCCGGCCGTGAAGTAAAAGCTGTAGAGCGATGGAGAAAAATTAAGGCGAGCGGCTTACCAGCTGGCTGATGGAAAGCGGAGGCGGAGAGATCGATCTTTAGTCCTCCTCGATCTCGATCGGAAACCACACTCCTAAATGATACTGGGTTCTCTTTGTTTCCCTTTTACTACTTCAAGTCGATCGATTATTATTATTTATATAAAGAGTCGTTCTTGGAGACTAACAAATAAAATATCTTCAATGAGTAAACCTAACTAGCTAGTGATATATTAGCAGGCAGCTAGGGTTTCAGGAGTGCAGAATTATTCTCCGTCTCTGCCGCCTCGGTAGTAATTAAGTGATCCAAATCCATAATTCAATATCATTCAATCCATTTAATATAGATACAAATCCAATTCAATTATATTGAAATTGAACCCATATTTATTTGATTTATAGAATTCATGGATTGATCATCCACCAATCCACTAACACATATTTTGTTAAGTGGTCAATTTTATTAAAGAACCTAAATGCCTCGTATCACTAGCTACCAAACTCTTCCCCTCCGAAACTATTTATAGAACCTCTATTTGGGTTTTGGGGAAGAGTGGATAGTCAAACGACATGTCTTTGGTTTTCCATCCATCTCTTTCAACTTTGCCATCACGAAAGGTATATTCCTGGAAGAATTTGACAGCTTCGGGTTGATTCTGAAAATGGCACTCGGCATGCCGTTTCATGAGCCATTTTAGTTTTCTCGACATTTCTCGCATGTAGCTCTTAGCAATCGAGTCCTTATGTCCCTTCATCAATCCAAAATGGTGCACTAGGTTGCTATGTCCTGAAAACACATGAAACATTACCAAGATTGCATCAAATTGATAGAATCAAGTTTAGTGCTACTAGAATGCACTTTGAGCCATTATGAAGCAAATTCAAGATATCATGACGTTAAAAGCATGAAAACAATGAAGAATGGGTCATAATATGGGGTTAAAATAACCCCATACTAGAATTTTGCTTGTCCCTAAGCAAACCTTACTCATAATCATACAACTCACTAGATCTTCACAATAACACGTGACTTTCAATCATAGGAAGTTGGTCATAAGTAGCTTACAAGGTCAACCCTCAAACTTAGTGACTATACCATGTGCATGAAGCGTAAGTCTCGTAGGGATAAACATCTTTATCCTTACAGATCGTAAGTTCCTTCTGTTCCTTCTCTTTCTAGTCTTGTTAGAAATTTTGGGTCGAAGCATTGTAGTTAGATTTATGCGTGTAGGTATATCTCCGCCATTTACAATTTTAGAGGTTTTGTGCGTGTAGGTACATTACATGTTGTCTTTGTATCCTTGATCGAACAAGAGAAATTTTTTCCCCTTAGCACTTGCGTAAGGGATTCATTTAACTCATTTTCCTTTATCCATGTTGAGTGGCAATGCAAACAAAGGGTGTCGGAAACTTTATCCTTGCCTTTTGATTCGGGCCTAATTGCACAAATTTTATCCCCTTTTCCTTGGGCGTTTGTAGCATTTGGACTCCTGAAAGGGTGGTTTTACGCTAGGTTTTGTGTGTTTCAGGATCCAATAGGTGAAACCAGCCTTGGCGTCGAAAGTTGGACGAAAAGAGGCAAAAACCGGGCAAAGAGGGTGATCCAGGCAGAGTTCACGGTCCACTATGGCCGTGAACTGAAACCCAAAACCGTGAACCGCGATGCATCCAGGGAGAAATCTGCAGTTACTACCGCGGGACGAGTTCACGGTCAACAAGTCCGTGAAGATTGAGGCCAAACCGTGAACTCCTGATGGCGAAGCGGTGTGTTTCGATATCGTGGTCTGTGCTCACGAATGCGTTGAAGAGTTCACGGCCGTGAACACAGGCCGTGAACTGAGCCCTATCCTGGTATATAATATGAGCTGAAAGGAAGGGAGAAAGGGGGAGCTAAGAGTGAGAAAATGTCTTTTCTTCAGATTTTAGAGAGAGAAAGAACGAACCAAAGAAGAAAGGAGGCTAGGGTTTGCTCCAAGTGGTGGATTGGGAAGATTGTATCCAAGAGAAGATCAACACAAGCTCAGAGTAGATTGGAGTAGGGGTACACGGACCGGCCCGAGTCGATATTTAAACATATTTGTCATGTATTCTACCCTACTAAGGTTTATACTTGGACCTTAGGAGGGAATTAATTGTGATATTCGGGATGAGTCAATTTTTTGGCGGCGTTGCCGGGGAACAACGGTCCGGTATTTTGAAAAAGTTGTTTGGTGTTAATCTAGCTTTTAATTTCCAGTTTTGAAAGTGTGTGTGCTTTCCATGTGCTAGACTTAGTGTTGTTTTCTAAGTGGGTGTAGGGAGGTGCATGACCCGTAGCAATCCGACACCTTTGCTACCACGTGACGAGGACATAAACCGAACCCTCCGACTCCTAGCACAAGAGAGGGAGCTAGCGAAGGCAAGCAGGAGAAGTGAAGAAAGGAGACAACAATTTGGTCCCGGTGTTGGTAGAGCAGAAGTTGAAGAAGTGGAAGGTGAACCCGACATTGAAGTAGAAATGGCGGGGAACAAAAGAGAAGCAGGAGCCTGCCCAAGCTCGTAACTTAAGCGATGCGGCGGCGAAAGAGGAAATCCGTAGGACAATGGGATATTATATGGCCCAACGGACGGCACTCATTCAATCGTCAATCCTACACCCTCCCGTGGTGGCCAACAATTTCGAGATCAAGCTGGCTCTATTGACCATGATACAGAACAATGCTTTGTTCCATGGTATTCCGAGCGAGTCACCAAGAGAGCATTATGGGATTCTTGGGAGAGATTCTTCGATTACTTCCTTCAATGCCCTCACCATGGGTTCGAGGAGCAGTTTCGGATTGAAACTTTCTACGGTGGACTAATCCAATAAGAAAAAATTCTTATTGACTCTCTGTGTCAAGGGAAATTGATGAATATGACCCCACCCCAAGTGACCGAATTGCTCGAGGACATGGCCCTAAAGAGGTACGATTGGGGTTTGATGAGAAGCGGGAGAAGGAGTAATGATAGAGAAGTGAGAAATGTGGGAGCAAGCGCTCCACTTGACGCAAAGCTTGACAAGTTGATTGAGGTAATTCTTGAAGATAAGAGGCAAGGAAAGAGGCTGGTGATGTCCTGTGAATGGTGTTTGAGCACCGTCCATAAGATGGCTGAGTGCCAAGCAATGAAGGAGGCAACCACTCCGGAGGAACAAGTCAACTTGTGGAGAATGCTAGGGCTAATAACCCGTATAGCAATACTTATAATCCCGGATGGAGGAACCACCACAATCCTAGACCTCTAGACCCATAGAACCTTCAGTTTTAGGGTGAAGATGTAGGACCTCATGATGTGTTTGCCACCACCCAAAAAGCCTTTTCCCCATGTCCAAGACAATCGCCAGTCATTTGAACCCCTGTCTAAGACCTCCAGACAAGCTTGTGATAACAACCATTCCGTGAAATCTAGCATTTAGAGGTTGTCGCCATGATGTTGAGACGATAGGGTCAATACTTGATGATTGTGCACATTTTTTGCACCAAAATGTCCCGACCCCACTGGTCAAGAGAGTGAGTTATTCATTCTTGTTTTGCATGTCATATTATACCCCAGTGAGGACCTTTGTTACCCATCCATTTGTTACTTGTACTTGAACTCTATGCATGGTTAGTTGTGGTTGGTTAGTGATCTTGTTGAAACTTGCATTGATTCATGAACAAGGTTAGAACTTTTTATTTGCTCGTTCCTAGTGGCCTCGAATGTCATTTGTTGTGGATGTCGGTATTGCTTGCAACGGTCCTTGTGTTAATTTCCAATAGCCATTTGAGATTCGCCACTTTGTGCCCTTTGAATTGTCCCCAAAGCATTTTGATAGGTTGAGTTTTGACCTTGTGTGAAATGGTTTGCTTGGGGACAAGGAAACGTCTAAATGCGGGGGAGTGATTCGGGCCTAATTGCACACATTTTATCCCCGTTTTTCTTGGGCGTTTGTAGCATTCGGACTCCTAAAATGGTGGTTTTTACGCTAGGTTTTGTGCATTATTAATAGATTTTTATACAAGTATTGACCACCTTCATCCTACTTCCGGGAAAAAATTACGAGAAGAGGAAACAATCAGAAAATGATGAAGCTATATAAGTTGTAGGCATGCTTCACTAATAGCTGAAGAGGTGGCAATGGGAGAGTGAAGGAGACGATCTTAGACAACAATATAGTTATAAGAGTGGGGTGGGAGTTGCAGGGATGGGAAAAGACGCTAGGATAAAACGTGGATTGGAGTGTGGTGATTCTGGAGGTAGAGAAAGACAAGAATGGAGGAGAAGTGACAATGAATTATGGATGAAGACTTTGTTGAAGGAAATACTGAAATGATAATCGGACTAAACACAAATAAAAATGCGTATTTTTCTCTTTTGGCGAGCTTTTTCTTTTTTGAAAGTTGGAACCATTTTCTTTATCTTTCGTTGGTATAAGTGCTTGAGTTGGACGAGAGGAAACTTTCACATTCGATTTTGAAGGGAGGGAGGGGGGGGGGGGGTTATCTAATTAGTTCACACTCAATATAGCATCTTCGACGTCTATAGTAAGAATAAGTCGTAGAATACCATGCATTGATGGATGCTGGGGACCCATATTAACTATCATAAGGTCTTTTTTTGGAGAAGGTACATTCAAAGAGGTTCCCTTTTTTCACTCATCAAAGCATGCTAAACCAAACTCGACCAATATAGTAAGGTGAATAATGATTTGTTCCAGAGTAGATTGGATCGGATCCCAATGATATCTAAACATAGAATTAACCAAAAGAGCAAACAACAAAGACTACCTATGCGGTTCAGCTAGAACTAGGAATGGCAATGGGGCTGGTCTGGGACGGGTATCTCGATACCCATACCCGCCTCGTGGCAGATCGGGTCCGGGTCGGGTAATTAATCATGGGGTACGGGTCGGGGCAGGTCGACCCAATGGGTATATAATTTATGCGAAAAACATTAAAATAATTCGTTATTCTAATTAAAAGACCAAAAAAGAAATCATAATTTGATAAAATATAGTTATTATTGGAGAAATTGAGTTTTTCACTTATTTATGACTTTATTATACCTAAATTATGATGTATTAAGAGGAAAATCCTAAGTAATTTGACTAAGATTACATGTAATTTAGGCAAGAACGGGTCAAAAATGGGGCGGGTCAGGGCAGGTCAGGTCGATGAGAAGTACCCTTGACCGCCCGCCCCGCCTACGGAATGGGTCATACCCGCCCCAAAACATGCCAAACAGGTCGGGTAATTCGGGTCAGGTCAAAATTGACGTACAAGTTATACACCTTTCCATCTCAAAGACATAATTATATATTTGCCTTTTCATATAGCAGTCCGATTGATAAGGTATTTTCAGAATCCTATTTAATTATTTATTTTACCTTCTCAACAGAAGGTTCGCATTTGAAGAAAAAGAAAACGCGAGGACCCACACGATGTATGAAAATTATTGAGTTAGAGGAAGGAAGAAAGCTGCCAGTAGATTTTGATGAAGATCATCAAGCAATTGGAGAAAACGCAACAAGTTTTGTTTGGTTCTTGGGAGTAACGGTTCGAAATCGATCATGTTGTCCTTTACAAGTGAAAAGATGGAAGGATATTAGTAATGATGCTATCGAGCATATGTGGGCAATTGTACAGGTAATCAAATTCTTACTTGATTTTTTTTAATTATTTACTAACTTGCAGATAAATCATATCTCAATTCTTATTTAATATGATTCTCACATTGTTTTAGGAGAAGTTTACATTTGAATTACCAATGGGAAGGATGGAAGCAATCATCGGTCACATGAATGCATTATATCGGGATCATAGGCAAAAGTTGAAGCAGAAATATTTCAACAAGAAACATAGTTACAAAAGTCGCTTGAAGAATAGGCCAAAAAGAGTCTCAAAAGATGATTGGAAGTATCTTGTTAACTTATGGAGCGATCCAACTTTCCAGGTATTATGTTTAATAATTTTATGCAAGATAAATTATATAAGTTCTCGAATAGTTTTTTTCCTATGTATATTAAACATTGGTTTCGTTTTGTCAAGAAAGGAGTTTGAAAAATAAAGAGAATAGATCAAAACGTTCAATGCCACCCTACACAGGCACAAAAAGTCTTGCTCGACTTAGACACCAAATGGTACATTTATGTTATAAGAATATTCAATTATTTATATCATACTTTATTTTATTCTAAGCTAATAATCCCTATTTCCTTTTCAGAAAAAAAAAACAAAATGGAACTGTTCCTTCTCGTGTTGAGGTTTGGATTGAATCACGTAAGAGAAAGAAAGAAAAGGCTATAGACCCTGACTCCCAAGATGTGATTGTAAGATAACTATTATTTAAAAGATCAAAACATTGGTTATTTCATTACATATCAATTACGTAATTTGTTTCTTTCAGTTCAGTTTCTACTCAACGATTGATAGTTGTTTTCATCTTTCTAACGCAGTCTCAACTTGATCAATTGAAGAAACAAAGAGCTAAAGGAGTTGTTTCTATGAATGATGAAGAAATGTTTGAAAAGGTTCTAGGACCTGAGAAGAATGGCTATATGCGAGCTTATGGACCTGGAAAAGGCGTGACCGAATTCTTTGGTGTTAAACCAACCAAAGCTGCACTTATAAAACAAGTAGAAGCTGCTAGAAAAGAAACGAGTGAACAAGTGGAACAAGCCAAAAAGGAAGCCAATGAACGAGTAGATAAGATAACCAGAGACGTTGAGAAACAAATGGTTGATATGAACAAGAAATCGGAAGAAAAGTTTCAAATCCTACTTTCTAATACAAGTTCTTCAGCGCCAAGAGATGAGTCTAATGAGGAAGTAAGTGAGAATTTTTAAATTGTTTATGTTTGATCTTCATCTTCTTGTCTTTTCACTTGTGCATTACTCAATTTTTGCAGGTGACAGAGAGTGAATAATCTGAACGAATTCTAGAGATTTCATCATTGCAATTCTTCGAGGGGTGTAGCACTTTTTAGGATGATTATCAGTTTAGACTTTGGACTATCGATTTTATGTTTTTGCTTCTATTTGATAATAACTTTTCAGATTAGTCATTATGTTTTTTTATTATGTTTCCGGATCATGCCTCATGTGCTGAATTTATTTATATTATTTCGTGGATGTGTGATCAATAGTCTAAGCCTACAACTAACAATAACATGATATGCAGCCACGTCTATACATAGTCATGTAATGCAATCATTATGTTTCCCACCACAACAAACAATTTAAATACATTTAATTTTGAAAAAATAATTTAAACAAATAAATTCTAAGCTTCATTGTGGTTAAAAAAAATTTACAGCCACAAAATTCATTTCATGTCTAAATTTTTCAATATATATAGCGACTAATAATATAGTTGTGTACCCAACTGCAGCAAAATATATAGATACAAAGTAGTTTATGGCAAATGTTTTATAACTTGTGCCACATGTAGCATTTTATGAAGCAAAAACAAAAGATTCAGCTATGGAATTACTAGTAGCATAAAATAGATTTTGTTGCCACAACTTGCATACATAAAGCTAAATCTTGATTTCTTTTGGCCACGATGATTACACCGTAGCAAGAATACTTCATCTACAGTTACAAAATACTTGGTAGCAAAAACATAAACATTATAGCCATGTTAAGTATTTTGTAAGCTATTAGTAAATTTTATAGCCACGACTCTTTTGGTAGTAAAACATACTTTGTTATAGTTTTAAGATAATTTGTTGCAAAATCTATAGCTAAATGCGTGGCAAAAGCTATCGTTCTGTAGTTTCAAATTATGAATGCGTAGCAAAATGCTTGATAAAGCAACAAATTATATTCTTAGTAGCAAAAAATCTTCATGATCTAGCTACATAATATCCACTTTGTGGCAAGACTTTCAGCTATATTATGTTTCTTTTATAGCTAAATGCATTGGTTGTTAGCTACGTAATTGGAAAAATGTGTGGCTAACTTTTAGCTGCGCCACTTCTAGCTACGCAAGCAACAAAATAAAAATTATGTGGCTATATAATTTAGCCACGCAAATTTGACATTTTAGCCATAAACAGTTCCATAGCTGTATGGGCAAATTCTTGTAGTGACATCCCTAGCTAGAACTTGACTTGGGAAACTGACCCAATGATATCTTTGCAAAGAACCCTCTCAAGGCCTGTTGATAGTTCATTTAATTCATACGTACCAAAGGGATAGACGAAACTATGCTTCGAGATCCAGTCCGAGACTCTATTCCCTTTTCCATACGTATGAACCAAACGAACTATCCAGCTTTGGACAATCAATCTGCGAATCATGGTCAGAAGCGTGGCATGAGGGTGAATTGGGTTTGTCCTGTTGTTGATCAACTTTATTGCCAATTTGGAGTTTGTTTCGAAAATCAAGCATCGAGTACCCTTCTTCCAATATACCTATAAACCTTTGTGAATACCCCATAACTCTGCAAGGATAGCGGATTCGATGCCTATATTACAACAAAAACCTCAAACTATTCGCCTTCATTATCTCTGATACAACCTCTTGTAGTCGTAAGGTCTGGAGCTCCTTCAGCTGCGCCATCTGTGTTGAATTTGACCCACCCAGCCGGTGGAGGAGTCCAGCCGATGAGCTTCTCTTCCCTCACCTGTTTTGTCAAAGAGTTAAATTAAAACTTATCAGCAGCGGATTTCCAAGTCTTTGCCTAGTTCTTCACTTTTGAGACGATGTAGTTGGTCAGTGTGGGTCTCGAAATTCTGGCTACTTTGAAGATGAAATCATTTCGATGCTTCCATATGTACCAATAGATGAGGGAGAAGAAGCTACCCCACTCACTTGTGTCTTATGTGGCCTCGTCTCTTTCAAGGTTTTGAACTAGCCAGGAGTCTTGAATTTCAGTAAAGAACTGATGTTGAAGTTGTTGGGGATAACTTTACGAGATAAGTGAAAATTTTCATTTTTTACATTAATTAATTTTGTGAATAATTTAGACTACTATGTTTGTCAATTTGAGAATTTTTCTTCCCTCTCTCTTGATTAATGCAATTATTAATTGGAAGTAAATATTGTAAAAATTCCATCATCCAGATTTTTCTCAAATAACAACATAAAAGACATAATGATAAGGAAAGGTGTCAAAGGGGTGACTTGGTAATTTACCTTCTTTGTTTTCTTTTTTGGTGACAGCCTATCACAGATCCTAGATGAGAGAGAAGCTTTATTGACTAGTCAAAACTACTTTTTTATAATCTCACATTTTTATTAATCGGTTCATATCTCCTTTCTTTGAAATCAAAATTTAAAAGTTTTGCATTGAAATAACACAGTAATTAAAATGTATACTATGGTAATGTTAAATCCACATATATGATCTAGTATTATCACTAGCATATCTCTCAAATCTTGATCTTACCACTATGGTAATATTAAACCCACATCTGACCACAATCATATCATAATATTATCACTCCGATGTAGTGATAGTATCATGATATGATAGTGATATGATGTAATAAAATTATTTTGTCAAATATAAGACATCATCCCAACATCATACCACTATGATACCATATCACTGTCAATTGTAATATCGTGATATGACAGTAGTATGATAATCTGAAAATTTTTGTTAAAAAAATATCAAAACGTATATCATCTTGTAGAGCACAAAAACTACCCTATTTCTATGTAAAACCATTTGAAATTCGATGTAAAACGAATAAGCTATGGTCCGTTGAATTTACCAAGAAAGTATGAAAAATGATTTAATAGCACCATCGGTAAACCAAGCGCTGCTCCAAATCCGGTAATCTCTACGTTCCAAATTACAACTTTTAGTAGATGTTTTGTAGAACTACAAATATGAAAGGTTTTGTGGCCTTATTAATTTAAGAAACTCTTCAAGATGTGGTTTGAGAACTACTAGGTTGAAAGCCTGTGTTCCGCAAGGGTTCTTCAATTCTTATGTTATTAAGATTTATACGAATAATTGGTCACAAAGTTTGTAAATGGATAAGCATTCAAAAATGAAAATGCATCGCCGAAATACATGTGATTGAATTACACTTGATCGGCCAACATATAGTTCAATAGGTGGAAAACTCATAATGATTGTAAATATAAGAACACGAAAATGGAAAACGCATCACAAAAATACATGTAATCTGTATACGGTGATCAACCGCCTTCTAATCGAATAGTCGGAAAACTAAAAAAATTCATTGTAGTAATATACGTGAACGAAATATCGGTGATCAATCGACATTGGTGAATTCATATATTAAACAAAAAATAGAAGCTGACATAATACAGTTTCGAATAGTTTGAATTGGACTAGATGGCCAATTAGGCCTCATATTTGAAAATAAAACCATACAGAAATAAAATATTTATTTGAATAATTGAAAAACTCACAAAGATTGGAAAATGCATCGCCAAAATACATGGGACTCGAATACATATGGTCATTTGGTTTTAGTTGAATAGGCGAAAAGCTCACAGAAAATATCAAAAGATAAAAATTCAAAAAAGGAAATACATATTTCGCATATGCGTGATCAAAATACGTCTGATCACTGAAATTGGCGAATTAACATATCTCCAAGTGGTGCTAGAATTGGTTAACAATTGAAGAAGTTGTGAACAGTTTAAGGAGAGTAAACTTTTGAATTAAACGTAATTGACCCTTAAAGTTGGAAGAAATACAAACACTTAATGGATACTAAACCCTGAACAAGGGTTTGGCCTGATGGTAATACCACTAAACTTTCGAATTTCTTAAGTAGTACCTTAATTACAAAAAAAGAAAAAAAATCAAGGTTGTCAATTCGTCGGTGGACCCGTCGAATGACCCGCATTGATCCTGACATAGTGAGAAAACGGGTCGTACACACCCGTCGAGTGACCCGCTGCAAGGTATCTGATTGGAGGTCAAAATGCGTCGTTTTTCTTTTGGTTTGTGAAATGCGCCTATTTTTCGATTTTTTCGCCTAACACATTCTTTGAAATACTAAGTTAAACATTTGAACATTGATGTTATATAAGTATGCGTGAATTTTTACTATATGGTGGATCCAAGTACGACATATTATTTTAGTGTGATGTTATATGTTACTACTCATTTGGTAGATGAGATTTTATATAATTTATAAATGTATTAAGTATTAACAATATAATAACTTTTATCATATATCCGCGCTAAAGTGATTGGTCCATTAACCCTCAACCCACTTGATCGACCGGGTCAACGGGGTAAAACATATTGACAATCTTAGTAAAAACCAATATTGCCCTTATAAAAAAAATATAATCTATGATTTTTACATTGCCATTAGTGGACCATATGTATATCCTTTAGTTGATTATTCGCCAATCATTGTGTGAGAAAATAATTAGACCAATGTCTTAGGGTTATATGCTTTCCTTTTAAATTAAGAAGGAAGTTTAATCAAGCATACAAGGTGTAGATAAATTTCCTTATTTTACATGCTTAAATACTCCTTACTGTAGCCCGAAAACTAATTATATTTGACAAAGGTTGAGATTGAAGATTTCCATCTTCCCGCAATTAAAAAGAAAAAGCCCCTAAAATGAGGGAAACTCTATCTGTGAGCCACATTTGGCATGTGGGAAAGCAGGGCACTCAATAAGCTTGGACCCAGAATTATCAACACACAAGTACACTTGATACAGCTGACTGTTCCCAGATTCATCAGTGTTGCACTCTATGAAAGGAGTGTATCCCACCCCACTCTGGATTGCGCTCTTGATGCTGCTGAAGCTGTATGATCCCCCATTTGGCTTAATCCCTGTTAAGTTCAAAGCGCTCGTCACAAACACAAATCACAGTGAAGAACGAAACACTTGAGTTGAGATGCAGCAGGTTGTACAATTAATTAATTAAGTACCTGCAGTTGTCAGAGCTTGGAGGAGCTTGGTCTGGTTCTTCAAGCTGAGGGCTCTAGAGAAGTAACTATGTTGGTCAAGAACATCTTCAGAGCATGTCCCGTGCTTGTCCCATTCGTGAGACCAGAATGTTACTCCATTGCCACTGGGGCAAGCAAGAGTTGGCCAGTCCTTTTGCATGGTGCTGATTAGATTTGAAACCTGGTGTGACGACATTAGAAAAAATGTTCAATTTCCAGGTGCTATGTACACGAGAACGACCTCTATGCCAGTTGACTTTGAAAACCAGTAGAAGTAAGGTTACCTTGCTCTGGTCAAATGGGCTACTGGAGTCACAATTGGAAGGGTAAGTGCCGTCATTATAATTAGGCCAAAGCCCATGAACCCCAAAATCAGCAGCCGGTTTCCCTGTCGTTGGGTAGCAGCATTTTTGCTGTGTATCACAGTATGATCCTGGCCACTGTCACCACCATACAGGGCAGCAACAACCATTATTATATACTTGAAACAGAAGGAGAAAGGTACTGAAATGGGGGTGTTAATTACATTGTTGAGTTCAGTTTGATTACCTGCTGAACAAAGTAGAAGAAATCGAAATCCTTGGAAACAGAGAGCCCAGCCATCGACAGGGCTAGCAAAGCCTGGAAGACGACGATCATGACCCCTGAACTTGGCTTCATCATATCTCTTATGGTAACTTTGGTGCTTCGTTTCTGTTGTATGCTTTTGTGTATGAGGTGGCTTGGAGGGGGAAGTACTTCAATGGGTTTTTATAGCAGAAAAGGAAAGGGCGGGGATCATAATTGGTGATGAAGGAAACAGAATCAGTAAGAGCTTATGCTTGCCAGATCGTGTGAATTCATTCATGGGATTTTCCGTTGTTTGTTTTCTTATGCATAAACGTGTGTGGACAACAGCATTATTAAGGGTTCGTCTGCATCTTCATGATCAGTATGATGTCGGCTGGCTACATGTCCGTTTTGTCTACCGGTTTGGTTTCTTTTTTGGCCTTGCCATTGTCATTTTCAATGTATTTTTATTGATTCTTATCTTGAACTCGTCCTACAAAGTGTAACTGCAATTATAGTTTCCTACTGCCACACTCTTAATGGAAATTGAAGATAATATATGTGGGAACGCTTTGTTCTTTTCAATCTTGGAATGAATCAATCTTACAAATGGCTCAATATTCCGGCAACGCCCTGGTGCTACACTGCGGCTAGAACAACAAAAATATACTAATACTTACTTATATCCCCAGACTCCAGTGGAATTCTGGATATGCTCACTTGCTCACACATTCCCACAAAATAAGGTAGTGAATAAATTTTTATTTGTCGGCAAATTTATTGTCTCAGTCGTCCATTAACTCAATATCATTAGAGATAGTTTTAGGTTTGGACATGTTTGTTGAGATAGTTTGGTCATTGTAAAAAGGGTCAAAGGCAAATGTAGATGCATGGCCATGTTGAATGATGATTGGGCCATGCTATTAGGGTATCTCGGCTAGGGTTAATGAGGGAGTTGTCCCTAGACGTGTATATATATACATACTTACTTTGAGAGGTTTTGGCCGACCAATACAATAAGAGAAGTATCGATCTTGCCTGTGGTCTAGTCTTGATCACAACGATCAAGAAAATCATGTAAATCCGTCTTTGTTTTGTATTTTCATTATTGTTTATCATGGTATCAGAGCCTACAATAGAAACAGAGGCTATCAATGCTCGTCTGAATTCCAAGAACGTCTCTTTTGTTGAATGGTAATTAGCAATCAATCTACATCTAAACACTTCACATGGTAGGCCAAAATTCAATTAATAAAAGTGGAGCCTCAAAGTGGGTATGATGAGAAGGCATAACCACCAATAATAGTTGTGCATTATCAAGTCTCCAATGAACAGCCACTTGATGAAGATTGAAGACATGCATTAAATTGCATGGACCAATCAATGGTCATCTCAATGGACTATTCATGCATATAGAGTAATGTGTGTAAGAAGATGAGGGTCCATGCATGTGGTGAGTTAATAGTTTGTCTTTCATTTCCATTATGTATTCATTATATAAGTGTATGTATGGGAAGAATGAAATGGTAAGAGAGTGAGACAAAAAGAAAAGAAAGAGAAGAAGTCTCTACGTGTATGTCTTGTAAAAGCAATAGCCAAAAGTTAAGGCATTGTTTGGTTAAGTGTATTTCTATACATTGAGTGAATCCTAAATTGAGTGATTAAACACCATATGTTTCCTTTGTTTTGATCCTAATTTCTATCATTACTTCCGTTATTACCCAACAAATTTGGTATCAGAGCTAATACCTTTCTATACTCTCCAAAATCCCCAAATTTCTAGCCTACACAAATTTTCTCAAAAATCCATGGCAACAACTTCCTCAAACACCATAAACCCAAATTTGCTACCTCTTCTAATCAAATTCCCATTTTCGATGGAGAATTGTACGAGTACTGGAGTGCCCAAATGGAGCCAATTTTCATCTCTCAAGATCTGTGGGATATCGTCCAAGAAGGATATGAAGATCCACAAGACGAGGATGAAGACTCGAAAAAACGAGCAGGCAAGCAGACAAAGGAGTACAAGGAGAATGCCAAGCAAAATGCCAGCGCCTTGAGAATCATTTAGCAAGCAGTGAGCAAATCAATTTACCCCAGAATCTATGGCATCAAAAAGGCCAAAGAAGCTTGGGATGTCTTGCGTGAACAATTCCAAGATTCTGAAAAGGCGATCTCCATCAGGCGACAAAGTTTATGGCGCCAGTTTGACAACTTGATGATGAAGGAAACCGACACCATCAAAGACTTCCACTCACGTGTTGCGGAGACAGTCAACCAGATCAAAGCCACTGGTGATGTCATGGAAGAAAGAAAAATCGTGGAGAGAATTCTCCGGAGCTTATCATCAAAGTTCGAGCATATTGTTGCTGTCATTGAAGAAACCAAAGATTTGGCAAATTTATCAATGAGCGAGTTGATGGGCTCACTTGTAGTACAAGAGCAAAGAATGAGTCGATTCACCAAACCGCCATTGGAGCAAGCTTTCTCGTCAAAAGCAACATGACGGAAAGTAAATATGCCAAATCGGAGCAAGGCCAGAGATGGGGAAACTCACAAGGAAGAGGAAGAGGAAGATCCAATTACAGAGGAAACAACAGAAAAAATTATCAACAACAAAGATCGGGCTACACCGGCTCGAGTTGCATAATTTGCAAAAAGGCGGGTCATGCAACAAAAGACTGCAGATTCAAGTGCACCAAGTGCAGAATTCAAAACCACTCCAGAGAGATTGCTGGTTCCAGAACAAGCAAGAAGAAGGCGAGTCAAGCGGCACCAAAAATGAAGAAAGCAATATGGTGGCCTTATCATGCTTGAATGGTGAGCAAAAATTACAGCTTCCCTGGATGGTGGATAGTGGTTGCAGTAACCACATGACTGGAGATCTGGAGTCCTTCACCGACATCGATGACCAATACCGCTCTTAAGTTAAATTGGGAGACGGGAAGAAGCTAAAAGTGGAAGGAAAAGGCACAGTTGTTGTATGCACGGAAGAAGGTAACAAAACTCTCATCCGACAGATGTTGTATGTTCTGGAGCTAACTCTCAATCTACTTAGCGTGGGACAACTGATGCTGAAAAATTACAAGCTATTGTTTGATAATGGCGTGTGCGAGATTATCATCAAAGCAGACAATTTCATGGTGGCCAAAGTCCGGATGACTTCCAACAGAATTTTCTCTCTTGCTATGTCACAAAATGGTGAAGTAGCATTCAAGAGTGAAAATCTAGATCAATCCTTCCTATGGCATCTCAGATATGGTCATCTCAACTTCAAAGGTCTCAAATTATTAAGGCAGAAAAATATGGTGGTGGGACTTCCCCAGATCAACAGAGAAGACAAAATCTGTGAAGGATGCATATATGGCAAAATGCATCGTTTACCATTTCCAAAGACATCTTGGAGAGCAACAGCGCCACTGGAGTTGGTACATGCAGACATATGGGGTCCAACCCGAACACAATCACTCAGCGGTAAAAGATATTTTCTACTATTTGTAGATGACTTCACCAGAATGATGTGGGTATTCTTTCTGGAGCAAAAGTCAGAAGCTTTCCCGAATTCCTTCAACTCCAAGCAGTAGCTGAGAAGGAAAGTGGCCATCAAATCAAAACTCTCCATACAGATCATGGAGGAGAATTTATTTATACTTCGTTCATGGAGTATTGCCGCAACAACGGGATAAAAAGGCAGCTGACGGTCCGTTACACACCACAACAAAAATGGTGTGGCAGAACGGAAAAATCGCAAGATTGTGGAGATGGCGAGAAGTATGCTCAAAGCAAAGAATCTTCCCAACAACTTGTGGGCAGAAGCGGTCAATACAACAATTTACATCCTCAACAGATCACCAACCAAAGAAGTTCGGAACAAGATACCGATACATGCGTCGCACCACAGGAGACCACAGGTGGATCACCTCAAAGTCTTTGGGTGCATAGCTTATGCACATATATCTACTCCAAACCGAGACAAGTTTGACCAGAAGGGAGAGAAGCTGATCTTCACCGGCTATAGTGATGAATCCAAAGGCTATCATCTTTACAACCCAGTAAAGAACGAGGTGGTGGTTTCCCGAGATGTGATCTTTGATTAGATGGCGGAGTGGAATTGGGAAAATCCAATTTCTCAATCTCCACCAAGTTATGAAATTCTGGAGGATTCAACAATTCCAGAAGATCCCAGCAACAACCTAGATCCTGTTGCAAGTCCAAAAAGAAATTCTGCACCTAGCCCAGAAGAAGACGACTTTAGAGACGTCGTAACAGACTCAGATTCACCTCCGTTAAAAACAAGGTCTTTGTGAGAAATTTATGAAACAAGTCATGTTGCATATTTTTCTTGTGAACCTCAAGTCTTTGAAGAAGCATCCAAAGAAGAAGTTTGGAACGAGGCAATGGATGCAGAAATTTCCATGATCGAGAAAAACAAGAGATGGGAGCTTGTTGATCAACCGGAGAGCAAGTCGGTTATAGGTCTCAAATAGATCTATAAGATCAAATTCAATGAAGATGGTACTATCCAGAAGTACAAAGCTCGACTGGTGGCAAAGGGATTGATGACTTGATTTACACAGGTACAAATCAACATATGATCGAAAAATTCAAAAGTACCATGATGAAAGAATTCAAGATGACGGACTTGGGAGTCATGAAATATTTTCTTGGGTGGAGAAATATTTATTTCACAGGAGAAGTACACCGAAGATATGCTGAAAAGATTTCACATGGCAACGTGCAAACCAATCTCAACACCAATGGCGTTAAACGAGAAATTACAACGCAATGATGGAGCTGAAAAAGTCGATGGAAAGTTGTACAGAAGTCTTGTCGGGTCACTCATTTACCTAACACATACCAGGGCGGATATATGTCATTCAGTAAGTCTTATATCAAGATTTATGAATGAACCTAGCAAACTTCATTTTGCAGCAGCCAAAAGAATTTTGCGGTATCTTCAAGGTACTAAAAAATTGGGCCTGACGTACAAGAAAGAAGCAGAAAGCAAGCTGACTGGATATACTGATAGTGACTGGGCAGGATCACTAGATGATCGAAAAAGCACATCGGGGTACATATTCTGCTTGGGTTCAAAACCCATTTCCTGGAGTTCAAAGAAGCAAAAGACTGTGGCATTATCTTCAGCGGAAGCAGAATATATCGCAGCTGCAGATACAGCATGCGAAGCGGTATGGCTAAAAAGATTAATTTCTGATTTGCAGCAAAATTAAAAAGGTCCAACCATTATTCATTGTGACAACATGTCAGCCATAGCCATGACAAAGAATCCAGTATTTCACGCAAGATCGAAGCATATCGAGTTGCGTCTTCATTTCATCCGAGACCTCGTCAACGAAGGATTAGTCGTGATGGAATTTATCAACACCAATGATCAGCCAGCAGATATCATGACAAAGGCAGTCACCCGTGAGAAGTTCGAGAAGTTCAAGGAGCAACTTCGGATTGGAAATTAAGAGGGGGTGTTGAATGGTAATTAGCAATCAATCTACATCTAAACACTTCACATGGTAGGCCAAAATTCAATTAATAAAAGTGGAGCCTCAAAGTGGGTATGATGAGAAGGCATAACCACCAATAATAGTTGTGCATTATCAAGTCTCCAATGAACAGCCACTTGATGAAGATTGAAGACATGTATTAAATTGCATGGACCAATCAATGGTCATCTCAGTGGACTATTCATGCATATAGAGTAATGTGTGTAAGAAGATGAGGGTCCATGCATGTGGTGAGTTAATAGTTTGTCTTTCATTTCCATTATGTATTCATTATATAAGTGTATGTATGGGAAGAATGAAATGGTCAGAGAGTGAGACAAAAAGAAAAGAAAGAGAAGAAGTCTCTACGTGTATGTCTTGTAAAAGCAATAGCCAAAAGTTAAGGCATTGTTTGGTTAAGTGTATTTCTATACATTGAGTGAATCCTAAATTGAGTGATTAAAACCATATGTTTCCTTTGTTTTTATCCTAATTTCTATCATTACTTCCGTTATTACCCAACATCTTTGTGGGAGTTACATTTTCGAACTTTTGTTGAGAGACAAGGCTTCTTTGGCTTCCTCGATGGTACAACAGTCTGTCTGGAGGTTCCTCCATCTTCGAAAAATGAGCTGGCTAAATGTACGTTCCTGGATCTTGAAGAATGTGGATGCTTCGATTGTTTTGGGTCTTCCTCTCCTACCCACAACTGCAGCAATGTGGAAATGCATCTCCGCGACTTACGCCACCACCAACGTCGCAAGGCAATTCGAGCTGGAGGTCGAGCTAGCCAGTTGCCAATCTCCACCAAGGCGATCAAGATGTGACGTCATACTTCAATGTTGGGCTCCTCTTGGAGACTAAGCAGGACCTCCTGAAAACGGATTCCTCCGCGGATGCACACAGGCTGCTCTTGATCCTCGCCCCGGCAATGGCGAGAGTGTTGCGATCTTTGCTGCTACTCAAGGAGACTCGTCTGTGATAACCCAATCTGCGCACACCTCCTCCAGTCGTGTCACGCCTTTAGGAGGTCATTCTAATATATGATGCCTCTGGACAAACTAATGATCGGACTTTTGCAACATATAAGGCTCGAACTTTACATTGTAAGGTGGAGTCTCATCATTTCCATGAGAAGGTCCATACACATAAGTATTATCATCGTCCCAACTTTTGTGTTTACTACAAGAAATCCGGTCACATTATCTCGGATTATCGCCTGTTCCAGCAACGAATGAATTGTGTCGCTCCAACAGCAACTCCGACAACTTCAATCCACCACATGTGGTTGATTCCTCTCGTCCAGTATATGTGACCCAAGCTTCCCCGAGTGCTGATGGCATCATGGTCCCTCTTGCTACTCTCGAACAGCTTTTCAATAAGGCTATCAATTCCGCCTCTTCCAGTCTTCAAGCAACCGGTACGTCTCCTCGTTGGATTTTAGACTCGGGGCTATTTTAATCATATGAACAATCAAGCATCTACCTTATCTAATATTCAATCGGCTGAGAATTTGTCTTTGGAAGTGGCAAATGGTACTCGCTCAACTGTTGCGGGGAAGGGATCGGTTAAGGACTCTTATGTTGTTTTAACCAATACGTTATACGTTCCAAAATTAGTGCCTAATTCATCAAAAAAAAAAATAGTGCCTAGTTTGGTTTCTACTAGGCAACTTACTGATCAAGGTTGTCGGGTTGTGTTTGCACCTTATGGGTGTTCTGTTCAGGATCTGAAGACGGGACGGAAGATAGGTAGGGGCAGCAAGCATGGACACATCTTCCGCCTTCATCGGCTCGTCACTCCATCATCATCTCATTCCCTTGGTTCCTTTTCAGTGTCTAGGACTTCTCCTGTTTTTGTTTTTTCGAGTCTCCTTGATAAAACTTTTTTCGTTATGGCATGTTCGGATGGGTCATCCAAATTCTAGTCGGTTTATGACCATGTTTAATCAACATTTATTTGGTGAAAAGAATAAAATGACATGGTCGAATTGTAACACCCTAGATCGGCCCAAACCAACCCATAGCAACTAGTCACAAGTAGAACATCCGTAACCTTCTCGTTTTATATCGAAATTCGACACCGTTTGAACTGTTAGTTCACATTTTGAGTCCTCTTAATTGTTACGTTGGAGCTTCATAAATTTTCCCGAGGGTATAAGAGTCATTTTGACTTTTGAAAAGAGCGGGGTGTAACATTTCCTCCACCCTTATAAAAATTTCGTCCCCAGAATTTGATCGGACTCATTCTTCCATACCCCTCATTCTTGTACCTCCTTTTCTCAAGAATTTATTCTTGCTATATGAAGTTCGATGATGTCCGTTGTTTTTCCCCCATCTAGTTTACCTCACGACTTATATTTTCTCTTGATCATAAAAGATATTCTCCGAAACTCGTTAGCATCGATTAGCTTTGAGTGGCCACTTGTCCCTTTTTAATTCTCTAGTTTGGGTGAGAGAGTGAGATGGGACCAAATTTCGATTCAATTTATTGGTCCGGCTCATTCAGTACTGTTTGTTGGACCTCAAATCGAAGTCGAGGTATCACATTTCCTCCTCTCCTTAAGAAAAATTTTGACCTCGAAATTTTTCCCTTACGACTTCTCTAAGCCTCATAACTCACATCATATGCCTCAATGTTGGACTCCTTCCTTGTTTTGCTCAAGTACCCTTAGCGTTGCATAGAGTCTAACCTTCTCTACTCTTTGGGTCACAGCCCCACGTTCGATCTTTATGATCTCGATGAACCTTCCTTGTATCCATCCCACTAGATTATGGTCGCCATTCGCCGCAATTCCTTGGCTACTACTTGTTGACGTACTACATACTCGGCTTCTTTCTGAGCCTTAAACTGATCAGCTCGCGTCCCCATATGGTATGAGCTGCCTTGAACCTCTTCTTCTCACCCATGAAAGGGTTTCCACTAAACGATCCTCTTAGGAATAAGATCTTCCTCCTCCCCGAGACGTATTAAAACCTCGTACTGTCCCCTAGAGTTATTTTCCTAATCATGATTTGAATATAAACTCGAGATTCTAAAATCTTCAAAAGAACCCTGACTCGTTTGACCAAACCTTAAACCAGACACCCCTTTTTCCTTTACTTTAAAAATAAAAACCTTGAAAACTCAGATCGTCACTCCAGTATTCCTTGGAGACCAAGAAACAGAGGAGTGTCAGCTCTGATACCAAAATGTAACACCCTAGCTCGGCCCAAACCAACCCATAGCAACTAGTCACAAGTAGAACATCTGTAACCTTCTCGTTTTATATCGAAATTCGACACCGTTCGAACTGTAAGTTCACGTTTTGAGTCCTCTTAAATGTTACGGTGGAACTTCATAAATTTTCCCGATGGTATAAGAGTCATTTTGAATTTTGAAAAGAGCGGGGTGTGACACGAATTTTTCGTGTACCAGCAGTGTTGAAGCAAAGACTACTCATATTTCTTTTCCATCTAGTCTTACCATTATTTATGAACCTTTTCATATGATACATACCGATCTTTGGGGCCCTAGTTCGACTAGATCACGGCTAGGCTTCAAATATTTTGCTCTTTTCGTGGATCATGCCACTAGATATACATGGGTCTATTTTCTTTATTTGAAATCTGATCTTTTTCCATTGCCACTGATTTTCTCAAAATGATCTAGACCCAATTCTGTCGAACTGTTCGTGTTATCAGGTCCGACCCAGGGGGTGAGTTTAGCTCGAATCCTCTTCTTGAGCTCTATTCATCCCTTGCATTCTTACACAAAATTCTTGTTCGGGTGTTCCCCAACAAAATGATCTTGTTGAACGTAAAAATCCTCATGTCGTCGAAGTTACTAGAGCTCTTTTGTTAGCTTGAAACCGTTTCCACCGTTGTGCATCTCATTAACTACCAGATCACCCCTGTCCTTAGTCAATTCAGTCCTTACTATAAATTGTTTAGTTAATATACTAGGTATTCTCGTCTCCATGTTTTCGGGTGTCTTTGTTTTGTTCTTCTTCCTCATTTTGAACATACCAATTTAACTTCGAAAATTGCTCGTTGTGTCTTCCTAGGCTATAGTGACGTTCATAAAGGGTATATTTGATATGATCCTTCTCTTCGGCATCCTAGGATTGCTTGCAACGTCGTTTGCTTTGAAAACTTGATGTTCTACTCTGCCTCCTCCGAGCCCACCCCTCTGTTTGCACCTTACCTCACTCTTCCCCTGATGATGAGGATGAATTTGAAGATGCTACACAGTTCACGCTGCTGCCCGGACCCCACCGCATTCTCCTACCGCCTCGTTGTCTGGTTCTTCTTTTTCGGATGACGACGATGGCTCTCCTTCCCGCCACCTACTCTGACTTCACCCCGCCTCTCTACTCGCTCCAACTTTGGCCACCCTCCTTCCTCTCATCGTGACTATTTATCTTACCAGGTTGATCCTATTTTGATCCCTACTCAATATTCCCAGGCAAGAGGGATGCCTTACTGGGACAAGGCGATGGATCATGAATTTTCTACTCTTCATGCACAAAATACTTGGGTTCTTGTTCCTCATCTTCCTCCTGAGGTATTAGAGGTTGGCATTCGATGGATTTACAATATCAAGGTCAACCCAGATAGTTCTATCGAGCAGTATCGGGCTCGCGTTGTTACGCAGGGCTATACTCATGAGTTTGGTGTTGACTTCGACGAATCCTTCACTCTATTTGCCAAGATGGTCACTATTTGGGCTCTCCAAGCTATTGCGGCTATGCGTCACTAGTCTCTTTACCAGCTGGATGAAGAATGCATTTCTGCATGGAGATCTTAAGGAGACTGTTTATATGGAGCGTCCGCCCGACTCTCCTCTTGGTACTCCTGATCAGGCTTGTCTTCTGCAACGTTCTTTATATGGCTTGAAGCAAGCGCCTCGAGCCTGGTTTGATAAATTTCAGACGATGATATTAGGCATGGGATTTCAACAGAGCTGTAACGATCACTTTCTCTTTTCTCAGCATACATCTCGAGGTCTGGTGGTCCTTCTCTTGTATGTTGACGACATAATCATCTCTGGTGATGATGAGGTCGGCATTGCCACTCTTACAAATGGTCTACACGAGTCCTTCCACCTTAAGGAGCTCGGCTCCCTCTCCTACTACTTGGCTCTTGAGGTCACTCGTTCTTCCGCATGTATTCTTCTCACTCATACCTAATACATTGATGATTTACTTGATTCAGCTCGATACAGTAATTGTGTACCTGTTTCTACTCCTATGGAGCTCAACCTCAAGTTCGGCAAAGAGATTGGCGATCTGTTACCTGACGGGGGAGGCAGTATAGACATCTTGTTGAGAGTCTGATTTATCTGGCCTCTACACGACATGATATTGCATATGTAGTTCAAATTGTCATTCAGTGCATGTGTGCACCGAAGACAACTCACCTAGATGCAGTTCATTGGATCCTCTATTATCTTAAGCGCACTCGTGAGTTTGTTTATTTCTGCCCTCTGCTGGGTCAACAGCTCTTCAGGCATTCTCTTATTCGGACTATGCGGGGTGTATTGACACTCATCGTTCCACTAATGGGTGGTGTATTTATATTAATAATTCTGTTATTTCCTGGAGTTATAGAAAACAAGATCACATTTCTAAATCTTCCACTGAGGTGAAATATCGTGCAATGTCGGACGTGACTTCTGAGCTGGAATGGTTAAACCATCTCTTGGCATATCTTGAAGTTCAATGTACTTCACCGATGGAGTTGTATGCCGATAATACTAGTGCAATTCGCATTACCACCAATCTCGTTCTTCATGATCACACTAAACACATCAATGTCCATGTTCATTATGTTCGAGATCTCGTCAAGGATGGTACTATTCGCATCTACTACATTGCTTCGTAGGATCAGCTAGTCGTCACTCTTTTCTCTCTTGCAAATTGATGATGATGTCTCCCCATCAACTTGGGAGGCTATTGAGATAGTTCGGTCATTGTAAAAAGGGCCAAAGGCCCACGTAGATGCATGGCCATGTTTAATGATGTTTGGGCCATACTATTAGGGTATCTCGGCTAAGGTTAATGAGGGAGTTTTCCTTGGACGTGTATATATATATGTACTTTGAGAGGTCTTGGCCGACCAATACAATAAGAGAAGTATCGATCTTGTCTGTGGACTAGTTTTGATCACAACGATCAAGGAAACCACGTAAACCAGTCTTCGTTTCGTATTTTCGTTATTGTTTAATCTGCTTTTGTTATCAATGTTACCTCATCGTCTTCTTAGAGGGATACATTTCTTTATACATAACTAAATATTGGTTTTAGAAAAAAAATTGACATTTATTATTAATAAAGAATTTCAAAGAAAGAATTTCTCGCATAAAACAATTGATTCACATTTGTCTTTTATTTTCTTGTAAATGTTATTCTGATTAAGTTTATCTTAAATGAAGATATGATGATTAAATGAGCGATATATTAACTAAAAGATAATAACATTTTTATAGTTTCCGCCTCCTCACAACACCACACTACCACTAGCAGTGGTGCATAACTTACATATACATTAACTAGTCATGGGCCGGACCATTTGGCCTGATTCAGTCGCCAATTACATAAACAACATTATTAAATTGCATGTGAGATAAGCGGATTTTGATAGTATAAAATTAATTCAAGTACTCGAAACATTCAAATTGATTTGTACAATAAGAGAATCCAAATTATTAAAGTACTTTAATAATTCCAAATGATCAATATCATAAGTTTTTTAAATATTATAACTGGCTGATCAACTAAAATCATTTTTACTAAAATGAAATACAAACCTGAACAGACTCCTAAAGATATTTTGAAATCACCCTTCTATTTACTCCACATCGTCAGAGTTACTGCACATTTGTTTGAACGTCCTCAGCTATGAGCAACATCATCATCTGCTCCAATATTAATGTCTACATGATACATTTATCTCCTTTTTTTTTGTCAAAAGATATCATATATTGATAAAAAATAGATAGTTACATCCTGGAAACCAGCCAGGCCCGGAAATCAAAGAAGTGACACGTAGTCGGATACAAAGAGAGGGCTTTTCTAGCTACCGAATGAGCTACCCTATTGTTCTCCCGACCTACAAAGCGCACACTAAACCCAGGCTGCGCGCGAAAAAAATAACATATCTCTTCCAGAACAGCACCCAACTAGTCATCCCTTGTGTCGGCTTGATTAATTTTATCAATAATCACCTTTGAATCGCCCTCAAACCGGACCTCCGACAAGCCACACTCCAAACACCAATTAATAGCCTCCCGGAGCACAAGTAATTCCACCACTGCAGGCTCGTCCATTTGAGGGAACTGCACCCCTTTCGCCAGGAAAAGCATCCGCTCCGGATCTAAAATAACCATCCCACCAGCCGAATGCGACCCTCTCCTAGTGGCCCCATCCCACATGCACACCAACCGGGTCTCACCCACTGGAATCTCTAGCTGAACCGACAGACACGTCACCATGGGCACCCGATCCGTTGGCAAGCCCACCCATTCCTCATACTGTTGGTGAAATTGCAGCAAGAGATTCGGGATCCCAAACTGTTTGCCTTCAAAGACAACCCAATTACGAGACCACCAGATCCGCCAAAGGATGGCAACAACAGCCATAACCAATGACGGTTGATGGATCAGTGCCAGCAGACGTTTGAGGAATAAAGGAAAGGTTTGCCTAGGCAAACCCTCCCTCAAGTATTTTAGCCCTGAATAGTCCCAAAGAGCCCGCGCAACCGGACAATAAAGAAACAGATGTTCCATAGTCTCCGGACTATCCCAACATATTGGACACCGGGGTAGCACATGAACCTTCTTCTCAATAAGCGCCTACATAGTAGGCAGAGCCCGATTCTGAATTTGCTAGACAAAGACCTTCAGCTTTGGAGGGATCTTAGCTTCCCATACCCCGATCCAACTTGGCTTATCCATCCAACTAGCCGCGGATCGCCACCCACCCCTCCTTCTATCCAAATCTACCGCCAAATGGTAAGCTGACTTTACTGAGAAAACCCCATCATCCGTGTTATGCTAGATAAGCTTATCAGCCACATATCGCCGCGGGAGTGGAATAGTCTTAATGGCTCTGCAGGTAGGTGGGTCAAACCATAGACTAAGCTTATCCTCAGACCACCGCCCTTCCCCTTCACAAATAACCTCCGCCACCAAGGGATCACCCACATCTGGCATGACTAGCGGGTTCTAGCAAGGGGGATCAAGCTGGTACCCAGGAATCCAGTTAGAGTGGAGAAGATAGGCCGAATAGCCATTGCCAACCTGCCCTCTTAAGCCCATCTCCAATAACTGTCGCCCATAGAGGATACTCTGCCACCTCCAGGAGGGGCGTGATCTAGCCGCCGCGCTCAAGAATAAACCTTGTGGGAAGTACTCTCCTTTATAAACCTGGGAAAGGAGGGAATGAGGCTCATTGAGGATACGCCAGCCAATCTTAGCCAAAAGAGCTTGATTAAAATGTTCAAACTGGCAAAATCCCATCCCCCCATCATGTTTACTCCTGCACATATTACGTCAGGAAACCCAGCGAACCTTGGGATGACCCTCTTCAGCACCCCACCAGAAACGGGCAACACGCCTATCTAGGAGTCGACAAAGAGAGAGGGGAAGCCGGAAACATGACATAACATGTAAGGGTAGGGACAACGCTATGGATTTAATCAAAGTTTCTTTAGCTGCCCAGGACAACGTCTGCTTCTTCCCACCCTGAAGTCGCTCCAAAAGTTTCTCCTCCAAATATCTGAACGTAGGCATTTTGGATCGGGCAAACAGCGTGGGTAACCTCATATTTTTATCATGGACCCCCACTGCACCAACCCCGAGGATCGTGGCCAAGAACTCCTGATCTGGCATGGCAATATTTTTACTAAAGCACACCGCAGATTTCTCCAAATTAACTCGTTGGCCACTCAACTCCTCATATTCATTCAGGACCTCAATTAAATTCTCACACTCCTGAAGTGAACCTCGCAAGAAGAGATAAGAATCATCAGCGAAGAACAAATGAGAGATTTTTGGAGCACGTGGAGCCACTTTCACCCCTTCCGGCCTCTTTTCCGAGAACACCTTCCGGAGGAGGGCCGCAAACCCCTCTGTGAACAGCACAAACAAGAGAGGCGAAAGCGGATCCCCCTGTCGGAGTCCCCGAGAGGAAGTAAAGTAACCCGAGGGTGTACCATTCATCAGGACCGAAAATGAAGATGAACGAAGACATTCATGTATCCATCCTTGCCAAACAGAGTTAAACCCCATCTTATCCAAAACTGCCAGAAGGAAGGGCCATTAGACTCTATCATAGGCCTTTTCCATGTCAACCTTTAGAGCCATGTACCCTTTCTTCCCCTGCTTTTTTATTTTTAGATAGTGCATCAAATCATGTCCTATAAGGATATTGTCAATAATCTAGCGGTCTTTTATAAACACATTCTGACCTTCAAAGACGATCCGAGGAAGCAGACCTGCAAGCCAGGCAGCCATGATTTTGGTTATCACTTTATAAACAAATTGACACAGGCTGATCGGTCACAATTGTCTGACTATCTCCACAGAGTCCACTTTAGGGATCAAAGTGAGCCAGGTATGATTAAAACTCGGCAACATCCTGCTAGTCTAAAAGAAAAAACATACTGCTTCAATCATCGAAGTGCCCACAATATCCCAGAAAGCCTTGAAGAATTTTCCTGTGAGGCCATCAGATTCTGGGGCCTGCTTCGACCCCATTGAAAGGACCGTTTGTCGAACCTCCGTAGGCAATACTTCAGCCGTCATCTACGCATTGCTCTGCGGAGTAACACTACAAGCAATGGGCAGAGTCGCCACCCTATCGGCCATATTAGGAACCTGGGTCTCCGAGATGAACAGAGTCTGGTAAAAGTTGGTAGCAATAGTAGCCTTCCCACTTTCCTCAGTGACCCATTCACCCTCATCATTACGGAGGCCCGAGACAAAATTCCTCTTCCGTCGAGCGCGAGTGACCATGTGGAAATAGGCCGAATTTTGATCACCTTTTTTTAACCAACGGACCCTGGATTTATGTTGCCAGTATATCTCCTCCGCTTCCCACTGCCTAGACAACTTCGTTTCCAGACCCTTGACCACATCCCAGTCGACCGGATGGATCGACTTAACCTTGTCAATTTTAGCCTAGAGCGTCCTGATATTACGCAAGGAGTTCGTGGTGCCCGCTCTGCTCCAGTCATAAAGTAGATGACGCAGCTTTTTAAGGCGCTCCCAAAGTCGAAACATAGGGTTACCTTGGACCTCTTCCTACCAGGCATAGTGGACCATATCCCTGACCTCTGGATTATCCGCCAAGCGACCATCATATTGAAATAGAGGTCGGCTACTCTGAGTATACGGTTTATCAGCGAGGAGAAGGGCACAATGATCCGAACCCTGATCCGTAAAATGCTTGACCAGAGTCTCCGGATAAGTATCGATCGAGGGCTGGGAACAAAGCGCTCTATCCAGGAATTCGCGAATGCACGCTGCACCCATACGCTTATTTTTCCAAGAGAATTGATCCCCTTGGTAACGACGGTCATGGAGTCCCAAATCCTGAACGAGCTCACGGAGACTAACGGCTTGAGCAGCTCTCCAAGCCCGACCCCCATCTTTTTCACCCTCATGGAGGGTTGTGTTGAAGTCACCTATAATCACATAATAATATTGGCGCAATCCTCTCGTAGCTGAGCCAATTGAGTAGCTCTTACCGCAACATTACAATTAATATAGACAAAGATCAGCACATAAGAAAAGTCTCCTTCATTAATTTGCGAACAAATATAAAAAGAGGAATGAAACAACACCGAAGTGTCAACCCCGGGGGACCAAGCAACAACTAAACCACCCGATGCATCGACTGCATCTACAAAGAAACAATGAGAAATAGCAAAACCTAAACCCCGCATACGACGGGATACTACACGTTGGCTCGATCGCGTTTCCGAAAAAACACGAGATCCGGTTTATTAGAATGAACAAGCCATACAACGGTTTGGAAAGTGAGGGATGGCCCAATTCCTATCACATTCCAAGCCAAAATCCTCATTTATCGGCTGGGGGCCACTCGAGGCTGGCTTCCTCCACCTTCTCCAGAACATCAGTTGATTCCACAAATTGCTTTTTTGGGGTAGGGGGATCACCCATCTCCCCATCCAAATCATCTAGCACGCGCTTCCGAGTCTCCATAGATGGGCCATCATATTAGACCCATATTCATTGAGGTTCGAGGGAGGCCCCTTGCAAGACAGACCTTCCTCCCGAGCATAGACCAGACCAGCTTCAAAAGCCTCCACCACTTGGTGAACTCTCCCAGTCAAGACTTGGCGAGTCTCCATGGAGACACCACCTGGTGATCTTCTCTTGATCTCAGACGGGAGATGATCCTCAAACGATTGATCCCCATCCGAGTTTATGATATGCTGATGTTCCTCATAAATAGGGCCATCCAGAGAATCAACAGCCTCATTATCCTCCAACTCCCGCGGATCACCAGACTGATTAGATCCTCCATCTTGATTTGATAAAGTCCGAGGGGAGGCAGCTCCTCCTTTTTTCAATCGCGGGCTAACCCGATGCACCGGATCTCCAGTATGAGGAGCTTCCTTTGAGGGAAGTCGAGGATCCTCCAGGGGGGGACCATCAGTAGGGCTAGAAGGGGCACAGGTCTTCCTTGGTTGGAGGGACTTCTCGCCAACATTCTCCTCCTCTTCAGACTCCTCCTATAAAATCAGTCGTCACCGCTGGGACTGTTCAAGATCTATCTCAACCTGGTCCTCCACCTGCTGACGATGGGTCCCCTTTCTGGCTCATCTTCCCGCCTGCTGGCAACCATTAGTGCCTTTTTCGAGGGAGAAGAGCAGCATCTCTGGGCGACAATTTCTTATGGTGCGGACGAATCTCACCAACAATCTTCACTCGAGGAAAGGCCTTGAAGACATAACCCATTTAGGGATAGCACGATTCCCTAACAGCTTAGGCTTGTGCTCCTGCAACCGAGGTTGCGGCTTCTTACAACCATGAATCTCTTGATGATGAGCAGCCAAATAACTGAGCGATCAATAGACACTGGTCGTACTTCCATCTCACGAGCTCTAGCAGTCTTCGCATTCCCATCATTATGTATTTGATCATTTCTGTTCACCCACACCGATTTGTTGGCATTGCGAAACTTCGGGTATTCATCCTCATCCATGTAGAACTTCCTTCCTAGTTTCCTTGTAGACATATGCGGGCCAAAGCTTTCTTTACCCGGTGGAGGAGCAAAAATACATTCCAGCTTTAAGTGCCCCACGCTGCCACAAAGGTAGCAGAAGGTTGGCAGAAATTCATATTTGAGATTTACCCAGAACCTACCGAGCTCTTCACTAACTGTCATGAATTGAGACTGCAACGGCTTAGTAAAATCGATGAGGGCGTGCACTTTGACAAAGCACTCATCCGTTTCCCTGGATGCGAAGAAATCAGCTTCCAAGACTTGACCGATTGTTCCAGTTGCCACTTTCCTGCCAAACTGCTTAGTGCAACAGTCCTCTTTCACATTCCATAATTGGACACGGAAGGGAGCCATTGCCAAATCATCGAAAGTTAGCCTCGTGATAGATGGTGTCCAGGATCGGAGGTGGAAAATTCTGTCTTTGACAATCCAAGGAGTTCTTTTGAGGATCCAAACCTTCGTCTCATCACTTGGAAGAACAATTTCAAAGAGGCCATACTTAGTGACCGAAACCCTAAGATATCCTTGCACCCGCCAGGCCTCAATCAAGCCATCTCTCAACTCACTAGGAGTGAACTTGGTCTGCGAAAATAATCTTCCCAAAAGAGTCCTCGATGTTCGAAACTTCACCGATTGGACCTCTTCGAGAGAGAACTCAACCACTTGATCCTCCGCGATACGTGTCATCGTATTCACCTAAGACAAAGGGGTATACAACGTATTAGGATCAATAGGTTCAACCGCAATAAAATTAGTACATTGAAACGGCAGCAGCCGGCTTAATGGTCTGGCAACCCGCAGATTGAGTGGCCACAGACCGATGCTGGCAGCCAGAAGCTTCGGGCGCAGCAGAGATGGGATAACCGAATAACCAGTCTGTAATAACAGTGGCTGCTGTGGAATGTAACTCGGACTGGTCACCGAGGGCGTAAAACCCAGTACCACCGACGGCAGCGACCTGCCCGGACAAGAGGGGCTTTCCGTCGCCGAGGGTGTAAAACCCGACACCACAGGTGGCAGCAAGCTGCCCGGATGAGAGGGGCTTTCTGCCGCACAAAAAGTGAGAGGCTCTCTCGTAAAAGAGCAAGGAGCAGACAGGGGAAAGGTCCCCGTACCTGACTGACGAGAGGGAAAGAAGCACTGCTGTAGGGGGCCGCCTGTTTTGCTAGCTGCTCTGGAAATCTCAATGCACCGAGCAATGCACAGTGGAGATTGAGCGAGAGAAGCAGAATCTTTATAGAAGGCGGATTCCCTCTTCCCCACGAAAAGGGAAATCACAGCAGCCTTCCATTAGTTGGAGTCGCAATTGGATTAGGATACCTCCACTGGAGTTTCGAAATCCTTCCCCCGAATCGGATCTGGCTCCCACTAATCTCGCTGACCATCCCTGGAAACTCGTCCAAAAATCCCTCCGTAACCATCCCTCAAAAACACGTCCCCGCCAGTTTACGATGAGAATCGTCACCTTCCGACCGGACTCGCCTTTCATCTCCGACAACATTGGCACTAAATTTTTGTGGCTGTAATTCCTTCCTATCACAGCCTGGCATCTCGCCACAGACCTCCTCCCCGAGGGGGACCTTCAGATTAACACATTCCAAACATATATCCAATTTATTAGGATGGTTGGAATCAATAGTGAAACACGGTATGTTAATCCCTTCTATCGCACTAATTGGCGGCAGGGGAAAAGTCCCAACCCCTAAGGGTGAACATTTATCAATCCGATTACTTTGCAAAAGGATCGTATTTGGGGCCTGAGTGGGCTGATTATTGCTCCCCGCGAGCGAGGGCAATACAAACTCATCATCGTCCAGTTCTGGCGAGTGCGTGAGACTGAATATCCAAATCTTCTGAGGCCTGCACCGACCTCTCTTCTGCAGAATTGATCTCAGCTAAAGCCATATGTAGCGATCGCTTCTTGAGGCGGAGTTTGCTCGATGCCAGACAATTTTACCCAGGTCTCCCTTCGAGAAGGGGAACGAAGATTCTGGGAGATTTCTCCATTTCCTTCGATTGAGAGGGTCGTCTCCAAATCTAGTATCTGGGCAACGCTTTCGATCCGAGGAGAGCGAATCCGGCGACCAATTTCCCTGATTTCTCAAACTGGCCTTGAGGATGGCAACAGCGATCCGCGAAACCCACCCGCCAAGAACAGAGGCGAAAAGGAGGAGAGAGGAGTGAGCTCCTCGCATGGTTTTTTTCTATCTCCATTATCAATTTTCTCTTCTTTCTTCTCTTGCATTTCAATTATCTCTTTCTTGGTTTCCTGTATTTTATTGAGCACAAATATTTGATGGTAAACTATTTACAAATACCAATAATCTTTTTTATTATAGTACAATTTACCGCGTCCAAGTTATTAACAATATCCATTAATTATTATTTCTCCTCGTCACTACTTGTATCTTCCTCATGAAGAATGTCTTTCTTCTTGTCAAGATCATCGTCATCTCTAGCACCAGATCGTACATCCACCATTAGCAGTCTCATTCTTGTTCTCTTGCATTAGCACTATGAATTAAGATAATTGACATTCAAAAGCACAATATATGGTGTGATTTTCTAGAATATTAGCATTATGAATTAAGATAATTGACATTCAAAGGCACAATATATGGTGTGATTTTCTAGAATTATAGGTGTTTAAAATATATTGGAGTTAATATTGTAGATGGATACAATTGCTTGCATGTTAGTGCGAAAGGAAGCAAAGTTCCACTGGAATTTTATGTTATAAATTACATGCATTTGGCTATAGATTAAAGAATACAACTAAGTATCATTTATACATGGTTTAAAAATTGAAGACGTATACACTTTGATGATACAGCAGAGTATACAATTGCATACATGCTAGTGCGTAAGGAAAGTTCCTCTGGAGTTTTAAGCTATACAATTAAATGTGTTTGTCAAAATTAGAGAACACAATAGAGTATCATTTGTGCGTGATATAAAAATTGAAGAACTATATACTTGATTATATAACTAAGTATAATTTACACATGGTATATAGTTGATAGTAATTTAATTAATATTGACCATCATTTTCATCCAAATATAATTAACCTCGATCAAGTTAGGAAGATCGTCTGAGTTCTGCTCTTCTCATCCTTCCCTATACTGGAAATTGTGTACTTACTTGTTGATTAGCAATGTAATACGTGAGCTTGATATCAAACTTCAATACCATTGCCTCAATTTCTAGCAGGTGGTAATCCTCTCATTCTATTGTTGTCTTGGAATGGCTATTCAACCAGCATTCAAGAGAACCCATCTCCCACTCGATCCATAACAATAAAGTTAGCCTCAGTGGTTTTGTTCACAACTCGAAGGTGAATCCTGAATAATTATAATGTTAGTAATTACATAAACAATAATAGAAGCCGATACGTTTGTAGACAGATTTCACGTCCATCATAACACCAATCTTCTTAACTTTGACAACTTTCTCTTTTACGGAATACATATTACATAAAATATTAGCATGTGATAGTTAATTGGTTGTAAAATCAAAATTTATACTTACATCTTCTCCATTTTAGTTGATTTAGGGGTCGTTTGTAGAACATGACTTAAGCCGTGGATTCACTGAATCCGTAGATTTTGTAGCAAGTCATGTTTTTTTATTTTTTTTTGCTTTTTGTATCGTGAATTTTAAGTTGAGAGATTTCAAATTTCTAAAATCTACAGATATCAAATCTCTCATAATCAGAGAGATTATATATCTTGAATCGTGAGATTTTTTCCCTAATTTATCTCTTCCTTTTATTTATTTATTTATCATATTAAGAATATTTATAAAAAAAATTTCAATAATTCTCGAACCAATCTAATTTTTTTATTAATAATAAACATGTTTTTTTTTGTCAAAAGATATCATATATTGATTCAAAAAAATAGATAGTTACATCCTGGAAACCACCCAGGCCCGGAAATCAAAGAAGCGACTCATAGTCTGATACAAAGAGAGGGCTTTTCTAGCTACTAAATGAGCTACCCTATTGTTCTCCCGACCAACAAAACCCACACTCAAACCAGGCTGGGTGCGAAAATAATAACCAATCTCTTCCAAGACAGCACCCAACCGGTTATCTCTTGTGTCGGCTTGATTAATTTAGTTAATAATCACCTTCGCATCGCCCTCAAACCCGACCTCCGAGACCAACAATCCACACCCTTAGTAGCCACATCCCACATGCAAACCAACTAGGAATCACCCACTTGAGCTGTTGGTTGAATCAACGGGATCGTCACCCTAGGAGCCTGGTCCGTTGGCAAGCCCACCCATTCCTCATACTGTTGGTTAAATTGTCGCATGAGCGTCGGGATCCCAAACTGTTTTCCTTCAAAGACTACCCAATTACGAGAGTGCCAGATCCTCCAAAGGATGGCAACAACAGCCATAACCAATGACGGTTGATGGGTCAGCGCCAACAGACGTTTGAGGAATAATGGAAAGGTGTGCCAAGGCAAACCCTCCCCAAAGCAATCCAGCCCTCAATAGTCCTAGAGAGCCCGCGCAACCGGACAATAAAGGAACATGTGTTCTATCATCTCCGGGCCATCCCAACAAACTGGACACTGAGGTAGCACAAGAACCTTTTTCTCAATAAGCGCCTCCATAGTTGGAAGAGCCCAATTAAGAATTTGCTAGACAAAGACCTTCAACTTCGGGGGGATCTTAGCCTCCTGCACTCTAATCCAACTCGGCTTATCCATCCAACTAACCGAGGATCGCCACCCACCCCTCCTCCTGTCCAGCTCAACAGCCAAATGGTAAGCCGACTTTACCGAGAAAACCCCGTCCGCTGTGTAATGCCAGATAAGCTTATCTGTCATATCCCGTCGCGGGAGAGGAATAGCCTTAATGGCACTGCAGGTATGCGGGTCAAACCATTGACTGAGCTTCTCTTCAGATCACCTCCCTTCCCCTTCACAAATAACCTCCGCCACCAAGGGATCACCCCCCTCTGGCAAGATCCACGGATTATAGCATGGGGGATCAAGTTGGTACCAAGGAATCCAGTTAGAATGAAGGAGGGAGGCCGATTGGCCATTACCGACCTGCCACCTTAAACCCATCTCCAATAACTGACGCCCATGAAGGATACTCTGCCACCACCAAGAGGGACGTGACCTAGCAGTCGCGGTCAGGAATGAACCTTGAGGGAAATACTTTCCTTTATAAACCTGGGCGAGGAGGGAATGAGGTTCATTGAGAATCTGCCAGCCTATCTTAGCCAAAAGAGCTTGGTTGAAATGTTCAAACTGGCGAAATCTCATCCCCCCATCATGCTTACTCCTGCACAAATTACGCCAGGACACCCAACTAACCTTGGGATGACCCTCCTCAGCACCCCCACCAAAAGCGGCCACATGTCTATCTAATAGGCGACAAAGAGATAAGGAAAGCCGGAAACAGGACATAACATGAAGGGGAAGAGCCAACGCTATGGATTTCATCAAAGTTTCCTTAGCGGCCCATGACAATGTCCATTGCTTCCACCCCCGAAGTCGCTCTAGTAGTTTCTCCTCCAAATATCTGAACGTAGCCATTTTGGATCTAGCAACCAGCGTGGGAAGCCCAAGATATTTATTATGGACCCCCACTGCACCAACCCCTAGGATTGTGGCAAAGAAGTCCTGATCTGGCATGGAAATATTTTTGCTAAAGCACATCGTCGATTTCTCCAGGTTCACGCGTTGGCCACTCAGCTCCTCATATTTATTCAGCACCTCAATTAAATTCTCTCACTCCTGAAGATAACCTCGCAAGAATAAATAAGAATCATCCGCGAAGAACATGTGAGAAACTCTTGGAGCACGAGGAGCCACCTTTACCCCCTCTAGTTTTTTTTTCCGATATCGCCTTCCGGAGGAGGGCTGCAAACCCCTCCGTGCAGAGCAAAAACAAGAGGGGAGAGAGCGGGTCCACCTGGCGAAGGCCCGTAGAGGCAGTGAAATAACCCAAGGGTGTACCATTCATCAGAACCGAGAAAGAGGAAGATCGAAGACATTCATGTATCCATCCTTGCAAGCCTGAGTTGAAACCCATTTTATCCAAAACTGCCAGAAGGAAGGGCCATTCAACTCTATCGTAGGCCTTTTCCATGTCAACCTTCAGAACCATGTACCCCTTCTTCCCTTGCTTTTTTATTTTTAGATAATCCATTAGCTCATGTCCTATAAGGATGTTATCAATAATCTGCCGGTCTCTGAAAAACGCATTCTGGCCCTCCGAGACGATCTGAGGGAGCAGGCTAACAAGCCGTTCAGCCATGATTTTGGTTATCACCTTATAAAAAAACTGACAAAGGCAAATCGGACGTGATAGACCATTAATTACACGTGTTTTTATCCCTATTCTTGAGCCGTTTGATACGTTGATTCTCGTGTCTTAAGCCGATTTCACGCTAGGTTGTGCGTCTATGTAATATTTCAGGGCTTAGCATTGGCATCGAGGCGAAGGAACGAGATTCGGGTCGAAAGGAGCAAGTGAGGTTTGAAATGTGCTGGAGAGCAAAAATACGCGGCAATGAGCAGAAATACCCGGTCGGGTATTATCTGGCCCTGACCGGGGATCTGACGCTTTGGGCGTCTTTGAGAAACGGAGGGGGGCCCGGGCAGGAGGCAAAAATCTCCGGTCGGGGATTCTTAGCCATGACCGGGGATTTCCCCTGTTGCACAACGGTGCGTTTTGCACATACCCGGTCACCACCCAAAATACCCGACCGGGTATTTCGACCGGGGATCGCGACAGACAGCTTCTTAAGGGAAAAGAAGGCCAAAATAGAAGGGTTCCGAGTTTTAGAGAGACAAAGCGATTCCTAGAGGGAGAAAGTGCGAACCAGAGTTCCCAAGTGTCGTAGCTTGATCTTCATTACCATTGGAGCCCGGCTTGAGCTTGGAGAAGATCCGATTGAGCACCAGAAGCAGATTCTCATCCTTCACAGTATGGTTTCCGCATCTGAGCTAGATTTCCCATCTCTCTCTATGGAGTAGTTTTCCCATTCATCTGGGTATGGAGAACCCTAGATTTGTATGTTAGGTCTGATTGTATGAACCCAAGTACAGATTTTATGATTTGGTTATGTTCAATTGAGGCTTGAATGATTGAATGACTTGAATCCTGATCAAATTCCTGTTTTTTCTACCTTAGCCTAGAAAGAGAATATCTGCCTAGGATTAATAGAGCACCCTTAATTGAAGGTAGTGAATTGGCGACTTTAGTCGGAGAGCCAATTCACTATTCTGTACCGAATTTACTCCGGTAGTGGAGGTTTGGGTCGTTAGGGCCTCAATCTGTTTACTCCGGTGGAGGTTAGTCGCCCGCTGGGGACTCAGATTGAGAGGGTCTGGAGACCTTTAGTCGAGACTTCGGGCTGTTTAAGAGCCTTCCGCAGTATAACTATCATAGAAACTGAACTTGGTAATTTGCAATCCGGCTTAACTGCAGTCTAGGGTGAACCATATCCGGGTGACCTCTCTCGACTTGAAAACAACCGTTTAACTTGCTTTGTTTGTTTGTTAATTTGGACTTGCACTAAAGTTTCACCGCTAGATAATAAGAATTCACTGAGTAGTCATCACATCTAGGACCCTGGTTGACATTAAAACCCAAACCCGCTATACTACGCTTTAGGTAGTGGTTACACTTGGCCATTTTCTAGAGTGACAGTAGGAGTGAGTCAAGTTTTTGGCGCCGTTGCCGGGGACGGCAAGGTTGTTGAAGAAAAGTGATTCTGTTACTTTAGCATTTTCATTTTCGCATTGACTGTTTGTTCTTTCCCACTTGTGCCTTCACGGGTTTGCATTGCTTGACTGTGTGCAGATAATGCATGACCCGTAGCCAGTCGGGAGATTTACTGTCGTTGGATCCGGAGCTTGAACTGGCTACGGAAGAGCGCATAGATGGCCACTTGAGCAGCGATTCTGAGGAAGAGTACGAGATGGAAGGCGAATACAACCAACCCCCGGGGAATCCTCTCCACGTTTCCCCCGGTGAATCAGCTCTTGGGGAACAACCCCATACCCCAGGCAGATGGGGTTCATCATCATCTACCGCCGCCGGGTCCAACCTTGGAGTACTACTACACTCCACGGGTTGCTGATATCCGCCCTGTCATCCTCTACCCGCCTATTCTAGCGAACAACTTTGAGAGCAAGCCATGCTGGATTCAACTCATTACATCCTCTGTCCAGTTTCATGGCTTGAAGGATGAGGAGGCAAGGATGCACCTGTCCCGTTTCCTGCAGCTTACGAACGGGTTCAAGCTGAAAGGTGTCCCTGATGATGCAATCCGCCTTCACCTCTTCCCCCATTCTCTGGCAGGGCATGCTAAGAGGTGGTTGGAGACCCAGCCCCCATTATCCATCACTTCTTGGGACGATCTAGCTGATAAGTTCGTGCACAGGTACTATACGGCATCAAAGACTATAGAGATCCAGCGGGAGATCACTCACTTCCGCCAAGAGCCAGATGAGTCACTTCGTGATGCATGGGCGCGGTACATGGGATTTTTCTGGCAGTGTCCCCATCATGGCTTCAGTGATGCATTCACCGTGGGGAACTTCTACAGTTCTCTCTCTCCGGAAAGCCAGAGGGTGATTGAGTCTCTATGCCCAGGAGGGGATATCCTTACTAAGACTCCTCCCGAACTAAACCAGATGATCAGTACATTGGCTGCCATAGATCATTCCTGGGGGCAGAGCAGTAGAGGCAGGAATTTCCAGGATCGTGGTGTGCACGCCATGGAGGCCAGATCCAGACTCGAGCAGCTGGTGGCTGTGTTGGTGCAGACATTGAAGCAACCCAACAGTCTTATTCCGGGCTGAGGTTTGGCTACGCCTCCAGTAGCTCAATGTCAGTGGTGTGAGAGCCCGAATCATCTGGTGGAGGACTGTCAGGCTATGCGAGAGTCTTCTACGCCCCAAGAGCAGGTGGAATTCATCGCCAATGCTCGGCGCCTTGACCCATACAACAATACATACAACGAGGGGTGGTGCCAGCATCCCAACTTTGCTTGGAACAGCAACACCACTAAACCACTTGGTTTCCCAGCACCAGCAGGTGGTTTTCAGCAGAGGCAGCCCTTCCAGGCTAGGTAGGGGCCACCACCACAGCAGCAGACCTACCATCCTAGGCATGGGCAGCCATTCCAGCAGCCCCAGCGTCAGTATGCCCAGCCTCCAGCAGCTGCAGCTCAAGATAATCAAATGACGGATCTGAAAAATATTTTGCAGGCATTCATGACTACCAGCCAGGCGAATTTCACAAGGATGGATCAGAACATAGCCTCACTGGAGGCAGGCCAGAGAAACCAAGGTGCCATTCTGCAAGATCTACAAAATTAGATTGGAGGCATAGCTCGCCAAAACACTACCAGGGCGCCGGGGACTCTTCCTGCCACCACTATTCCGAACCCTCGTGAGCCTCACCAGCAGCTGGATGCCATCACTACTAGGAGTGGCAAGACCATATCTGCTGCTCCTGCCCAGCCCAAGCGAGACGGGCCACTACCTGCTTCAACACTTCCAGCTGATAATGCAGAAGTGGGGGAAGACAAAGAAGCACCTGCTCCCACGCCACACCCAGTGGGTAAGGAGCATGTACCCTAGCTTCCTTTCCCCACTCGCCTACATAAAGACAAGATGGAGACTGAGTTTGCCAAGTTCATGGAAATGTTGAAGCAGGTCAACATCAGCATGCCGTTCGTGGAGGCACTGTCGAAGACGCCCAAGTGTTCCTCTATCCTGCAGAACAAGCTGCCCAAGAAGCGCAAAGAAGATTGACACTGAACCTGGAGGCGGTGGTTCGGGCAGAGATCATGAAGCTGATGGACACGGGGATCATCATCGCCATTTCCGACAGCGAGTGGGTCAGTCCCACCCAGGTGGTACCCAAAAAGGGTGGGATGACCGTGGTGCCTAACAAGAAGAATGAGCTCATCCCGATGTTCACAATGACTGGGTACCGTGTTTGCATTGATTATCGGCGTCTCAACGACGCCACTCGGAAGGACCACTTCCAGCTGCCGTTCATTGATTAGATGCTGGAGAAATTGGCGGGGCACAAGTTCTACTGTTACCTGGATGGGATGTCCGGGTACTTCCAGATCCCTATTGCACGGGAGGACCAGGCGAAGACCACTTTCACCTGTCCCTTCGGCACATTTGTCTACCGGAGGATCCCGTCTGGGCTATGCATTGCCCCGGCCACTTTTCAGCGATGCATGCTCGCCATCTTTGACCGTCTGGTCGGCGAGATTATGGAGGTGTTTATGGACGATTTCTCGATTTATGGAGACTCATTCTCTCACTGTCTCCATAAACTGGAGCTTGTCCTTAAACGGTGTGAAGAAATGAACCTGGCACTGAGTTGGGAGAAGTGTCACTTCATGGTTCGAGAAGAAATAGTTCTTGGGCACAAGATCTCCAAGATGGGGATTGAGGTGGACAGAGCAAAGATTGAGACTATCAGCAAGCTGCCTCCTCCTACATCTGTTAAGGGGATCCGGAGCTTTTTAGGCCATGCAGGGTTCTACAGGCGGTTCATCAAGGATTTCTCGAAGATCGCTCAGCCCCTGACTAAGCGTCTTGAGAAGGATGCCCCCTTCCAGTTCACTGATGCATGCACGGCGGCGTTCACAACCTTGAAGGAAAGCTCACCCAAGTTCCTATCATGGTTGTTCCTGACTGGTCCCTACCATTTGAGCTGATGTGCGATGCTAGTGACTTCGCTGTTGGAGCTGTCTTGGGGCAGAGGCGAGATCAGCACTTCCGACCTATCTACTACGCCTCGAAGACCCTAAATGATACCCAGGAGAACTACACCACCACGGAGAAAGAGCTGCTCGCAGTGGTGTTTGCCTTCGATAAATTTCGTCACTATCTGGTCTTGTCCCATGTGACCGTGTACACAGACCACTCCACGATTCGATACCTGACGAGCAAGGCCGATGCCAAGCCTAGGCACATACGATGGATCTTATTATTGCAGGAGTTTGACATTGAGATTCGGGACAAGAGGGGAGCGGAGAATGTTGCAGCTGATCACCTCTCCCGGTTGGACGCACCTCCTGCGTACAACCTCGTGGAGGAGATCAACGACTCCTTCCCAGATGAGAGACTGATGATGATGTGCTTGGTGGAGAGTGTCACACCAAGAGGAAGTTCTTCTCCGACCTGAAGCATTACTTCTGGGATGACCCCCACCTCTTCAGGATCGGAGCCGACGGGATCATCTGTCGCTGTGTTATGGAGAATGAGATGGAGGGCATTCTATCTCACTGTCATGAGGGACCTACTGGCGGTCACCACGGAGGAAACCGCACGGCGAGGAAGGTGCTCCAATCGGGCTTTTACTGGCCCACACTCTTCAAGGACGCAGACGACTTCGCATGCCGGTGCGACCGATGCCAGAGGTCAGGTAACATCTCTGCCCGTGATGAGATGCCCCAGAATGTGTTTATAACTTGTGAAATCTTTGATTTCTGGGGTATCGACTTCATGGGCCCCTTCCCTCCATCTTTTGGCAATACCTATATCCTCGTTGCTGTTGACTACGTCTCTAGGTGGGCTGAGGCGCAAGCTTTGCCCACCAATGATGCTAGACGTGTTTGTGGTTTCCTGAAGTAGCTATTCTCCCGGTTCGGGACACCTAGAGCCATTATAAGCGATCGAGGCACCCATTTCCAGGGCCAGTTTGATAAGTTACTGTCTCGCTATGGTGTAACTCACAAGGTGTCCGTGGCCTATCACCCTGAGACCAGTGGCCAGGCTGAGCTGACGAACCGGGAGCTCAAGCAGATCCTGGAGAAGATGGTGGATCAGTTCCGCAAGGATTGGTCCACCAAGCTCGATGATGCTCTTTGGGCGTATCGCACTGCCTACAAGACACCCATTGGTACTTCACCGTACTGGCTTGTCTATGGAAAGGCATGCCATTTGCCCGTGGAGCTAGAGCACAAGGCCTTTTGGGCCCTTAATCTGCTCAACTTGGATGTTAGTGTTGCAGGTGCTGAGCGCAAAATGCAGATGCTGGAGCTGGAGGAGTGGCGTTACCACGCCTATGAGAACACCAAGCTGTACAAGAAGCGCACTAAGCGCCTGCATGATGCACGGTTGCGGGGTCCGAAAGAGTTCCAGGTTGGTGATTGAGTTCTCCTCTATAACTCTCGCCTGAATCTCTTTCCCGGAAAACTCCGTTCCCGGTGGTCTGGACCGTTCACGGTCACCCAAGTGTTCCCGTTGGCACGATCGAAATTGCCAACCCGCAAACTGAGCCGTTTAAAGTGAATGGCCATCGTCTCAAGCTCTAACTGAGAGACGAGGTCGAACGTGCGGAGTTGGTAGTGGAACTCGCGGACCCTTGGTTCCACCCGGGGCGTCCAGCTACAAGACGGTAAAGAAGCGCTTGTGGGGCGGCAACCCCACCACGGTTTGCATTTCTTTTTCCCTTTTTTCTGATTTTTTGTGTCGTTTGAGTCATTTGCATGTCTATGTTGAAGTTCGGTCGTCTGTTATGCCTCGATTTGGTGTTGTCGTGCAGGAGAGGTCGAAAATTTGGGCGAATGAGTTTTTTGGCCGGAAGGGGGCAAATCCCCGGTCGTGGGCCAAAATACCTGACCGAGTATTTTTGGTCCACGATCGGGCCCCCTTCTGTTTCTCGGGGCGAAAAAGGGAAAACCCCTGACCTTGCCCCAAAAATACCCGACCGGGTATTTTTTGCTCAAGGCCGGGGATTTCCTTGCACTCGACACGCCGCGTTTTGAAACCACCGGTCGTGGAATCGAAAATACCCGACCGGGGATTTTTGCTATTTAAGCAAACCCCCGGTCAGTTTTCTCTCTCTACCTTCATTTTTTCCAAATTTTCCCTCTCCTCCTCCCTCAAAACCTCTGCCCTCTCTCCTCCCGTGGCCACCCCCGTCGCCGGTCATTTTTCAGGTGACTTTCCGGCGGTTTTCCGGCCATTTTCCGGAGAGCCTCCCGGGTCATTTTTGGCCCCCTTCTCGCGTCCCTCACCCATTTTTGGAGCCTTAGCTACAGTTCTACTTGAGTTTCCAGGTGTGTTTCTTGTTAACTGCTCTTTTCCTGGGAAATCGAACTGTAGATTGTAGGACCGAGAACTGTGTTTGTATGCATGAGTTAGAATAGGGTGAGGGATACCTTGAGTTTGAATGGTTATATCTCTGGTGTATGTGTTGCCCGTGTAATTGATGTGGTTGGTTCTGTGGTTCTTGCCTTGATTCCGGTTGAGTTGCTTGCGATTCAACCGGCTGTGCTTAAAACTGTTAGCCTAGGTGGTCCTTAAGTGTGGGGGAAGTGATGAACCCCTGCTGTTGGTCCTGACGAGTTTTTTCTTGGCTCCACCTTTGTTTTTTTGATTTTGCAGGAGCATGTCCCTCGACCATCCATTTGTGCAGGACCTGCGCCTGCACCTGGATTACGCGGACCAGTTCCGCGCGGTGACTCGCGGGAAATTGGAGCGCCACCACCATCTGGAGTGGGCAGTATTCGAGCAGCTCCACTGCATACAGGAGCTCACCGCCGCCATCAGCCACCGCGATTGGCGGACGCTGCTGACAATCGAGGAGCCCACCTACACCGAGCTGATGTGGGAGTTCTACACCACTTTCAAGTACAATAGCAAAGCGGCCCGGGACTCCTATGCAGTAACTTTCAGGCTTGGTGGCTACCCACGGGAGCTGACCATTGACGAGTTGGCCTACGCCATGGGGATCGAGTACCACCCGTTCTCCGGCCACGAGGTCGAGATCCCGAACCCGACGGACTGGCACCAGGACGGGTTCTACCGCTAGATAGCCAGGGACGCCTATTGTAATGATTGCTTCGACGCTGGCCAGACATACGTCCGCACCCTCAAGCCGCAGTGGCACATCCTGAACCTGCTCATCACTCGCTCCATCGTCCCCAACGTCACCGGCTCGCACAAGATTCCGAAGCGGGTGCTCTATGCCATGTACTCGAAGGGGCACCCGGAGCACATGCTCCACTTGGGTTCTTTCGTGGCCACCACCTTCTCCCGGTGCCACGGAAAGCCCAACCATCTCTACTGTGGTCCCCTGATCACCCGTTTGGCGCGCCATTTCGACATCAACTTCCAAGGACTCCAGGATTCTTCTGCCCTGGGCGGCTCCACCCCCCTCAGCCGGGAAGTGCTCCGCAATGCACTCCTCCTGGCCACTGATGGCACCCGCACCTGGGTAGATGTGCTTTCCATGCCTCCTAAGGAGGATGTGGATCTCGATGAAGACGAGGAGGACGCTGACTACTCCGGCGATGAGGAGGATGACGACGATGATGATGATGATGGCGGGGCCATGGATGCTGATGAGCCGGAGCCCCCGCTCTCTCCACCAGGGGACCTTCAGCCACGACGGAGATCAGAGAGAGGCGAGTCTTCCTCTGGTCCTTCTGGTCCATCGATGGCTTCTGGCTCGTCGATGGACTTCTTCATGAAGCAGTTCTAGCAGATGGGGCTCCAGTTCCAGCAGCTCGGTCTTCAGAACCAGCAGCTCATGGACCATCAAGTCCAGTTCTACCAGCAGTATTCGCCCACTAGGCCGAGTACCAGTCTAGGCTGACGGGTGTTGACGATTGCCTCGGCCGCCTAGAGACCCAGATGGGAGTCACTACTGCTCTCATCGGGCGGGAGAGAGATCGAGGGTGCCGATTGATGGAGTACTCGGAGCACCTGCTCCAGGCATGTCACCCACCAGAGGAGCACCACTAGACCACCCGGTGGGATCATTCCCCACCACCACCGACAGATGGGGACGACGACCTCATGAACCAGATCGAATTCACCGGTCTAGGAGGCCCCTAGTGGCATGTTTTATGTGTTTTTATTTCTGTCAACGTGCAAACTGTCTTGTGTCAGTTTATTTTCTTTCTTTTATTTTGGATGTTGTACTATTGGGCTAACCATTGGACCTAACGTATTGTGTCTGAGCTCTTTGGTTTCCTTTAGCTGTGCTTGTTCCTGACTGGTCCTCCCTCCAGTCCGCTTCACTCCGACTAGTCCGCTTCCAGTCTCCTGCAGTCCGTGCACACCGGTAACATCGTTCCCCCTTTTCCTTCCCTCTTCTCCATTGAGGGCAATGTCGATCTTAAGTGTGGGGGGGATGTTTATCTTTTGACTGCATTAGATCTGTTTGTGTGCTTGGAGCCTAGTCCACTGTCCAAATTTTTAAATTTGAGGGCTCCAAGTACGTGTTCCTTGCAATTGCCTGCTCAGTATGCTTTGATTGACAGTCTCTATAGTAATGTGCAACCTAGGGAGGTAGTGTAGCACTATGGAGGATGTTGATGCATTTAAGAAGTCTCCTTTCTTCTTCATATTGTGTTTGTTGATTGTGTGAATTAGTGATCTTAGGACCCTTGAATTGTGTGGTGTTGTGGACTCTCTACCTGTCATGGACTCCTGTATCATGTTTTGAAATAAAAGGTTCTCGAAAATGTGCTTTAAAATAACGTCTCCCGTGCGAATAGGGCGAAAGTGAGTGGAGATGGGAATCCGTTCCCAATTTCCACCTACTACCTCCAGCCCCCTTACATATCTTTCCCCCGCACGAGGCTCGAGACATCCGCTCCTGGCATGGCCGGTAAGAGCCGGGCTCCCGCAAAACCTCTGCTAGGTGGGAGCCCCCATTTTCTGAAAAACAGGTTGGAACACTTGAAAAGAAAAAAAAAACAGAAAAACTAGTAAAAAAGAAAGAAAAGGGGTTCCAACCATCTTCAAGAAGAAAATAGAGCACCTTAAAAATGTGAGTCCATGATCTTTTGTTTTTGAGAGTCCATTCGTCCACGATTCATTTGTCCTCTAATCACTATTTGCCATGATGCCGACTCGAGACTAGCGTTCTCGCCGAAGAAGCTATGAGATGACTTGTGCGTCGGTTGACCTCGTAAGCTGCTAAATGATCTAGAAAATCCTCTATCAACGATCGAAGGTGCATGTTGCTATAGAGGTCTGGAGAGTTGCATTGGTTTGAGTTAGGTTTGCTTGGGGACAAGCAAACGATTAAGTGTGGTGGAGTTTGATAGACCATTAATTACACGTGTTTTTACCCCTATTCTTGAGCTGTTTGAGACATTGATTCTCGTTTCTTAAACCGATTTCACGCTAGGTTGTGCGTTTATGTAATATTTCAGGGCATAGCATTGGCATCGAGGCGAAGGAACAAGATTCGGGTCGAAAGGAGCAAGTGAGGTTTGAAGTGTGATGGAGAGCCAAAATACCCGGCCATGAGCAGAAATACCCGGTCGGGTATTATCTGGCCATGACTGGGGATCTGACGCTTTGGGCGTCTTTGAGAAACAGAGGGGGGCCCAGGCAGGAGGCAAAAATCCCCGGTCGGGGATTCTTGGCCATGACCAGGGATTTCCCTGTTGCACAACGGTGCGTTTTGCACATACCCGGTCGCCACCCAAAATACCTGACCGGGTATTTCGACCGGGGATCGCGGCAGACAGCTTCTTAAGGGAAAAGAAGGCCAAAATAGAAGGGTTCCGAGTTTTAGAGAGACGGAGCAATTCTAAGAGAGAGAAAGTGACGAACCAGAGTTCCCAAGTGCACTAGCTTGATCTTCATCACCATTGGAGCCCGGCTTGAGCTTGGAGAAGATCCGATTGAGCACCAGAAGCAGATTCTCATCCTTCACAATATGGTTTCAGCATCTAAGCTAGATTTCCCATCTCTCTCTATGGAGTAGTTTTCCCATTCATCTGGGTATGGAGAACCCTAGATTTGTATGTTAGGTCTGATTGTATGAACCCAAGTACAGATTTTATGATTTGATTATGTTCAATTGAGGCTTGAATGATTGTATGACTTGAATCCTGATCAAATTCCTGTTATTTCTGCTTTAGCCTAGAAAGAGAATATCTACATAGGATGAATAGAGCACCCTTAATTGAAGGTAGTGAATTGGCGACTTTAGTCGGGGAGCCAATTAACTATTCTGTACCGAATTTACTTCGGTAGTGGAGGTTTGGTTCGTTAGGGCCTCAATCTGTTTACTCCGGTGGAGGTTAGTCGCCCGCTGGGGACTCAGATTGAGAGTGTCTGGAGACCTTTAGTCGAGACTTCAGGCTGTTTAAGAACCTCCCGCAGTATAAATATCATAGAAACTGAACTTGGTAATTTGCAATCCGGCTTAACTGCAGTCTGGGGGGAACCATATCCGGGGTGACCTCTCTCGACTTGAAAACAACAGTTTAACTTGCTTTGTTTGTTTGTTAATTTGGACTTGCACTAAAGTTTCACCGCTAGATAATAAGAATTCACTGAGTAGTCATCACATCTAGGACCCGGGTTGACATTAAAACCCAAACCCGCTATACTACGCTTTAGGAAGTGGTTACACTTGGCCATTTTCTAGAGTGACAGTAGGAGTGAGTCAGGACGCAACTATCTAATTGTTTCCACCAAATCCACTTTGGGGATCAAATTGAGCCAGGTATGTTTAAAACTCCGCAGCATCCGACTAGAAGTAAAGAAGAAACTACTACTTCGATCATCGAAGTGCCCACAATATCCCAGAATGCTTTAAAGAACTTCCCTGATAAGCCATCTGATCCCGGGTTCTGCTTCGATCCCATGGAAAAGACCGTTCTCCGAACCTCACTAGGCAAAACCTCCACCGTCAATTGCGCATTCATTTGTGGAGTAACACTATGGGAAATCGGCAGATTCGCCACCCTCTCAGTCATATTAGGAACCTGAGTTTCAGAAGTAAACAGAGTCAGGTAAAAGTTGGTAGCAATAGTAGCCTTCCCAGTTTCCTCAGTGACCCATTCGCCCTCCTCATTTCGGAGCCCAGAAACAAAGTTCCTTTTCCACCGAGCCTTTGTGACCGTATGGAAATAGGCAAAATTTTGGTCTCCTTTTTTTAACCATTTTACCCTGGATTTTTGCTGCCAGTATACCTCCTCTGCATCCCAATGACGGGAGAGCTCCATTTCTAGGGTCCTAATCTCATCCTAGTCCACCGGATGGATCGACTTTATTCTGTCAATCTCTGCCTAGAGAGTCTTGATATTGCGCAGGGAATTAGTTGTGCCCGCCCTGCTCCAATCATAGAGCAGATGACAAAAAAATTTTAGGCGCTCCCACAGTCGAAACATAGGGGTACCTTGGATCTCTTCCTGCCAGACATAGTGGACCATGGACCTTACTTCAGGATTATCCGCCCAACGGGCATCAAAATGGAACAAAGGTCGACTACTCTGAGTATATGGTTTATCCACAAGCAGAAGGGCCCGATGATCCGACTTCTAGTCCGTAAAGTGTTTGACCAGAGTCTCCGGATAGGTATCAATCCAGGACTGGGAACAAAGCGCCCTAAACAGACGTTCACGAATACACGATGCACCCATACGCTTGTTCGTCCAAGTGAATTGATCCCCTTAGAAACTCGGGTCATGGAGGCCCATATCATGGACAAAATCTCAGAGACTAATGGCTTTGGCACCATTCCAAGCCTGGCCCCAATCTCTTTCACCCGCATGGAGAATAGAGTTGAAATCACCTATGATCACATAAGGGTGATAATATTCGCGCAAACTTCTCACACCTGAGCCAAATGAGTAGCTCTAAGAGCAACATTATAGCTAATGTAAACAAAGATCACCACATAAGAAAGATTTCCTTCATTAATTTGCGAACAAATACAAAAATTGGAATGGAAAAACACCGAAGCGTCAACCCCGGGGGACCAAGCAACTACTAAACCACCTGATGCATCGATTGAATCTACAAAAAAAAATAAGAAATGGCAAAACCTATAACCCGCATACGACAAGACACTACACGCCGGCTCGAACGAGTTTCCAAAAAAAATACGAGATCCGGTTTATTGGAATGAACAAGCCCTACAGTAGTTTGGAAAGTGAGGGATGGCCCAATTCCTCTCACATTCCAGTTCAGAAGCCTCATTTATCGGCCGGGGGCCATTCGAGGCTGGCTTCCTCCACCTTTTCCAAAACATCAGCAGTTTCCACAAATTGTTTCTTCGGGGTGGGAGGGTCACCCACATCCCCGTCCAACTCATCTATCCCCCGCTTCCGATTCTCCATGATTGGGCCCATCAGATTAGACTCATATTCATCCAGTTTCAAGCTCGACCCCTTGTGAGGAACACCCTCCTCCTGCTCGAAGACAAGCCCAGCTTCGAACTCCTCCACTACTTGGTGAACACGCCCTTTCATGATTTGGCATGCCTTCGTAGAGGCCCAAATGGGGGAAAGTCGTTTGATTTCAAAGGAGTGATGATCCCCAAGCAAGTGATCTCCATCAGAGTCAGAATCCTTCTAGTGATCCTCATAAACAGTATCATCCAGGGACCAGCAGTCTCCTTATCCTCTAACTCATGCAGAGCACTAGGCGGATCAGAGCCCACATCCTGCGTGGCCATAGATAGAAGTCCTTTAGCACCGGCTTTCCTCAGGCATGGGTGAACCCATGGTACCGAGACTCCTGGCTGGGTCCAAGTCTTGGAAGATAGTCGGGGATCCTTCAGCGATTGAATACCAGGATCCTTAGTACCCGCCAGCTCCTCCTCTTCCGACTCCTTTTGCAAGATCAGCCTATGCCTCCGGGACTGTTCAAGAACTTCCACCATAGGATCCACCATCTCCTGGCAATGGGAACCTGCCTGGCTCGCCTATCTGGCTGTTGGCGACCCTTGGTGCCCTGCCGAGGAAGGGAGGCAGCCTTTCCAGATGACTTCTTTTTCTGGTACTATCTAACACCACCACCAATCTTAATCCGAGGAGACGTCTTGAAGACAAACCTCTTAGGACTAGTACGATTCCCAGCCAACTTAATATTTGGTTCACGCAGCCTAGGCTGTGTCTCCTTGCTAGCTTGAGCTGTCAACTCATCAGACAGAGAGTGATACGATCCTTGAGCATGAGAGAGGTCATTGGGCCCTGATGGTTCCTCTTACACTCGACCTCGAATAGTCTTCGCACTCCCTCCATTGTGCACTTGCACATTCCTATTCACCCACACAGATTTACTTGTATTCCGATAATTCGGGTAATCTTCCTCTTCCATGTATATATTCCTTCCTAGCTTCCTTGTTGACATGTGGGGGCCGAATCATCCTTTGCCCGGAGGAGGGTCGAAAACACAGTCACGTTTCGAGTGCCCCACTCGACCACAATGAAAACAGATGTTTGGTAAAAATTCGTACTTGAGATTTACCCAGAAGCTGCCAAGTTCCTCACTAACCGCCATGAGCTGGGATCGCAAAGGTTTAGTAAAATCGATGAGAGCGTGCACTTTTACAAAGCACTCCTCCGTGTCTTTTGATGCAAAAACATTTGCCTCCACTACTGCGCTCAAGCTAGCCGCGGGAGCATCGTGCTTGGCCGATTTTGCCAGTGAAGCTCACCACAGTAAATCAGTGGGGATAGAGAGAGATGCCTTGACATTCGAGAGTGCCGATAGTTCAAGCGAAGCAGAGCTAGGTGTATTCACAAGGGAATAAAACCCTTTACCTGACGAGGGTACTGGAGCCGACAGCTGCTGGCCGGAGGGATTGATGGATCGAACCTCAGTAGCGTGAGAAGTAGGAAACCGACAATCAGATTTTCTTGCCTCTGCAACAAGCACTAACCGCCGGGAAGTAGGAAGCCGGCAATCAGATTTTCTCGCCTCTGCAACAAGCACTAACCGTCGGGAATTGTGTAATGGCAGGCTAGCTAGAGGCGATCCAAATTTATAAGGAATTAATCTTGAAAATCCCCGAAGAGGCGTGTCTCCATGTGACTTTCGGAAAGCAGAGTTTGCTTTGTATTAGGCAATCTCTCTTGGGGAGAAAGAATCAGTTTTTTTTTTTAATTTGTTACCGCAAATTTCGTCGAACCAAATCAGGGATTTGGGGAATAAACCGCCCTTATCCACCCGGTTGATTCGCACCCTCCTCAGCCAGCGCCGTTCATCGGCGCCACCAGTCCAGCCAGGCAAATCTTCGCCGGGGCCGCTAGGATTACATGGTGTAAAACTTCGCACCTACTTCCTCTTCTCTGGAGGCATGACAAGAACCCCAGCCCCAAAGGAAGCCTCCCAAGATAAAGGCACGCTTGCTTCTTCATTTGTGCTGGTAATTTTCATGCCGCCATTGATTCCCAATTGGCAACATCCAATTTTAACACCAACTGGTGTCACAGGAACATTCCCACCCCCTAAGGGGAACTCTTGAAACAGATGACCACAGAGTCCAAGTTGATTGATTTTCGGTCTGGCAATCTGTGTTCTTCTCCCCGCGAACGAGGTTAGGTCTGGTCCATTATCATCCAAATCTGACGATTGGGGGAGCCAAAATCTCCAAATCTTTCTTGGTCCCTGTTTATTTCTCTTTGATGGGCGATCTTCTGGATTTTCAGGTGCATCAAAAGCCCTCGGAAACGACCGCTTATTTAATCGGCGCCTCCTATCTCAACACCGGCCAACTTCCCGAGAGGTCCTTGTCAGACGATTGCCATCCTGCTTGATGGTGAGAGGGGTTCCTTTTATTCCCTGCACCTGGGTATCGCTCCGAGAAAAAGAGGTCGATTTCGGAAGCCAGTTTTCTTTGTACTGGTTCCGCAAACTCGCCATGAAGACAACGACGGCGGCCCTTGAAAGCCACTTACCGAAAAGCGAACAGAACAGGAGGAGAGAGGAGAGATTCTCTCTCAACATTTTTTTTACGCAGTATAAATGGACTCAAACATTTAATAATAAACCTGGTATTTCATATAAAATTAGAAATTTTATTTTCATTGAATGTTAATAATTACAGTTACCAAACAGTAAATATTTTAAAATCTATTTTCAAAAATCTAAAGAGTTAGAATCTTTATATTGTTGGCAATCTATAGATTTATACTCATAATGTCCAAACGACCCCTTATCATTTTTCATGTTTTGGTTGAAATCAGTTGTTGAGGTGCTTTCGTGTTTTTCATAAGAAGAGTTGGTCAATCTCAGTCACTTTTTTCCAAAAAAAAAAAAAATAGAATGATAATTAATCCATTTTTTTATTTGAAACGTCAAACTTATAATGTGCAACCAAATATGGTGATTAAATTGTCATGAATTTCACATTGGTCAAAAATTAATGACTTATGAAATTCTCAGATTCATCAACAGCAAGGTCTCTCTAGATGAGGAGAAGGTTTTCTTGCTTGCAAATTTGACGATCGTGTAATTAAATGTCATATTTATTTCGAAATGGTTTGCCTAATAATACCAATGTCATAAAGATGTTTCCTTATATGGAACAACATCTAGTGATGTAATGACCTGTAGAGAGGGTTGTTACCCGCATTTGCAAGAATGACATTTATTTTTTTGATAATCAAAAAGAATGACATTTAATTGGGTAACTATCCTACAAAAGGTTTCTTCCTGGCTTTCAAAGGTCTCCGTAAGGGATATCCTCTTTCGTTGGGGTTGTTCGTGCTTATCATGGATGTTTTATCCCATATGATTCCATGCTCAAGGATGACAGGAGGATCAAAGGCTTCTTTATGAACGAAGTGGAAGGCCGCAAGGAGATAACTCACCTGCTCTTCGTAGACTATACCATAATCTTATGCAATGTGTCTCATTAGTAAGTGGTGAATGTTTTAGCTACCCTCTTCTGCTTTCAAACGGTTACAGGCCTTAAGATCAATCTCGATAAATAGTTATATGCACCGTTGGCGATGTTCCCGAGCCTAACTTTTATGCTGCTATTTTCTGGTGCAAGTGGAGTAGAGACCCTTCTGTCTATCTTGGGTACCCCATTGGTGCAAAATCTAATTCTGTTTTCCTTAGGAACCCTGTTATGGCCAAGTTTCAAAAGAAGCTCGACATTGGAAGGCAAGACATCTCTCCTATGGGGATCGTCTCACTCTCGTGAAAGTTTTCCTTTCTAGTCTTCATGTCCACAACTTCACTCTGTTTATGGCTCCCATATCAGTCTCATCTAGCATAGAGCGATTTATGAGAAAGTTTATGTGGAGTGTTGCTGGGGTATCTCTTAAATCGCCCTTGGTTCAGTGGGGGATTTGTAAAGCTTCGGTAGATAATGGTGGCTTTGGTTTATTTGACTTGGAAACCTTTAATAAAGCTCTTATGTCCAAGTGACTTTGGAGATATGCTACTGAAAATCACAGCTAGTGGCAGACGCCCATTGAAGTCAAGTATCATCACTTATTTTCAGTTTGGCAAACTTTTCAAATCATGAGGGGTTTCTCCAATTTTTCATGCAAATATCTTTAAGGAATACATAGTTTTCTGGAAGCTTGCTTATATTAATCCCGATGGTGGTGCTCAAGTCTTCTTTTGGCACGATTGTTGGATCCCAAGTACTACGTTAGCTGATGCCTTTCCCTATGTTGCCACTACTGGTGCACACCCAAAGCTCATTTCTGTTTAGAATTGGCATGCAATCTCCCGTTGTCATACTGGCCATAAAGTCTTGGTAGTAAACTCTCTAGTCACGAAACAGAGGACGAAAGTCCTTAATTTTTCCTTTGGGAATTTGCACTCAAATATCATTATCCTGAAGAAAAAAGTAGGAATATTATTTTTTTTTCAAAATTTCAATCATATATTTGAATTCGCGTGGCCCTTGTTAGTTTACACTTTGAGTCAGTCACTATTATATCGAGGCAAAGAATAATATTCATTTTGGGATTGATTGGCAGCCACTTCCTTGAAAACTGACATTGAAGAATCCAACTCCTCTTTTAAGTTTGTGATATCGGATATCAACTTGGATTGCATGTTGACTAACCTCCTATTAAATTAAACAGTGAAACATTTTTTTGTTTTTGTTTCACAATGAATATTAGATTAACTCACAAAACATGTAATAAACTTAATTGCAAAGTTACGGTAAGTGTAGTTGGAATGCAATTGCAAGTTAATACTATTTTTCCACCAATTATATATGTATTTTATATTATAGCACATGAAAGATTCTATTAACGATTAACTAACGGTTCTATAACAATTAATCATTAAAGTATAAAGCATTATTTTTTCCGATTCAGCATCCGATCCGACTTTAACAACATAGGTTTGTTTGTACCCTGCACTTCGCAAGTATCTCGTTTAATGGACTATTATACTCATAAGACAAAAGTTATAGTGAACTGACCCATGCATAATTATGAGTCAGATTTCCATTGTTTAGTTAAAGAAGCTTCTTTTTTTTACGGAATTAGTTAGTTAGTTAGTTAGTTAGTTAAAGTGACATTTTCCGGATAGTTCGGGTGTTGTAGTGGTATTAGCCCTAAAAAAACTAGGAAATATAAAAAAAAAATTCTCACTCTCTTAGATATGGATTTTTCTGGCCCACTAGATCTAGTTATGCAAGACTGCATAATCTTACTTAAACCCATTGGTGAAGAGTGATTACTTCCAAAAAATGATAAATCCTATTTCAATAGGCTTGATGATTGGCTATTGTTTACACCTAAAATTAATTTGGCCTTCAACGGCATCGCAAGTTTAATGACGTCGCGAGCTAAACAACATCGCGGTGCAGAGCACTGTCATGGTTGCGAATTCAGCGGCGTTGCAAGTACGACAACGCCGCGGGCTCAACGATGCCACGAGGTGATCAACAACGTCGTGGATTCAACGATGTAGCGATTTTGTTTAGTCGAGAACAACGCCGCAGGTCTATCCATGATGTACGAATAATAAAAAAATGGCCAAAGTCATGAGCTTGTTTAGCCAACAAGGTCGTGAGATCAGTGACGCTGAGAAATAAACAATATCGTGGTGGTCAACAATACCGCGAGTGTAACGGTGTCGCGATTTTGACAACGCCGTGGAGCTAAGCGATGTCGCGAGAAACTTGCGGCGTTGCGGGTTTGACAATGGCACGAGCTCATAACTCAACGGTGCCACCAGATCAATGGCATCGTGAGATTGAATAATGCAAATCTAAACGACATCGTGAGCTAAGTGATTTTACTAGTTCGGCGATGTTCTGGAGGCAAACAAGAACTTCGTTTGCCCAAACTAGTTTAGGGTCCGATGACTTCGCATCTAGGCCATGTGGCGCGGCGTTTCAAAAAACGATGTTGACTTTACGGGCTCGAGCTCGATAAGAAGGAGAACAACGTCACAGCTCAAGGTGGGAACCAACAACATTGTGTGGTTGACGAGGCTGCGAGCTCAACAATGTGATATGATCCCAATTGGATCAATCCACAAATCACAATTACTTGCCAAAGAAGTCATCTCAATTAACTTGAAGCACTCTGATTTTTGGCCAAGTGTTGACACAGTTTCAGGTAGCCTACTTTGGAAGCTTGTATCAAACAAATGGCTCAATGGAAATTGGAGATCAAGAATTTGTTTTGCACATAAAGTTGCCATGTTTCCAATGGTATTCTTTTTGGATCAAGATGATGTCATTAAGTTTGTTTTCCAAGGTCTCAAAGTTGCTACCTCAAAACTGAAAAACTGCCAGAAAATTGCTAAGGCAGAAAACTGTGTTGATATACCAACTTTGAAGGCCTATATCTGGAGATTGGAGCATGATCTCGGGCTGATTCAAGTTGGAGGTGAAAGAGGGTGTTTTCTTCTACAAAGGAAAGGAATTGGTTGAGCTCGAGTCAACCTAGAAGACCATTTTGGAAGGGCTCAAAGATGCTATGAAGCCTGTTTTCCTAGGCAGACTTGCTTGCGTTTTAAGTCAGTTTCTTGGCCAGCAAGTTACCTTGTTTTACTCGAATTCTGTAGCCTATTCCTGTTCTAATTAGTTTCCTTGTTCATGCAGGGTTGTATTAGGGTTTATTGTCTTTAAATACCTTTCCAATTCACGTTGTAAAGCAGAGTTGATTAATCGAAAAGAAACCGTTTGGTTTGTTCAAGTTTGCGAACTTGATTTGGTTTGGAGGATTCCAAACTTGCTGAGCTTGTGTATCGATTGAATAGTCACTTCAATCGTGGTCGAGCAACTACCCTTTTATACCAATCGAGCTATCCCCAGGTGTGGATCCTTTTGGTTCCGTTTTATCCAAGTTCGTATTAAGAAAGTGTTGTTCTTGATTCGAGCTCAATCGATCCTTCGATTGAGTCGTTAGCTGCGTGACTTTGATAACATACAACTTCCCCAGGGGCGTATTACAATGTTACGAGATCAACGTTGCTGCGAGTTTAGACTTAGTGTGGTTTACGACGCCGAGAGATCAACAATCTAGTGGCGAGTATGCGGTGGTGAGGAGTGAAACAACAATGTTGTTTCAATCGATGGCGATGTCGTGGTTCGAACCGTGGTGCATCTTGAGATGCACGTGAGTCTCACGAGAAGCAATTTGAAGATAAGAGCAAGGCGGTTACAAGACAGCGGTTATGAAGCAGTTCCACATAGAAGTTACATGAAGACTACAGAAGTGATTTAGATAAAATCACCGGAGCAAGGATAAAAAAGGGGAGAACCAAAAATCAACACATAAAACATCTCTGTCAAAAATATCAAAATCTGAAATCATGGCTACAACACTGTTGCTAGAAGCCAACAAATCAAAGGTGCTCCTTCCTGTGATCCACGTTGTTCTTAAGGACCCACAAGTTGGAGGTGGCTGGCAAAAGCCACTACAAAGAAGTCAGTATCGACTTACTTCTAGCAAGATTGAAAACAATAACCAGGGTCGAGAAGATGGTTACAATCACGTTGAGCATAACAAGCTCGCGTATGATGGATTGTCAAAGCAATTTCACAATGGTGTACAATCTAAGCTGCTAGGGGGCATGAGATCCCACTGGGTGACCGGTTGGAGGAAAAACAACTTCGCAAGTGGCAAATAAATTTGCCAAATCCACCATGTTCTAGAGAAAATCAAACAAGGTTGACACAGACACACTTCGGTGTAGGAGTGGCAGCCACGTGAAAAAATCCAATGCCACCAAAGTGGGCATGAGTCGACAGAATCCTTTATGTAAAATTTCCCCAAAGACTCCATTGAATGGACAGGGGGGGCAAGTTCAATCAAGCACGACATGGGGTTGGCACACCAGTGCTGGCTGGGAGTTTGTTTGGCATGAATGGTGGTTTGGGGGGGCAAGTCCAATGTCGGACAAACTCCAAACTCACTTAGAAGTTTAGATGAATCAAAGTTGTTTTTTGATAGCTTCAGCAATCATGGTCGCGGTAAGAAAAATCAAACTTGCACTACTCACATATGTGTTGAACGAAGTTGTAATCCTCAGTGCACACACTCTCAACAAAGTCATGAGAGTATGCAGTTGATAAAAAACAACCATGGGGGGCAAACATTGTCGCATGGTCGACTTGGCAAGACAAAGAAGCCAAAGAATGTGAATGTTCTGTCGAGAGCAAAGACCACTGAAGATTTTTCATGTCATCGACCAAAAATGATGTCTTAGGTGAAACCAAATCAAGCTCGCGGGATCTCAAACAAGGATGTTCGAGCTAGACAAACTGAAAAGTTGAATTCCAACACCGACTTCGAAACTTCTCGGTCGTGTGTAAAACCAGTTGTGATGAGTCATGGTGTTCACGGATGGCTTGTTTGGTTTGATCCATGGAGTTGGCAGTGGGTGTGTGACTTTTGGCAGGATGGTTTATGCCAAAGCCAACCTTGTTTAGTTTAGATACTACTAAATAAATAACGTGGCTAATTTATTCATCATTTCATTCATATCACGTAGATTTTTATCCACAAAAATATCAAAATCATGCCTATTTTTAGTCACAACTTCAAAGAGTTGACCTAAAGCCTGTCAACACGAGACTCGAGAGAGTTGTATTGTTGTCTTACCTCATTTCTGAGACTATCAAACACCCACCGATGTTTTCAGCACCGATTGCTTGGCTACCTTCAATGTTGGCCACCTGTTCCTCCACAAAGCCGGGTGGAACATCCCCTTCCTGATTCCTTCGTCACGGAGGCATCATGAACACACTTGTCCCACCGGGTGTGCCAAATAATGTTTCCAGTGAAACCAAATATCCACCGCCGGTGCCGAATTTGTTTCGGGCGATGTTGATTTGATAGTTTCGAGATGGAAACTCTTGCGGTGCCGTTTGCTCATATGCACCACTGAATGTGGACAGTCAAATATCCACCACTGGGCGATGTTGATTTGATCGATGCACCTCTGAATTCTAAAAACCAAGACTAAAATCAAATATCCACCGCCAGGCGATGTTGATTTGATCGATGCACCTCTGAATTCTAACCAATATAGGTGTCAAAACATAGCCCGACCCGATTAACCCGCCCGATCAACCCGACCCGCAACCCGACCGCAATCCGAATTGACTAAAAGTCAACAACCCGTAACCCGTCCGACCCGCAACCCGATTGACCCGCAACCCAACTAACCCGCAACCCGACTGACCCACAACCCGATTAACCCGAACTCGATTGACCCGCAACCCGATTAACCCGAACCCGATTGACCCAAACCTGACTAACCCGTAACCCGAACCGACTCAACCCGAATTTCATCTAATCCACTTGAATAATTATAAAAATATACAATACATAGTTTTTCAAAATAAAGTTTTTCAGTCTAAACTTAAGTAAAATTATTTTTTCATTTCGTATAGGAAATTTAAAAAATATGAAACTCACTTGACATTACGTATTTTAAGAAAATTACAAAAATTGAAACATGAAGGTCACTTGAGATCATGACAATATTAATATAATATATAAATTAAAATTTTGGTTAATTTAACAATTCAATAAAATTATCAATTAAATATAAATAAAGTAAAGTAATGTGTTTGATAATTTGATGTTTTTAAATGAAGAGGGAAATTTTGGTGTATTCAAGTTTTTGGGAAGAGAAAGAAGAGGGAAATTTGGTTCTTTGAATTTCTTAGAAAAGAAACAAGTGGGAATTTTGGTGGTTTTGATATGTGGGAAAAGAAAGAAGTGGGAAAGTTTGATTCTTTTGATTATGAAAGAGAAATAAGGAGGGAAACTTTTGAGTTTTCAACTTTTTGTAGAAGGAAAGAAGAGGGTAATTTGGTTCTTTCAATTTTATGGAAGAGAAAGAGGAGGGAAAATTGAGTTTTCTAATGTATGGAAGTAGAAAGAAGGAGGGAAATTTTAGTATTTTTGTGAAAAAAAAGAAGGACAAAAATTTGGTGTTTTCAATTTTTTGGTTTTTCATAATTTTAACTTTTGAAATATGAATCTTTAACTTTTATATGGAGGGCATGACTAGTTAAAATTATTCTTATATGCTTTGAAGGCTAATATATATATATATATATATATATATATATATATATATATATATATATATATATATATATATATCCCCAATTCACTAACCCAAAGCATGAGATTCGTTTAATCTTAAAAATGAAAATCAACGATTCTGATTCGTCGAAATTTTCATTGGTTTTCATTTTAAGATTAAACGAACCTCATGGTTTGGGTTAGAAAATTAGGAACTGGGGTTCACCCATTAGAGGTTAGGGTATAGTATCATGCCCCAAACTCCGATTAATTCATGATCTATATAGCAAAACTCAATGGGGCGTACGCTAGGTTAGCGTACGCCCGGGCGTACGCTAGCCTGAACCATATATATATATATATATATATATATATATATATATATATGTATGTAATTGTTTATGGGCTAATAAATAAATTAACCATTAGTTACAACAATTTATACTAAACTTGATAAGTAATCTTTGACGGTTCGTTGTTTAGGATATAAAGTATATGGTTAGGGTATAGGGTATAAGGTACATATGGTGTGTGGTTAGGGTACAAGGTATGTGGTGTAAAGTATAGGATATATGGTTAGGGAATAACAATTAGCAAATATCACTTTTTATCTATGTTTTGAAAATCAAAGTATGAATTTCACTTTTAAATTAACTATACTAGCAAAATCACAACTCAAAGACATATGGTTATGGTATAGGGTATAGGTTATGTGGTTAGTGTATAATGTATTGATGGTTTAGGGTATACAATCAACAACATATACTAACTTAATATTGTTGATTGAGGGTAAGGCTAAGTGTATATGATATATGCTATTGAGTAAGTTATGATTGAAGTCACAATAATTTTACTAAATTTGGTAGCTAATCTTTAATGGTTCAATTTCTAGGATAATTCGAACAATTTTTAGGATAACTCGTTTGGCAACAGTTTACTGAAGTTATTTGGGCAATGAGTTATTTCGAAATAACTCCTTTTATCACTATGCTTTTGCCAAATACCACACGCAAATACCAGATTTGCATGGTTATACTAAACGAGATACTTTAATTCAATTACTACTTAATTAATACTAAAATATCAAATAAACCATTAATATTGTCTTTTGGTTGCAAATATTGATATCACCATTACTATTAGCTATAATACTTTACCAATTATGATTAATTACATAACAAGTTTGCAAGTCATACAAATTGATTTAACATTTTGACTAGTTTTTTTCAAAAAAATAAAGTATATATATATACGAGGTAGAAATAAATTGGTTAAAAGTTGAGAAAATATTTTAAATTAGTGTAATAAAATGTGTAAGTTGGTAATGAGTTAAGTTACTTGATGCGCTGGCCCGAACAACCTGAAACCCGATCCGCCCGCAACCCGCTCGACCCAAAACCCGATGAACCCGCAACCCGATTTGCCCGCAACCCGATGAACCCGCAACCCGACTAACCCGCAACCCGTTTGAACCCGAACCCGATGAACCCGCAACCCGACTAACCCGCAACCCGTTTGAACCCGAACCCGATTGAACCCAGCCCAAACCCGCCCGAACCCGCCCGATTGACACCTATACTAACCAATAACAACTGTTACTCGGTTCACACCTCTCCAAACAATGTTCGAATGAGGGCGTTTGAGTTTTTGGGTAATCTACGCTAAAACTACTCCTATGGAGATTCCTGTGGAGAGCTCCACGACTACGACTACTGCAACAACTATGGAGATACTTCCTGGAAGGAGGGTTTCGCCAGGGAGTTCAGATAAAAGATAAATTTGACAGAGTTGTCTTCTATATTAATTTTTGGTTGTCCCCCTTGCGGCATGAATCCACCGGGATCCACACCATGCATGTTTGGAGGAGCGGTCACGTTTTGTGGGTAGCCGCGTGGCAGAACATGATCATTGTTGCTCGTTCCTCCACCAACAACACCACTAATCGGGACAACATAAGCTCTGGCCTCCTAGATATTTTGTGGACCCCCACTGTGAAACGGAGGTGTTCAGCACAAGTGTTAGCGGCAGTGCTAGTCTCGCCAAGATTCACGGAGTTGGTGGGTCATCACCGGTGTCGGCGAAACGCCCTGTCCCGTTTGAAACGTGTACCCAGTCTCATTTAGAGAGCAAAGTCCATCCCATGTCCCAAACCCATAAGGGTTAATGGGTACCCGTTACCCGTACGGGACGGATAACGGGTATCCAAACTACCCGTACATACCCGTTGGTCACAATAGTCAACCTCTCCTCTCTATTATCCCAATCAAACCCGTTTTGCACTAAATTAAACAGAATGTTAATTCCAAAACATGATTATACTTGGGGAGAAACAACTCCAAATTAATACATTATTATGTTACAATTATTCATAATAAATCTCTTCCCCTGTCTCGCACCCTCCCCTGTATCTTTCAACAACTCTCGGTTTTGTCCCTATTACTCCTTCCATTTCCATTTCATCATCATCTTTTATATTTGAGTAACAGAGTTCATCCATAAGCACAATGACTACTGGTTGCTGTTAAAGAAAGGAGTCTTTTGATCGAAAAGTTGAGGAAGAAGAATTAGGATAATGTATCATAGCTTGGTGGCGAGAAGCTTCAGCAAACATGAGCAGAAGAAGTTGGGAACAGGGGCATTGATCATTTGCTTCCTCATTTCCCTCAACTTCTGCACCATTTTCCTCAACTCATTCCCTTTCCTTTTCCCTCAATCTTCACGATGTACCCAAAAGAAGTAGAATGAAGACGGCGTATTATGGGTACCCGTATTACCCAAACGGGTATTAACGGGTAACCCATGTGTACCTGTTGTAGAAATCATTGATCCCAAGTCTAATCCCATTAAAAATAAAATGAGTATTTGGGTACCCGTAACCCTCAAAAAAGGGACAGGTATGGGTATTACCCAAATACTCATTTCCCGTTGCCCACACCTTCTTGTGCGGCTTTGTTCACCATCACTAACTCTTCTTCAACTGGTTTTCAACTTCAACTTCAACTTTCGGTTGTGTCGAACTACAAGCCTTTTCCTTTCTTCCCTTAGCTCCCTCTCACGAGCAAGTAGACAGAGAGTATGATTGATGTTGTCGTCTAGCACCACCAATTCCATCAGATTACTCCAGGTCATAGACCACATGCACACTCTCTAAACAACACAATCATGAGCCAAACAAGAGAACGCCAACACAAAATGAAAGAAAAGAAATGTTGGATTAAAGGTAGTTCACTTTTTTCGAATAACAAAAAGTTTTGCCCGCAACGGTTCCAAGAAAACTTGACTCGCGACCTATTACATACTCCCACCCTAGGCCAAGTATAATACTATAATGGGAGTAGTGTAGAGCAAGTATATGTTTGATTATCAACCCGAGCAGTTCGTCTACCCTTACTTCAGTAAACCAAAAGTTATGTAGCAATAAGAACGTTGTTTAAAACTATTAAACTAAGCAAACAAACAACTAAAATGATGTTGAATTCAAGTGAGAAGGCTTCACTCGGATCAAATGGTTATCCCCTAATCCCTTGTTAAGATGAGATTGTGACACTCTAGTACGATTGGAAAGTTCTATCTATCGCTAGGAGATCAAATGTAGTTAGGACCCCCCCCCCTATTTGAGTGCATCCTAACCCGCCTAGTCGCTCTAATCGGAGGGGCGTACCACACTACCACATTAGACAATAGGGAAATCAAATCCACTTCCTAGGGCATTGACTTAGAACGGCTTAAATACACCAATCACATTAATTCATGGCTCTCTACATTGATTTAATAGTGACCTAAATTGTCAAATGAGATGTTCTCTCTCTTAGGTCAATTTGCCCCAAAATTGAGGGATTTGATTAAGAACACTAAATTTGGATGAAAAATACTCAATCAGTATACATTTGACCATATCCATCATTACATAGAGTTCACAAAATCAATCTACAATATCGTAGACTAGGAATGACATCATCCAAGTGAAAAGAGAAACTACTACATAGCTATAAAAAGAACATAAACTAGAAAAGAGGAAAAACCTATGGGAACTTGATTCTTCTTCTTTTAGTTGCTTGGATGGATGCTTGGAGATAAAATCTGGCCTTCAAATGGCTTTGGTAGGTCAAATCCACCTTCAATTCTCTCTTGTTCATAGCTTTCTCTCTCTAGGTTGTGGAAGAAGAAACCCAATCTCACTCTAAACCCTCTCCTTTTGAAAATCTTCTCCCTCTCCTTTATATAGCTCGACAATGCACGTGTCACGGTTGCACGTCATGCCCGTGTAGAGGCAATGAAATTGTGATCTCAACACAAAACAAGTCGTTTCATTAACACGCTTCACAGTCTCTCTGCTGACTTCACGGTTTGGAACTGTATTCCTTGCAATGCCCATGCGATGTCTGAAAGCTTCTGAAAACTTTCGATCTTCACAACCTCCTTGTCATCTTCACCTCCAAACCATGACATGTGCACTTTTCATAATTTTTCTCCCTTTTCGATCGCTTTCGTCCAACTTTCGATTCTTTCACCCATTTCACCTGCTATAGCTAAAACATGCTAAAATATTCCAAAACCAATCGTAAAATGGCTCCAAGGATGATGCTAAACAAGTCAAACAACCAAGTAAATGAGGTAATAACCTGTTTAGCATGGCTCGAATCAATTGAATCGGGTTGAATAAATAAATTTAAAAAGCTCATCAAATTGTGACAAGACCAAATCAATGTAGATTAAGTTTGGTTTTGGCTCCATTGTGGTCAACATTTTTTTATTTAATGAACTGTTTTTCGGAGAGAAAACTTTTGGTGTTTGAACTCAATGAATACGCCTTGACTTCTTGAACAACGATGAATTACACAGTTCACACCTCTCTGATTAATTTCGAACGAGGGTGATTTTGATGGATGAGAAAACTAAGTTATATTACTCCAGTCCTATGATGGTTCAGGGAGAGCTCTAGAAACTAGTAAAAGCTATTACTACATTGCTGAGAAACGATAAAGTCTTTTTCCCACCAAGGCTCCGCACTTAGTCATAGTGAGCTCGTCATGGTGCGAGCTTGTCATCTCGGTATCAAGCCATCTTGTTTGCTTGATCTAATTGGCTTGATACCTTGGCCGACCCACCACCACCCCCAAGATTCTATAGTTAGTCTTGAGATCTAGGATTATCCATGATAGCTTGGTACCCCTTCGGGTGGCCACCTCACATTGTCTCCCGATTTACTTTTCCAAAGCTCGTCAATTTGGTCTCTTGGTGGCCTACAGGCCTCATTGTCAACTTCTCAGCAGCTACTATCGAGGCTATGAGGGCAGTTAGCTACCTAGGGCAAGGAGAGGGGCTCAACCACTTAGGTCCAAATACCAACCCAATGTGGCCCCTCTAACTCATTTATGCCCAGTTTCGGAAGGAGAGAAAAGGGAAGAAAGGAAAAGAAAGGGAGGAAAACGCTACTTTTGAGGAGTTTTCCCCTGTTCTCTAAATAAGTAACAGTGTGGAGGGGAGGAAAAGCAAGGGACAGAATACTATTTTACTAGCTCTCTATTTTGGGCGGAAAACACTCATCTTCCCCGCATTCCTTTTTTTTTTTTTTACTCTACAAGTTGTAGGATTGTTATATCATATAATATTAGGTGGAACAAATGTTACAAAGTGTCTTTTCTATTGTTTTTTTTTTCAACCTAAAATTAAGGTGGTGGGTAAGAACTAAGATTAATAAGAGATAATTATTTAGGAAGAATTTTTTTAGCAAAGTTTGTGAAATTTTTTGGGTTATTTTTATTGGACAAGTTAATGAAATGATGTTTCATCAGGATGTTATCATGTAAATCAGGATTGTAGTATTGCTAAAGTCAGTTGACATTATCCAGTTAGATAAGCGGCGACATCCAAGCTCTGCCGACCCAAACCCCACAAACTCGCTCTCTAATTGACGACCAAACGATTTCCTGAACACTTGTGATTCATATCAGAACCCAACTCCGGCCGCCACCATGTTCTAATGGGTATCATATCATAGTAATACCGTTATTAACGCAACATAATAGAACATATTAAACTTGCACTATATTGGCATAATACTGCAAAATTACTTTAACAGTGAACAAAATTAGCAAAAAAAAATTAATTCAAAATTCGTAAGCAGTGAAAATAATATCAATATGTAATCAAATTATTATACTATTATATACCTAATAAAATAACTTATTCATCACAATTCCCAATACATATTTTCCTTCCCACTTTCCTCTATAAAACACAATTTTCCTTCCCATTTCCTTAACCTCCAAATTGTCCCTCCCTCCTAATTCCCTTCCCCTCTCCTCCATTTTCTAGTTTCTACCTTTCCTTCCGAAACATAGGGTTAATGTTTAATGTTGAGATGTCCTTATAAAACCATTATATTTTATAATTAATCAATGTGATGCGATTAATTCTACCGAACCATACCCACACGGCCACACCAACATTGACGGTCAGTAACATGAATACCTCTCTAAACTTGTATTTGTTAAACGCAATGAAATACAAAATACAAAGTTTATTCCATTATCAAAACAAACGTAAATACATTCTAACTTGCCTACAAGCTCGGTAACAACCTGATCTACGTTGAGCCAACTCAGATTACATACTTGACTCCCTCAATGTTGAAAACAAAGACTTGCTACTTGCTAACATTCTGCACCAGGACTTATTTGACATTAATATAAAACAACGGGTACTAAATGGAACTAAACTAAAATAGCACACTTTGAGCATTCAAACTTGATTTCTTCTTTGACACCAATTCGTTTTCAGCTCCCCGGGTTCGACGGTTTAGGATAGGGTCAGTAACTATTGGTTACTGATCTATGAGTAACTAAATCTGGACCTTTAGATCTAAGTGGATCTAGAAAATTCAGATATAAGGGTTGTCAATTAAAGACATTTTATTTTCCCTATTTTCTTAATCGGCTCTTATATTCTTCGTTCTAACTCGGATTTCAATTATTATTTTTTTTTTGCACAGATGGAACGCGTTCGTTGTGCTCTACAAAATGAGATCAATTTTCAATATATTTCGAGAAACTTTTTTTTTTACCAACTACATACCATATGGTAACTTCTTCGTTTTTAAGTCGTTTTTGAAAACGTTTACTCAGAAGGAACGAGTTCATCATAATCTATTGTATCTATAAATTTCTGGGTGAAAAAAATACTATATAAAAAATTATCATACTTTACCACTATGGTTGTGGGTGGTAACTTGTAGTAAACAATGATGAAAGTCGTAAATGATAGTTTATATACTCCTACTATCATGTATTCAACCTTCTTACCATATTGGTATATTCATATTTGTATGTTCAACCCTCTTACCATATGGTATTAAATAGTAACATACCATATGGTAATGACTGGTAAAAAAATTATTCAAATTTTTTTTTACTAAAAATATATCAAATTGGATATCATTTTAAAGAGCACATTTAATCTAATTTATCTGTGCAAAAAAAAATTAAATTTCGACTTAAAACTAGAGAGTAATCGTCCATTAAAGATTAAAGAGGAATAGATAAAAGACTTTCCAAAAGAGAGAGTATACCAATATCATGCTGATGTGGACACGTTACTCATGACTACTGATTATAGGATTACTGACCTTATCTATTCCCGGGTGACACTCGACTTCAACAGTATTCACTTCTCTATTCTTTTCCCTGTCTCTTTCCTTTGGAGCATGCAATTAATTTCAACTTAGTAGTTCAATTTCTGTCTTATAAACGTACATGGCCGTCTTGAGTACGTGTTTCTTCGTACCAGAAAACAAGAGCACTCTTCATCACAAGACTAAATCATACTCTTTTAACAAATTCCAAAGGCAGAAATCGAAGGGAAAAACTACCAGAAAAAAGGCCAAATCCTCCGGTCACCATAAACCGACAAAAGATGGCCTAGTACTATCAACACTATCTTTCCAAGTATTCATTCAAAGGAAACCACTAGTACTATAACTGCCATCCAAAAGGCAAAAGCCATCCATTCTAACAAGGTTACTACTTACTGCTACCATCCCAACTTCTGCTCGAGAAGCTTCCAACTAGAGTTGGACTCAGCTAGTTTTTCCTGAGCTCTCATCCTGCGCTGCACTGCTTCTTCGCTTTCTCCACGCTGCTTTTGCAACTCTTCTAGTAAATTGGAAGCATCTTGGTTGGCCTTCTCCAGTTCCACCGTAATTGAATTTCTTTCCTCTATAACTTTTCTCTTGTGGGCAGATAACTGCTGAATTTCAGCCTCAAGCTTCATGCCTTCTTTCCCAAGTCTATAAGCTTCAGCCACCAAATTGCTCAACAACATCTTGGAAAGAATCTTCCTTACCTCCAGACCTTTTGTCAGTTGGGCCACCGATGATTCGATTAAATTGCTTCTCTCAATAGCGGCTAGGGAGCTAGGAACGACCTCTTTAAACTCACCCATGCGTTCGACCAGCTCTTTCAGTACTGCCTTCTCACGTGGATCAGTTGCAGCATGCTCAGCTACTTGGCGGGCAATGTTCTCAACATGATCGAGCGATTCGGTTTGGGCCATGGTCTCAACTGACATACTTAGGAATCCAACCAATTTCTTCCTCTGCTGTTGCAGCAAAACCGAACCATGGTCTGGGTTTGAAGAAGGGTTGGCACTGAGAGTCATTGATGATAGTTCTGCTATCAGGTTTCTTGAGGCCAATTCCGCACTTGACAGAGAGAATGGATTGCTAGTGTCTCCAACACTGGGCTCAGCAGCAGCTTCTGATGCTGCCGCTTCCTGCAGGTAGGTGAGACGCGTTCATTAAACATCTAGGGATGCAGAGGAAGTATATATACATCGATCGATATTCGAGATTTCGAGTAAAGGGGGCGGGAGACTTAACAGTACAAACTGCAGCTTCAATAAGGAGGGTATCACCAACGAGGAGCCCTTTGCGTGGATCTTGAAGGTCGGCCTTGGACACAAAACAGAATCCCCAGGAGGTACCATTATCTTTACTGAGATCAGTTCCGGAATCTGTTCCGCAGGCAATGTAGGCAATGTAAAACCAATATTCCAACTTCTAAACAAGAAAGAACAAAATAGAACTAAGGAACTGTTAGACGGCCATTGATGAAAGCATATATAAGCAGGAGATCAACATAGTTAGTTAAGTACACTTTCGCACAGAGAAGGTGGCATTGAGTTGGTCGACCAGAGTCAAGCTGATGAAAACTGGTACTTTCCATCCGTTAGGCATCGTTTGCCAATCAGGGAAATCCAAATATACTGACAGATAATCAGGATAACCAACGCTTCCATTTGGGTATACGAGAATCCTCCTGCATAAATCGATAAACAAATATAACAGACTGCGAACCGAATTGAACCGGAAACAAGGGTTTTAGAAGAATGATTGATTAGGGTTTTGCAGATACTAAACTATGTTAGCTTGGAACGAACTAGGGTTTTGTTATATTCAGAAAGCTCATGATCATCAGTTACCATCTGTAGCCCCCGGCCAGGAACGTGTCGGAGTAGACCTTGGCTTCTTTCAGCTTTGAGAAATTCTCAATCTTCCATGTAAATTCCGTGGTGCTCATCTTCATCACCGCCCGATCTTTCGTCGCCATTTCTACCAGCAGTTTCTAAGCAAATGAACAGCCCTTTTTAGATACCGTCACGCGTCGAACAAAACAAAGTGATAATCGAAAACCTAATGGATGTTCTTTTACCGGCTAAAATACTTTGGTACCACTTAAGTTTGAGAATTGGATCAGATATACTACTTAAATTTGAATCGAACATCGAATACTGTTAAAGTTCCTAAAAATTGTATCCGTCTAGTTTCCTGTCCAACCCAAAATTTTCATTGCCTTTTGGTACAAAAAAATTTTAATAGCATAAAAAATTATATTTCAACAAGTATTATTTAATATAAAAATTACAAGGAGATTCAACACTATGTGAGAGAACTAAATATAATATCCTCAAATTATTTATCGAGTTAAAGTTCATAGGATATATTTGATTCATGGAGTAATTCAATTATTAAAACACATAATGATAATTGAAAATACTTATAATGGTAATTGATTATAAATTTCAGATTCAAATATTGTTCGGTACCAGAGTCTTCAAAAGAATATTTCAACTAAACAATAAAAAAATTATGTTTTTCATAAGTCCAAGGAAATTTTTACAATAAGAAGAAGCAGAAGGATCATTTCTGAAATTTAGAAAACGGAAGATTCCAAGAATATTCTGTCAAGTTTAACGGGATGCACATAGCAGTAAACTTAAGTGGTACGGGGTGCCCATATAATAGAGTTCAGTGGTACCCGACGTCCTATTCAAAGTTAATTGGTATAGCTCCCCCAATTCTCATACTTTACTGCAATGACACTACAAGAATCTTCACTTTTTGCGACGAAAAAATTCGTCGCAAAAAATTGTAAATTCGTCGCAGAAAGATTTCTGCGACGAATTATGTCGTCGCAAAAGGAAAAAACACTTCGTCGCCTATACAGCGTCGCAAAAAGTTCTGCGACGGAAATAAGTGGTTCGCCGCAGAAAAGTACAACTTCGTCGCTGAAAGTCGGGAATTCTGCGACGGACATGTCGTCGCAAAATGATCATTTGGCAACGACAACGTCTTCGTCGCAGAAAACTTAACTATTTAGCAACGAAATCATCCGTCGAAGAAGGTCAAAACATTTTTTACGGAGATTGTATTTTTTGTTTTTATTTCTTTATTTGTAATTTGCATAAATTGAATTTCCATATCAGTTTAGTATAAGTCCCATTTTAATTTTTAATTCAATCCCTGAGTGGTTCATTCATGAGTCTAAACATACATCCCAGTTCAGTACGAGGTCGTCGGTTTCCTTGTTGCCTCAATCTCCGGCGGTGGCCCGTCCATCGCTGAACACATCCATCTCTCTTTCTACTCTATCGAAACCACAAAAAAGAAAAAAACATGCATTAGATCTGTAACCAAAACCAGAAACACCAACACAAAACTAAAAATAGATGGAACCACACCAGATCTGTGTCTTTCTGGACAGTTTGAGGTGGTCCGGCGATGCTCCATTCCTCGCCGCCGCCGAGATCTATCTCCCTTCCTCTCGATCGAACCCACAGAAAAGGGAAAAAACAAGCGATAATGATGCAGTAGTGTGAGAAGAATTAAATAATAAAGGCAAAATACATTTCCATTGCCATAATTTTTATGTTTGTGACAGCTATAGTCACAACTTTCGAATACACAAAATAGCTAGAATTTTTATGGTGGTTTGACAAATCTAGTCATTTCTGTTACAAACTTTAACGGTGTTAAAGATTCCATCAGTTAAGTTAACGACACGCTGACTACGATACCAAATTGATGCGCACGTCAGCTTTACTTGTCACGTAGATGCCACGTCATAATTCATTTTTTGGCAAAATATACTTGCATAGCCAAAACTTTCACTCTTTTTACAGTTATAGCCACAACTATTATGTTTGTGACAATTATCGCCTCAACTTTGTTGAAATCCACGACCTAGAGAAAATTTTGATAGTTGTTAGACAAATCTAGCCATTTATGTTACAAACTTTTGAAATACGCGAAGCATTCGTGACCTTGTCCTCGATTTCTTCTCAGGACTATGTTTGAGAGGAAGGCGACGAATCGCACCAATTGACTCCGCCGAATCAGGCTTCATCGAAACAAGAATAAAAGCATATACGATGATTTTGAGGAATTTGAAGGGGGGGGGGGGGGGAATGCACTACGAGTCATCACTTCCTTCCTTCTCGACCCATCGGTCTCTGTCGCCACTGGAGTCACCATCTTCTCTTTCACCTCCCTCGACGATGCCTTCTTTTTCGAGGCCGCCATCGGCTCTTCTCAACAGCCTTCTTTCCCTCTTTTCTCGCCATTTTTCTCCGATATCCACCAAGCTTCCGAGACCTTCTTCAGTCTAGCGATTGGGGATTTGAATTGGAGATTTGGGAAATAAGGTCTTCTTCTCCAGTCATATTTTTAAGAGACACCGTTAAAAGGATGGGCAAAAGTGGCTATTTCGTGTATTTTAAAAGTTGCAGCTATAACTGTCACAAAAGTGAAAGTTGTGGCTATAATTTTCACAAATGTGAAAGTTGTGGCTATGGAAGTATATCTTATTTTTGTTGTTAATCCACGTGGATTGGTGACTCATCATTTCCGTCAGTCCAGTCATATTGTTAAGTGACACCGTTAATTAGATTGACGAAAGTGGATATTTTGTGTATTCCGAAAGTTGTGGCTATAACTGTCACAAACGTAAAAGTTGTGGCTATAAAAGTGTATTTTGAAAAAAAAAAACAAATACAAATAAATATGTTCACTTGTTCTTTCGTTTTCGTTTTCGTTTGATAAAAGGAAATGGCACAAATTGGAAAGCTGTGAGGAAACGATAAATACTCATTTCTTCTAAATAATGGGACACTGGGTTCCAATCCGCCCAGACCCATCTTTTTTTCTCTTCTGATTTGCGACCTCCACACGCTCGCTGACATGGTTGTCGTTTTGGACTTTGGAGTCCTAATTCCATTCTCTACTCCCTCCATAGAAGAATCCATCCCCTCCATCGATCAAAGTGGCCGCTCTCCCAAGTCCAGCGAAGAACTTTTTCTTTGCCTCCTCCAGCCGGCGATGAGGTCCATCCCGCCTCCTCCTCCTCCAGCTAGCGACCGAGAACAGCGGCCTCCTCCACTAGGCAACGATGAGCTCCAGTCGTCCAGCAGGCGCATCTTCCTCCTACCGCGATCCAACTCCAGCCTGCCTCCTCCTCCTCCAGCTGCCGACCGAGAATGCAGCGATAAATTACATCAAAGCTTTGTTAAATGGTAATTTGCAATAGTAAATTATCAATACTAAACTATGGCCCATTACCATCAACTCAAGGAGACAAATGCATTACCATTTTGGTTGGAATAATTATCAAATATTATTGAAGCCATCCATTTGACATCATGAGAAGAAAGCATAACTACCAATAATGTTATGCATTATCAAGTGAATGTGGAGACATAAAATTGAAGATGATGAGCAAGTTGAAGAGTGGATATACGGTTATTTATTGGATGGGCCAAGCTCATTGTCACTTTCCTCAACTAATTTGATCTACGTAAATGCATGGAAGATAAGAGGGAGCAAGCCATGTGTTGTTGCATTATATGTTTGTATTTCATTTCAATATATATATGTGTGTATGGAAAGAAGATGCAAGTGTCAGAGAAGTAAAAAGAAAGAAAGGAAAGAAAGAAAGTCCCATGGTATCTGTATCTTTCTTTTTTGTGAGTTAAACACATAAGCCAAAAAGTGTAAGGCTATGTTTGTTTGAGTGTTTTCTAAAAGTGAGTGATTAAACACCAAAAGTTTCTTTTGTGTTGATCCTAATTTCTACCACAATTCTGCTAATCCCCAACAAGCTTTCGCCCTCACATACTCCTTCTCACCTGCGCCACTTTCCGAGTCAAAGCTTCTTCCTCCGACCCCTCATCACCTTCCCCAGACCTCTTTCTCTCTTGCATGGTAGGTTGTTTGAACTAGATAGTAATGGCGGAATTGTAGAAATTCGTGGGGTCAATTTCTATGTCCTGGTTTCAATTCATGCGGGACTTGTCTGTTGCAAATTGTGGGGTTTTAATGAACTATGTGATATTCTAAACTTGCCCATATTGAAGCTTGCACGTATGATCATTTTGATAACGTTGATGGTAGTTACAGTAAGTTCCCTATTCTTTCTCTGCTCCATCGATGAAGTATTATGGTGATTTGTTTCTGCAGGCAAAGGCGGCGTTGAGAATTTGGTAATCATAGGTTCAGGTCATGCTGGATACACTGCAATAATTTATGCAGCTCACTATATATGAATGCAGTTTTATGAGTGAGATATTGGATTGAGGTGACATTGACTATGAATGCAGTTTTAGGAGTTGAGTTTAATTGAAGTGGGACATTGGATTTCTTGACCAAGTAACAAAACAATGTGAGTTGGAATTTAGAGACAAGGGAAGAGCTGGACTTAAGATCCAAAGCTCAGTGAAGAACTTCCAGTTGACATTAGATGTACAATAAGGAAACAATTTGAAAAAGAGTTTTCTCTAGCAGTGATTGCTTAATCTTGTGATTGGTCTGGTCATGCTATGTGATGATTTACTTCACGGGCAAGGTCTCTGGTTCAAATCCATGATGGCCCAGTTGGGCCAAAGAAAAGAACAGAAGAAGCATCTGGCTCCTTCATGCATGTTCCACTTGGCTCGGGGGATATAGCTAAGTTGGTAGAGCTTCGCTCTTGCAATTGGGTTTTTGCAATTATGGGTTGGACGTCGAGGAAAATGGGGATCAGATAATTTTGCAGCTTGGAAGAGTAGGCAAATCCAAGTTTGTGTTGGATTTCAGGTAACTTCAAGGCAGCGGAAGCGTAATCTCAGCTTAAAAAGGCGGCTTTTCGTTTACTAATCTCCTCAGGTTGTTAAAGCTCTAATGGGCAGTCGATTATTGGAGCAGCTCAGACCATTGTCAGGCTTCAGATTAGTATCCAAAAAGTAACTAGTCTTACCACTTGAGAGAGTGACGGGGAGAGAAGGAAAGGAAATGGTAAGTGTGTCATGGGTAAGTAGTTTTTTTTATGTGAGTTTCTAATAAATTTATGTAAGGTTATTTTCATTTCAGTTATTAAATTTTTAAAGTACTACCTTAGTGGTGTATATTTAAAAATATATAAACTGCTCAAACAAGTTGGAGATCCATCAAACTATTAAACCTGAAACCACTTGTTATTGACCGGCTCGACGATTTCAACCGGTTTGATAACCTTGATGTTTGGCTTATTAATTAGTTGTCATTGTTAGATCATTCAACCTTAGCTAATTAACAAACTTGTCGGTGGTCTATCAAACCATACTTCCGCTACATTCAATCTAGTATCAATATGTATCACATTATGCGCTACTTCATTTGCACTTATGCTCACATGCTAGTATCTGCCATCTCCTATCTCATATAGCTCATCAATGTTAAGCAATCCATTTCAAGGATCGGGGAACCCAATTGATGTTGAAAAACTAGATGCAAACCAAACTCCCCCGCCAAATGATGGCAATGTAGTATATCGCAAAGTAATACATCCTATAACATTATGATCATGTTCCACGAGATCTTCTAATGGAAACTACTTTGTAACTAAACATCCTATGCTTGAATTACAATGCAATGAAGGTAAATCGGTGGGTTGAGGTTCCTTACTTTTAGTTGGTGTCGTCAATGGTATGCATTTATTCATATTGTTATCTATGTTATTCGATTCTTGTTCATTAGATGCCTTAGTTATGTGATGCTTATACCATTGGATGCATATGTCATATGATGCTCATGATATTCGAATGTCTTAGTTATATGATGCTTTAATCATGCGATACCTTCATCATCTATTATGTTCTATTATAGTGTTACTTATAATATCATTGTATGTACATGGTAAACCCAACTTATGTGATATGTCATTGTCTTAGGCGTGTATGGAATGGATTGATCACCCATCTTTACTCGACTATGTGCAAATGCAATGTTTGATATCGTAGAATTTGATAATGAGGAACCGAAAGAACGCAAGAGACACCGGATTTTATGGGGTATCCTCGATCGATTGATTGACCGAGACTAATCCAAGGTGAGTTAGGAAGAGCTAACGAATGACGTTTTAGTGAACGGCTACATTTTGACGGCTTGCTTACGACATGTTCGTAGCTAAGTCTTATATAGAAACCAACTAGGGTTAAAAGCCTAATGAGAAGAGTCGAGTACGACCAAGTATCTGTACCTAGAGCAACTCGGACAAGGTCCAACGAGGCCCATGACTGACACGGTTTATTAACCGCAACACTCCCCCTCAGTCGAAGATATGAATGACAAGAATGTCGAGGTGAATGGAAAATGTGAAAAACAAGCATGACGAGCTTGTACAACAAAACACAAGATGAATGACATCTCGGACGAGGTTGATTTGGATACGACTAGCTCTCTCTCTGGACATCCTGATGAAGATGATTGACTGCGGCTTCTTGAACGTCGTAACGGAGACGGTTGACTACGCCTTTTTATCTCACTGACGGAGACGATTGACTGCGTCTCTTGAACTTCCGGACAGATAGATAGACTCTGTCATCTTGATGACCGACGTATGTTGATCTCCTATCCCCCCCCCCTCAAGCTCGAGCATGAACGACGTGAATGCCCAAATTGAAAGTTAGAATGGTAATGAGTAATTACTCAACATTGACTGATGCTGAACGCGGAGGGGACGATCGCTTCTTTGATCATGACTGCCTCGCTTCAAACTTTGTTGACAAAAGCTGTACTATCTCCCCAACACTAGCTATTGAAGGGGTGACAACGAAACGTCGTAATTGTCTTCAACGACATGACTGTGATGTTGGTGAAGATTTGCTTGACGAACATTGTTCAACAAATGAGACGAATACAACTACAACAATGAATTTGCATACCCGAAACCATCCCTGCATGACTCGCAGCAATGTAGCCAGTGACATGACCTACATGATCTTGATAATGACCCAGAAGCATGGATATGAACTAGAAAGGGTGACAAGAGCGCCGCTACTAGGGCTGTCAATTTGGTTTGGTTTGGTTAACCAAACTATTAAGTATGAAAAACCAGAAATCAAAAACCAAATCCCAAAAACCAAAATCATTAAGGTCCTTATTGGTTTTTGGCAACCAAAAACCAATAAGGACCTTAATGGTTTTGGTTTTGGTTTGGATAACCAAAAAACCAACATGTACTCATACACTCATATTTATTCATATTTCCCTCCTTTTTATTGAATAAACATCATAATAATGGTAAATGGCCATTACAAATTATTGGTTGGCCTGCGTGTCAAAAGAAACAAAACAAAAAAATATTTGTTGATAAATAATTTTATTCTTATTGGTTTCTTAATGGTTTCTATTGGTTTTTCGGTTTTAACCAAACAAAACCATTAAGTTGCTTATTGGTTTAAAACCAAAAAATTGAAACCATTAGCTTTCTAATTGGTTTGGTTTCGGTTAAAACCAAAAAATCAAAACCAAATGGACAGCCCTAGCCGCTACTGAACAGAACACCTCGACTGTAACGGGAACCTTGAGTTAGAGACGCATGGCAGGACACCGCCGCCTCCTTCTCCATCTCGGCTTCTTGACATCTAGCTGATGATTGGACGCACAGAACAACGATGGTGGCGGCGCTATGCTGGTCGCGGCCCAATTCCCTTTCAATCACCACCGCGAACACAAGGCAGAAAATTACTATGACCATATATATAATTCTATTTATGCACTTGAGTCCTGCCAACTGTTCTTCCAAACTGATTTAACCCAAAAAAGTACCAATTAATCTGACTGTGAGGTAATCTGACTGTGACTCAACGAGAATACTTCTGGCACCAATTAATCTGATGATAGAGCGACGGCGGTTTGACCTTGATTGTAGATGTTGCTGGATGCAGAGACGTGCTCAGCGTCGGAATTGACGTGGCCTTAGAGGCTTGACTGACTGCCGAGTGCCGACCTGAGATGCACTTAATTACGAAGTCGGACGACCGGATATGCTGTTGGGTTGGAGAGTTCACTCGAGAAGTTGCCGCTGACCAACATGGGCGGAGATGCAAGACGATGTTTGGAAGCAAGCTCCGATCGGTGAGGAGGCTTGACTTGATGCTGATTTGGGAGCAGCTGGTGATGCTTGACTCTTTTCTCCTCAACAGGTGACGAGCAATTGGAGGTGGACTAGCGACGCACAAACAGAGACTGAGCCTTCACGTGAAAGATGCACAATTATTAGATCCCGCCACAGAGGACAATGAACTTGGACCGATGAGGTTGTTGCTACCACGGAGAGGCAACGAATCCGACGTAGGTAATTTAAAATCCTTGACGGGTGGACGGTTGATTGCGGCAAGAGACTGCGGAAGATCAAACACCAAACCCTAGTAGATCGAGGTTTGCTTTGATACGATGTAGAATTTGATAATGTGGAGCCGAAATAACCCAAGACACACCGGATTTTACGTGGTATCCTCGATCGATTGATTGATCGAGAATAATTCACGGTGAGCTCGGAAGAGCTCACATTTTGACGGCTTGCTTACGACACGTTCGTAGCTAAGTCTTATATAGAAACGCTTTACTATATTTGCATCTCAAAAACCAATGTAAAATGTAGGGAACCTCAACCCATCTATTTCTGTAAAGTCAAGGAAGGAGGAGCATCAAGTGTCTGCTAGAAAAGAAACAAAATACCAAAAGATTTTCAAGGAGGCCATCAAGGAAGGCGGAGCATCGAGTTCACCTTTGTTGAGATCAAAAGAAGGCGCATCTACCTTAGAAGAGGAGGAAGTTTCAAGCAACATTCATCTCGAGTCTAACTCTAGTTGGGAGAAGTAAACTAATGAAGACTACAACTTTTGTTCTGGGCAAGAAGCATCCTCACTACAACAAAGGGTTGCAGGATTTTTTATACCTTGAAGCAACCACTACTAGTGGTTGTTATTAGAGCCAAATGGAGACCATATTTAAAGGGTTGCAGAAGTTCTTCCTTTAAACAACTATAACGGGCGGTTGCCAAGGAAACCAATTAGCGACCATATTTAGAGAGTCATTGGAGCAACAATTTGGCCACCATAGATAATGGTCGCCCAAAAAATCTCTTCAGAAACCATTGAACATACCGTTGCCAAGAGCTTTGGGCGATGATCTTTTGTCGACCATCATGGCGACCCTCATTTATGGTCTCCAAAATGTTTAGGATAACATTTTCTGATTTTCAGCAACCATTTATGATGGTTGTGGAAAGGATTTTTTCTAGTGCCTCTATAGCATTTTTCACATCGACCACGATGGGAGATGATCAAATAATGCTGATTCTGCTTACTCTTTATGAGTATTCAAGACCAAGAGCTTCGTACATCACTTTGAGCATTGTCGCGCCACCAACAACCATGGAGATCCGTACATCATTAATGTAAATGATGCAGCATGTTGGAAGGTTCGCAGGAAGGAGTGATGATTGGCCTCCGTATATCACGACATGGTGCTTAATCAGCATCAGTGTATGCCTTGACTAGATCTGAATTGGATTTGAACTATAATCTTTGACCTGGTGCTTTTTTTAGATACCTCAGTACTCTAAATTTTTCTTATATATGTTTATCTCTTGGTTGAATTTGATACTGTCAAAGTTGTTGAACTGGAAATTCAATGTCAGGTCTTGTCTTTTTAAGTAGTCAAGCCTTCCTACCCATTTTTTTTACATACCTGGATCTTCTAGAAATTAACCTAGATTTGCACTTATTTTCACTTTGCAATCAATTCGACTTTTGTAGCTCTTAGCTTCTAGATGACCCTTTTTTGCTAGCAGTATTTCCTTTGAGAAACTGTTATCCTAAATGAATTCCTTGTGACTTCCATTCCTAGGTTGCATTTTAGATCTCCAAGATCCTTAAGCTTGAAATCACGTGTTAGAAATGTCTTCAAAACTTTCAAGTTTCCCAGCCTTGGACCTGCACGTATGATATCATCCACAATCACTAAAAAAAATGAGAATCCTTCCCTGAAACCACTTGAAAAACATAGAATAGTCAGAAAGAGATGGGAAACCCCATTCTTGAAAAGTGATTTAATATGCTTGGCAAACCTTTGCATACTAGCATGTTTGAATCCATACAGTGACTTCTTGAGTGTGCAAACCATTCCTTTGTTCTTATTTCCTACTAGAAACCCTTGTGGAAGTTGCATATACACATCTTCTTCAAAATCTCCATGGAAGAATGCATTGGGAGACATCTACATTATATAAATGCATGTCTTTGGCTGCAGCAACAGCTAATAAGATCTTCAATAAGTTGTTTATGGTAATAGGTGAGGATGAATCTAGAAAATCTACTCCATAGACTTGAATTGAACTATTTGCTACGAGTTTGCCTTTAAATCTTTTTATGTTCACATCTGGTTTTTAGTTTGATTTTGTAAACCCACTTACATCCAATTGCTTTCTTTCATGGGGGGTAATATGGTTAATTTCCTTGTCTAATTCTCCATAAGAGCTGATAGTTCTTGTTCCATGGCCAATCTCCAACACTCTCCATCAATAGCTTCTTTATCACTATTATCATGTACGTATATGGACATTGTCACTAGATGCATCATACATATTACTTGTATTGGAAGGGGACGTATCATGAGTAGGACCACTAACATTACCCTGACTGAAGGAAGAATTACTAAATGGAGGAATGAAGTTATCAGATGAGGGAGTTGGAAACGTAGGATTTGAATCTTGTGAGTTATTGGCATGTGAACTTGTTTCTTATGTTTTGGGATTTTCATAACAGACAAGATCCCTAAAAACTAAGAATTTATGGGAGTTACGATCAAATCACTTATACACTTCGATTGATGTTGGTAAACCTAAGAATATGCATTGTCTAACTCTACGATCTAGTTTGGTTCTTTTTGGAGTATGCCTGGTAGTATAAGCAAGTCATCCAAAGACTTGTATATGTCCTATAAAAAGACGAGTTTGGTATAGAAATTCATAGGAGGATTTGCTATGCAGAACTGGAGTGGGAAGTATGTTGATTATGTAAACAGCATGGAGGACACAATCATTTCAAAATTGTGTCATTACTAGAAAAATGTTTTTTAGGGTCGGTTGAGTTGAACCAACACAAAATTGAGGATTAGCGTCAACAATTTGATTCGATTACACAAGCGAAACAAAATTCTAACTATTTGCATCAGTTATATTTTGCGTTATAACCAACACAATATGTTGAATTGTGTCTGTAGCGACCGACACAAAATTAAATTTTAATTATCATTAGTAAAATAAAATTTATATGATTTCAATTCGGGTTTGAGTCGGTTGGAATCAACGCTAGTTTAATTTTTATTTTTGAAACTTTTAGTTCTAAAAATATTCATTTCCCTCCGAAATTTTTAGTGGCCACCCTTACAAATTTCAATCACAATTCACTCTCTCTTTCACAAATTAATTGATCATGTCTACCTTCACACTTGCCTCTTTCATCTCTCCTATAGGCTACAACCTCCCCCAGTCCCTCCATCACTCCTCTGCTACAATCAACCAAATATCCGATTTGGTCAATGGCCAGCCCTAGAAGGAAGGAAGTCACAGATTATCCAAAGATCACCTTAATAAATGCCCCTTATATTCATGATCAACAATGGAGTAAGGAGCTCAATCCACCCAGTTTTTGGAGGCAGTCAGTATAAAGAGCAAGAAGGAAGTTCTTCAGTCCACCAACCTACTTGATTTAGGAAGCTGAAGGTTGTCTCTTGTGTTTGGGTAAGTGAAAAACATTACAATATTCTTTAGTACTTGTTACAGTGTAATCTAGAGACTATAATAGGGATAGCCTATCAGAACTAGGATGTCCTAATCTATAATGTCGTCGATCAACTTGGCGAGGTTGGAAATGTAGACACTAGATGCTTGAGGTGAGTGAAGAATAGGGTGGCCGGCTTGATGGTTGACTAGGAAAGGTGAGCTAGTAAAGTACATCACATTCTCTTGCTAAACAAAACATCATCTTGTTTAGTAGGTCCCGAATTTGGCAAAGATCATATTGAAAATGTAAGGCTAAAGTGAAGTCATGTGTGAGACGACTAACTGAGATAAGATTGAACGAAAAAATGGGGACAAAAATAACATCGTTTAGGCATAATCTTGTTGGTAACTTGACATTCCCCATGTGTGTTCCTAAAACTTTGGTTGAGTTTGTCAAATGTACAATGGTACTGTCAAAGACTTCTCTGTAATCAACATAGAGGGTAAGAGAACAAGCTATGTTATCAGATGCCCCTGTATCTAGAATCCTAAAGTTTACTTGATGGTTACTGTCAAACTTTGAAATGCATGAAAGGCATATTTACCTGTATAGATTTGGAAAGGAGGTTAACATAGAGAAAATGAGTATGATTAATGGTGTATGGAAGGTGAAGTGGGAGATGATAAAAGTGTATTGTGCATGGTGACGAAATGTTAATACCAATCTGGAATATATACCTTAGTAAGTTCATCTCTTCATGTGTAAATCATCCTAGTGATGAATTACTTATAGAGCTAGTGTCATTGTTGTATTTCCCCTCAGATACAGATCCAACAAATCTCGAATTTCCTCCTTGCGCACCACTTTCCTTCTCATTATCCTTGTTCTTCTTCTTCAACTCTAGCATTCTTCTATGTAGTGGTTTGTATGTTTGCAAAACCTTCAAAACTTCTTCCCTTGATTTTTTTCACTAGCATCATTCCCTTTAGGGGTTTCAGCTTATATTGACAAAACCACAGATTGTGCTTATATACCACTTGAATGAGCTTTGAGTTGTTGCTCATACTGCATAACATCATGTACCACGACTGAAAAATGTACAAATAGGTTTCAACATGAGCATCTACTTCTTAATAACTTCATATTCTGAATTCAGGCCTCTGAGAAATCGAATAAAATAATCAGTTTCTTACTTGCGAGTAAAAGCTTTACATAGGGAAAGGTTTTGGGTTTCTTGGGATGCAATTACAAGCTCCAATTGGGTAGTATTCAGTGTATTCTTCCCATAACCCCTTGATTTGAGTTTAGTGAGTGATGTTGAGAGAACCCTGGTTGCACCTATAAATTTCTTCTTTCAAATTAATCAAGCAATTTGCATTCAACTATACAACCCTTCATTTTAATTCATCCCAAAGAACCTTTGCATTAGCATGACACATAAGTAGGAGTGGGCATCGGTGCGGTTCAAACCGCTCCGTCCGCTCCAAATCGCTTGTGCGGTCAGTCCAAACCGCACCATTAAGATTGCGGTTTCATTTGCGGTCTAATTCTTAAGCGGTTCGCGGTTTTGTGGTGCGGATAGACCGAACCGCGCGGTTGCGGTTCAAAACCGCAAACCGCTAAATCTCTGCTTGGAAGCTCGCCCACCAACACTCAGCGAGGCCCTTAGTTCTCACCACACAGCGTCGTCGTTCTTTTCCACTCATATCTCTACTATCGGCGAGTCGTCGCCACCGTAAATGTTTCCGCCGGTAAAATCAGACGGCGACCGGGGAAGGCGGCCCTATGCGTGGTGGAGTGACGAAGGATTTTTCGATTGGAAGAACGTGATCGGTGGCGTAAAGTGCTGGAAGGCCCGGGTTTACCCTGTTTCAGCAGTGTTGGCGGAGGGGTTCGAATCTCTCATGATCACCGGCTGCGCAAAGACAGGGGTAGAAGGATTTGTCGCCGCACGACCAGGCTGATGAGGAGCGATGGCGCCGCCAATTCCTTGATGTGCTATTAGCTGCTGCATCCAGCCGCCGGTGGATTCAAGAGCGACAACCCGTTGTCGCGATGCGCAATTGGCTGCTCTCCTTCTACTAATTGGAAGTTTAATTCCCCGTGGCATGTTTTAATCTCATTTTTGCTAATACAAAGCTTTCATTACTGGTTCTCTGTGTCATGCCTCTTCTTTATTCTTTTTCCAACTCCATTGCTCTTTTTTATTCATTTCCAACTTCGCAATCGGTGGGAGGCTGGGAGCACTTTGCGGCCCAACTTGCGGTTGCGGTTCAAACCGCACCAAACCGCTAATTTATACGGTTTGGTTGACCGCTCCGATTAGATTGCGGTCCAACATGCGGTGCGATCCAATTAATATGCGGTGCGGTGCGGTTTATATCTATATGGTGCGGTGCGGTTTGAACCGCACCGATGCCCACCCCTACACATAAGAGAGTGCCTAATATACTTGTTAAGAGAATTCAAGATCGAAGTAAGGACTACTGTGTTGCAACAATCTCACATATAAAAGTTAACATCAGTGCAAGTTGGGATTGGTAAAGATCCATTCACAAAACCCAGCGTGTGCTTAGTTTTCAACACATTCAACACAGATCTACCAAAAATTGAAATCACACTTTGTAATTAGTAATTCCAAATGACTCGGCCTCAACTCCCAATAGCTACTGTACGATGCCTAAAATTGAAATCACACTTTGTAATTAGTAATTCCAAATACCAAACTTCGCAACAACTCAACAATTCCAAAACAGAGGTGTGCCAATTCCAACCACAAAAGAACAAAGATCCTTGCAGCTTTTCGTCTTCAAAAAAGTACCCCAATTGAGACTCCTGAAATTTCCCCAAAAGAAAACGTCCCAAGATACAAAGGGGCAAGGGCTCTCCATAATTAAGAGCCACCAAATCGAAGCTGAATAGAACAAAGGCAAATCCGCAAACCAGCCGCGCTATCCAAAAAATAGAGAAGACTATTTCAAATAATCTCATATCAACCGCGGTTTTGAAACCACTTATTAAAACAGAAGCGTGCAATCGATAATTCAGATGAATACAAATGAACACAAATTTAACATGGTTCACTAAAAAATGTGTGTTAGCGAATCCACGGACAAAAGAGAACAAATTTCACTGATTTGTGAAGAGAACATACTACAAAATAAACAAACTAACCTGACTGGCCTAACTACATATTAGGGTGATGAAGAGTATTTATAGAACTCTTCTCCTAATTCAAAACTGAAAAGTGAAAACCAAACACATTTTCCCAAACCTACAAGGAAAAGGCCAAAATAAAGCTCAAACAAAATAGGCCAAAACACAAAAGAAAAAAAATAGTTCAAATCAAATTCAAGTTATATCCTAACTAATATACTCGAACTTATTCAATGCAATACTGAATCGAAGCATTCACACTACAGTGACAAAGTTCTCCTACGCGATAAAAACTTCCTGATAATAAGGATGTGAACAAAACCCTACCCACACTCGATTAAAATTGGAAGCAAATAGATCTTGAAATGCTTACTTGATTCTCTATACAAAATTGCAAGGTTGGTCACTGAAAGTGCTAAAAAGTTCACTTTTGGTCATTGAGAGTATTTTATTCTATTCGTGGTCACTGAAAGTGGTTAAACTTTTTACGTTTGGTCACTCTCCGTTAATCACTATCAGCCTCCGTTAACACCATCAGCATTTTGCTCACGTGGCTAACAGAAATGACGACTAACTCATTTTAACCCTCCACGTCATAAAATCCAACCCGCCACATCAGCATATATAACGCGCCACATCATACAATACCCAACTCATAACTTGGTCGTTCCATATCGACCCACGCAACAAAAAAATCCAATCTTCATCCTCCTTCCGCCGCCAAATCCCTACCTCCCTCATTTCTCCAAACCACGAATCTCCATCACACACACCAAATCCCCCTAGCAGTTCCCTCCCCCTCCGGTGAAGCATCGCAGTCCAAATCCCCTGAACAAGTCAGGGTCGAGATACTGTGCAAATCCCTCCCCTACATCCACCGATTTGGGGGGGAATAATCGCCGTCAAGTACGACAACACCATCAGGAAAGAACAGAAACTTAAGGTCCTGCTAGTGGAGAAACCGGCGACTGAATCGCCGTCTCCAGTTCTCGAGCTGGAGGTGGAGGAGAAGGCCGATGAATCGGAGGAGGGGAGGAGCTTGTTGCAGCAGAAGCAAATTCTACCAAGGATAGTCCAATGAGATTCGAAAATGGGGAGTTCTCAATCTCTCAGCCCTGGAAATAGATCCGAAATCCAAATTGGGAGCTTTTTCTCTCTAGCATTCTCATGGTAACATACAAATCCCTTCACCACATCTTTCTGTTCTTGTTCGTCCATTTTTTAGTTTTGTTTTTTGAAACCTTGCATTTTGGAAATGGGGTCGGTTCTTTCTCATGGTTGAGAGACGATGGTCGATCGCAGGGAAGGTTGAGCGACCACTCTAGGAGGCACTGGTCATGAGGACCAGGAGCAGAACGACGTCAAGGCTGCGATGGTGGGAATGGGGGATGGCAGGCGGCGACGATGGTGTTGGTGTCAAGTCGGGTTGATTTGGGTTGGGTTAGTGGTTGAATTAGGTTGGATTTTGCAGAGGTCTGACGTGACGGGTTAACAATGAGTGAATCAGTATTTCTGTTAACTACGTCAGCAAAATATTGACGATGTTAACGGATACTAACAGAGAGTGACCAAACGTGAAACGTATAACCACTTTCAGTGATCACAAATAGAATAAAATACTTGTAGTGATCAACCGCTTCTTTTTTATCTCAAAAGTTCAACTTGCACTTCTAATCACCAATCTTGCAATTTACCCCATTTTTTACACTCTGATGCTTTAAATTGATGGTATGGGCATGGTTTGACATGAGATCCCAAAAGGGCCAAAACAGAGAATCTACAAAATATATAATGGCAAAACATGTGGTGAATTTTCAGCATTTTGAAAATGGAGGCCTGAGAGTGATTTGCGGATGGGCTTTTCTGTCCTTTCATATTGAGAAAATAAGTGATGCTATGCGCTTTGTTGCTGACAGTTTAATGCCGCCCCCCACAAATGGGCCAGTGTAGGGCCTGCTCAAATCGACATGGGCTTTCGTCTTCGTTGTTCCACTCTGATTAGCTGTAGCCGCTGGTCAACCCCAACTCCCCAGCTTCCGTGACGACATTAGAATTGCAACGGGAAGGAGCAGAGTTGTGGAAAATTAAACATCGCAGCCATCTCACATTTCCCCCTACAGCGAGCTAATCAACAAGCCTGGATTTGTTCTACTTCAACCCGCAGAATTCTTGGCTCGGCATCTGCCAGCACCTCTCCCGAATTGGATTCGCTTGACGAAGCTCCAACAACGGTCACCGAGAGAGCACCCGGGATAAGCAGTAGGTGTAAAGGGGCGGCACCAATGTAAAGCTATAATTGCAGGTAAATCATGAACTAAATTGCTTTGATTGGTAATTTATTTTTTCTTCTTTGGGTCAAAACTCAAAAATGCATCTCTGTTTCAAGGTAAACCATCAATGCGAGGGGCATTATAGCTCTCTAGCTATTCTCAAGTTCAATTGATTTAGTTATGCTCAATTGATTAGATTAGGACGCCCATATTTTGCTTTACCTGACACCCTATACCTAGCTGCTTCTTTTATTTCCGAGTAGTGCATCTGATGCGATTAAGATTTAAGACTATAGCTTCCTTTAGGGATTAATTAAATTGGCCAGATGCTTGATGAACATGGGTAACTTTACTGCTGAAGTGATTTTTCGGAGTTCGTGGTGGCTGTTAGGTAACTAGAGCTAATCCAATTGACTTCTAATCTATAAAATATATAAAGCATATTCATATATTGGAATTGCATCATTTCGAATTTGTGGAGCCTAGAGGGCTTCATGGAAGGGTAATTATGTGTTTTCACTACGATTAATTAGTGGATTTTTTTTGTTCATGGAATGAAATGGTGGGATCAGCAATCATCATGATTCTGAATGATAAAGTCAGAGAAAGGAATTGAACTGTTTCACGCATGTGTCCGCTGGGATTTGATCCCCACCAATTTGGGCCTACACCTATGAACAAAGACTCCATATGCAAATTTTTATAAGATTAATACCTTATTTTGGCCCGAATTATACCCAAACTTTGTACTTTGACACGTGGACATGGTTTATGAAATTGCTTCCCTGTGGGTTTCGACCGTCAAATTGGACGGTCAACTCCATTGTTTTCTAATAAAATTAATAATTAACAAAAAATAATAATTCAAATTTTGGATTGCAAAAATAAATACAAAAATTCAAAATTCAAAGTTTTTATTTTCAGGTTTGCTGAAGTGGCAAGTCGTATTAAAAAATTCAAGACTCATTAGACATATTCAAATAATTAGATGACATTTATAAAAATAATACCAAACCAGATAGATAATATTTCAAAATATTAACAATCGTAGCAACCAAAAGCATACTAGATCTCATAAGTGGAACTAGGCCCTTCATCCCCCCTCATTTGTGGTTCAATTCATTAATAATTACAAACCATGTCATGTATTTTTTTATTCAACTATTAGAACTATTTTTATACACTATTAAATTTTTTTGAATTGTCATTATAAAAAAATATTTGAATTGTTACACCAAAAAATATCTATTTGAATTTTGAATTACAAGGAATACTTGCTATTTAGATTAGTATCTTTTGGGAGGCTTTGGTATTGTTGGAATTTAAAGATTGAAATTGTATTTCCTTTTTGGAAGAGGATGTCCATGCACGCACTTATAGAAATCAATTTATATCATATAGTAAAACTTATATTCGACAATTATTGCCCCGGTTTTGGTTTGTGAAGTTCCCCATAAACAACCATACTTTCAACTTTCTGTAGGATCTTTCCATGGAATGTTAAAAATGTACACCTAAAACTATTAGAGTGAGTTTTTTTTGCTATTATTGTCATCTATAGTTTATTTACATGGTGGTTTAGATGTTCTGTCCATCTCGAATTATCAATGTGTAGCGTTTGATCATGATAGTACTGATAGACTCATTGATTTCTAAATTTGAAGTTATAATAATACCTAATCAACCTCAATCAACCGTGGCAAGACTCCTCTAATCCTGCTATATGTTGTTGCTTATGCCAGACTTCAATGTAATCTTATATTCATACATTTTTATTTTTTAACTTATATTTTCAATAAATATATATTTTTTGTAGGAAAATTGCTACATCGTTCTTGGTCATATTTATGATCTGAGAATCATTTGGGAAATCACCCATATACAATACGTTGTCAACAAGTAGCTATTACTGACAACTTCGCCTCAACTATATGGTCTACTTAAAGATTAAGCGACAATTAGTTATATGTATTATTTTTTATTGAATAATTATACTTATTTATTATATCTTATTTCTCCTCTTTTTATTATATGCTAAGCACAAGATGCACAGATAAACGTACTTCGAGCATTTATGAATTGGATTTCCAGCATTTAGAATTTGTTGGTCTGGGAGGCTTTTACGGAAGGGCAAGAAAGACAATTTACCTGATCACTTAATTAAGCTTTGCGTTTTGACGTTCCACCACTGGCCCTTCATTCCGTGCGTGTGGAGGCCCTATAATTTTTGTAACTTCTAACTACAATGGGTCCAAACAGATGTGTCAGGCCAGCTTCATTGGACAAAACCATATCTTTTGGCCCACTGACATTGAATGAACTAATTGAGTGGTGTAGTTTTGTTCTGCAGTGAAAGAAACCAAGTTTCAAACATTTGGATATGAAGGGATGGAATGAACATTGAGCATAGATTCCCAGCATCATCAAACAATTTGATGAGAGACCAACCCCAAACATTCCGTTTCTCTTTCGTGTAGTGAGAGATACATAAGGCATAGTTACTAAAATACGGTACAAAAAAATCACGTATAAAATATGTATGAGTATTTTCCTTCGTCTTTAATATAATGTTACATTTAATAGTACGTTAATAGTCATAAATATATAAAATTTATTATTTTAAAAATAAATTAATATATAAATAATAGTAAAGTTAACAATGTAATTCATTAAATACTGATATTAAACGTGTTATACGGGTTTATACGTGTTTAGTACAAGAGTCATCAAATGGACGGAAATAAATGAAATGGTTTAACGATAATACGGATACGGAAGTTTTAAACAGATAAAATATGTACAGATACATATACGTGTGTTAAATGGAGTATTTACTAACAATGATAGTAAGTAGCCACAAACAGAATCCCTATTGGAACAACAAATCCCACTTTTATATATTAGTTATAGTAAAACCAATTATCAGTCAAACTATCAAAATACAAATAATTAGACAAATGCTAACTTTCCGATAACAGTTCCATTATTAATGCTGACTAGGCTTCCCACATAGCGGTCAACACAAAATTATTTTCAATTTTTAATTTTGAAAAATTGAAGGTTAAATACAATTTATTAGCCAAACCTTTCAAACTTTTCAAATTATTAGCCAAACCTTTCAAAATACATAATATTAGCCAAATCTTTTACAATGCATGAATTATTAGTCATTTTTGCATTATCGTTAATAATTTTGTAACCCTTTTCTTAGTTAAAATACTAGAGTTTTGGAATGTTGACCCCCACGTGTCTCTTTCAAGTCATTATCATATTGTCAAGTCAATAAAAGAATTTTTTTTATTGATATCTGACGTGGACGCTGAGGCGGTATGCATAACTTATGGGGTGATAGTAATTTTTATGCATCACTTGAACAAACTTAAGGCGAAGTGATTCATACATTAAGTAAATTTTATGCATATATCTTACCTGATATCTTAAAATACAAAAAAGATTTGATTAATAATTAGTATTTATTTTATTAATTAGCATATGGTGATAATACTTATATTAGTCTCTCGATATATTAGCATGTCTCGATAGCTGGGGTAGTAGGTAGGGAGAGGGAGCTAATGATGAGGGGGAATGCACGGTGTGAATTTGATAGAGAATTGTTAGGGTCGTTGGATGAGGGAATTATAGAAAGGGAGAGAGTGGTGGTGGTGGTGAAACTTTAACAGTCCGCAGCAAGTCAGTAGGAACGACAATCGGAACCCGAACCACGGGTATCCAGCCTGATCCAACACATTTAGATTAGATAAAAGAGGGAATGTGAACATCCCTAAACTTGGGACTACCTTTTTGGCCAGGCGGGTGGGCTTCAAAGAATCTCATGTTTACCTAAAGGGTAAGATTTGTCTGTTTAGTGTTTCGTCAGACTTAAATTATACTTATAATAGAGTAACTGAGTTAGATGATTCATTCCGACGAAAGCTCATTAAAAGTCCAGAATGTTGAGATTCATGAGGATTCTTCTGCTTTTAGCTCTATTGTTGTTCGTTGGTTTTTCTTTGCCCATTGTACATTTACAAGTTCAGTATCCATTAAGTATGAATCTTTATGATTTGAGATTGTTTTTTGGTTTGTCCCACAGATTCTACATAGGCACAATAACACTTATGATCCAAATGGTCACGAGTGCTACAATGTATTTGTTAGTACAATAGACGTAAGGTTAATGTTGTGCCAATGGGTATTCACGCCATCGTGGTTTTTCTTCAACTTTCTATTTAGTTTCCTCTTGGATTTTTCATCTTCTGGGAACCTCATTTTTCTTATTTGTCTTTTTTATTTCTAGGATTTCCCTTTGTGAAAGTTTTCAGTTTGGGTGAACTTTCATGCCTCTGTAAATTTTGTAGAGCAACAATGTGGCGCCAAGAAAGAACCTTGCATAGTAGGAGTAGTAGCAATCATGTTTTGCCTTTGTGGCACAAATACAGGAAAGTAAAATTGCCTCCTAAACGTAAGCCACCATAATCTATCTATCTATCTATCTATCTATCTATCTATCTATCTATATCTATATCTATACTATATATTATAACAATTCAAAAGTAACTTCTTGCCACATAAGCACTTGGAGAATTCACAAGTTGCCAAGGTGGACAACTTTTTTTGCAAACAAAAATTCATTATTGATCTATTTATGGAGCTCTCTCTTCTTTTAATATTTCTACTCATTTTTACTAAAAATTAATAATAAATTACCTTTTTATAAGGACGTAAACAAACACACAAAAGTATAATATTTTTTTCAATTAAAAAAATATAAAGATGAAAATAGAGAGTGACTATATCGAATTTGTTTAAATAAAAAGTATATAATTAAATATTATCAAGTAAATTTTCTTACTCATTTTCACCAAAAGTTAATAATAAGTTACATTTTGAAAAAAATTTAAAAGAGTACACATATCTAATAATATTTGTATCAATTAAACAAAATATTAAATAGAAACATTGAAAAAAATGATTAAAAAAGTACACATATATAATAATATTTGTATCAATTAAACAAAATATTACAATAGAAACATTGAAAACAAATGATTAAAAAAGTACACACATATGTAATAATATTTTTATCAATCGACTTTGAAAATGAAATATATGAATTTATATTTTTTTGTATTAACAACTCTCTTATTTCTAATGTATTTTTTCCGTCGAATTATTTCTAATATATATTTCTATCACATAAAACAAGTCTTATATAGCAAAAAGTCTGAATATAAACTTGACTAAGCAATAATAGTTCTTTCTTTAAAAAACTTCTTATTCATCATGATTAAGTGAAAATATATATTCATGTTCTACCTTCAGTTTCTCAAATTAAGAGGAATTTGGTGTGCAATAATTTATAATTTGTCATAGAATTTATATTAAAATATTCACTCTAGATCATATTAATTGAACGATCTCTATTGAGATCATAAGTCGAATGCTAAGTAATTTCTTTTTAGATTTGGAGTTATTGTCGAACATTATTACGTCAAAGTTTTCAAAATGACTTAAGTATGATTTTTGACGAGTTTTGACTTCATACTTAGGATGAGACACAACATCACTTAAAAAACAACAGGTGTGAAGGTTAAGAAAATCTTCGTTGAGAATATACGATAAACATCACGTTTCATCAACCACTAACCTTAGCATTGATCAAATAAGGGTTGTAAAATTTATTTAATAGTTGATGTCTTGGTAGACAAATCTAAATTCGAGGATTGAGGCAATAAATAAACATAAGTGTGTAAGTTGAGATATCTAAACAAAAAACTTTTGTATCTACAAGAATCTAAATTGAGGTATTGTGTTAAAATAAAGAATCTTTAATAAGGATGAGTTTAATAAGGCAATTGTAATAAAACATAGGGGATGAGTTTCGTGGATTTGAAAACTGAAAGTTTTAATAAAACTTGGATTTTGTAAAAGCATGGATATATGAGGGTTTTTGGTTCATTATGGATTTGAAAATACCATATTTCGTTTCATAGATTTCATGATGCATTTGGTTAATTGAATTTGTATGTTGGAAGTGAAAATGACATATATTACCCTCATTGGTATGAGAAGGGAAATGAAATATGAGGGGTAGGTTGGTCATAAATAATAGACTTCAAAGTCCATGATCAATTTCCATCTAAAGAGGTAAAATTTTCAAGTCATTGGGGCCCACGAATTTGGAACCTTAAAATACATGAGACCCACATATTTGTTGTCTCTAAATACATGACGCAAGCAATGGTTGGACAAAGTTCACGATAGCTCTAAATTCATCAAGCAAACAACCCCAGCTATATGGTTGTAAGTCTGTGACTCCATACCAAATTTTGGCAATAACAAAAACTTTTTCAATATTGAAGTCTCAAAATGGAAATCTTTTGGTTTGTAACAGTAAGCAATTTGTATTTAGATCGAGTTATCCTAGCCACAAAATTTCGTTTTCATATTTCAGTCGATGAGCAGAGTTCAAAGGTATTAATCATGGTTAAAAATTGAAATAAAATCGTTATACATATTCTTAGATATTAATAGATATGTCTACAATACATTCAAGAATTCAAATGTATGTAAAATGTCACCATGTTTGTACGAGTTATTACATTTTATAAAAAAAAATCCAAGAAATCATTACTTAATATTGTAGGAATCTAAAACTAATTTAGTGCCACATCGGTACATGGCTAGCTCTCACCCTCCGATGCTGGACAAGGTCTAATTGGTGTGTTTTTTTGCTTACTCTTTAAATTATCATCATTATCAATAAAATTTAAATTAAGTTAATAAAAATGAATGCAACATTATGGTTTGTTCCTATTCCTTTTCCCATACAACATTGAAAATAAAACACAACATTATGGTTTGGAACCTTAAAGCTCTCTTCTTCTTTGCTTAAATTTTGAGTTTCTAGAATTTGTCTTCTCTACTTTTTTGTATATAGATATAGGAAAGGAAATGGTAAGGCATATTGAGTTTTTTTCCTCTTTGTAGGAGAATAGGAGGCGAGAGTTACATGATGCAATGATTTGTTGGGAAAGAATTGAACAACTCTAACATATTTTTGCCTATTGACGAAGAAAAGTCCAACCTATCATTTCTCCCTCTTCCCTTTTGATCCGCAGCGGGCAATTGATCTTTCTTCCTCGGAGATATCTTACTACTAGCGGTTGATTGGCCGAGTTATAGTCTTCTTCCCATTCTTTTCTTAATTTCTTCCAGATTACGGCGGCTGGATAGTAAATTTCCCTTTTCGATTCAATGGTTATATTTCTTCTTCGTTATTCTGGTAGTTGTTTTATGGTTCTCTATTATCATGTATACTTTGATGTAAACATGTAACATATAATTCAAAGGGTTTGTTGCTTGGACTTGGAGCATCTCTCCTTTGGTTGAATAATTGATCGTTTTCCTTGGAGGCCTATTGCAACTTGATTCCTTGGATGTTAAAATGGAAAGTAGAGTTGTGAGAGTTGTTCATTATGTTTATTATGTTCATGAGTGACATGTTACTAGCTAGCTATATGACGATGATCTGATAAAGTAAATAGTATGTAGCAGGGGGTTAAACGAAGAAGCGGAAGATTGATGATGTGGATGCCAATGTGGTTTCTCATTCTTCCAAAATTACACGAGTAACTGATATTGCACGATATTTGTGGGATCTAGATCGCGATATTCTCTTTTATCATATACCAACGTACGAGAAGGGTGAGAAAAAGAAAGCTCTTCACTTTTTTTTATTAATTGAAATATTTTTGCAAATTTTAACTTCTTCTTTTGTGTCCTTCAAAATTTTAACTTCTTTGTCACTTTGTGTGCTAAAAAATTAATAATCTCTTAGTTTATATCTTAAATGTGGATTCGATACATAATTATAAATCAATAAAGAAAGTACTAGAGAGAGCTCATCTAATAAAATAAAATTTTCATAAATAAATGAAATATATAAAAATGTGAAACAATATATGAAATTTGGTAAGTGAGATTAACAATTCAATGTATAATAGTTTAACATAATGAATCATAAATAAAATTATAATACTACGACGAAAAATATAATAACCAATCAAAATTGCCGCCCAACGGGCGAGTATAAAGCTAGTGGAGATGAGATACCAACCCAATTCCTTCTCTCTCTACAGAGTTCTCTATTTTTTTGGTGGGTCCCGTCTCAGTTTTTCTGCCTATAGCCCTATACCCGTTACTCCGTTAGTAACACCCTTATGACTTTTGGAACAAAAGTGCTATGGTTGCATAATATTTTTGCAAATTTTAACTTCTTCTTTTTCTCACTCTTCATTATATAGATGAGTTTAGTGCTCACTTTTGTATTTAACCTGGGGTAAGTGCTATGAACTGGAAGCAGGATCTTGAAGATTAGAGATCTTTGGGCAGGAGAACGGTTAGGTAATGAGTTGAGTTAGGTTTTATGATGTGGTGGGTTGAGTATAATTTATTCGAATTAAAATAGGCTGATCAAGCAGTTTTGTTAGCCATGTGACCAAACTAGAAATATTTAACTAATGCTAGTGATAATGAATGGAATAAAATACTTTTTAGTGACCAAACGTGAAAATTTTAGATGTCCTAGTGACCAAATTTGCAATTTGCCACTCTAAATCCTATAAAACTCCATTATTAAATATTCTTTTGATTTTGGTTGATTACATCGATAGGTTATGGTATTGTTTCAATACTTTTCCTTTTAAATCTTTGTTGGATATGATGTACATGTTGATATATAATGCTATACTAGGGTATTTATGATATTCTCATTTATTAGACGATTGTTCATTAATAATTTTTTAACGGTTTAATCGAAAAGGAAAGAAGGTGAGGGGATATGGTGGGGATGGGTGGGCCAAAAGTTTTTTTTTTTAATTATTCAATTTTGTAAATAAAATAAAAAGAAAAATGAAATTAGAATTTTTTTATGCTGACATGGCAGTGACCTGGACAGTTGACTAACGGTCAACGGTGTTGACCGTCCAAACAAACGGTCAAACCACGCTCCAGGCCAATTTTGTCTATATGCTGCATAGTTCGGGCCAGGATGTTAATTTCTCAAACCACTGACCAAAGTTGATTACATGGTCATAGTTCAGGCCATAACAAGGTATTAACCCCCAATTAAACTAATAAAGTATGAACGATTCACTACTCGAGTTTCTCTCTAACAACATTGATTAGCACTCTAACCACTACTTTAATTCAACTTAGGTCACTCAATTCACCAAACAAGGGTCAGCAATCCAGCTTTGTAGTGCAAAAACTTGAATTCAGGAAATTCATACAAAATTAGTGAATTTCTATTTGTTGAAGTGCAATTTTTGGTAGAAACTTTGTGAACTTATTTCACATAAACATAGGAGAAGAGAAATTGTCGATGGTGATGGGAATCGATTTGATGAAGGAGATGGATATCATTGGCTGGTTGACGGAAGAAGCCAAAAAGATGTCAAAGTCTCTGCATTGAAAGAGAATATATTTTTGTAAAAAAAAAAAAAGAAGAAGAGAATATATCAATTGGGGAGATTTTGTACTTCGCGAGCGATGATTTCTTGTTGGCGCATGATACTGCAGTTCGGATCAACGATTTCAAACATTGCATGTGGAGAGTCAGGTGACCTTAGATCAAATCGGACCGCACAGTTTGGTTTGGACAGTAGACCGTGAAGAATGATCTCGTCTGATTCATGGTCTATATTATATGAAGTTTTGATTTCTTGGTCTGATCTGGTCTAGACCGTGGTTTACCATACCAAACCGTGGATCTAGCCGACTTCCCAATTCATGTTAGTAGCCCACTCGAGCACTCACCCAACTCCCCCAATAAGACTCAAGTCTCAACCTTAATTTTGAGAATCTCGTCCCCTACTTCATTCACAACCACATATCACTAGAGAGTAGAGACGATCGTATCTTCATATGACATTATGTTAATGTTTCTGACGTTATGGTGCGAGTTGGGATTCTTTGACTTTGTATCTTTGTTATTTACTAAGATTTAGGGTGTCAAAATTATTCATGTATGTTGGATTTTATGTATTAAGGCAAAAAAAAAAAAACAATTGTTTTTCTCAGTTATTGGCTCAATTTTTAGTGTGGTTGACATAACAAAGTGTTCATTTTTCGTTCGATGGGGTCTATCTAGACCAGACCGTACCGGACCAGAATGCACATGCGTAATCTAGTCTAAACAGTATAATATGTGGTCTGGTCTCTGATCTATACTTTAATCTCTTAGTCTGGACCGTAGACCGTCTATATGATCTGGTCTGTACCAGACCACACCATTTCTCAGCCCTAAACAACTTGTTTAGGATTTTGATAGCAAATTTGGGCTCAATTGATAGTTGGGCCATAATAAAACTTATTTTTTATCGTCTAGTTCCTATCGGTTATGCTTAATTGGTTGGGCTTGTATTGTGGATAACAAATATACAAGTTTTAGAATTTTTGTCCTGTCTATTTAATGTTGTTTCACTTATTAGATTTAGGTAATTAAGACATTGGTCATTAAACTGTGATGCTTCTTGTTAACATAGGATGTATCCACATAACTTTTGAATTTATTTGGTTTTTCTGAGAGTAATTTGTCAACATCTAGTATTATTTTAAATAATATTTTAATTAAAATAATATAATATTAACACTTTCTCGACACTGTGAAGTTATAATTCTTTATGAATAAACGCTCTCTCGTCCTCGTTCTCGCTCTCACTCCACGAATCAGTAAACACAATTCAAACCACTATGTTAAAATAGAAGAACCCGTAATTACTTTGTCAAGTGACAACTGACTAATGTCTCATTTAATCACACAATGTTGCCCCAATCAATCGGCTGAAATCAATCGGCCAACCAAACCACCCATATATTCATTCGCTGACCAGGTGTGTCCAATAGAGAGGAATTTCTTTGGGCTATGACTACGAAATAGGAATATAATAATATTTGACGCAGTGGCGGATGCAGGTGGGCCAACATAAGTCCGGGCTCAGCCCTCCTCCAGATCCAGAGTTAGTTTAGTGCTTATAAAATTTTTTGATTTAGGTATTTGGCCCAGTACTATTTAAAATTCTGTCTAGTTTTATTTGATAATAGAATTTTGTGTAACTAGTAAAATGGTCCAGATGAACATATCCAAACCATTACTCTAAATTTATACTAAATTTTCTATAGCCCCAATGATTTTATTTGAAAAATGACATGAAAACCTAAAAGTGTAAAGTTTCATTAAAATAAAATAAAAAACTCTAAACTAAAGCACACCCTTCCTTGCAAAATTCAAAAAAAATTCCAATCCCCCCAAAACAAAACAAGAACGAGGAGACGAGCAGACCCAAAATGGATTTCTCTGCCAGCCCGTAGAGCTGGTTTTCTTTCCATTCTTTTGATAAAGAAAATATTTACAAACTTGCTGAGTCATCATTTAGATTGCCTCAATTGAGTGGGGCACTAGATTCTAACCGTTCTTTCTGGTGTTTTGATGAAGAAAATATTTACAAACTTGCTCAAGAGTTTAGCCTCGAGACTTTGAAGACTATGAGATGCATTCTTTGGAGAATGCACTACTCATGTGAGGAAGTTGAAGTTTCTTCTCTTGCAAAATTATTAGAGAAGCTGGAGGAAACAGGGATGGACACATAATACAAATTGATTTGTCTAGTGTTGACCTAGCCATTTCAACAACTACCATGAAGAGAATATATTTCAGCAATGGAACATGAACATTGATTTGTGCAACAAAATGAGCGATGAATTTCTCGTTGATTACTTAGCTATTTTCTTTGAAAAAGAGTATATTATCAGCATGGATGGAGATTATATTATTGATGAATTTGCTAAATTAAAAGACGTTCTTGTACAATTGGCGTTGTAATGAAAACTATATTATTATATATTTTTGTTTATGGTATTTAATATTCTATTCAAATACGGCCCAGTGCTCTCTTATGTCCTGTGTCCGCCGCTGATTTGACGTCTGTGTTAAAGAACTTTAAAATTATATGGAAAACCCCCCACAATTCAAGGCTGAGCCGGAAACAGCAGCGTTGGCCTCTTGGCGTCAGCATAGCTGACATCAGCTCCGGTGACAACGAGTTGCTTTTCGTCTTCTTCTGATCACGTTCACGCTATTCTAATATAAGCAAGAAGGAACATGGAAGCCTGCAGAAACACTAAAAACAGTTAACCCTCGTCTCTTTCCTGGAAATCACTCACCAACCCCACTGGCAGGCTACTCCCACGAATCCTCTCTGTACGAAATGTCAGCTCTGATTCTGAACACCAACTATAAAGGAAGCTCTGTTTTTCTGAGCATCCATTTTCATTTCTCCACATCTCATCCTTCCACCCGTAGCAGCAATGGAGCTCTTGAGCAACGTAGGCTCAGCAATGGCCGCCCTAATGTTCGGTTGGGCAATGTTCCAGCAATACTTCCCTTACAACCTCAGCGGATCCCTCGACCGCTACATCCTCAAGCTAACCGCCATCTTCTACCCTTACATCCAAATCACCTTCCCGGAGTTCACCGCCGACCGCCTCAAACGGAGCGAAGCCTACGTCACCATCCAGAACTACCTCACCGCCCATTCCTCTGCCTCCGCCAAGCGCCTGAAAGCCGACGTCGTCAAAGACAGCACCCAGTCCGTCCTCCTCTCGATGGACGATCACGAGGAAGTCGTCGACGTCTTTGACGGCGTTAAAGTTTGGTGGTCCTCCGGCATGACCATAAGCAAATCGCAGTCGCTGTCACTGTACCCTGCCGCCGACCGGCGATACTTCACGCTCACAGTCCACAAGCGCCACCGCGAAGCCGTCACCACCGATTACATAGCTCACGTGCTGAAGGAAGGGAAGGCGATTGCGTCCAGGAAAAGGCAGAGGAAGCTTTACACCAACAATCCCAGCAAGGATTGGTCTGGGTGGAAGGCTACCAAGTGGAGCCATATCGTCTTTGAACACCCCGCCTGCTTTGATACTCTGGCTATGGCGGAGCAGGCCAAGGAAGGGATTAAGAAGGATCTCATCAAGTTCAGTCAGGGGAAACACTACTACAACAAGATCGGCAAAGCTTGGAAGCGTGGGTGAGTTTTTCGTTTTTAGTTTGAATTTTTTTTTTTTTTTTTCTAGGGTTTCCCCCAATTCAGATTCAGAGCGGCTCTGTTTTTCCAGGTACCTCCTCTACGGACCCCCAGGAACGGGGAAGTCCACCATGATTGCCGCCATGGCCAATTTCTTGAACTACGACATATACGATCTGGAGCTGACGACGGTCAAGGACAACTCCGAGCTAAGGAAGCTGTTGATTGAGACGACGAGCAAGTCGATAATCGTGATCGAAGACATCGACTGTTCGCTTGACCTCACCGGCCAGCGTAAGGGCAAGAAGAAAGCGGGAAAGAGCGGGGAGGGGGATGGAGATGAAGCAGAGAACGAGAAAGAACCTCTGGCCAAAGCTAAAAAGGACGCGGAGAATGTGGAGGGGAAGAGCGACGACAGCAAGGTCACGTTATCGGGTCTACTGAACTTCATCGACGGGATATGGTCCGCCTGTGCAGGGGAGAGAATCATCGTGTTCACAACGAACTACGTCGACAAGCTGGATCCGGCATTGATTAGGAGAGGGAGGATGGACAAGCATATAGAGATGTCTTACTGTTCCTTCGAGGCGTTCAAGCTGCTGGCGAGGAACTACTTGGATGTTGAGGCACATGAGTTGTTTGCAGACATTGAGGTTCTCCTGGGGGAGACGAAGATGACTCCTGCTGATGTTGCAGAGAATTTGATGCCAAAATCGGACGATGAAGATGCAACAGATGCGTGTTTGAAGGAATTGGTTGAAGCACTACAAGCTGCCAAGGAGAAGGATGCAAGGCCGAAGGTGGAAGAAGAAGAAGAAGCGATGGTGAACAAGGCTGATGCAGCACCAGAAGAGAAGTAGAATGGTAGCATATCTTGTGGGTTTATATTTACATCTGTCAGAATTGCCACCTGTACATACATGAAACAAAAGACAGCAAAAGTGGATGACTTTTAACATAATGCCGTCCAACTAGTTTATCTTGCTACCATTCATCTTACAAGAGTCAGTTATGTTCTCCCTTACAGTCCCAGGTTCTCCTTGAAAAGCTTCCAGCTAGCATTGGACTGAGCTAGTCTGTCCTTAGCTCTCAGCTTGTTCTCACTAGCTTGCTTTCGCTCCAACTGTTTCCCCTTCAGTTCACCTAGTTCCTTGGAAGCCTCTCTGTTGGCCACATCCATTTCACCTACTGTCAAATTCTTCTCATTAACTAACTTTTCTCTGAGAGCCCCCAACAGTTGGATTTCCGCCTCTACCTTCATCTCCTCCTCCTCTATCCTCGAAACTTCTGACTCAAGGAACTTTAGTTGTTTCTGCCTCTGAACTAGCTTTCCCTCCAGCTCCTTTGTTGCCTGCACAGTGGACTTTTCAACATCGCTAGAGGTTTCAATAATGGACAGAGACCTCGGGATGCTGTCTCTAAACTCTACAAGGCGTGATACTAAGTCCTTAAGCACCATCTTCTTGATCGGATCAGAATTGTGCTCAGCAAATTTCAGGACAACTTGCTGAACTTGGTCAAAGGAATTGGCCTCACTGATAGCCTCGAGTGACATTCCGAAGAACTCGTTCAGTTTTTCTAGTTGTTGCTGGACTAAACCTGACACAGTGTGTTCTGCATTTGAACCCGGGATTCCATTAACTGAAGATGTCAATTCCCCACTACTTGTCATAGTTGAAAGTTCTGCTATCAGGTTCTTTGAAGTTAACTTCACAATTGATGAGCATGGACTTGTGATGGTGCTGGTTCGAGCAACCTGAAGGGAAAGCCATGAGAAGTGGTTTGCTGGTTGGACACAATTGGAAAGACGTTTTAGGGAGTTTCACTGTCACTTACCTTGTTTCTGGATAATGGTGGCGTAGATGGAACACCTTTAGATTCATTTTCCGATTCAGGCTCAGCGACTTCTGGACCACCTGCAGATTTTGGTACCTCTGCTTCCTGCAAAAGGGGAGGAGACACATTAGTCAACACAAGGTGGGTTTAGGGTCGCTAGAATGAATCTCGTCATAAGATTTAACCATGGTGACTCGAGCTTTGATCACTAGGGTATCATCCACAAGGAATCCTTTACGACGACTGTGAAGCTCATCGAGGCGAATAAAAGATGTGAATCCCCAATCCTCCTCTTGTTCCTTGAAAACATGTTTGGAACCTGCAGAACGAAGGACACCTTCCCAAAGTTAAACTAATAGGCCTCAAGCAATATCAAAGGACTGATTCCAGCAAATACATTACAAAGCGAAATGGGAAAAGGGATGAACAAAGCTTACTCTAACTACAATGGGAATTCAAATTTGCATGTACCACATCTGTAAACTTTCCAAGATTTCTCCAAAAATACAAACAACGCATCCCTTTAATCCAAACTGAAACTGGATTCGACAAGACTGGAACCAGCATTCATAAATATAACGATCTTCGATCAAATCCACTCATGGTACTAGGAAAGCGAAGGTATTGAAACAAGAAGTCAAGAAGTGAGTGCAAGGGGGAAACTTACAGAACTTTCTGGAGAGGCGGCCACTGACTTGGTTGACAATAGTAATGCTGAACTCCACGTACTTACTCCATCCAGCAGGCATAGTTTCCCAGTCAGCAAAATCCAGATACAGGGAAAGGAAGTCAACTTCATTTCCTTTTGGAAAGCAGAGCACTCTCCTGCCCAACCAAACAGCAGTGAACTTACTGATCATCACATCTCTATTCACAGTGTCGCCATTATCAAAAAACGTCTCTATTCACAGTGAGGGTTAGGTTACATGGGGTGGGGGAATTTTCAAGCGGGTAATCATAAAAAAAAAGTACCATCTGTAACCGCCGGCGACAAATGCATCGGAATAGATCTCCTCTTCCAGCTTCGAGAAATTTACGATTCGCCATGTGAAGTCCTTAGAATCCAGCATTGGATCGCCCACCTGATTTCTCTTGTTCAATGCCCGCAGTATCCTCTATAGATTCGCCACAAGAGGAGAAATAAAAGGATCGAAATCGAGATTAAGCGAAAGAAGAGCTCTAAACTACTGCATTGCGGCCGGGAAATAGAACTGTAAAACCCAGAGATAGAGGATGAATTGCGCTTCTGAACCTTAGCAGGGAAGGTTAAGAGTTAAGACGGACGAGAGTGGCTGAGCTTGAATTGATAAGAGAGCGAGCTGGGATTTCGTCAATGGCGGCGAGGGCAAACGCAATCGGGGTCTCTTGCATGGAAGATGAAGGGAAATGAACTGAGCGTGCAAACGCTATGTAGTTCTGTGGTTCCTGCTACAGTGCTCTCAACAAAATTTCCTGACACCTAAGGCCTTGTTTGGCAGCCCAATTTTCTTAGGGGTCATTTGGATGCAGGTTTTGGGTGTGAGATTTGGGCACAATCCTACATAGTGTGGGATTTTAATTAAAATCACTCGTTTGGAAAGTAATTATATGATAAGAGATTTTAAATATTAGAGATTTCAGAAACCCACAATTGTGGGATTATGAAATAGCTAATGGTGATCAGCTATTTTAAAATCTCACACAAATTCCACAAATTAAAAACCTGGGTTTTTAAACCAGTGATTTAAGCCAAAATCCCATAAATTAAAAATCTGGATCCAAATGACCCCTTAAAGTTAATACCAAACTAAAAAAAAAGTTACTTATGTCCCGACCAAAACCAAAACCCGAACCAGGTTCAACCGGTTAGCATATCATCGGCATGACAATCATGGTCCCGAACTATTCAATATTTCATTTCTGTCCAGAATTATTATTTCATTAGCATTAATTAGTGTTGACTATTAGTATTTAACAGAAAATTTAGTCATCGTGATATTTTAATTCAAAATTTTATTTTACAATTATATTCAATTTTAAAAATGAAAAAAAATGGAAACGATTCAGCTTTTACGAGTTGAAGCTTCTCTGGAATGACAAACAAATGAAACAATGACGGTGAGTTGGGATTCATATTGAATTTTCCAGGCAGTTACGGGTGACTGAGCAGAGCGAGATCGAACAAGGAGAAAAATAAAGAAACAAAAAAATTAGGGGAGGGGACAGATTTGGGCAGAGCTCGGGAGAGAAAGGAGAAGCATATCGAGCCTTCTTCCTCTCATGAATGCAAATGAGGATTTGGAGTTGCTTGTTGGGGCAGATTTGGTTCGAGAGGCAAGCAGTTGGCGAATGGAATCCGACCTCCACTTTCTCCTCTGCTCCACCGATGGAGGTAAAATCTAGGATGAATAATTCCCACTCCTCAAAGCGCCCTCCTCTCCTTCCTAATCAGATCCGGCCGATGGCAGTGGATGAATCTCTACAGGTTGATCGAGTCAGAAGTAAGTGAGGGAGGAGGAGGAGCTTAAGGATAAGCATCTGACGGAGGATGCGCGGGATTGGAAGTCGTTGGAGCTGGATATGCAGACGGCGGAGGGAAGCCATAAGGTGGAGAGTACAGAGAAGATGGAGATATGGGGAAAAAATCCCAGAATACGCGAGTTATTAAAAAAAATTCCCTAAATACAGTACTTATAAAACTAATTCCCAAAATACAGCAGTTTCAACATCACTGTCTTTGTCTAAGACAGTGATGTTGATCACCGCTTTTGTCCAAAGCAGTGAAGCAGCGGGGTACGCATCACCGCCTTGGACAAAAGCGGGGAATGCATCATCGCTGTGGTCAAAAGCGGTGATACGTTCCCCGCTTTGGACATCAACAGTGAAGCCATCACCGCTGTTGTCCACAGCAGTGATTGCCCCCACGTTTTACACAGCCCTGGTAGGTAGACAGGTAGGTAACAGCTACCTAGCCATCACCGCTGTTGACTAAGGCGATGATGGTTCACCGCCTTTGTCCAAAGCGGTGATTGCCTCCAATTTTTCCTATAAAAAGCCACGCCCCCTCTTCCCTCCTGCTGCCAAACACTCCTGCTGCCAAACAGAAAATTAGTACCAAAATTATCGTTTTCGCAGCTGGTTCCTCCGTAGTTTACTGCTCAAGAAACTCGTCGGGATTCGGTATGTTAGAATTATGTATTGTTTACATTTTGATTATGTGCTAGAATTAGGTATGTTAGAATTATATATTTAGATTAATGATATATGTTAGTTAGTTAGTACTGAATTTAGATTAATTTGTTTAGTTATCATGATAGATCGGGATTGAGTATGTTATAAGTATGTATTTTTTACATGTTGATGTGTTAGTAATTATACTGTTTGTATTTAGTGAATTGCGGTTATTGGAAAATATGTTATGATATTATTTAGTTTAATTATGATATGATAGATGTTAGTTAGCTAGTTATGAATTTAGATGAATTTGTTTAGTTTTCTCATAATAGATAAATTAGTTGCATTTTATTATCGCTTTGGATGATATTGTTTTTGTATCCATAATGTACTAATTATATACTATACTTAATTATTATAAATTGCAGACATGGGTAAATTTAAGAAGTTTCGGCTTATTATTTATTGGAATGGTCGGGTGACAAACTCGAACATTGGGATCGACTATGAAGATGGCGAATCCAGTTCGCTTACAATTGAGTCGAGATTCTCGTGGCAAGAACTCCATGACAGGTGTGCAGAAAGGACTTGTACGGGCGGGCAAATGAGAGTTCGTCAAATTACTTACCGGTATCCCAACATGAGTGCTGACGGAGTCATGTACGAAAGAGTTGACATAAATGACGATGACGACGCGAACATGATGACACAGTTCATATCTGAGAACGGGGTGCGGCTTGCAGAGGTGTATGTCGAGACCGAGCCGGTCGGTGAAACTCATTCTCACCAGTATTCTTATGATGATGGTTTTGCAGGAGGGTATGGCTGGGGTGGTAGTTCAAGTAACTACGGAGCAGGTTCTTCTGCCGGAGGGTATGGTTGTGGAGGTACTTCAAGCAACTACGGAGGAGGTAGTTCTGAAGGAGCTGTTGGGTGGGAAGAATACCTGCCACATGGTGGTGAGACTGCCGTCGATATCGTTCAGCCCGACGGTTATCAATGGCCTGCTTGGGGTCCAGAGTGGGGTGACATTGAAAACACCCTTCGAACTGGGCGTACTTCGCATGACCAAGAAGGCGATGCTGGTTATGCTGCTAACGATGACCCTCCTTCGCCGAGCTATCCATTCGCCTCCAGTGACGATGAAAGTGAGGAAGATTTGAGATCAGTCAGTGAGGAGGAAGATGCGGACGATAACGACGATATCGATGACAGTGAGGTGGCGTTCCGCCAGGCACCAACGCCTTACTACACAGAGGTTCCTGATCAATTTTTATATGGTCAGAACGATGCCCCTGACTATCGGCCCATGCCTGTGTATAATCCGACTGCTAATTTGGAAGTGGGTATGGCGTTCACTTCGAAAGCCGATGTGCAAGACGCTTTTAGCGAAGAAGCCATGCGGCGTAATTTCGAATGGAAGGTAAAATATTCTGACAAGGGACAACTGCATGTCATTTGTAAGAATGCTGGAGAGGGTTGTATGTGGCAACTTCGTGCTGCATATATGAAGAGAAAGGGGGTCTGGGTCATGCGGACAGCAGAGAACAACCACAGTTGCTCCTCAACCATACTTTCACAGGATCACCGGCAACTGAAAGCAAAAAAAGTGGCAAGAACCATTAAGCACCTTATCGAGGCACAACCAGATATCAAGATAAAAGCTATCATGGCGGAGGTGAAGGATCGACACTCCTACACCATAAGGTATAAGAAGGCGTGGCATGGGAAGCAGAAGGCCATGGCTGATGTCTACGGTGATTGGGATGACTCGTATGCTTTACTCCCCAGACTAATGTCCGCAATGGAGGAGTCCAACCCTGGGACGGTTTTCGTGCCTTGGTACAACAACGTAGAAACTGAAGATCAAGTTCGAGTACAGAACGAGTTGATGTTTCATCGTCTGTTCTGGACATTCAAGCCATGCATTGACGGGTTTCCCTTCTGCATGCCAGTGATTCAGGTATATTACGGACTCAAAATATTGTACTACTTCATTACTTTACTAATTTCAATTTTTACTAACTCAGTATTCATTTTAACAGGTTGATGGAACTTTCCTTACTGGGAAGTATAAAGGAACTCTTCTTATTGCCACTGGGGTTGATGGAAATTTAAGTATTTTTCCCTTAGCATTTGCATTAGTTGAAGGGGAGAACAACCTAAGTTGGGCATGGTTCTTTGACCAGCTACACGCCCACGTCACACAAAGAATGGGTATTACAATTATATCGGATCGACATGCCGGGATTAAACACGCCGTCCGTGGTTTCCCGGACGAATGGGGATGGACATGGCGTTGGTGTATTCGTCACTTCCTAGCCAATTTCCAACACAAATTTGGCAAGAAGAAAGACATCAGAGATCAATTATGGAGTGCAGGTAATAATGTAATTCAGTGCTTGTTCAAGGTTTATTGTTCAAATGACAATTCTTATGGATTAATTATTAATTCTCCGGTCTTGTAGCGGTTGCACATCAACCAAAAAAGTACGAGCAGAAGATGAAGACGATCCGTCAAATACACCGGGCGGGAGCAGTATGGGCAGAAGGTCAAGATCTGCACATGTGGACATTTCACATGGACAACGGGGCTAGATTCGGAATTGCAACTACCAACCATGGGGAGAGCATAAATGGAGTCTACAAGGGCATTAGGGCAATGCCTGTATCTGTCCTAGTGGAGATGACATACTGGAAGGTAAACGAGTGGTTTGTGAAGAGACGGGATGCTGCTATAGGGAGGGAGCGTGCTGGTCATTCAATAGCTAAGCATATATTTGACGGCATGCAGAAGATCGAAGAGAAATCAAGTAAGCACAGAGTTGTTCTGTTCAACCGCAATGAGGGTATTTTTGCTGTGCAAACAGGTATCTGGGGTGGAGGAAGACGTGGGCATAATCGTCAATCCGTAACTCTACACGTAGAAACTCGCACCGGAGAGTGTACATGCCAAAAGTATCAAAACAGAAGAGTACCTTGTTCACATGCAATGGCAGTAGCTAAGTCGATAACCCTCAGCGCTTACAGTTTGGTTAGTCCTTACTACACGGAACAGGCGATCAGGAACTCCTACTCGTCAAGTTTTAGCCCCCTGCCGGATGAAGCTTATTGGCCTGTAGACAATGGGAAGTTGATTATCCCACCGTTACACTTAAAGCGCACCAAAGGTCGTCCTAGGACCGAAAGGATTCACAATGAAATGGACCAATCACAACGTGCCCGACGGGGTCCAAAGCGTTGCTCAAAGTGCAGACAACCGGGTCATGACAAGAGGCGTTGCCCAGGTCCACCTCTAGAGCAAGATTCGGCGCCAATTCCGAACCTACCTTGATGTTGTTGTTGTTCACTTCCTTGTTTTAATCTTGTTGAGTAGTTTTCGTTGTTGTGATGTTTAATTTGGACTTCTTGTTTTAATCTTGTTGAGTGATTGTAATAAAGGGCGTTTGTTGTTCATTTTGGTACAACATGGGGGTAAAAACCAACAAAATTTAGCCGACAGATAGTTAATGGAAAACAACACAATCCGAAACCAAATTTAGAAACATAGATAGTTCATGGAAAACAACACAAGCCCCAAACCAAATTTAGACGACATGGATAGTTCATGGAAAACAAAAAAAGATGGAACTAAATTAGAACGACATAGATAGTTCACTGGTTGTCTTCATTTCCCTCCACTTCCCCTTCTCTTCCTCTTCCTCTTCCTCCACGACCTCCTCGGCCCCTTCTTCCGCCCTCTCTACCTCCTCCTCCTTCTTCACGAGCCCGCTGGACAACTGCGCGCGGATTCCTCTTAACCCGACCACCCACCGGAGTGTAGACAGGTGGTGGGGGTGGAGGTTGCTGAGTTGGACCAGAAGTGTGGTAGAAAGTCGATGATGTATGTTGCTGTTGCGGGGTCTGATACTGAGTAGTTTGTTGCTGATGGTGGAACTGAGGGGTGGCTTGGGTGAACATGTCATGCTCCATCGTCGGGGCATAGCTTGACGACCCTCCGGTTCCCTCAGTACTAGTAGCCCACTCACAATGTGGCCATGGTTGAGGAAGTTGAGTTTGCTGAGACGGACGAAGCTCATCAATGTGTTCTCTCACCCTTCTTCTGCTCCTCCGTGGGGGCTCTTCTGGGGGCACAATCCTCTCATCAGCACGGAATGAAGGTCGGGCCGGAGCAGGCACTGGAGGGTATAATATGACATCCCTCCTTTGCTCTCTGGTACAACAGAGCAAGTTGTTGAAAAGCCTGCGCAAAAAAGATGTCTTCCGCTCATCCATGGTGGGTGCACTCTCGACGGTGTGCTTCGCATGCTCCAAACCGTCAACCTATAAAATTATTTTACAAAAATTAACTAACATTAAATCTAATAATGTTAATTAACATTCTATCATCTAATATAGGCATGTAATCATACTACAAAAATTAACTAAAATTAATTCTAATAATGTTAATTAACATTCTAGCAAATATAGGCATGTAATTATACTACAAAAATTAACTAACATTAAATCTAATAATGTTAATTAACATTCTAGCAAATATAGGCATGTAATTATACTACAAAAATTAACTAACATTAAATCTAATAATGTTAATTAACATTCTAGCAAATATAGGCATGTAATTATACTACAAAAATTAACTAAAATAGGCCAAAATGGAATTCACTTACCACTGCGCCCCAAACAGCACCTTGCTTTGACACCCATCTTAGCGTGAAGTGCCGATACCACCGCATGTAGCCATCGTGGTACCCCATTGGCCTTGTCTCCGGCGCCCCTTGGACCACCCACTGATTTCTATTCTCCCATATGTTGATGTAGAATTCATGTTTGCGGGTCCAATCCTTTTTGTTGTAGCGTAGGTCAATGGCGTGGAGCTCCCTGAACCCTTGAGGTGGGGATGCTGGAATTGGTTGCTCCAATCGATATTGCCTCAAAGATCGATCGGGCAGGTGCCACTCCACCATGTGCCAGCAGATTAAGGGCACCTTGCACAACCATGTCTCTTGATCCTCGGGATGTCTAAGACGATGCAACTCAACCACTTCATTTGGATATGGATCCCATACCGCCTACAATCATTACAATTCACGTAATTAGTAAAAATTATATCCACTCCACCTAATAAATTGAAAATCATGACATTCAATATTTTTACCTGGTTCCACCAAGGCTTATCAAATTCAGCACGATAAAACAGTAAAGAGTGCTCGGCCTGGTGGTCGTTAGTATTTGCTCCGATCCACCTAATTAAGCAAAAGTACATATATAAGCAATTTTTAAATTAGCTAAATACGATTTGGTTAGAATAAATCCAAATTCACTTACTTGGAAGATATCTAAATTCACTAAAATACTAGAATTGCAGACCTAAAATGTCTCTAAATTCGCTTAGTTGGAAGATAGCTAAGTTCACTAAAATACTATAATTGCATACTTAAAATTGCATACTAAGTTCACTAAGTTCACTAAAATCTAAATTCACCTAACTAGCTACCATTGCATATCTAAAATAAATTCAACTTAAATTGAACTTACTTGAAACCATATGGGGGATTTGCTACAAATCGTAGCTCATCATCTGGCAACCAGAATTCCCGAGGGTCTTGAGGTGCGAGAAACGGAAGATGCTCCCATGCCCAGAGTTGAAGTATGAACATCGCACCACCAGCTTGTTTCGCTCCCAACCTCGAGCAAGTACACAACTCTCGGTAGATTCCAGCCAAGACGGCCGACCCCCAACTTTTTCTCCCGATCTCGTCCCAGTCACCGAGGAGCATAGGGAACCACATGCCTTGTATCCACTTATTTGACTTGTCGGGGAACAGAAACCCACCAACCAAGGCAATTAGGTATACACGTGCATACCGCTCCACCTGATCTTCAGGAGTATCCAGGCCTATATTAACCTCCAATTGGATGTGGTCAACAAGCCACGGGATCGATACTTGCCCCGCATTCAGTGGTGGATGCCCAACCCCTTCGACGGGCGTGGTGGTCGGCATGTTGAACCCCAGACGTTCCTGAATCAATGGCCCCCAACCATCTTCTGGTTTTCTCGAGCTGTCGATGATGGCATCTCCGGTGATCGGGAGCCCGGTGAGGATGGCAACATCTTTGAGGGTGATCGTCATTTCACCCTCGGGAAAGTGGAAGGTATGCAGCTCAGGGCGCCATCGCTCTGCCATTGCCGTCAGCAGATCGTTGTCAATATCTAGCCTCATAAAGTGCCTCAAATTGTGCAATCCCGCCCTCTCTAGATAGGGATGCAGTCGAGGATGCCAACGGGGCAATCGACATGTACCTCGATGACTGATGGGAATAAGTGATTCCTACAAAACAAAAAACACAATATTGTCAGTCAATAGAAAGCAAAATAAAAACTTAGAAAGCAAAATAAAAACTTTAAAACTATTGAAATAATTGTAGTGTATCTACCGGATTATTGTTCCAAATTGAACGAGAGCGATGTTGATCTTGCCCGGTTAAATACCTTCGATCCCTTGGGCCAGGATCGATATACAATCTAGGGTCGTATATCTCAGCACCCATCTATAAAAAAATATGAAATCAAATCAATTTAAATTTTAGCACCCATGTAAAAAAAAATGCACAAAAGAATTAAATAAATTTACGTACTCTCAAAGCCTCTTCGTCCATTTTTTGCCGAAAAGCTAGCGAGAGTATCGACAAAACAACAAAACAAAAACTCTAGTAATTCTTTCTGATGCGGAAGATCGGACTTAGCCGCAACCACAGAGCATACTTAGAACGAAACTAGAGTGAAAAATGGAGGGAGAAAGAAGTATGAAGTGGTGGTGTGGTTTGGAATGAGAGGGGGGATGGGTATTTATAGGGTTTGGGGCTGGGAAAAAACCTGGCCAGTTATCACCGCCCCAAACAAACACAGCGCCATCACCGCCTTTGTTGGACGCGGTGATGTGCAGGGATCGCTGACGTGGCCTCTCCTGATGCGTCGGATTGTGGAGAAAAACCACAATCCGCGCATAACTGCATCCGACGGCAGCGGTGAAGGCGCGGGGTGGGGGGCGGATCGCTGACGTGGAAAGCGGGGCTATCACCGCTTTGGTCTTCAGCGGTGAAGTGCCCGCGCGCGTCCACGTCAGCGATCCGCGCCCCTTCACCGCTGTTGGATCCAACGGTGAAGGCTTCACTGCCTGCCACATCAACGGTGATGCCATCACTGTCGTCCTTGACAGCGATGATGGCATCACTGCTTTGGTTTAAAGCGGTGATAACATCACTGCTTTAGTCTAAAGCGGTGATGTATCATCGTTTTAGACCAAAACGGTGATCAACATCACTGTCTTAGACAAAGACAGTGATGTTGAAACTGCTGTATTTTGGGAATTAGTTTTATAAGTACTGTATTTTGGTAATTTTTTTTAATAATTGGTATATTCTGGGATTTTTCCAGCAACGGCAAGGCATTTTGGATTTCTGGGTGCTCCAATCTATCTGTATTTGAAATTTGGATATGTGTAGCAGAGTTGAGATTTTGTAATTGCATGTAATGGGACTTTGAACCGGTTAATAATACATTCAATCCTTACTCGCAATCCAGGTTCAAATCATAATCCATATTTTTTTTAGCTTGGCAATCCATCACAGTGATAAACATGCAAATATTTATGTTCGATTTAGATCCGGATAAAATATGGTGTCTACAACTACGACCAAGAACAATCGCAGTTTGGAAATGCATAATAGTGGGTAAGTTTTATTTATCAACCCATGGTCTAGATATATTGCCAACTCCGTGAACTTCTGTTATCTAGCGGGACTAAGTGAGTGAATATGAATTCAAACCAAAACAAAAAGAAAGCAATAAATTGTCTGGTTTTCTGAAGCAAGAGAAGAGTCACTCGGGAATGAGTCCCCCTAGCTCCTCAATTAGGTCCAAGTTGTAATTTCCTTTGGTTGATTCACTCTTGATTAAACTGCGCAAGATCCGACAGTAGTTTGAAATCTCTTAAGCTGACCAAGCCCTCTTAGACAGACAAACCGGCAAACGACTAGTCCTCATTGGGATAGAATGCTAAGGCAATTGACACAGAACTCCACTACTGAAAATAAATTCCAATACAAAGTAGTGAATTGACTGACTCTCGTACAATCAATTCACTCCTATCGATTGAAGAAGCTCTAACAACCTATTAGATTCTATCTATCACAGGTTAAAGCAGAAATCAAGAGAAGTTGATCAGGATTCAATTGACTCAATAAACACACTTCAATCGATTAAAATCAATCAGTATATCATCTCAAAGCAGTCATACTTATAAAAATGAGAATAATCTGCTCTAGGATGTCAATCTTCACTCCTAAATTTGGGCTTCAATGGTGAGAAATCCACTCCAAATAGCTCCTAGGGTTGGTTCTTCATCACTTTCTCTCTCTAGAACTCTGTCTTTGCTCCAAAAAGTCGTATCCTTCAAAATATGAGCTCCTCTCCAATAAAACCCGCACAGGTGCAAAAAACACGGCCTTTGAGCCCAAACAACCCGACCGTGTTTCAATCAGAAGAGGTCGTGTTTCGAAATGACGATTTTGTGAAGTGCTGAGGAAAAACCCGGCCTCTGACACAAGGCCGTGTTTTTCGGCACAGAGGATGTGTTTGAGGGCATGTTTCTCAGCAGCCCTGCTGCCCGATTTTCGCCATCGGACTTCTTTCACCTCCAAATGTTCCGAAACTCATCCCCAAGCCATATCTATGTACTAGGACCTGAAATATGACATAAGAACACAACCTAATGTAAAATAGGCCGAGGAACGATCAATCGCTAAGCTAAACGATCAAGAAATGAAGGAACAACATGTACAAATGCGGTGTTATCAGTCACACGATCAAAAGGCGTGACACCTCAAGGGAGAAATCCGAAGGGTCCTTGTCGCCCATTAGTTCGAGTAAATGCTTTGACACAATGTGGATCTAGGGAATAAAAAATCAGTAGCTCGTATGCTTCTGATCTTGAAGGGTGCATGATTAGGAGACCTAATGGGAGCTTGCCTATGCAACGCGTTCCTTCTCTAATATCTCACTCGTCAATTAGCTTTGGATTTACTTTTATGCACCGCTTTAATTTTCGAGCTCTTACGTTCTACAAAACCAGAGGCACCTCAAACTCCTAAACCAACCTCTTCTTCAACAAAACCGTACCTCGCTTCCGAAGTAAGGGTTCTGAGAGGCCCTATGAAATACGATCATGGCCCCAAGGCCCGATAAGTTTGGCAGCAACACTAAAATCGACATCAAATTTTGGCATCGTCATCAGGGACATCTTCATGTTTAATTTTTCAGTTCTGAGTCAAGGTTAGTTCCGTTAGAACCAGCGTTCGGAGTGATAATTCTGCCTTTGTGTTTATTTCAATTTTCTTTTTAGTTTTTTGTTCGTATTTTGTTTCTATATTTTTGTGTCGTGCGTGTGTTTATTTCGATGTAAACCGCATGGGTGGTGGGCGGTTTTGTTGACCGCTCGGGGTCAGGGCGGTTTGGCCCAAAAGCGCTTCCCCACCCTGCGGTTTGGTCCATAATTGTTTTTCGATAAATTCTAACTTAGGTGGAAACTTCAAACGAAAGTTTCTTTGTGCTCGGGTATCCGATCGTTGCAATTTTATTGTTTTTTAATTCCGCCTAACTTTTCGAGATCTTGCAAGCCACAAACGAGCTTTTTTCCGATTTCGCCAAACTTTGGAGGGTCATAACTTTGTGCTCCGCACTCCAAATGTCATGAATTTTTTTTTATTTCGCATAACTTTGTAAGTACTACAACTTTTAGTAGGAAGGAATTTTTAAAACATAAATTATTTTTGGATATACGGGATTTTGGAAATAACATTACCTTCACTTTTCAAAAATCCACGTACATTCCGCAATTATGGCTATGATAAAAATTAGGGTATGCCTATGGTGACATGCATGTCACCGTAACTTGCACTTTTAGGTTGACCTTATATAGGATTAGGTCGACCTAATATGCACTTTTAGGTAGACCTTATATAGGATTAGGTCGACCTAATATGCACTTTTAGGTCGACCTAATATGACGTTTCAGTTTTGTGAGGTTCAACGACGCGGTTGACCTTTTATAGCAAATGGTCGACCTCTTGGGAAGCGCATGGATGGCATGTACTACTACATGGGCCAGATTTCCACCCAGATGACTGGCTGCAGGTGACCGTGAATGAGATGCGAGATGACTTTCGATCTTTCAGTGGAAAGATACATGCATGTCACCGTAACTTCCGACTACCATAATTCTAGCAACACCAATGAAGAAAATGTGGATGAGGGAGAGAGGGGACAGGAGTAGGAACTCGACGATTTTAGATTGTGTGTTTTTATTGTTAAGTGTTAAAAACGATTGTGGATTGATATTATGTGGTTTTAGATTTTAGTTATGGGTGAACAATTATGATTTGTGTTTTATTGTATTTCTGGTTAGTTTGTTTAGTTGTTATGTTATGAAGTTATGAGTCCTTGTTATCATTATTTATGACTGATTCTGTTGGTTTGAAACGTAATTTGTACGAGCAAAAGAACCACCCACATCGCTTCCCAAAGAGGTCGACCATTTGCTATAAAAGATCAATTGCGTCGTTGAACCTCACAAAACTGAAACGGCATATTAGGTCGATCTATTCCTATATAAGGTCGACCTAAAAGTGCAAATTAGATCAACCTAATCCTATATAAGGTCGATCTAAAATTACAAGTTACGGTGACATGCATGTCACCGTAGCAAAGTCCTAAAAATTATCGTCCTTAAAAAGTTATGCAAAATAAAAAAAAAATTACATGACGTTCGGAGTGCGGAGCACAAAGTTATGGCCGTTCAAAGTTTGGCGAAATCAGAAAAAAGCTCGTTCGGGGTAGCAAACGCCTTTTTTCGGGATGAAGGCAGGACGGCAGTTTGCGGCTTGCAAGATCTCGAAAAGTTATGCAGAATAAAAAAAAAATTCGCTACGATCGGATAACCGAGCACAAGGATAAGTTCGTTTGAATTTTCCACCTAGGTTAGAATTTATCGAAAAAGAAAAAAGATTATGGTCCAAACCGCTGCAACTGCAGGGTGGGAGAGTGGTTTTGGGCCAAACCGCCCCATCCCCGAGCGGTCAACAAAAGCGCCCCCACACATGCGGTTTACAGCGAAAACCACTCCCCCACCAGACGGTTTTCGAGAAATTGTATTTTTGAAACTTTACGAAAATGGATGGTATTGATGTAATTTTTTTCTTTTTAGTGAATTTCTGGAAGTAATGCTGCCCTATCGGAAAGAAGTTCACATTGTAGAGAGATCTTGTTTCCCACCAAATATCCATAGACCACAACAAATCCAATTGACAATATCCACATGTGCCTAAATGCTTCTCACTCGCCCCTTTCGAACCATCAAGCAAAAATTGTGTCAAACGTCAGTCAAACATGACTAAAGAACCACCCAAAAAAACAAAAACAAAAAAACTGACCAAAAAGCATCTATTTATCAATTCTATCCCTTGCTAAACAAGTCGAGTCTAATCGGGACACAAAAAATTTCAGTTTGCAGGGAACTTGCTACCAACACATCACTGCAATCTAAAGTGAGAGGACGGAGGAGTCTGAATACCCTCATCTCTTTCTCCATTCTTCTCCTCATTATTAACTTCTTACACCTGCTCCTTGCCTAGTCTTGATCATACGCTTCAGGGTCGCTAGCCAGAAGTTACATTCATCCCACTCGCTAGTTGTGAGCACCACCTGTTCCACAACACAGCCATGAGTACTGTACCAATGACGGCTTACATCCAACTCATCCTCTCTGAGGTTTGATCTTCCTACCAACAGATAACGCATTCGAATATAGAAATTGACTAGGCCTTCTTCACAAATGCCTAGGTACGTACCTGAATTTGCAGGGCAGTGCTGAAGTCGCCTTTGTCCAACGCCTGACACAGCTGAATCAGCTTCTCTGAAGCATTTTTTGAAATATCTCCACTATTGAGTTTAGCAAACAAAGCACCAATTTTCTTTGAATTATCCTCTATTTCTCTCTTCTTAGCTGGGTTTGCCCGTGAACCTCCCAAAGCTTCCGATGTCTCGTTGAAAAGTCTCGTCAATGTTGCAACAACAGGTTTATGGTGAACTGCAGCAGGTACAGCCAAATAAAGCATATCCGTATTTGGTAAGAATCTTTTTGGTCAAAAAATATAGTGAGGTAGTTAATTTTAAGTACTGTGAAAACGAGAGGGGGCTCTAAATTCAAGTAATTTCTTGCTTTCTTCTCCTTTTTGTTCCAGAAATTCAAGTAGTTTCAATTTGACCAGAGAATGAAAAGCGCAAGATTGCTCTGAACACTAAAGCAACCATCAGCCCTAAGTACAAAATCATGTTGATCTTAACAATTTCCTTCTTTCTTCGATTGGAGAAGCACAAAAAATTAAATCGATTTATTACCGGGAACTTTTGAAGTATCAACAGTCTGTACAGTAGGAGGTGGAGCAGCTGGTGCCACAGGTGCTTGCACAGATGCTGACTGGCTAGGATTGGATGGTTGCAATGAATTCATGCTCGGCCTGTGAACAGAGTTCGCTACAGGTCTAAAATTTGATGTGGGGGCCACAACATTTGCCATTCCCATAGGAGCTCCAGCTGGGGCTTGAGAAGGAGCAGGAGGCTGTACAGGCTGGAATCCAGGATTTGAAGCCCCCTACAGAAGCAAACACAACAACAGAGCACAAAGTTTAGCAAAACGAACACAGCTCATATGGTGTAAAATGACTTGATATTCAGCAATGGTATACATACAGGATACAATTGAGATCCCAACGTCGGCTGCTGCTGGTACTGGTCTGCATTTTTAACAATGGGAACATTTGAAGGAACAAATGTCCTAACAGCTTGTTGGCTGCTCGGAGGAGGTGGAGCGAAACTTGCCTACAAGAGGAAGGGAAGGGCCCAAATTGGTTCGCCAAGCAACCATGTAACATAGTTGAGTAACTTGCATAAAAAATAAATAGTCACCTGAGGCATCTGAGGTGCCTGAGATGGAACAAACATTTGAGATGGTACAGCAGGCTGGTAAGGACTGCCCTGGGGAGCAGGCTGATATGTTGTAGTTGCATATTCTCTTCCATATGAAGTCTGCTGATAATTTTCTCCATATGCAGCAGCAGTAACACCATGCTGCTGCAAGTGCGATTGTGTTGTTTCCTAAATAACAAAAAGCATACACTCAGGGATTAAGAGACAATGTCTCAAATAATTGCAGCACACTACCAAAGGTCTGTAGAATCACCGGATAAAAGGAATGAGACGTATCAGCAGCACTGAAACTCGGTCGGTCACTCTGAAATTGAGTATTCTCATAAGTTGCAGTTGCATGTTCTTCTGCAAAGCCAATTAAAGCTTCATGTTAGATCAGCTCAGACATAGAGCCAACGTTTCTAGTGCTAGGCAATGGCAAACCCTTAATACTAAAACTAGTTCTTGTTTTTTTTTTTTTTAGTGAAAAACTAGTTCTTGTTATTGCAAACTACAATGAGGGCAGCTCTACATCACCATTTGGGTCCTTCCCTCAACAAAAAAAGAGGGACTAGGAGAACTACAGAAGAAAAAATGTAGGGATGTCTAAATGTAATTGATATGAAAGAAGGGAAATAAAGAGACTCATCTTGGTTTATCTTCGTAGCCAATGTGAACATAACAAAAACATGCCATCATTTAGTCAAGTAAAGTTGAAGATAACTTAGCAGAAGAACCATACCAGGCTCTGTAGAAAGTGAGATACGATCTCTTAAGACAACAAGTTCAGGAGACAATTCATCAGAACCCAGGAGTTTCAGATATTCCATAGCAGTCGTTAAAAGCCCTTGACTTGCCAAAATCTCGGCATATTTCTCAACAAGCTTGCAAAGAGATGCACTAAAGCGCTTTTGTCCACTTGCCAGAGCAAAGACAATAGTCTTTTCCATCAAATCCTAAGGGATAAAAACGATGAATCACAACAAAGAACTAAAGGCATCAAATAGGTTGTTTGTGCCCTCTATTAATTCCAAGAATACCTGTAGCAGGTCAACATAGGTTTTTCCTTCACTGTCACATGACAATTTTCGTGACCAAATTTCAACTGTCTTGTCTATGTTCCCCGCACATATATAACAAAGAGTCGCGGCCAAAGTATTACCAACAGCCATTAGTTTTGAAGCAAGCACATCACACAGCATACTCCATTCCTCATTTTGGGCAAACTGGAAATAAATTATGGCAAGCAACATCAGATATGTATGGATGTATGCATGTTTGTAAGTATATATACACGCATAAAGAAAGTGCTACATCAAGGAAGTGTTTGGGTTGAAAACATACTGTGCAAAGAAGGGCAAGTGTTTCTTTCCAATATTTCAGAGGCCTTGAGTTTACTAGCTCAAGAGATCGTTATTCACCATTGCAGATACAATCTGCACATTTGAAAGGGTAAAATAAGAAGCAAGGTCCTCCAAATATTTAATCATGACAACTACAATTTGCATTGATGATGGAAGAGCATGAATGCAGACAACAGGCAGCAACTGATATATGCACTACCTTCATGTACGGTGACCGGTTCAGTTTAAGACACTGATCACGTGTTTTCTCCCACAAGGCAGGTCCACCAAGATGTGCAATAAGCAAAGCATCATCCCTCTTATTTGCAGAAATGCACTGTGCAACAGCCCCCTTATAGTCTCCCCACAACCAAGGAACGCTGAATAGCATCATCAAATGTCGGGTCAGCATTTTCGTCCAGTGCATCAGGCTCTTGTCTGATTTCTTCAGCATTGTGAGAAGCTGTCTCCGCAGATAATGAAACAGGTGTATCAACTTTTGGGCTCGGAAGATTGTTGAAGAAATCTTCGCCATCATCTCCAGCAAACATGACAGACTCCTTTTCATTCTCATATTCCACTTTGTCTGTTGCAACATCAGCCAGCTGAAGAGCACTGATCTCTTGGCTAAGATCATCAACTACTGCAGGCTTCTCTTCAAGAGGCAAACTAAAACCAAGGTGGTTGAGCATCTTTGACCTTGCAGTCCCATCTTCTTCAAACATAACCTTGAGGAAGCCCCAGGTCTGTTGGTCATCCTCGGATCTGCTAGGACAAATAATGTAACAGGAAAATTTTAAAAGTCAATCTATCTGCAGAAGAAGTCTTTAACATGAAAATAATCTATGTAAACAATTAGGGAGGAGAGGAAGGACTGGCATACTCAGACTCTTGTGACTTTCTTTCACATAATAACTTTAATGACGATTTCTCGCCATTGTTTATTGCAGCTTCAAATTCAGATGACCGACTCACTAAAGATTGTTCCGTCACCAGGTTGTGCAGAAGTACCTGAAACCAAACAGGCCTTAATCAAAACAGAAATTGAGGAAAGTGTTATCACACAGAGCATTCTCCTAAGTAATCCACACCTCTGAATCCCCTGAAGTGGATGACTTGGGATGAAATGACACGAGCTTTCCTCCAAATCCAAAGGAAACTCCCGCAGGTCGTTTGTACCACTTTGGGGCTCTAAGTGACACTGCTTATAACAGGTTAGAAGATAAATAAGATCCAATTTTAAAAGCATAAATACAGACAAAACTAGATAACTAAACACAATGAGAGAGACTATTCTATCAAGAGTCCCTACTCTACTTTTCCTCAAAGCAATTACTTAAACCTACCCAGTCATTAGTTAGCATACATATGCAGCAACCCATTCATTAAAAATTAATATACCACAGAACCAAAGAAAATCCATATTTTTCAATTTCACTCTAATACCAAAGAGAAGAAATAACATTTATAAGTTAAACACAGACAGAAAAAAAAAGCCTTAGAATATCAGAACTTGAAGCTTATAATCAGGAATCAAACAGATCTACGCATACTGCCAGCTCAAGACCATTACTAAAAATAGGTATGGTTAATCAACCTCTACCTGCTCCAAAATCAGCCTCTCCTATCCCATAATGACTGCATCCCTGTGAATAACATAGATAAATGTTTAGAATGATTCCTGCAACCTCGTAGCGATATACGGGAAGCAGATAAGGTTTCCAAGCAAATCCCAGTTGCCAGCAGGACAATCTCATCTATCCATCTTATATGTGTAGTTATGAGTTGCAACCTTCAACAGATAAAATTTAAACCTCTAATTTCTTACTTTGTCATAACTGCTCAACTTCCCTTTCCCTCATTGTACCAACCAACATAAACATTTTTTAATGAATTTGATTCCTTAATAGATTAAAAATTTTCTAAGGCATGACGGTAGCAGAAACCAGTAGGAAGAAGAGACAGCCTTGCCAGAGGATGAAAACAACACTGACCTCGATATTGTAAAGCCCAATCTTTCCATCAAAAGAAGATGCTGCTATTACTCCTGGGATTTTAGAGTACCAATGAACATCAAAGTTCCAATTGTTGCCTGAAGGCAATTCACAAACAATCTGTTGCAGCAGCAAGGGCAGAGCTCAGCAACAGCTCACTGAACAACATCAAAATTTGAAAGAAAATACTGACAAGCACCAGCATAATATTCTATAATCATCCCCCACCTTTCCAGTAACAGTGTTCCAGCAGATAGTTCGATTATCTTTACCACAAGTAAGCAAATAGGAGCTGTCACTTGGACACCATGCCATAGCAATTACACCTGATGAAAATAATATAGCAAAATTATGGAACTGGTGAAAGGAATACCAATATGATGTAATATAATGGAAGTGCATTGGTAATATATAATAGTAAAACAGAAAATCAAAAGAAAGTAAAGGAAAGAATAGTAAGAATTCAAACTAAAGCAGGGCAGGTATTAAAAACTATTTGCAGATGCCAGCACTCCATCCAGATATGTAGTGTTTATGGTGGCGTATCATTTTCAAGCACCAACATTGCCATGATGGAAGCTCAAAACTTCCTCCACCAAATGTAGTTAATTGTACAGACACATAGATTTTCAAGCAGGAAAGATAAGAATCATTACCTTTCGTGTGACCAACCAACTCATTGACTGGCTTCAGAGTGTTCCGCATATCCCAAAGCTGTGGAGAAACAGGTACAGCACTCACATATAGTTATATAGACACTAACAATATGTATTACATTACCTTAAAACTTCACGCACTACTGAGGTGGGTATTAACAGGAATTATTACCCTTAAAGCAGGAGAACTGTCATCATCTGATGCAACAAATAGCTGAGTGGCAACATCAGGGTGCCACTGCAGAACAGAGCATCGCCTACTCGTTGAATCCGAAACACTGTCAAATTGTAGAAAGACTATCAACTTAGAACAAAGTAATAAAAACGATTAATTTAATGTCTCAACCTTTCCATGCAATATCTGATCAAATGCAGCAGGAACTTACGATATAACTGGTTTTTGCTTCTTCAAGTCCCAAACAACTAAAAAACAACGAGATAATGAGCAATCCGTGTAAACCAGAACAATGAAACAAAACACAAGGGTGGTCCAAGTTCTCTACTCACCAGTGTTTCCATTATGTGAAGTTGATGCCAATATATGCTGGACCTTGCTATTCCAAGAGACGTAAGAGATTTCACCTTGCAAAGAAGAGCCCGAACCCTGCACAACAGTAATGCAGAATACCAATTAATGCTCACCACTACAACAACCACACACACATCATTTGTGTTAACCACAACAGACCACAGGACAAAACTAATCGTCTAGAGCTCCCAGTAGCATGCAAACTATTACAATCCAGCTCAGAAGCTGGCCCACCCTGTACATGAATGGGACCTTCCAGTAATGCACAAAACACAACTTGTTATGTAAGCCGAGCACAAAGAAGCAAAAACTGTTGGTGAACAAAACATGAACTTGCAAAAGGAGGGCAAAGGACAAAAATAACTGCAAAAGTAAATAATATCTATCAGCCACTTCAATATCGTAGAACATTTCTCTGTCAACACTTCGCATTGGATCAGGGAGCATAACAATTAGTAATTTATGGATACGGTTACAGCTGATCAGAAGCTTAAAGCAACCGCAACCATACCTTGAGAGGTGGGAAATGGGAAGGTTCTCCCGGGGTGGCCAAATCCCATATGCAAACCTCGCCATCATCAGCACCCGATGCAAGTAAATTTGGAGTGAAGGAATTAAATTCAAGGCCACGCACCTGAAATGAGACGGAAAATGGTATGCATGTCATGAAACCATCACGTGCTCGAGGGAAACACTACCACAGCATAAAATTTGACCTAGCTTGAAACTTACAGGGCCTTTATGATTTGCAAGACTAGCAACAAAAGCTCCTTCATTTGGCTCCCCTCTGTCAAAACAATCAAGCATAGGGAAAACAGAAATCAGATGAAACTACAAAGCATAAATATTTGCAATTATCCCCATAAATGAGAGAGCTGAACAGCAAATCAGATAGGAAAGTACCCCTTAACAAGAATAGATAAGAACTCAATCAATGCAATATACATTCTTTTAGCACACCAACAAACAAGTTCTATTCAACTAGACTGCGATAGTAGATCACTCCTTTGCCAGCATTCTTAGACTGGCAGAAAGTAGAAATAGTCAAATACAATATCAAATTCTTGTAAAAGGCAAAGGAACATATGGCAGGGCAATTCCTATGTAGCATAAAGTACGGAGGAAATGGATGTCAACAAGTCAAAAGTGTGTAACACTCCTATGCTCCTCCCCACATGTACTTAGTCCTGCTTTTCGTTGCATGGTTAGCCTCACAATGCACATGCTTCCCTCCACATTGTCCAACAAATGTTTCTTCTCTTCCCATTGAGAAATGATGATGCCCAAAGAAAAAGGATGAACTCTCGCCTGTATGGATCCGGAAGATTATTCCAATAGACCATCACTAACACCTGTAACTATAAAAGATGTAGAGTCCACACTCGGCTCCAGAACTTGGCTAGTATTATGAACTCATAAGGCTACATAAATCAAGAAAACATTACATTGGTTCCTAGTTCAGCCAACATGAACCGCAAAAAGCGTTTTCCAACATTTTAAACTATGTGTCGCCTATTTTGTGATGAATCTTATCACGAATGATCACAAGTTCACTACATATGCCATGGCGTACCAAATTACAAGCTTCAGGCCACACATTAAAGAAACCATTACAAACCTGTTCACCCTGCCAATATCTCAACTAAGTAAATGCCTGGGCAGATTACTTCAATTCAGCTGAATAAAACAGACCATCCGAAAATCAACACACTAGGGATTCAATAAAAAATGTAGAAACAGATCTCAGCAGAATATAAAACGGAGCTTGGCATCAGTGAGAGGCAAATCGTCAATCCAGCAATCACCAATTCAAGCACAGTCAAGCATGAACACGCAAAAGAAAACCAATTTTACCGGATCAACGCTGAAGGATTCCAGATGCCAATGCTGCCATCCACATGCCCACCAGCAATGAATCCAAGACCATACTGCTCGGAACCGGATCCATTTTTCCCCCAGGCGAGACGGTTAAATCTCTCGGGGCTCTGCGACTCACCAACCACAGGGAGATCACGATCCTCTGATTGAAAATCGAGCTTAAAAATCTCGATGCTGGCCGACGAGCTGAAGGACAGATCCACCGCGCCGGCCATCGTCCCGGCGGCCATGTAGGGAGCGTCCGGCGCCAGCGCCATCGACGCCGATCTGTTCGCTGACTTGATATACGCCATAATGGAATCAAAAGAAAGAAGCTCGAGTTACTGCAATCTACGAATTGTCCACAGCACGGAACGCCTGGCACCACGCCCAATTTCCCAGACGTTGAAGCGCCTCCGAATCTGCTCCGCTCGTATCCGCAAAAAAGAATCTCGATAACGCACTCAGATTCAAGATGAAATTGGCAATTAGGGATTTGATTTCTCTTTTCTTTGTCTCTCTCCCCCACCGCAATCCTCTTCTCCCCTTTTTCTTCTTTCTTCCTTCCTTGTCTGCGTTTGTGTTTATATGAATGGATTGAACCATTTGTGCGAGTGTGAACGACTGTGCATCTAATTTTGCTTCATTTTCTAATAATTTTAATATTATTATATTTATTTATTTATTTTCAGTTTCCTTTGTAATTAATTACGGTATTGTTTACTATTTTTTTATAAAAAAAATTAGGATTGTTTACAACCATTTTTTCGTTGAATCGGTTTTGTTTTCTCTGTGTTTCTATATGTTTTTTATCTTTATGAGATGAGAATTACTAGTTTTGTGAAGTGGAAGGAACTCTGGACCACAGTGCAACGGGGTAGAACCAGAGGCTGAACAACCGAGGAGGCCGTCGCGTTTCTTCTGTTGATTGCATTCTTTTGTCAGCATACCAAACCATGCTTGACACGTGTTATGATTTTTGTTAGGTTTAAATATAATATATAAATAAATGGTTAATAGCATTTTATACTTTTACTATTGTAAATTAACAAACATACCATTATATTATTTTTAAAGTACAAACGTACTCTTCTAATATCGAAACTGAATAAAAATGCACATCCGTCCAAAAATTTGTTTATAGGTCGTTTAATGCTTGACCCAATTACTCTTGAATTATACTAAAATGTATTTTTAACTTGTTTGTTTCTTGGCCGAAAAACAATTACCCTAATTCGTATCCATCTCTCGTTGAGTGTCCATGATTCGTCTTCTTCATTCACGCTGCCCATAATCGTTTATCATTATCATCTTCATAAAACTAACCTAGCTAATCTTTCGGCGCTCAACTACACATTTGGCGCCAACTACTCCATCGGCAGCGAGCTGCTCCGTGGCGCGCGGCCGAAGCAGACTTCGGTGGTGCAGCCTTCGACGGCAGCGACAAGAGCAGACATCAGCAATTGCAAAGTTTGGTGGGTGAGAACATAACTTCTCCCTGCTCCGCTAATCGCCCCTCCGATCAACCGACGTGGAAGACTTATGCCCCCCCCCCAACCCCTCTTTCGCCTGCAACCCCAAATCCTCATTGTTCAAAAAAAAAATGCAACCCCAAATTCCTTTTTGATCTCTGCTAATACGAAGCTAGATAATTTTCGGCCCTAAATGGCTGCCCGAAGGAGCCTCTCAAAATCGGATGCGACTTTGTTGACTGTCGACTGTGAATTATGTTTTAGGAGGTTGGGGTTTACACGACAGTCTAAGGGGAAGAGATAGTAAAACTATTTTTTTTCTTCTTAATCTAAGAGAAAAGGGACATCTATGTTTAAGGGGTAAATGGGTAAAACTATTTTTTTTTTATTCCTCCATAACCCCTTCCAACACAGCCTCCTTTTTCTCCTTGTCATTTTCATCACCTATCTCACGCTAGTGTTGATGGTGTTGATCCTCTAACACATCACGTAGATCAGGGTCATCATGAATATCACAATCTCTGTCCCTCCACAAGTCACTTTGCTCTTCAGGATTTAGGGCAACCTTGTAAGCAGCCCTGTCTCATTGGCCAATTCTTTATATCCACTTTCAACACCTATGACCAACAAAACAAAACTATATAATTAGATAGACATAACACAATAAGAATGAACCAACCAAAACAGCCAAACTGTACAAGGTGAAATGGACTTGGCTTATAAGAAACGAAAAGCTGCAGAATATAGCTTTTTCCATATGTGATTTTGATAAAAGCAATCCCAATTCATTTAAATAATCAAAGAGACAAAAAGAACTAAAAGAAATATTTTTTCAAAGAATAATCAGCTTGGGGAAACAAAGAAAAAATTAGCTAAGTGCACTTCAATAGCATATTAGCAGGCAACAAAGACGAGTATTACATATATGATATAGTTTGTATATGTAAGTATGAAAACATCTACCAGATTGTCTTCCTCCTACAAGGCAATGCTTCAATCCCAGCACCATTGTTATCGTGTTGCAGTCAAAGAAATCGCCAGAGTTAAATCTCTCGCACCCAACCTGAAACATTAACATAATCAATCAAAGCAAGCCTAAAATCGATGGAGTCTACTATACAATCCACTTCTCAGCCATGATATTACTATTGGTGATAGGAATGACAAAAAAAAAAACCTAAAATATAAAAATCAAATTGGATCAACTGGACTGGTGGTAATCGACGACTCACCTAGAACAAGCAGCAGTGGAAGAAATTGATTCGGCGGCAAGAGTTTTTGGCCGATAGTCAACTTCTTTGCCGACAAGAGTCGAGCGGCGGGAAAGGAACAAGATTACCTTTGAATTTTGTGAGAGGAACGTCAGAACAAAAACCTAAAATCAAAATTCGATCATCCGGCGGCAGTCTATGACTCACCTGGCTTCGGTCGACGGAACAAGAAGCAATCGTGGAAATGGATTTGAAGGCCAGAACTTCGTATCAATAATCGATCTCCTTGCTGGCAAGAGCGGACCTACAAGAAAGGGACGAGAATACCATTGGATTTTATGAATTTGGAGAGGGAAGTAGTTGTTCATGGAGACTTGATTGAAGAAAGAAAGCTATTTTAAAAATAAAATGGTTAGGGTAACGTGAGTGAGTTTGGATGAACCCTTTTGGTTATTATGTTGCGTAGAAAGTTGGTTAGATAACATGTGGCATTTTTTTATATTTTATTTATAAGTCAGCATGCTGACTGGGCAAAGTGGACGGAAAAATGGATGGGAGTAGACAGAAATACCATTTTAGTTGTAGTGTGTAATACTTTTGTGACCATTTCGTTACGTTTGAAACGTTTGTGATTTTGTTACAAAGTCAAACCTATAGGACCAAAATGATTAATTATCCCATTTCTTCGGTTGATTGCATTCTTTTGTGAGCATACCAAACCATGCTAGACACTGCCGCAACCGTCCCATCACTCCCATGGGGGTTCGAGGGTCGCATTCGCTTTTTGGGAGTCGCCATCGATCTTACTTGGAGTGGATCGAGCACTCTTCGAATCGGCTATAACCTAAGGGTCAGAACCGAGATATGGTTTGCGGTTAAGAGATTCGGGTTCGGGAGTACGGTTACTTGTGGGGAAGTGAAATCACACCCCCACAACGCCATAAATGGGTACTACTTAAGTTGATAAGTTTTATGTGTTGGGTGTTATTTTGGTAATTATTATGTATTTTAAAATCCCACTGGACTATTAATATATTGCTTATGACTTAACTAATGCGTCATTGGACGTTTAGTTCATGATTATATATTTTTAGGACCTTACTGGACCATTAAATAAATTAAATCGTATTAGTTGTAATTAAATTATACACCCACCGACGTAAAATATTGAAGATAAAATGATTAGTTAGTTGGGCTCGAACCTTATTGGTTGCCTACGTACCCGTTAGACGGGATCAAAGTCCACGTAGTTCGTTAGAACTTTGATAATTTAATTGTAATCACGTTCCACTGATCGTGATTTTCGTATTATAATTTTGTTAATAAAACTTCATTTAGATTATTATGAGGTTGTGACAATAAATGCAAGGATTTTAGTTATTAGGAAGTATTTTGATATATTATAGAAGAAACAAGATAAACATAATCCGCATTCAACATTTCGTATTAAGGATTTTAAATGAATAAACTTAAATAGGATAGTTAGATAAACGCATGATAGGCCAGCAGCCCAACTGGTATGACTGTCGCTTATAATTCGTGTGCAGGCCATACCACATGAGTTCAAAACTCGGTAAGAGTGTTAATTTTGGTGTTTTTCATTTTGAAACTGAAACGAGGAGGGGTATTTTCGTACTTGCAATGCACGGGTATATAAACCCTTTTTTAAGAAACCCTAATCTAACCTAACGCCAAACGCGCCCCACTCTCTCGATTCCTCCGCTCACTCTACTCTCTCTCTCTCTCTCTATTCTTCCTCTGCTTCTTTCTCTTTCCTTCTCCTCTCCTCTTCCGAGACTACACATGACAACGTAAACAAAGAACAAAAAAAAAAAACGAAACCCTTCCCCTGAAAGAGGAGCCCCGACCCAAACCCAACTTCTCTCCTTCGACCGGTATTCCGAAATCGACGAGAGGGAGATGGGAAAAACGACGGTTCATTCTTCTATCCCTCTATCTGCTCTGCATTTCCTTCAAGAGACTGAAAACCTAACTAAACGCTCTCCTCGTTTTTTGAATCTCCGCCCCTACTTCTCGACTGGCCTAATCAGATACTCAGATCGAACTAATCCAACCCGGGTAAGATCGAGACATGCATGCCCTTCTCCTTTGGATTTTCAGTATTTAGGTTGGTTTTAGAGGCTAACATGAGTTTTCTTTTGGGTTTTGTGTTTTGGGCGATGGGGGAAAGGAGGGCAAAAGGGGGCGACCGGAGGAGAGGAGGACTCGCCGTCAGTGAGAAGCGTCGGCGACAGGGGAGTAGACCGGTGAGTTGAGCTTACCCTTTTTTATCTCTTAGATTTGTTTTAATTCGAGGGTTGTGATTTTATTTTGAATTGTCATGGGGTTGGCGGTGGTGGATCTGATTTTGGGAGAACGATGTCAACTGAGGCCGTGTCGCCGACGTTTTCCTGGTAAGTTTTGTTCGGTTTTGGTATTTTGATTTTTCTGGCTAATTTCTTGAGTACTTCAATCTAACTATTGGTATGGTTTGATAATAGGTTCGAGAAAAATAGAGATCTAAGTGAGGTTCATCCTAAACTCTGGCTTAGTATGGCTAGGTGGATTGAACTAAAATAAGAGGTTGGCGTTGTTGTGGATTTGAAAGATTTTCTTGCATATGTTCTGGAATTTTCGGTGTTCGGTTGATTTGATATATGGTTTTAGATAGAGCTCTAAATATGCTAGAAGTTGCTAAAATAAAATTTCTCTACAATGAAAATTTAACTCTAAATTGTTAGTGTTAGCTATTGTAAATCACTGCCTCTGCCCGTGATTTTGCTAGAATATGTACTATAAATCACTGCTACTGCTAATGCTTGTGATTTTTATTAGATTATGTTTGGTTATTAATGTCATATCCCATTCTCTAAAATCTTGAAATAATATTTTTGCTCCGGAGCGTATTTAAAATTTTGAAAGCAAGGAAATAATAATGTGCTTTAAATACCAATACTGAAAATAAATTGTTATAATTCATACGCAAAGCCCTAACACTTGGGCAAACCTCAAACCATAAATTCTTATCCTTTTAAATCTCCAGTCATTACTCATAATCATAAAGAAAATAAACCATTGTCTCAAATGTCTGCTTACTCAGATCAGTGATCAGACATCTTCAGAAGTGCTCACGTGGTCCTCCTCTGGTAGCCTGCTCTCTCACTCGATGCTCCTCGACTGGATGCTCCCTAGCTCGTCCTCTATGACCTGGTGAGTGGGTTGGGGTCAGTCTACGCCATTACTTAAACTTGAAGCACTTACGTGTATTCCCTTAAGTGTTCACCTCAAAACTTGTGGAAGTTATTTATACTTCCACCCTTTAAACTTTACCTCTTAAAACGTGGGAGTTACTGTTACTCGCCACTATCAAAACATTAAACCTTTGACAGACACTAAGATCCCCTCACTAACTAGTCCAGCCACCCAGCTCATACGTATGAGGGCCAACATAGGCCTTTCCTTAAAACCTTTTTATGAGAGTAATCGATTCGACCCCATAAACCTTAAGAGTATATCATACTCTTCCTTTAAACTTCATGTGATGTCTAAGTGATTCATCCAGCAAACTTGCTCTTCCTGTAAACTTTCACTAGGGCGGGGGACTGGCGTTAGTGAACTACCTTTAAATCTTTTCACCCTAATTTAATCAGGAGTGAAATACCTCTTAAATGTTGATCCTTAAAGATCAAACAACCTTCATTATATTAAATAAACATAAATATAAAAGTTTCAAGTAAATACTGAAAGCTCAAATAATCATATACTTCACAATCATAATTCAGAGCATCTCAGATAATATCTCAAATAAAATGTGCTTTATCAATCACGACATAAATTAATCACTAGCATACAATTCACATAAACACACATACTTAAAACTCGCAAGTCAAATACTTGAAAATACGTATGGCGCAGAATTTACCCCCTTAAACCACTCACCTCTCAAATGACGATCCTTACTTCCCTTGACGTGAAATCTTTAATCTGATTGCTCCCTTAATCCTATAAACCGAAATTATCTTCCCTTAGTCGGTAATCATAATATTTTAGTCACTTTGGCGTATTGGGAAAAATTCCCCTCCTTAATTACTTAGTCCAAAAATCCTTTAAAATTTATTATAATATATCAAAATTATTTTCTCATAAAATCCTTATAAATTTATCAAAATATATTTTCCACTTAAAACTCCAAATTCTGACCTTGGTTAACTCAAATCATCAATTCCCATTAATAAACATAAACTCCATCCCTTTTAAATAACCTATTTTTCCTATTAAAATGAATCATAATATTTTTAAACCGAGTCACAAAAACTAATAATTCTGATCCATAATTTTATAACATCAATAAATAATCCTAGTTTCAAGGAAAACTAACAAATCACCAAAACAACTTCGTACAGTATTTTAATTTATTACAATCAATAATTTCAATTTTTATAAATACAAATACAGATCCAAAAATTCTAAAATTTATAAATTGCAAATGGTTAGATACATTTGGGTCTAGCACAGTTGATATATTGAGTCCTGTAGTTTCAGATCATTGCCCTGTGTATGTCAATACAGATAGTTCAATCAAATCTCTTCCCAAGCCGTTTAAGTTTTTTAAGTTCTGGATGCAAAATGAAAAGTACTGGGACTTGGTGAAGGAGGCTTGGAGTTCAGAAGTTAGTGGTTCTCCTATGGAAAGAGTTAGTAGAAAGCTCAAGATACTAAAAGGTTTACTGAAACAGTTGAACAAAAGGGAATACTCAGATATTCATGAAAGGGTGCAGCTTAAGGAGCAGGAATTGCTAGTAGCTCAGGCTAAAGCTCTCCAAAATCCTTCACCTAAATCATTTCAAGAAGAAGCTCAACTATCTGCTGCTGTTAAATCAATTAGGGAAGCTGAGGAATCCTTTTTGAGGCAGAAATCAAGGGAAATCTGGTTACAGGTGGGAGATTCAAACTCAGGGTATTTTCATAGGTCTGTAAAAATCCGAAACAAAAGAAATATGATAAGGTCTCTTATTAATGAAGAGGGAGTTAGAGTAACAGATACTAATAGTATGTGCAAAATAGCAGAGCAGTTCTATAAACAATTGTTGGGGCAGAAAGATTCATTGGTCCAGGCAAGTAGTGTGGCAGAGATAAGTGATCTCCTACAGTTCAAGGTGAATGAAGCTCAGAGGGTTGATTTGGTTCGTCCAGTTTTGGAGGAAGAAGTTGAAGGTATTCTATTTGGTATAAAAGGGGATAAAAGCCCAGGACCTGATGGATTCCCAGCCTGTTTTTTTCAGTCAGCTTGGCATATAGTGGGGCCTGAAGTTACTTCTGCTGTGCAATACTGTTTTCTCAATTGCTCTCTGGCCTCAGGTCTCAATTCCTAAGGTTCAGAATCCTGAAGAGATGAAGCTATTTAGATCTATTTCATGTTGCAATACACTTTACAAGTGTGTGGCAAAGATACTTGCTGCTAGACTTAGTTTAGTGCTTCCTTCCTTAATAAGTCACAATCAAACTGCTTTTATAAAAGGAAGAGTGATAGGGGAGAATATTTTGCTAGCTCATGAGCTAGTTCAGAAATCCAATCGTAATGATATATCTCAAAGAAGTATAGTCAAGGTGGATATCATGAAAGCCTTTGACTCAGTGGATTGAGACTTCCTAATCATAGTGTTAAAAGCAATGAACTTCCTTGATCTTTTTGTGAGATGGATTGTGATGTGTATTACAACTCCTAAACTAAGTGTTGGCTTTAATGGGGGTATAGTAGGGTACTTTTCAGCAAAAAAGGGATTAAGACAAGGGGACCCATTGTCCCCATATCTGTTTGCTATTTCTATGGAGATTCTTTCCTGTTTAATGGTTAAGGTAGTTCAAGAGGGTAAAATGCCTTTTCATCCAATGTGTAAGAGGCTGGGATTGACCCATTTGATGTTTGCTGATGAGGGCTGTCACTCGGTCGGTTTCGGTTTAACCGAAAACCGAATTGTCGGTTATCGGTCAAACCGAGACTCGACCAGAGCTACCGACAACCGACCGTCTGTGAGCCTCGGTTAGCCGCAAACCGACCGACCGGTTTCCGGTTTTGGCTCGGTTAGCCGGCCAACCGGATACTACCTTTAAAAAAAAAAAAAAAGAAATTAACAATAAATCTGCACCACACACTCCTAACCTAACCCTCTGTTTCTCGATTCTTCTTTCCCCTACGTTTTCTCAATTCTCTTTCCAGACCATCTCTCTCCCTACCTCTCTCTATTCTCTTCTTCCTCTAGAAGGAAAATCGAACAACCAACTCCCTCGATTCTTCTTCCCAGACTCTCTCTCTCTCCCTATTCTCGCCTCCTCCCTCGATTCTCTCTCTCGATTCTGCTGGTGTTGGCGAGGGGGCGGGGCGCGGCGACGGGGGCAGGGCGCAGCGACGGGAGCGGGGCGCGGCGACGGGCGCGGGGCGCGGCGACGGGCGCGGGGCGCGGCGACTGGCTCGGCGACTGGCGCGGCGACGGGAGCGAGGTCAACGACGGGCGCGGCGACGCGGAGCGAGGTGCGGCGACTGGCTCGGCGACTGGCTCGGCGCGAGGATCTGGCCTCCATGCAGAGGAAGAAGAGTCGAAGGAGTTAACTGAGGAGGAGAGGTGAGGGTCGGATCTGCTGTGGAGTGGAAGGATTTGTAGGAAGAAAGAGAGAAGAAGAGTCGAAGGAGTTAGGGAAGAAAGAGAGAAGAAGAGTCGAAGAAAGAGAGAAGCTGGAGTGGAGGGTTAAACTTCTCTTTTTTATATTTTCGGTTGTGGGTCGGTCGGCCGGTTAGTCGCGGTTAACCGGCTTCGGTTACTCGGCTAACCGGACCCCTGCTTTCCTCTACCGACAACCGACCGACCTCTTCAAAATCGGTTTTTCGGCTAGCCGAAAACCGGTCGGTTCGGTTGAAACCGACCGGTTAGCCGCTAACCGGAAAACCGAGTGACAGCCCTACTGAAAAGTCAAGAAGCAAACAGCCAAAGGCCAGTAGTAAGGTAAACTTTCTTTTTCTTAAGCTTATATGCCAAATGGCCAAGCAGCACCTTGACCTTACCAAAAGCAGAGGACCCTCAAAAAAGGGAAGATCAAGATGCTCTCCTCTCCTCTGCCCTTTCGCTTCCTTTCCAATTTCCACCACTAGTATGCGATTACAGGTCGGCGGCGGCGGCGGCTAGCCGCCTGCCGACGTGTCAGGCTGAAGTGTCCAATGGGAAGCTGAGCTGGCCCCAGAACCACGGATCCCCCACCTACCTGGCTCTCTCCAGCAGCAGGTTGGGCCTCTGTCCTCTGCAATCGCTGCATGCCCACCACGTGTTCGACATAAGTCCCCAATGAGTCCCAATTTCCCCTCCTCGCCCCTGCCTTTCTATATATTCCTCCCCACTCCGCAACTCACAGAATCATCACAAATCCAAATCAAAAGAAACCCATATCACAGATTCACAGCTCTGCTCTCTTCTTCCTCTACTAATCTTTCAATATGCCTTCCTCAAACGTGTCCTCGCTGTCCATGGATACTCCTCTGTTGAACATCGCCATGCTGCTGCTGTTCCAGGCCACGAATGGGGAAGAACAACATGAAGCCCAGGTTTGCAGGCTTCATTACCAGCCTGCAGCTGGTAACAATGAAGCCGATGATGGCGATGATGATGACGATGGTGGGGATTTCGATTTCGCCCCTGCAGCTTGATTAGTCGACTGTGACATGCTTTTTTTTTTTTTGCAATCTGCTTGATTCAGTTTTGACAAGTAGCTACAGAGCTTTTGTAGTTTTGTTGTTCCTGTGGTCATTTTTGTAAAGGCTCGATCTCTTTGGGAAAATGGGTATGAGCCATAGAAGAATGATTTGACAGGGCCATGCAACGTATTCCATGGGTCGAAGTCATGACTAATTAGAAACTTGAGAGTGATCGTGATCATGATGTAATGTCTATCTCCAATTATTAATATAATTAGATATATCTTCTTTGTTCTTTCTGAATTAAATTGGATTATATTCTATGTTATTATAATATAACTGTGTAAACTAGGGCTAATAAAGTTAATCTGCTGTCATTTGCCAAGTTGCTAATTGGTAGTGTGCCACTATACATTATTTTGTCGGGTTGCATGATCATGATTGGGATTAAGCCTTTTCGAATAGAAGACAGAAATGATTACCATGAATTTTCTTCCACAAATGCATTCAATAATTTTGTTTTGATTTGTTTTTTAGAAGTTCTGTTTTTTCATATTGATTCCACTTTCTTTTACTGAGATATGTATTCAAATTTTATTAATCAGTCGAAGTGGTTACACTATCCATCTGTAGCTGATTAACAATAAAACTCAGTGGCGTGTCAAGTCAAACAACTCTCTCATTCCAAGCTATTTTCGCATGAGTCATGTCATGGGCTGCCATATTGGCTTCTCTGTTAATATATTGGCATCTGCCATGTCAGTAGCAGCAATAAATTGGTTTATGCTTCTGCATATGACTCCGGTTTCATCTTGTTGATTTGTCGAATTCTGCAACTTGTGAAAAAGGTTTAGGCAATTGGTCTCCAAAACAGCATTCGGCAGCCGGAACTAATCCGCCAGTTGAGCCCCGAACTCCGCCGCCATAGTCTCGGCTCTTTCTGGTCCCCACCTTCCTCGTAACCTTTTAGCTGCAGCCAAAATAAAGCCTCCCTCCGAGTCTCATAACACCACTCCAAGCCCTGCACCCCCGTCATCCATAATGCCTGCATCAGTACATACCGAGGTAGTACCCCCTTCCGGTTTTCTCCATCCATGTCGCACCTGGTGTGTATGCCCTTCTCCTCGTTTCTGATGGTTCTGTTTGTACTCTTCTAGTAGAAGTTTAGCCCGTGTTGGTATCTCCTCTTCGGGTACTTTTGCTCCATTGAAAAGATGAGCATTTCTCTCCTTCCAGAGATACCATAACAGCACACCCCAAACCTCCACCTCCTCCTTCGCTCGTTTTTCTAGCACTACCGCCACCCATTCAAGGAACGAACCTACTCCCCCTGTCTCAAAGAGGCTTGCAACATCTGTTCTCCTTCATATCCGACTAGACCATTCGCATTCTAGGAAAATATGCTTTTGGGTCTCCCTTTGGTCACAAAATGGGCAATTTTCCCCTCGAAGAGGGTTCCTATGACTTACCCAAACTCTTGTAGGTAGAATCCCCGAGCGAACCTCCATAAAAATTTCCTTACCTTGGGAGGAACCCCAAGTTTTCATAACTTCTTCCATACTGGCGTCGTACCCAGTGGAACCACTCCATTCTTTGCCATGAACTCATTTAGCCAAAACTTATAACCCTCCTTTACTATGTACGTCCCACTCTTACTTGTATGCCAAATCATCACATCCATCTCTCTGTTACCTCTTAGAGGAATCTGTCTTATAGCCTGGGCAACCTCATGTGGAAAACAACTCTCTAGCTAGGAGAGTTTCGTCCCACGTCCCCATTTCATCATCGATCAATTCCTGGACACAAGAATTGCCGGGCAGCCCCATCGGGGTTGAGGGTATAAAGTGATTCTCCAAGTCCGGAACCCACCGATCACCCCATATTTTCACATCCGAACCATTTCCAATTCTCCACCTTAGGCCACGGTTTAGTAATTCCTGTGCACTCATCAGGCTGCGCCATACAAAACTCGGTCGATATCCCACTGTAGCATCCAGGATTGACGTTCTCTTACGATATTTTGCTTTAAGAATCCGTGCTATGAGGGATTGTGGACGCTGGGGATTGCGCAAGCACGAGAACCGATATCCCACTTGTACTTGGAGGAGTGTGAAAGTCACTAATGAATAATAACTCACAACCTAGGCTTTTATATATTAATTAATTAATAACTTGTATTTCGACTCTATTCAAATCGTTGTCATTGTGCAAACACATTAAATTTTCATATGCGACCAATTGATGCTTTGGAATTCCGCATTTCAACTTCACTCAAGCAGATGATGTCCCCAAATCCATTTGACACGACTGATAGAGTTGGCTTTCTAAAATATTTCCTTCGCAATCTGCAGTGTAAATAGGCGTACTATTAAGGCTATGCCACTTACCTTCTTTTGTCGTTGTTGGTTATCGAATTAATATTATATGGTAATGTGAAGAGGAGACATAGTATCTCTTTAGCTAACATTTTCGTTAGTGGAATTCATAGAAGGCTAAATGTAATGCAAAATTCTAGCTACATAGGTTAGTTTTGAAAGACGGAAACTTTAGCGACTATACCTATGTTAGTGTCGTGTTATTGTTATGCCAAAAAAGGAAAGTACATCCCGAAAAAAGAAATCTTTCAATTGAAAATTATCCTTCTGTTGCAAATAAGGAAAGCCAAGCTTAATGTCGCTCAATAGCCCCCCATTCCTTAGGGGTTTTATTAGAGTCACATAGCGAAGTTGCATATATAGTATTTTTGGGAGTGCATAATAATTTGTAATGATATCTTTAATTTTAGTTCAATGGGTGGGAAAATTGATCATACTTTGTGTTATAAATGCGCTGCTACGAATCGGGAAATCGTCGGAATCGATAAAGCGAGAATCGAAAATCACAGACACACGATTTACGTGGTTCACTAACACGATGTGTGTTAGCTACGTCCACGGGCGAGAGAGAGTCAGTTTTACTATATCGAGAAGATTACAGATTACAGAGGAGTATGAGAAGTATTTATAGTACTTCTCCATGTGGGTCTAAACCTAATCCAATCTGACAAAGGAAACGGTTACAGACCAGGCCCATAACCCGAACCCAAATAACATTTAGCCCATACACCGTGGGCCGGTAGCGGCTGATAGTCCGATTCAAGTCACATCAACACTTTGAAGATGGGTGTAAAGTATACATATATAATATATTCAATCCGAGGACAAATTTGTCATAGAATTGACAAATGGGTACCATAAGAAGGTTCATTTCATAAGCCTGCTTAGTAACACACTCACCAAACAGTGAATCAAGTTGAAAAACGACTTTATTTGATCATTTTATTTGATAGTTTGAATTATCACTAAGTTGAGGAAAATGTTAGATGCTTCAAACATTGAGATGAGTTGGAGACAAAATTAATGAAATAGAACAACTTCTAAAGTTAAGTACTCTTACAAAAATGGTTTCTGGTCGATCTGAAAGTTGATGATCAGATCAGGTCGAGTAGTACTTTACCAGCAACCCCTCGATTTACCAAAAAAAGCAGAGCCCAAAGGAGGGAAGATCAAGATGCCCTCCTCTGCCCTTTCCTTTCCTTTCCTTTCCTTTTACAGATCGGCGGCGACTGCAAGCCGGTTGCCGACGTGTCAGGCTGAACTGTCACATGAGAAGCTGAGTTGGCCCGACAAACACGGATCCGTCACCCATCTGGCTCTCTCCACCCCCAGGCCAGGCCTCTGTCCTCTGCAATTCGCTGCATGCCCACCACGTGCTCGACATAAGTCCCCAATGAGTCCCACTTCCCTTCCTTTCTATATATTCCTCCCCTACCCTCGCCCATTTCCTCCCACTACAACATCCCCAACACACAGAAGAATCATCACAACCTAAGCTCACGAATCTAAATCAAAAGTACCCATTAATAGAATAGATTCCTCCTCTCTTCCTTCTTCGAAATATGTCTTCCTTGAATGTGTTTTCACTGTCCATTATGCCTACTGCTCTGCTGAGCATCGCCATGCTGTTGCTGTTCCAGGCGGTGAATGGAGAAGCCCATTGTTGCATGCTTCGTTGCCAGCCTGCAGCTGGTAACAATGAAGCCGACGATGGCGATGATGATGATGATAGTGGGGATTCTGATTTCGCCCCTGCTGCTTGATTAGTCGTACGTAGGGCTGTCACTCGGTTTTCCGGTTAGCGGCTAACCGGTCGGTTTCAACCGAACCGACCGGTTTTCGGCTAGCCGAAAAACCGATTTTGAAGAGGTCGGTCGGTTGTCGGTAGAGGAAAGCAGGGGTCCGGTTAGCCGAGTAACCGAAGCCGGTTAACCGCGACTAACCGGCCGACCGACCCACAACCGAAAATATAAAAAAGAGAAGTTTAACCCTCCACTCCAGCTTCTCTCTTTCTTCGACTCTTCTTCTCTCTTTCTTCCCTAACTCCTTCGACTCTTCTTCTCTCTTTCTTCCTACAAATCCTTCCACTCCACAGCAGATCCGACCCTCACCTCTCCTCCTCAGTTAACTCCTTCGACTCTTCTTCCTCTGCATGGAGGCCAGATCCTCGCGCCGAGCCAGTCGCCGAGCCAGTCGCCGCACCTCGCTCCGCGTCGCCGCGCCCGTCGTTGACCTCGCTCCCGTCGCCGCGCCAGTCGCCGAGCCAGTCGCCGCGCCCCGCGCCCGTCGCCGCGCCCCGCGCCCGTCGCCGCGCCCCGCGCCCGTCGCCGCGCCCCGCTCCCGTCGCTGCGCCCTGCCCCCGTCGCCGCGCCCCGCCCCCTCGCCAACACCAGCAGAATCGAGAGAGAGAATCGAGGGAGGAGGCGAGAATAGGGAGAGAGAGAGAGTCTGGGAAGAAGAATCGAGGGAGTTGGTTGTTCGATTTTCCTTCTAGAGGAAGAAGAGAATAGAGAGAGAGTAGGGAGAGAGATGGTCTGGAAAGAGAATTGAGAAAACGTAGGGGAAAGAAGAATCGAGAAACAGAGGGTTAGGTTAGGAGTGTGTGGTGCAGATTTATTGTTAATTTCTTTTTTTTTTTTTTTAAAGGTAGTATCCGGTTGGCCGGCTAACCGAGCCAAAACCGGAAACCGGTCGGTCGGTTTGCGGCTAACCGAGGCTCACAGACGGTCGGTTGTCGGTAGCTCTGGTCGAGTCTCGGTTTGACCGATAACCGACAATTCGGTTTTCGGTTAAACCGAAACCGACCGAGTGACAGCCCTAGTCGTACGTCCCCTGCTTGATTCAATTTTGATGAGGGTAATTAATGCTTAATAAACTATCATAGCTATCTAGGCTATATAGAGAGCCATTTTGTTGCAATATAATTTTTTTTATAGAAATGTTCCAAGATAATTTTGTAAGGGATGAGATGGTTTGATTAACAGCTAATTATCAGCTTAGTGGGAGCTCGGGATCAATGGGAAAGAATGATTTGACACGGCCATGCAATGTTGGGTCGAAGTCATGACTTACAAACTTGAGAGTGATCATGATCAAGATATAATATTAGTCCATCTCCTGATTTATATCAGTTAAATCTATCTTCCTTTTGAATTGATTCCGAGTATATTATTGTACTGTTATGTGCTAGTGTGGAAAACAAGCCAATTACTTAATGATCATCACAGTTTTATTTGCCAAGTTGCTAAGTGGTAGTGTGCCACTATACATGTTTTGTAGCATTGCATACCGTGACGGAGTCCAGAAAGTTGAACAAGTGGACTGACCTTAATTGTTTAATGGATGAAGTGGCTAAAGCCTTATCTGTCACGACTACTGTTGCTCTGTGTATAGGGAAATAGGAGTATTCGACAATTAAACGCGGATATTTCTCTTTCTAACTATACAATTACTAATACACCTATTGTAATTCCCAATACAAGAGTCAAAATAGGAGTATTCGACAATGCAATAAACGAAAGTGCACACACGATACACGATTTACGTGGTTCACTAACAAAATGTGTGTTAGCTAGTCCATAGGCAAGAGAGAGTCAGTTTCACTATACTTCAAGGAGATACAAATTACAGAGTAGTATGAGAAGTATTTATAGTACTTTTCCTAGGTCTAATCCTAATCCAATCTGGTAAAGAAAAAGTGGTTACAACAAGGCCTAGAACTCGAACCAAAATAACATTGAGCTCAAGTCACATCAACATTATCGATTATTCTAATTCTTAACTTTGTACAAATTTTACACCTAATTTTACTTATATTTCAAGTTGAGGAAATGCTACAACTTCTCCTAACGTCGACCTAACTCCACCACTGATTGCATGTATGTCTAACGTGTCTATAGATTACTATTGGAAAACTAGCTAACATCAAATACGATCAAGTGTAACCAAGTTGTGTGTATAGTAGATAAAAGCAAGATGGTATGGATATGCGTAAAATAGACAATAACCAGTAAAAGATTGAAATTTTAGTATTGATCCATTGAGAGTCGAGATTTAAAATCAACTAGATTACAATAAATTTGTTGTATATTTTTAATTAAAGTTATAAATAGTAAACATCTCAAAATCAGAGGGCTTGTTCACAACAACAGCCAGTCTGCCAAGTGGCCAATAAATTAAAATTGTCTACCAAACGCTTCATCCTATTATAAAACAAAAAATATTGGGGATATAAAATGGAAAGAAAAAGTGGACACAAATCTAAAAGGACAATCACAACAATCTCAACTTTTAGTTGAGATTGTATAATGTATCATTTTTTGTGATTGTTGGTGGGGCTTACACAAAACAATACATGCATTGTTTTACAACTTGACACTTCCAAACATTGTATTGTGCATAATACATGTATTTAACAAACACAACTCTAACAATCACAACTTCCAAACGACCTCTAAGTGAATTTCTCTAATCACAAAGATCTTCACCCAGAATCAAATAATAAATTTTGAGTTTAAGTGGTATATCACAACTTATAGATTGATTAAGTTACGTGACTTCATAGGAATATAAAGATTATTCTCTAAAGTAGTATATATAAATTAATTTCAAAGCAAAACAACTTGACATTCGGTATTCTATGAGGATCATATATAAATTGATTCTATGAGTATAATAAGAGAATGCAATGATTTTATAAAGAAATATTTTCAAGGGGGTACCAGGCGGGCAAGGTAGGCTTGATACCAAAAGATATAAAAATTGGCTAAGTATGGATCTAAGGGGGTACCAGGCGGGCAAGGCGACCTCGGTACCAAGACCCCTACAAGGTACCAAGCCGGCATGACAGGCTCGGCAGCCAAGCAAGGCGACATGGTACCATGACCCCAAGGGGGTATCAAGCCGGCAAGACTGACTTGGTGGTCAGGCAACAGGGGGCCAAGCCAGGTACCAACTAAGAGAGTCATACAGAAACTAAGTCTGGATATCAAGCCAACAAGACGGACTTGATAGCCAGACATCAGGGTATCAAGCCAACAAGACAAGAAATTCGACTAAGGCATGGTGACTAGCTGAGGTGGCCACCCAACTATGGATGGATCGACCAGGATGCCGAGCTCAGCCCTTATGAGGCCATATGGAGACAAAGTCCAAAGACGGGCTTGGTAGCACCTTCACGGGGTACCAAACCGGCAGGGTGCAACTTACCACTTGACGAGGCTACAAAAACTAAGTATGGAGACCAAGCCACCAGGACTGGCTTGGTAGCAAGGGGTGTCAAGTTGATTACATGGGCTTGGTGGCATGCCAGAAGGTATCAAGCCGAGGAGACGGCTTGGTAACAACCAACAAGTTAATGAAGAGGACTTGGTGTCATGAGGTGGTAGCGGACTCAGGAGCGGGGAGTCATCAAGCAGTCGAGGGTGAAATCAAGACCTCATCATGGTTCATAGAGGCTAAGGCAAGAGCCTCAACCCTATCCAGTCATGACAAGGTGACAAGGATCAACAACAACCCGACCCGACATCAAGGCCATCAAGTACCCACCAGCCCAAGACGGGAAAAGGGCCCCCAAGGTGACGGTTACCAACTAGTCACCAAGGCGGCGACAAGGACCCTGAGGCTGTTTGGAGCAACAAGCCAGCTAGCGGTTACAAAGGTAGTTACCAAGGCAGTTACACTCGATGTCTATAAATAGGAGAAACTAAAATTGTAAAAGAGTTCCACAACCAAACATTTGACGCACAATGTCAAAATTTATCTTCTCCCTGCAAATCAGTTTTTAGTTTTTTTGGAGCTCTCACTGAACCTCCATAGGATTAGAAGTAATTTAACTTAGTTTTATCAGCCATCAAAATCATCAAACACCCTCGTTCGAACATTGTTCGGAGAGGTGTGAATCGTGTTATTAATCGTTGTTCAAGAAGTCAAGGTGCATTTATTGAGTTCAAACACAAGATTTTCCTCGCCGGAAAACAGGTACTATATTTAAACTCCAGCTTCTAACCATAGTATGACTCATATGATATGTTGGATATATCTCGATGAAGCATAATCATCAAAAGTTGCTTTTACAGTATTTGAACTTAGAGCTAAAGGTTAAAAAAATAGGGTCTAATATTCACTCATTCGAGTTTAGTGTCTAGGATTCACTCATTCGAAAATCAGGGTTTAAGAGTTAGAGAATAGTCTAAGATTCTTCAGTGATCAAGTATATCTTCAATTAATAACATTTATTGTTCGACGATTAGAAAAATAATCAAAATTGATAGATATTGGTGTATATTATATTAGATAGCGAACTGAGTTTCTTGGTTTAAAATTTTTTATACAAGATCCTACATCGAGACTTGCACATCTCCTTTGAGGACATGAGTCAAAATTTGATAATTAAACGATTATTAGTTGGTTTGCCAAATGTTGATAACTGAAAACCTATGAACGTCTAACGAGTTCAGTTTCTGTTTGGCAAAATAACCTAGATAATTTTTCTTTTTGTTAAATGGTTTCAGTTCAGTTAATAGCGAAACAACACCCCTAGCACCAAACAAGCCTCGTGTGTAATCAATGACTGATGATAGGTTCCAAACAAAGAAAACTACGTGTAGATATTAACACTCAAAAAGCAGCTGATCGGAATATATGGGAGATCATATCATCATGATGAAGCATCTCGTCCTCACGTCAAGTAGAGGTCTCCTGAACCACAGTTTTCTCTCATTCTTATACCCTCCATTTTCAACGTACGCTTTTGCCCTTTCCTTTCGACCATTCACAAAACACAATGCGATTACACGTCGGCCATGCATGGCTGGCGTCGACGTACGTGTCATGCTGAAGTGTCAGTAGGGAAGCTGAGTTGGCCCTAGAACCACGGATCCCCCACCCATCCAGCTCCCTCCAGCAACAGGTGAAACCCTTGCCCATCACGTGTTCGACCTATGTCCCCAATGAGACTCCCCTCTATATATTCCCGACCCTTCTCTTCCCCACAAATTCCATCAACAAACAAGCACAGTCCAGAAGCAAGAACTCTATACCCATATTACAGTTTTTTTTTTTTTTTTTTTTGCCATCTTCTTCTTCTTATTATTCTAGAAAGCATGTCTTCCTTGTCCAAGCTGATGGACATTCCCATGCTGCTGGTCCATGAGAGTGCTAGTGGAGAGGACAAGCCGTACGGTTGTTACCGCTATCATTATGCGCAGCCTGCTGCCATAGAAGGCGACGCCGATGATGATGATGACGACGACGATGATTATGATAAGATCGCGCCCGCTGCTTAATGGGTCGAGTTGGTCGAAGGTTCAGTCAGTTTTGATGAAGGGTACTTTCATTGGGCTAGAGTGGGGAGTGCTTAATTACTAAGTAAGTAAGTAGGTTACTATCAAAGTGAAGGTAATTAGTGGAGTGGGTGGATTAATTAAGAACTTGGGGTGGGAATGATATGACATGGGCATGCAAATATTGCATGGCCATGGGGTTTTTGGGTGGACTATATGACGAGGGTCAAAGCTAGCTAGCTGCTGTGTTTAATAAATCGTGTTAGCCTGTTAGGATTAATATATTTGGGAGGATTGTGGTGACAATGATGAGGGATGGAATCATGATGTAATGTATGTTATCTCCTGATCTATTATATTATTAAACTAATCTCGGTTGAAGTATGTGTTATAGAAACCTGTCTTTTGGAATTATTTATCCTCTTATGATTTGGATTATTTAATTATGTTTTGATGTTATTTTGAAATAATTTGTGAATTTTGGGATATTTTGTATATATATGGTTGGTGCCAAATCACTGATAAACAATCTGAGGGATCTAGACCCCAATCAAATCAACTAGTAATTCGAAATCAAAACAGGTACTGCATGCTATAAAGTGTTCTCCTGGTGTTAAGCTATCATCCAAATTTTTGGTAACACGCAAATTTTGGTCTCTACACTAGTCTCGAATTAGTACAAGGTGAGGTCACACGAAGTGAATGATATACATCTGGGGATCCTGATGAATAAATTAGGACATAATATAAATATGTATAGATTATGGCTAAGTGTAAATTGAGGGTATGATTATCCTATTTATAAATTGGAGAGTGTGAATGTGTGGAAACCGATGAAGATTGTATGTCTATCAAGGTTGAATGTGTATACAAAATGGCATAGCACTAGCTAGCTAGAGGTGTATTTTGTATATACATATATGTATGTGTAGAAATAAAGGGGGTGTATAAATATACAGTGTATGATGAATATGCAAAACATTAGGAAATGCATGTATATAGAATATCCATGAATACATATAAGCAATGGCATGATACTGATAGAATGCATATAACTTAAGTTATGAATGCATGTATGATGTAACTATAAACAAGGGCCTTAAATGAAGTGTAAATTAACTATGTCATGAATTATATATAACTTGGGGATTTGTACGTATTCGGACATGAATGTGTATGAAATGTGGGCAACGGACGGGACCGGTTACCCGTCCCGTTTGAAACGGGTACCCAATCCCATTTGAAGAGAAAACTCCATCCCATATCTCAAATTCATACGAGTTAACGGGTACCCATTACCCGTACGGGATGGATAACGGGTACCCGTGGGTACCCATAATAATTAAGCTACAATAATGAAGCTAGGTGGCTTGTGGCCATAGATGATGGAGCAGTGAGATTCTAGTTCTACTCAACTGCTTACCTAAATCACCTCATCCATAGTGATATCCTACCTCGTAAAATTTGTTTGGGAGTCATATGTTGAGATTTGCAACTATTTTAATTACCCATAACCCAAAACAAATCACAAAACATACATGCCTGCTGCTGCTTAATTACCTATCCAGAAGAAAGTTGAATCATTCATTAATCATCTTATCATTTCACTTCCTTGCAATACAGACGTACATACTTGAGTCATTTTTAAAGAAAAAGGTTTATAACTAATCACCAAATGAAGTTATGGAATCCGTAATATCCAAACTACCCGTACTACCCGCCCACTCTTCATTTGCTGGCTACGTACTAAGTGTTAAGCTATCTTTATTTGCTGCTGCCCTCTTCAAATTCTTCCTTCATGCCTTCATCTTTCCTTCATTAAACCCATTTCAATTGTAATCAATACGCCGTTTCAAACTACACAATCTTTCCCTTGAATGTACAGAAAATAAACAAACCCACATCAATTTCTTTTTTTTTTTTTAACTCAACGCACATCAATTTCAACGACTAAACCACCAACCGTTTGGCAAGGATTCCATAACTGCATTTGGTGATTAGTTATGGACCGTTCTGGCTACGTACTATAAGTTTAATAAGCTTATTAACCTTATCTTTCATTACTACTTTGGAGAGATGGCGGGTATTATGGGTACCCGTAATACCCAAACGGGTATTAACGGGTAATCCGTGGGTACACGTTGTTGAATTTCTTGATCCAAAGTCTCATCCCGTATAAAAAATTACGGATATTTGGGTACCCGTAACCCTAAAAAAAACGGGACGGGTATGGGTATACCCAAATACCCGTTTCCCGTTGCCCACCCCTAATATGAATCAGTGACAGAGCAGCTTTGAGTCCAGGGGTTATTGCATCTTTCAACTTTCAAATGTAGTTAAAAATGTATGTGAAATTTGTTACAAATTTGAAAAATAGTTTGTAAGGTTCTAGCCTCTCTCTTCCTAATTATCATAGTTCAAATCCATCAAACTTAGCTTATGTAGTCCTCGTTTAGATTTAGGTGTAGCCAGGAAATCGTCGAGGTGAAGTGTGTAAGTTTTATTTATTTATTTATTAATACCAATAATTTTTAAAGTAAGTTTTCCTCTTGTGAATACATGTATTTACTTGAAATTATACCTGAACGATAAGTACTTTCAATTTCTTTCTTTTTTAAATGGGGTCCAATAACCCCACGACCTCTAAATGTGGGCATGTGGCTCTCCAATGTCTAGATTTCTCACTCCATCACTAAATTATGATATGTACAAGCTAAGTCGGAAATACATGAATGTGTGGAAATTATCTTTTGGCAAGGAAGTTTAGAAACTATTTGTGAATGTGTATAAAGATTAAAGACCATGAAACAACAACAATTACCACAATTTATCTTTCTTTATCAGGACGGGAATCTACTTTCTCTCTCCCCCTTTCTTTTTCTCCTCCTTCTCTCTTTAGTTTCCACTTCCTAGATCCAGAATTCGGATGGGGCTGCCGTCGGCTTCCTATTTGGACCGGCGGTAGCCCCCATTTCCCTATTTTTTCTTGTGATTCCGGCTCATCTTGCTTCGTCGGGTTGCTTCTTCTTCCTCGATTACATTTTTCTTTTTTTTTTCACAACTCTTTCTATTGTTGTCTGCTATGTTTCTCTGCATATTTCTTCCTTCATTTCGGATCTTCTTCCACCATTGTGGTGATGCTTATCTTGTCTCCATACATAGATGCTTTTGCTGCCCACCAAGCTGGATTTTTCCAGATCTGTGTGGATGGCTCGGTAGGTGTTTGAGGGGGCCGATCTAATCATCGGTTCACTTGCTCCTCTTTGGTTTGTCATCTACCTCCATATGCTTCATCCATAAATGGGGATGATTCGGAGATGCTTGGACCTCTGCTGCCTTGGTTGAAGTTTCAGGGAGCTTGTGAGCAGGGAAGTCATTCTCGAAGTTGGATTTCTGTCAGTTTTCTTAGATCGATGGTGGATCGGCTGCCATTTTTCTGTCCGAGACCCGGGATTGCGTCTCTGTTTGCTTGTTTGTGCAGGTAAATCTCGGTGCTTGTTCTGGGTTAGGTTCTCCCCGGCGCGTTTTGTTTCCTTCTGCTTCTTCCATGTGCTTCGGCCTTCAGATGAAGACGTGGGTAGTTATTGCCGGTTATCTGCCTCCCCCACTGTTTTCCCCGATGAAGGTCCGTGCGGCGGCATGGAGATGAAGGAGGCGTTGTTGCTGTGGTGAGGATACTGGCGGCATCCAGCTTCTTGGGTGAACGGGCCGCTGAATTAGGGTTACTAAGGTGGGCTTGTCGATGTGTTTGGACCAGGATTGGGCTTTTCGGGTTTGGGCTGTGTTTGTCCACTTTTAGGTTAATCATGTTCAGTTGGCTTTTCTTCCTTCCTTTCGGTGTTTTTTTTAACTCTATACAGCGTGTTTCGTATGAATGAAACGACCAACCATCTTTCAAAAAAAAAAAAAAAAACAATGACCACAATAAAGGTAACCTATCTTTTATAACAATGTCGATTACTTTTCCTACGATAGGAACAATGCCTCATTAACTTACTTCAAGCCTCGTGTTATCAGAAAAAACTTCTAAGGGCTATTTTGGCATAATGTACATTTTGAAGAAGCAGTTTCTATCTCTAACTTTTATAGAAATACTTTTCAAAAAAACATTTGAGTATTTGGCTGAAAAATTATTAGAATTGCTTTTTAATATGAGAGGTTGTATAAAATGACTATAAATGACTTATATTATAATCTATAAAATAATTCTAAACAATAAATAGTAGTCAAAATGGATCTTGTTATATTTCTTTTATATTAAATAATATAATTTATTTTATTTTTCAAAATGATATAAATGAAAGTAAATTATATTTTCTTAAATAAAATTAAAATATGATAAGGATATTCTTATATTTTCAGAAGCATATTTTGGCTTACAAAACTGAGCTCTTAGAGGTGTTTGGCCCTGCTTCAGCTTTCGAAACCGAAAAACACTTCTAAAAGTCGACCCAAATATAAACCAAGTACCGTAACAACCTACCTTTAATAATCTACACAATTAATAAAAAGAAAATGGGGAAACATGAACCCCATTTTAAATTTCCTGCATCCATAGCGAAAGTAGGAAGTGTAGATTCGTCTTCACAATCATTTATTATTTTCTTATTTACATGAAAAAATACATCAATAATGTGATTTGAACCGTGGTCTCATCGAACAAACATAAGAAACACAACCAATTACACTAAGCAAATTTGTTAAATCATTTTTGTTGATGCCAAGCTAAAATAGCCGACCTCGAACGTTGTAGAGTCCGGAGAATGTGACCTTTTGATTGTCGTTGGATTCCAGCTCTCGAGATGAATACCTGCAAAAAAGGACCTGCCGGTTGTGGTCCGCTTGGACCTTCTCCAAAGCTCAAATCCGTACTTGCGAATAACCGGGAGCGGCGTATAGAGTCGGCTCTAGGGAGAAAGAAAGAGAAATTTTGGGGTTGGAAGTTGCCAATTCGCCGATGCGAACATGAAGGGGTAGAATTCCAAGTACTGGGACGTGGTTGCCAGAGAAGCCTAAAAGAAAGACAGTGGAAGGTTGACACCGATCCAAACGAAAACCAAATGAGCAAAAAGCAGGGTAAAAAAGTAGGTCGGTTGAGCTCACTCCGTCAATGAGAACTTGTTTTACTATGTAGTTGGCATGGTAGCCTTAATCACCAGAGGGTCATCATGGGGATATTCGATATCCTCGAGATCTCGGGAATAAAAAATGATAGGATTTTGATCTGAGATAGTGGAGGTGGAGCCAACCAAAGTTCGAGCATACGTCTTACGAGAGGTGGACAATTCCTGTCGTAGTCCAGTTCCTCCATGTATGGCTGGGACGACACCTAACATAGGTCCACTTCCTTGTGGAGCTTTTCCTTTGTCCGATGACAAAGATTGTTGGATTGAGCCTTTGGAGCTTTGGATGAACAACTTAAGTTCCCCATTTTGAATCAGTCCCTCGATGGATCTTCCCAACCTTTTGCATTCCTCAGTGTCATGCCCGTATCCCCGATGAAAGTCACAAAATTGGTTCTTTCCTTTTCTTGGTTTTATGCGACCCCGAGGTGGCCATGTCACCGGAAGCTTTATATCTTGAATGACCTGGAGAACAGTCCTCCGTGGATTGTTGAGTGGGGTAAAATTTTGGCCTGAATTGAATGACCCATCCCTTCTGCGGTCATCTATTTGAGCTTTGGGCATGTTATCCAAAGTTGGGCGGGGCGTTGTAAAGTTTCTCGGTTTGACGGAGGAAAATCCCTCCTACACTTTGACACAACATAGGATGAATCTTGTAAAGCTTCTTATAGACCGATGTACTTCATGACCGGCTCTTGTAGCTAAAACATACTCCGAGGTGGTTTCTTGATGAGGGAAGCCCGGAGAAGACTGTTTGTTGTTCCTCGTGTCAGCGTTTTGACAATTACTTCAACAGAGAGGGAAGTGACGCCTATAGCCAAGGTGTTGTACCTAGCATAATAGGCTTTTAAATCCTCACCCTCTCGTTGCTTGGTATTCATGAGCTAATTAATGCTCACTGCTTGTCGCTTTTGGGCATAAAACTTGCACCGAAATAGTGTGGAAAATTCGGCGAAGTTGTTAATGATAACATTGCGAAGCTGAGAGTACCATCGACGAGCGTCTCCTCCAAGAGTGGCGGGAAATATTTTACACATGGTGGCATCAGAGGCACCAATAAGCGGCATCAAAATCTCAAAGGAACTGAGATGATCTTCTGGGTCGGTGGTGCCATTGTACTTCGGAAGGTTGGGTATATGGATGTTTCCCGGGTATGGCTTATTTAGAATGGCCAAGGCCAGGGGACGACCGGTACTTGGTTGAGAAAACTTCCCCGCAGGAGGAATTTCTTCGAGGTGAGGAACAATTGGGGAGACATCCCGGGCTGCTACTTTAGTTGCAGTCGGTATGCCATTATGATTATCGTTGGAGGATCCAGGGACTTCCGTACTCCCGTAGAAAGTTGGTAGAGTAACCGGTGGTGGTTGTGGAGCCTCCATTGCAGACCGAATCTGAGCACGAAGTTGCTCAATTTCAGCCTGCAAATCTTCAACCCTTTAGGATGGCAAAGTTTGCTCAGGGTTTCGAGTTGAACCTTGACCGATCTCAACATGCAGTTGCAATCCGTTGTATCCATCTCGACTGGTTGAATTGCCAATCTATAGGTAGTAATCTCACCGAACCCCACGGTGGGCCTCAATTGTTGATGTCAAGCTAAAATAGCCGACCTCGAACGTTGTAGAGTCCGGAGAGCGTTGACCTTTTGATTGTCGTTGGATTCCAGCTCTCGAGATGAATACCTGTAAAAAAAGGACCCGCCGGTTGTGGTCGGCTGGGACCTTCTCCAAAGCTCAAGTCAGTACTTGGGAATAACCGGGAGCGGCGTATAGAGCCGGCTCTAAGGAGAAAGAAAGATAAATTTTGGGGTTGGAAGTTGCCAATTCGCCGAGAAGAAGTTGGTTGGGAATTCCCCTTTTCCTATCTCGTTCAGAGAAAATGAGTTTCCTGGAATTGAGATGGATTGCCGAGGAAACAGAAATGAATGACCTATTTATAGGCGCATCCTGCTCCTGACGGGGTGGCGTATTATAAATAACGAATAATATAATTAATTGAATTGCCACTACATCTAAGGGTTGAGAAACTTACTTTTGCTATGAACATACACATCCGCAATATGTTTCACATGTAAAACATATAAACAGAATTAATAGTGGAATATGGTTATTTGAGGAAATGCATTTTTCCATCTCATTATTGACCACGTGTAAGCAAAGTGGAATGGGGTTTTGACATTTACCATCTCATTCACTCACGTGTGGCTACCTAGGCTCAGTTGGGTTCCATAAAACATCTACCAACTAAGTAAGCTAAATAGCTCTTACAAATGGAAAGGGAAAGTGATGGGGTGTTAACTTTTGTGAGCTTGTGTATATGGATTGGTTATTGTTTTGTTGGATAGTGTAAGGTTTATGACACAAAAGGAAGAGCTTGTCATATCCCTTCCTTATGGTCTACGTGTGAGAGAAGGGGTTTGTTTGGTTGAGAAGTGATGAAAGTGACCTTCTCATTAGGCCCACGTGTAAGATGCAAGAGCTAAATGGCTCAAAAAACTATTTGAAAGAGACAAAAAAAAACATCTCTCACAATCAACAAATAGGGACCACGTGGATGAGAGGAGAGTCAAATCATTTTCTTTCTGCGCATTTCCTTCTTCCCATCAACCTATATGAGGGACCACGTGGAGGGATTATTTTGACCCCCTTTTTATTCATGTGTGCATGTAAAATAGATGGTGGGTGGTAAAAATCTCCAATATTCATCCACCTAAGCAAGCCTATATCCACCCAAGCAAGCCTATGTGTATGAGGTGTTGATTTAATGAGTTGCCATCACACCATGACATGAGAAATGGGAGAGCATATTAACTGACACCTTGCTTATTTTTCCACGTGGAGCGAAGGGGAAATGGGAGAGAAGTTGTTATTGGTGGCTAGATGGGGAAGGAAGAGGGCAATGGTTCCATCAATTTAAAACTAAAACATACATGAAGCTTAAATTTGAAAAATCATAGAACTTTTTCACCATGGTTACTAGGTTAGCTAACCCACTAACTCTCCATGAAATATTTTTTATTGGTATTTGATACTCTCTGATTTGATATTTTGTTTATTCTAATATGAGTTTAATAATTATTTCATTTCATTTATCTTATAAAAGGAAGACCCAAATGTCATAGGTTCAAAGGTTCAACATCAAGGAGAATCGAAAAAGTTAGAGTTTCGAAAATTGCGGAGCCAGGAAATCGTATCTAGGGTTTGCCTGTGATCGCAAGCCAACGCTGAATGTCGACGGTAGCTACGCTGGCTGGTTCCCACACCTTGGGGAGGCCAAGCCCGCTGACCCCATAGCGGGTGTGAGACGCCCACCAGAAGTGACCTCATCCTCGGACAACAAGAAGGCAAAAGAAGCCCAACATCCAAAAAAACAAGGTATGAGCGATTGACCTATCAAGGGAAGAGCATGAGATGGAAGACGTGACGGTTGAGGATGTCACGGAGGAAGAGATGAATAATGGTGACCAAGAGTTTCGAAAGGAGACAACAAATATGTACTCGCAACCCTCGCAACCAAAGAAACCGGTGGCGTGGGGAGAAGGGAAAAAGAAACTCTTTAGTGAAACCCTAAAGGAAACTATTTGGTATGTGGTGGACTCAGATTCAGAGGACATCGTCGAAGTAATATGTGAAGATGACAATGAAGAGATGGACGTTATCTCGGAAAACCCTCAAAAGTCGATTATCCCTTTCTCGACAATAGAGCTGCAAAAATACAGACGTGAGTGGCAGTCGGCTATTGTTGTGAAGGTACTGGGACGAACATTCTTGTACCTTGTTGTTGTGAGAAGGCTTAACATGTTATAGGCAAAGACGAGAATAATTCAAGTCACGAGCAGGTCATATGGCTGCTACTTCATCAGATTTACCAGCAAGCAGGACTATGAGCATGCACTAACCGGGGGACCCTGGATGCTCGGAGATGATTACATAACGACGCAGCAATGGAAAAAGGATTTTGTCCCAAGAAAGACTGAAATAGTAGCTACGCTTGCATGGCTCCAATTACCTGACTTACCGATCGAATTCTATCATCCCGAAGCGGTCACGAGGATTGCATCTTATGTGGGGAAACTAGTTAGGCTTGATAGAGCAATGAAACTGGGAGCAAGAGGGAAGTATGCTCGAGTGTGTGTGGAAGTCGATCTTTCCAAGCCTCTTCTCGTGCAATTCAAAATTTTGGGCAAAGAGTACGATATTCAATGGGAAGGACTAACAAACATTTGCTTTGAGTGTGGAAAGTAAGGTCATCAAAAGGCAAATTGCCCATCACTTCATACGCTCGAGGAAGTAAAAGAAACGGAGGGTGCAATGGGGGAATCTTTGCTCAAACACTCCACTCCGTATGGAGAATGGATTGTTGCTACTAGAAGACAAAGGAGACCTAGAAGGAACGTTCAGATCCCTCATGCATGTAAAACGGGACAAGGAAGCCTAGAGAGATGGGCGATGCAATCTGGACCTCGTTTTGAAGTTCTTGTTGAAGAAGGTGTCGCCGAATCTATGGAGACGAAGAATCAATCCCGACGGGAGGCCCCGAGAGTCACATGTGATGATATGATCTCAATTTGGGGTTTCAAACGATTGGAATTGATCGATCATAGAGGCAAGCTATGCAAAATTAAGAAATTTGATTTTTGTCTAAGTGTTTATGACTATTTCAGGTACTCACTTTGGACGAGCATAAGTCTCCATTGGTGTGATAGAAACTTGAGTTCTTTGGTTGGTGTTGGACAAGAAGAGCTGCTAAATCAATCAGTATGCTTTGGAGCTCAAGGAGAAGTCAAGAGGCTGGGTTTCCAAGGTGATCAAAATGCTAGCTCGACACTAGAGGAACTGCCAGATTTTTCTAAGTATGGAAGCCGTGTTGTGAAGGGATCTTTGAGGCTCGGGTTGAGGAAGATGGGAATGCGTCGAGCCTCCACATTCACACCACACGAAAGCAGGTTTCTTCTAATTTATCGACAAGGTGTTGGCTGATCAAGATGATGTCTACAAGGGCTCGAACGAGATGGCTAAAGATCGCTTCGAGACTGAAGATGCTGCCAGGAAGCATAAGTAATCCGAATCCTAGTCGGATTAGGATTAGTATACAGTTTAGCTTAATTAGTTTCCCCGTCTTGCTTTGATTCCTTTTCCAAGTAGAATTGTAATTGAACTTAATTAAACGTTGTTAGGAGTTGCTAGGTCTATTTAGTGGAGTTGATTCGTTGTAATAGTTAGTTTTTGATCAATTGAATACAAACTAGAGCTTTGGTTCATCTCGCTAGTTGCGTGAGGAATTGAGTTGGATTGCTTGGTCGAGTCTAAGCAATCGTGAGCTTGTATCGATCGGTTCATCACCCTGATCGTGGCCAAGTATCGACCTATAGGTTTCGAGCCTTTTTCCCTTGTGAAAGTTGCACGAAAACTTCCCATCCAAATCACAAACCCCCTGTTTTTGTGTAAGTTCTTGATTGAGATATCAATTCGAGGTTATTGACCTCTTGACTGCGCTGCTTTTATCCTAAACCATGCCTTGGGGTTTATCAAGTGGTATCAGAGCCTGGTTCAAGCATAGTGGACAAGACGACGGAATCTGGTGCTGAATCAACGCGTTGGACCCGATCAAAAGGTCCCGTCTCCAGTGACCCTGCTTATCAACAGCGAGAACCAGAGCAAGACAACGAGCTAAATCCTGAGACTCGGATCGACAATCGAACAATGGCGGGACAGCAGATTGACATACAAGAGCTGATGCGACAGTTCGACGAAAGATTCACCCAATTCCGACAGGAAATCGATCAGCGATTCGACGCGATTGCGCCGCGGGAAAACAGAGTACGCGAGGAAGAAGTTCGTGGCAATATAAACCCAGCATGCAACCCAGAGTTGCTGGGACGAATTGAAGAACTGGAACGTCGTCTCGTGGTGGCCGAACCTCATCCTGATCGCCAGCAGCGGGGACGACGCGATCATCACGACGCAGAGCCAGCAGTTCCACCGGGAATCAAGCTAGCCGTGCCGACGTTTCAGGGCACGATGAATGCTACAGCATATCTGGACTGGGAAAGGAAGATCGTTTTATTCTTCCAGTGCGAGCGATACACCGAGCAACAGAAAGTGGCCTTGGCCACCTTTGAATTTACTGATTATGCCGCGCAATGGTGGGAGAAGACACAGCTCCGACGTCGGCAAAATCTTCAGCCTGAAATCATGACATGGGCAGACTTAAGGGGACTAATGAGGGATCGTTTCGTGCCCACTTACTTTCAGAGGGAGCTTCACGAAACTCTGCAAGCGATCCGGCAAGGTGGACGAAGCGTAGAGGAGTACTATCGAGAGCTGGAACTCCTCCTAATGCGAGCAGACGTCCGGGAAGATCGTGAAGCCACGATCGCGCGATTTCTTCACGGGCTGAACAAGGAAATCCGACAGGAGCTCGATCTACGAGCTTTTGTTGACCTGGAAGACGCTCTTCACCTGGCAATTAAGATCGAGAAGCAGCAGCGATCGTCCAGGAAGGTCACGCCGGGAAACAAGCCAGCAGCAGAGGCGAATGGTGAAGTAAACTCGCCGCAATTGCGAGTTGATCCTGGCAAGTTGCCATCCAGAAACGTTACTCCTACCTATGCTGAGCGATCTGGTGGTATACAGTGCTTCAAATGCCATGGACGCGGCCACAAGGCCAATCAATGTCCTAATTTAAAAACATTGGTGATCAGAGACGGTGCATATCTCACTGACGACGAGCAATCTGAGTCCAGCGAGGAGGAGAAGGTCGATGAGAAGATTGAAATGGAAGCTCCTGCACCTGGGAATCTTCTGGGAGTCAGCAGAAGGGCTCTAACCATCGCAAATGAACCCGATTTCAGCCAACGAGACAACTTGTTTCATTCCCGTTGCCTGGTTCAAGGTAAGGTTCTGTCGGTAATCATCGATGGCGGGAGTTGTACAAACGTCATCAGTCAAGATGCTGTAAACAAACTGGGATTGAGCACAATTCGACACCCTGAGCCTTACAATTTACATTGGTTGAATGACTACGGAGCGATTCGAGTGACGAAGCGGGCTAAAGTGAACTTCGAAATTGGTAGGTATAAGGATGAGCTCGAATTAGATGTGGCACCGATGCAAGCTGCCCATATACTGCTCGGAAGACCTTGGCAATTCGACAGGGGAGTTTGCCATTATGGAGATACCAACCACTACACAGTTCGTCATCTGGGTAAGCAGTATACACTTAAACCAATGTCGCCGGAAGAAGTTAGGGATGATCGGCGGCAGATGGAGGCTAATCAGCGACGATCAAGGAAGGACGCTCTTGGAGAAGAACCTGCAGACCCTCGCGGAAGCAACAACGTGCTTCGTAAGCTGATGCTTACGGGGTACAAGAAGTTCAGGGCTCCTCGTCGGCGACGACCCTGTCCAACGTCGGCAAAACAGAGCAGGAGAGAGGTGGAATTGGGTGGGGCGATCCGTGAAGAGGCGAGCCTCGCCGAAACTGAGGATACGTTCCAAATCTCCCCAGGAAGCTTGACGACGCCTTCAATTGGGACGAAATTACCTGAATCACTAGAACCAATTCGACCCAAAAGTGCTCTGGAAACGGCACAATGCGAAGAAAAATCGAGCTTATTGGGTGGACTCATTGGCGACGATTCGACCCAAACGGTTGATGCAGAACCCATCATCATTGACCCAGGAAGCTGTACGAATGAATCAATTCGACTGGAGGTGCTTGAATTCGAAACCCCCAAATCTGACTTACCCTTCCTGGGTTCGACGAGTTCAAATGACGACAGTGGCGGGAAATTGGGAAGTCACGATTCAAAGGCAAACTCAATGATTCGAAGGGAAGCACCGGTCCAAACCCTCAATTCGAAGTCAGGCGAAGCTAATGGTGGCCATGAATTGAGTGGTAGATTACTGAAGGGAAAAGCCCCAATCTCGAGCCTGAAGAACACTGATGACGCTGGCCAGAATTGTTCGTTGAGGCTACCCTTTTCCGATTCGATTTGGGAACGATTCTGTGACGAATACGAGACACGGAAGGCCAAAGCTTTGAGGTCAAAGCTTTTTTATGGGGGAGGGACTGATATGATCTCAATTTGGGGTTTCAAACGATTGGAATTGATCGATCATAGAGGCAAGCTAGGCAAAGTTAAGAACTTTGATTTTTGTCTAAGTGTTTATGACTATTTCAGGTACTCACTTTGGACGAGCATAAGTCTCCATTGGTGTGATAGAAACTTGAGTTCTTTGGTTGGTGTTGGAAAAGAAGAGCTGCTAAATCAATCAGTATGCTTTGGAGCTCAAGGAGAAGTCGAGAGGCTGGGTTTCCAAGGTGATCAAAATGCTAGCTCGACACTGGAGGAACTGCCAGATTTTTCTAAGTATGGAAGCCGTGTTGGGAAGGGATCTTTGAGGCTCGGGTTGAGGAAGATGGGAATGCGTCGAGACTCCACATTCACACCACACGAAAGCAGGTTTCTTCTAATTTATCGACAAGGTGTTGGCTGATCAAGATGATGTCTACAAGGGCTCGAACGAGATGGCTAAAGATCGCTTCGAGACTGAAGATGCTGCCAGGAAGCATAAGTAATCAGAATCCTAGTCGGATTAGGATTAGTATACAGTTTAGCTTAATTAGTTTCCCCGTCTTGCTTTGATTCCTTTTCCAAGTAGAATTGTAATTGAACTTAATTAAACGTTGTTAGGAATTGCTAGGTCTATTTAAGTGGAGTTGATTCGTTGTAATAGTTAGTTTGTGATCAATTGAATACAAAGTGGAGCTTTGGTTCATCTCGCTAGTTGCGTGAGGAATTGAGTTGGATTGCTTGGTCGAGTCTAAGCAATCGTGAGCTTGTATCGATCGGTTCATCACCCTGATCGTGGCCAAGCATCGACCTATAGGTTTCGAGCCTCTTTCCCTTGTGAAAGTTGCACGAAAACTTCCCATCCAAATCACAAACCCCCCTGTTTTTGTGTAAGTTCTTGATTGAGATATCAATTCGAGGTTATTGACCTCTTGACTGCGCTGCTTTGATCCTAAACCCTGCCTTGGGGTTTATCAGGTCATAGAGAAAAAATTCAAAGCAAAATAAACACTCCAACAGTAAGGGGTACTAAAGAAATGTCACCACCAGTGAAGCAAGTTTGGGTGAAAAATCGAGGAGACTCACCGAAGGAAACCATGGACTCCGCGACAAAGAAAAATGAGAGTGCATCAAAAACTATAGTGAAAGCAACTAACCAGCAGAACTCCATTCCAAGTGTTGACCCTCTGCAAACAAGAACTACCAATTGTGAAGCATGGAACGTGAATGGGACATATGTAGCCCCCATTCCCCCAGCGTTCAGCGCCAAACAGTTATGGTGGAGGTTCCAATCCAGCCCACAATAAAGATGTCTTACACACCGCCATTATTACGAGAAACCAAATAAGTCAACAGGAGTCAACCTCTAAGAATGCAGCTGACACGACAGGGATTCTCCAACAGACTCCTACAGTGATAACCTAGCTTGTCCAAGGGTGACCCTACTTCCCAGTTTATATGGATTTAAACATTTTTGTCTGGAATTGCAGGGCAGCAGGAAGCGATCGCTTCCTAAAAGTGTTTAAGGAGTATCGAAGAAAGTACAACCCCCATATGGTGGAGGTAGTTGAGCCAAGAATCAGTGGAGCAAGAGCTCTTGTAGTAATCGATAGCATGGGATTCGATGAACACTTGTTAGTGGATGCAACAGGATTTTCAGGAGCAATATGGATGCTCTGGAATACATTAGTGGTGACCATCATAGAGAGTTCCATGATGTCTCAATGCCTCATGTGGATGTCTAGTTTTGTAACAGGAAATGGAACTTCACAGCGGTTTATGGAGCTCGGCTTTAGTACAGCGTCGAGAATTATGGTCTCAAATTCGTAGCATTGCAGCTAACCAAACATTACTGTGACTGCTCGCAGGGGAATTAAATGCTCTACTACATGCATCAGAGAAGATTGGGGTGCACAGTTTAATGCGAGTCGTGTTAGGGAGTTTCAGGATTGTATGTTGGATGCGGAGCTGACATTTTTGTTACATTCAGGGCCGCAATTCACTTGGTTGCGGACAGGGGGGAGGGAGAGGCTGGATTGTGGACTTTCAAATCAACGTTGCGCATATGAATACCCAGATACTGTCGTTCAGCACCTCCCAAGAATCAAGTCTAATCATAGACCCATTTTGATTAGAGTGAACCCTCTATTTCAGCCTGCGGGTCCTAAGCCTTATAAGTTTCTCGCAGCTTGGTTGACTCACGATGGATTTAAAGATATGGTGGCTTCAGCCTGGGGGAGAGGTTCGGATCTTCAAAGTTCAATCTCATCTTCACAAAAGAAGCCAACTGCTGGAGCAAGGATATTTTCGGTCACATTCTACGCCGTAAAAACACCCTATTAGTTTGAATTGAGAGATTCGAAGAAGCTAATGGGGGAGATTCAGAGGTTGAAACTTTGCATAAGCTATGGCAGGAGCTTGAGGAAGTGCTACTTTGGGAAGATTTTTTATGGTGCCAAAAATCCCTTCTCGAATGGATTACATCAGGGGACCATAACACTAATTACTTCCATGCTCGTGTCGTGAGACGTAGGAAAAGAAACAGAATATTGGCTCTTCAAGATGAGGGAGTGAATTGGATTGAGGAACCAATTAAGCTGCAAAATATGACGTGTACTCATTTTGCAGGTTTATTCACGGATGAAGGCATATCTACCAAACCCTTACCGACCAATTTTCCTGAGATTCCCGATGAGCTTTGGAGGCGTTTGGAAGTGAATTTCTCAGCCGAGGAGGTGCTGAATATAGTCAAGACGATGGGCCAATCGAAAGCTCCGGGCAAAGACGGTCTTAATCCCCTTTTCTATCAACACAGCTGGGAGGTGGTCGGCGCAAGAGTAGTGGAGTTTGCACAAAGCTGCTAGGACCTTCCCACCAGGATAAGCTCTGTTAACTGAAAGTCTGATCCCCAAGATCCCGAGATTGATTTTGATAGAACAATTTAGGACAATAAGCTTGTGCAATGTGATCTACAAAATCATTACTAAAAGTCTGGCAGAGAGAATCAAGCCGCTATCGCCTAGCTTGGTGGGTGAAACTCATACCAGTTTTGTTCCAGGACGACATATAACTGACAACATTTGTATTTTGCAGGAAGTGATACACTTAATGCGAGCAAAAAAGGGGAGAACAGTTTGGATGGAAATAAAAATTGATCTGGCTAAAGCATATGACATGATAAAATGGAGTTTTGTGAGAGAAACACTACAAGACACAGGAGCACCAGCTCCATTTGTTGAACTCACAATGCAGTGTCTCTCTACAGCAAAGATGCAAATTCAGTGGAATGGCGGGCTTACAGAGGAGTTCACACCATCGCGAGGGCTCCGTCAAGGGTGTCCAATCTTGCCTTATATTTTCACCTTATGCATGGAGTGCCTAAACCACTTAATCAAGGCTGTCGTGGAGGAAGGTGCATGGAAATCAATCAAACTGGCAATAAATGGTCCTGCTATTTCACATCTTTTTTTGCAGATGACCGCATCCTGTTTGGAGCAGATTCGGTGGAACAAGCAGTGGCAATTATTAAGTGTTCTGATGTATTTGGAGCTGCATCGGGGCGGCAACTCAGTAAGCCCAAGTCATGCGTTTTCTTCTCCGAGAATGTGGATAATATAACAAGACAGGAAGTATGCGAGACACTCGGCAGCCCAGAGGCTGCTAACTTGTGGAGGTACTTGGGAGTACTAGTGATACATGATCGGGTGTCTAAAAATACATTTACGATGTTGATCGACAGGATCGATGCGAGACTTGTCGGGTGGATATTAGCGAGCATGTCACTCACGTCGCATATCACACTTGTCCAATCAGTTCTATCATCGGTGCCCGCTTATATAATGCAAAAGACTTTGTTACCGGAAAGTGTTTGGGATTATATTGATCGAAAAATTAGGGCCTTTATATGGGGAAGTTCGGAGGTAGGCCGGAAGGAGCACCTCATCTCATTGATTGGGATACAGTTTGTCGACTAGGGGTGGGCAACGGAAAACGGGTATTTGGGTATACCTATACCCGTCCCATTTTTTAAGAGTTACGGGTACCCAAATACCCGTAATTTCTTTTACAGGATGAGATTTGGGATTAAGAAATTCTACAACGGGTACCCACGGGGTACCCGTGAATACACGTTTGGGTATTACGGGTACCCATAATACCCGCCCTCCTACTTTAATGGTTTCTTCTGCTGAACTTGGTCACGTCTCTATATCAATGGAGAGAGGATGTCATACAACCACTAATGAACTTGGTCACGTCTGTAATGAACTGATGCAAAAGGGAAGGGGATTCGATTCCATTGAGCGAGTAAATTAAAAGTTGCAAGCCAAAGTTTATAAGCTGGCCTGAAATAAAGAATAAAATAAAGACATTACTTTCAACTAACATGTGAATCAAACAAATAAACAACACACACATGGAAGAGGAAAATACACAACACACACATTGAACCTCTTCTGCTGCAAATGTTCCACAAAGTTTTTCAGCACCGAAACATGTGAGAAAAGTTCTAATTGACCTGTAATGAGTTCAATCAGTGTTGAATTTTTTTTTCTGTTGTGAGTATGGGTTGCCCGCGGGTACCCGTTATCCGTCCGGTACAGGTAATGGATACTCGTCAACTCATACGGGTTTGGAACATGGGATGGAGTTTCCTCTCCAAATGGAATTGGGTACCCATTTCAAACGGGACGAGTACCCAAACCCGTCCCGTTGCCCACCCCTATTGTCGACCGAAGGAAGAGGGTGGATGGGGGATCTGTATTGCAGCTAGGATGAACGAAATATTTATGCTAAAAATTGGCTTGAGATTATTATTTGAACTAGAGAGCTTATGGGAACGAGTAGTGAGATCTAAGTACATGAAGCATTCTGATGACGAATATACACTCAGGAGAATGGGTAGATTGTCGAACTTGTGGAGGGGAGTGCTAAGGGTGATCCATTTAATCCCAGAGGCTATGATGTGGAATGTTCAAATTGGACGAGAAACATTATTCTGGCAAGATCGATGGTTACAGGATGGTCCGCCATTAGAGGAATTTACAACGGGTCTGCCCTCGGAAGCTCGATCATTGAAAGTTGTTGAGTTAGTTCTGAACGGAAATTGGAATCTCCCGTACCTGCAGGGGTTCCTCTCCGATAGTATGGTGGAGTTGATACAACTTCATCAAGTCGCGGAAGTCATGGCCCAAGATATTGCCATATGGACACTCTCCCAATAGGCAATTTACTCTCAAGTCAGCCTATCAGCTAACAGATGTGGAAGATCGACCAGGGGGAGCCCATCCAATTTGGAAAGCTATCTGGAAATTCCTGCGACCCAAAGAATTCGGTCTTTCTTTTGGCTCCTCGCACATGACAGGCTATTAACAAATAGCGAGCGACATCAGAGGCATACCAGCACTACGCAAGCATGCCCGTCATGTGATGGAGAGGTGGAGAACATGATGCATGTTGTGCGAGACTGCCCTTTCGCTCGGGCAGTGTGGGCTGACTTGCTTAGCAATGAACCAGGTGAGATTTTTTTCAAAGAGGATTAATCAAGGTGGGCGTTGCACTACATTACTGGTCAGAGTGAGGAACTGCACCTACTCTATTTGTAGTTGTTTGCTGGTGGTTGTGGAACCATAGGAACACCCATGTATTTGAAAAGAAACTTAGCTTGTCGGGGAACATAAGAAACCAGGTTAATATCCTTGTGGAATAGGTCCTTTTGGTAGCAAAAAGTGACCCTTTTGTTGCGGGTGATGGAGGGAATAACAACGCCGTCAAGTGAAACGGAAGACTCAGCCACAAGGCTGGGTAGTGATTAATTCAGACGAGTCAGTTGTTAATAGGCATGCGGCTGCGGGCGGGGTGATATGGGGAGCTGATGGTCGGCTTCTGCATGCGTTTACTATGAACCTGGGCAAGTCTTTCGCAAATTTCACAGGACAGAGAGGCTTTTGACAGGTGATGGTACAGACGAATTCGCAAATTGCTATCCAACTTATCCGGGAAGCTATAGAGAGGCATCCCCACTTTTTGTTGGTTCAAGCTGCCCGTCATTTGCTAAATAGAGAGTGGGAAGTTCAGCTGAAGCATGTGTCCGAGAAGGCAATTTTGTAGATGATTATCTTGCTTCTATAGGCCACACTAAGCCTTTAGGCTTTCATAGTCTCTTAAGGTGCTGGATTCGCTCCTGAACTATTGGTTGTTTGTCGATTTGATTGGGGTGGAAACATCCCGTCTTTTTAATGGATAACGGTTGGGGTTCCCGTTTGCACCCCGATTTGCACAAGAAAAACAAATGTCATTGGTTCAAATATTGTATATCAAATTGCACCATTGAATGTGCAAAAGCGATGTAGAATTCTTAACATAGACTTAATTTTTATAACTACCATAAAGCAACTATATTTTTTATCACATAAGTTGTGGATGAATATGGGGCACATGTGTCTTTAAGAGAGGAGTAAATATGGAAAGATTGAGTGATGTTGGTTTGCCGAACACGGATGGAAAAGACACTACTAATGTAAATGGACCCAATTAGTACCCCGACCCACTAAACGCATCGTCGTCTCTCCAAACTTCCCATCTGATTTAACAACCGGCTAACCTCATCTATCTCTATTGTTAAGCCAGATAATTTCTAGAGGGGCAAATATGAAAAGGTTAAGTGTTGTTGGTTTGCCGAACGCGGATGAAAAAGACGCTACTAATGTAAACGGGCCAAATAGCTGCCCGGCCCACTAAACACTCAACCATCGCGCTTACTTTCGCTAGCTACACCTAATATAATATTGAAATAGGAAAGATATTTCCCACATTACAAAATCCTCATAACGAAAGTAGGAAGGATTGATTTGTCTTCATAGTCATTTATTATTTTCTTATTTACAGGAAAAAAATACATCAGTGATTGGATTTGATATGTGGTCCTTTGAAAAAAACAAGAAACATAACCAGTTACACTAAACAAATTTGCTTAATCTTTTTAAATTAAAAACATGCAGGAAGTTTATATCTGAAAAATCATAGGAACTTCTCACCATGGTTAGCTAACCCACAAACTCTTCTGTAAATATTCTTTTGGTATTTGATACTTCGATTTTCTTATTTTGATTATTTTAATTCGAGTTTATTAATTAATTTTATATATATTTTTATTAAAAGAGAATAATTTAAAATCGCAACCCTAACATCATTGGTGCAAATGTTGCATATCAAATTACAGTATTGAATGTGTAGAAGCGATGCATAATTCTTAACATAGACTTAAATTTTAGGGTTAATACAATTTAATATCCAAATCTTTCATTTTAAACAATATAATAGCCAAACCTTTTCGAAAACAATCTAATATCCAAATCGTCAACTTTCCGTCCGTTTGACCGTTAGTTGACACTTCAAAAAAGTACGAAGTACTACACTTCATCAATATCAATCGATATCTTCTCTGAAAACCACCAACATATCGTGGTTCCAAACCCGAGAAGTCCATGATTCCACCATGATGGTATAGAATATCTAAATATTCAGTCATCTGCAATGCCAAAACAAGAAAACAAAGTTGTATTGTGACAATTTCCCCTAAATAAAGCTTTTTTGAAGTGTCAACTAACGTTCAAACGGACGGAAAGTTGACGATTTGGATATTAGATTGTTTTCGAAAAGGTTTGGCTATTATATTGTTTAAAATGAAAGGTTTGGATATTAAATTGTATTTACCCTAAATTTTATAACTACCATAAAACAACAATATTTTTAACACAAAAGTTTTGAATGAATACGTATCACTTGTGTCTTTAAAAGAGAGGGAAAGGTTGAGTTTTCTTGTTTGGAGAGCTGATAGTGACTGGTGGGTTATTTAGTTTCTTTGATAGTAACTAGCAAGGAAACCCGCGCTCCGCGGCGGGGAGTTCGTATTGGAAAAATGTGGAGTTTGCTTTGGCAATTGACATATTTGTGTCCCCATGAGTAGATTGAGTAGAGAACATCCGATTTAATAAAAAACATATGTACAAATTTGTACATGTAGAAACTTTGCATTGGAATTAAACATTAGGTACATAATATTATTTTGTATTGCAAAGCGGGTGTTGCCATACTAAAACAGCAGTACATATTGGTTGCTGTCAAATTGATTAATTACTGTTTTGCATTGAATGTGATGTAAAAGAGTGTCATTTGGTGATGGTGGGGCAACTGAAAGTTATGTAAATGCTTGTTGGAAGTGGTGGAGATGTTGACATTGTCCCCTTAAAAATGCAGTATAAAAGTAGTGCTAATTAAGGAGCCAGAAGAGTTGGAAAGCATGATCACATGTTATGCAAGTACACACAAGAGTAGAGGCAATATGGTAGATAGGTGATAGCAAAAGTCTTGCATGTTAACATTTGTTCCCAGACTAATGAAGTAGAAGTTTTTTGTTCGGTAACATCTTAAGACACTTTTTATTTCACAGGTTGGGTATTTTTTCATGGACACCGTTAATCTATGCTGGTAAGAATCCACTGGCGTGGATGATGATGCTGCTGGGTGGGTGATCCGTGTCTGCGTTGCAGTTTGCTTGGGCTATTGTTGAAGCTGGTTGTGGCCGACTACAGAAAGGATAGTAAACTCCAGGGGGGTCTGAGGCAAATATCCAGGCTTAGGGAGTTGAACGCCAAATGAAAACCAACGTCCATTCATGGCAACAATTTCTGGAGGGAAATGTCCATGCTTTTGAGGGCAACGTGCTGATAGTTCGTCAGCAGCAACTCCAAGCAAATATTCAGCGGTTTTCCCAAGCATAAAGAAGCATGCGGAACCAGTAGTGTCTCCCACCGCTAAATGGATTTTGTGGTTGGAAAAATGTGTTAGAAATTAAGGGTTCAACTGATTTTGGAACTCGTAATGGGAAAAAACTGTTTGATGCTAAACTAACCAATTTTGGGTTTCATGAGGTATCAATTGGCCATGCTCTTCACACCAAAAATCAGCAGTACCTGGAAACTCCCTAGCTGTATTAGAACAAAATGCACATCCTAAGTAACACCATGGTCGTGAAGACTCTGTGGAGAAAATGTGGCGGAAATGGTCAGTGTAGTCTAATTATGGGATCAATTCGAGTTCAATTGTTATAAGTTAATTAATTAGAACCTACAAAAAAGGCTCTGTGGTTAGAAACAAATTTGCAACATCGGGTTCAACTCGCTTTAACTGGGTCGAGGGGATTGATGATAAAACTCGCCACAAAATCCAAAAACAGAAACCCAAAACATTTGCAAGGTCAACGCAACGAAAAATTTGCAAGGAAAGACCAATCAAACCCGTGTTGAATACGGTCGAATACAATTCGGTAACACAGGGTTCAACTCGCTTTAACCAGTTCGACATTAGGTCGAAAGGAATGGACATCGACTTAAGCTTGCAAAACTTGTTGAGCCAAAATTCGTCAACACCGGGTTCAACTTGCTTTAACCAGGTCGATGTAGGTCGAATACCGATTGGTTTGGGTTCAATATGGATTCAATTGTCATAAGTTAATTAATTAGAACCTTAATGTAAAGAACTCTTTCAAGTTTTGGTTAATTTAATAATTGAAGCATGAAAAATTCATTGTTGAGGCAAAATTCGTCAACATCGGGTTAAGCTTGCTTTAACCGGGTCAAAGTAGGTCGAATGTCAATTTATTTTGGTTCAATTTGGATTCAATTGTCATAAAAGAATTAATTAGCACCTTAATGCAAAAAATGCACCACAAACTTTGGTTAATTATAAAACTTAACCCCGTGTGATGGAACACTATGCAATAGTAACTTGGCTACTTGTTCTTTTATAGAGATAAAATAATAATAACTATGGAAACCGCGCTCCGCGGCGGGATTTCTAAGTTTGCCAACAAATTTAGCTACATGTTCTTATGTGTAAACTTATCAGTTGCATCCATTTATTCCAATTTGATAACAAATGTTGGACACATATGGTAATAATCTAGTGTAAGTTGCAAGAAAATTGCACTGGAAAGATGGTTACGTGGCTGAGCAATAATTCATTTATGTTTTGCTATGAAACGATAAGCTAACCAAAAATGCAATATCCAAATCGAGCTCTACTCGCAAGCTATATCACAAAGTAACATGGATAATGTGAATAGAATGCAGAGTCAGTGAAATCGACAAAACAAACTAAACAAAAATGATAAAAGTAAGACCTAAAGATAATCCTTCCCAAATGAAAGGACACCATTGTCAACTCAGATTTCAACTTTGCACAAACCAGATTCCAAAGACTAAATAAATCTAACAAAAAAACACATAATATAAATTATCTGTAAATAGGAAAAAATGAAATTGTAGCAGTCTAAAAAGTACTCAAATCCGTGGAATTTGAGTTTCCCCATTGAATCCTCATTGTTTCCTTGCTCCTATTCGCCATTCAATGACTTGTCATTCTTTCTTCTTTGGCTTCTTCTTTTGTATCGTCCCCTTCCTCATGAGAAAAGAACACTCATAAGCTATATTGGAAATTGATTTCCACTACTGATTCGTGAAAGAAAGACTGCTAGCTAAATTCAGAATGAGGTCAGTTTAGACCAGGTAAAAGAATGCATCATTGAAACCTCTAACAATCTCCCATCACAAGCATGCTAACACCATCTAACATTGCTACAAAAAACTCATTTCAATCTCGATCATTCATATCTATATGATATCCTAGATGCTTAAGGTTGCTAATACTCAGCAAGATAGGATGTTGGGTTCCAAATGGCTAAAAACAAACGAACAAAAATCTCGAGAACAAATCAAACAAAAGAGAGCATAAATTTGCTCCCCTTCGTCCTACCTATGTATTTTGTTTTAGACACTCTTTGATGAAACTGAGGCCGCAAACACTTCTATAATTAATTGGGGTAAATAGCATAAGAGAAAAGAGTTGTATCATCAAGTGGCACAGAGAAATAAAATCAAAACAACGGGGAATTTAGACACCACCGTCAATCATATTTAGCTAAATTTAAATCCAAGGCATGAAATCTATAATCTAATGAAACAAAACATACAAAGGTACATGTAAAATAAAAAAAGAGGATTGCTTTGATTGTAAAAAGTATTTGATCCAAAGCAACTGTTAGACTGCAAGTCAATCTTTTTTCTGAGTGGCTGCATAAGAAGCAGCTAAAAAACTCGAGAGTTTGGAATCGAAACACTACCTTGGGTTACAACATTTATGAAAACTGGGTAAATCAACTCTGCTCATGCATCTCAGATCCATTAACACCAAGGCTGCGCTCTGCTACTTAATTTGTTGAAGGCACCTGTAGCAGTAAATGGGACGTGTCAAATGGGATATTATAAGATTAGAATAAAACTTCTGAATAAGAAAGCGTGTATATAGGGAGAAAACAACACCAAATATTTGTACGCATAGACTGAAAGGTCGAACAATGTGTACAAATTGAGAACACCTTCAGGCTCAACTATCACACTTTCGGCCATTATTGAAGCGCGAAGAAAGAATATAATGAGGGGCATAAGAAACAAAATTCAAGCATAAGAAGAGCTCACCACTACTGGCTGCTTCGTTGTTCTTTTGGCAGCTTCCACGGGGAAGAGTAACAATAAGCTTAACACTATATATCCATGGAGGATGGAGACTTTGATGATGCAAAATCCCACCAATATCTTCCTCTGACCTAATGCACTTGACTCCAGCATTATCAGCTACCATTGATATCCTCGCAAACTGAGAATGGTAATAGCATAGAACAAAACAAACAACTGTGAAAACTGAGCAATACGAATGCAGGACCAAAGAAAATGAACAAAGCAGTACCGCCAGGGTTCATGTTCGCTCGCCGTTGATGGCCATCCCTCGTCTGCAAATTCTTTCTCCCCCCCTCACTTATTCTCTCTACTTGCTCAGTTGTCCCAAACCCGGCACGCCTTAACAAAGAACAGTGAGACATCAATGAACAGAATGGCAATAATTAAGTGATTCAAGAGATAAAGGATAATGGCACTTAGTTTTGCTATGCTTAAGTGACTTTAATAGTGCTTATGGTCTGTTTGCAGTGCATTGCTGAAAGTTAAAAAAAACATTCGTGTTCCGCTTCCTGAACATCTGTGGATAACCTATCGCCTACTGACAATATCAGAAACCCAAGAGGCAATTTTCATTGAGGCAGAACCCAAAACTGAAGAAGTGCACTCATGCAGGAGGGGAAGTGCTAAGTTAACATGTATTTGGTCATCATGCTTAGTAGGAATTTATCTGTACTACTATCTCTGGCAGTGATTGATGCTCACACTGACCCAATCGCATTGAGGCTATCAAGAAAATGAAAGAAACCAAGTTAACACCATTGACTAAAAACGAATTCAGTGTAATCAATTAACTTTAGCTAATAAAAGACACTTCACCAGTGGAAAGCTAACCGGCGTCGCAGAAATTGTGCACTTAACATAATTTAACCAATAAAAGACGAAAACCACAAAAGAACGACAAATAGTCCAGAAGCTGAAATCGATATGCATTTTGGAAAGCACATAGAACGAAAAGCACTTGCACCTTCAATTTCCTTGTGGAGCTGCTTATGATGCTTTGGCCTGAGATCTGAATTTAGTGTCCAAAATATCATGATTAAGTTCTACTGACACTTAGAGTGAATCAATGGATTCCCTGAGATTAAGACCATAATAACAAACAATGAAAGTTCCTATACCTCTTTAGTTTCTCCATAAAGCTCCACAGGGTACTGCTCGTTCTCTGTAAGCCTTCGAAATATCACCTCAACTCCAGCGTGATCTAGGAGAAATGCTCTTACTGATGGACTTCCTGGCTCTGGCACTATTCATGGCATTGCATTTCCTCGTTCTAACCTGACAATTCACATCTGAATCAGTAAAGTAGGCATATATAGGTAACATCATCTCCCTCCCATAATGATGTCTGCAGACTAAGATTTGCAGAGTTGCATAATAATTTTCAAAACAGTGCTCTTTTCTAACAGACAGTTATCAAGGAGAGAGTACACATCCATTACGTAAGATAACAGCAGAACAAACTTAATCCAACTTCACACAGGCACTGAACGATTGAGTAACAAACAAAATTATTATAAAGATAATCCAAGAGTATACATAGAAGATTTGGGGCGACTGCAAAGGCTAGAAGGGTTTCATATTTTCAAGAATGATTCCATATACTGAACGATTCCATGTGTGGTATAAGAACACAAACCTTGGTTCCAAATGGTAGTTTGGACTCTAATCAAAGTGGAGCTATCTCTTGTCTAAGCTGTTCTCCTTTAGTCTTTTTGAATCTTTCTTTTTCTCCGAACAAAGGCTAAAACCAAACAAACAAACAAACAAACTTTACAATGTAAACTGGCAACATTATGAAGGACATGGAGAAGATGGAATGGAATACAACCAGAAAGGTTATTAGAGAAGAGGGTCAAATACCCAGTAATAGATCAGGGTGAAGGCAAAACCCATCATACATCTTCCCTATCTTGTTTTCTTCCAGAGTCGTCTTCATTGAAAACATAAATACCCAACATTCAACAATCAGAGGCACAAATTCCAATCTTAAAACTGAAAGGAAAACTTGCAATACAAAATAGGATAAAAAAGATAGACGCACCTACAATAATATAATCTTCAAAAGCAACCAGATCAAACCCACATGGATTCCCATCATTTTCGTAGAAACATTTAACACCTCAACTCTTATTCGCCCGTCACCATCTTGATGATAGTCTTCCCACTTGTCACCATCCTGTGAAACCAAACACAGTATGAATCACGAGATGAGGAGGAAATTATATGACTTAGATGCAAAAGCGTAAATAAAGGAAAATTATATTACAATGGCCAAGCCAAATGAATATAAACTGCACAAAGCTATTGAGTTTAAGGAACACAATACAGAAAAACAGAATAGGCTCATCACAATAATCTCATGATTCTAAATAGTAAAGCACTCATTAAAGGTAAATGAGACTGTAAAAGGTCTAAAGCATTCAATGTAACGATAGAAAATGTATGGTTGCAATAAGGAATAAACTTGCAGGAAACTTAAAATTTTGAGGGCTTCAGAATTGCAAAGAAGAACAAACTAAAGGCAACCAAAACTATATGGATGCATGTTGGCTGATTTAAAGTAGCGTACAACATTAATCTCTATGTATAATCCAATCAATTGGAAACAATTAAAGCAAACAATGTTCCAAGTCCAATCATTAATTTGTATATTGTGGCTTCCTCACTGAAAACAACCAAACAAAAAGAGACTAAAGAAGTGAGGGGCTCCTCACCTGCAGCGGCTTAAGGTGATGTCGTGTTCTTCTTCTTCGTTAAGGTTCTAAAGAGAGAGTAGAGTTGGATCCATGAACTTGCTAAAATATCGGTCGCGGCTGTTGCTAATATTGCCTCTCGAGGCAACATAATCAAAATCATAGCTCTGCAGGAGAAGTTTTCCTCTCAGTTCCAGCTGCAGTTCAGCAAAAGAAAGGATCGTGAATAGATTCCCAGAACAGCTTAGCAGACCCCAAAAAAAGTTGTAACCATGGGATATTTCAGGTAAACTGAACAATGGTTTGACAAATCTGAAGCCACAAAATAGTTGGGTTAAGCATTTGCAATATAGTTGTATTGGGTTGGTTTCCTAACGGCACAACATTCACCATTATCCACCAAACAATGTTCACCAAGCTTACGTCAAATAGCAAAAAGGGTATTTAATCAACAAAGTAGGTTGCATTGACATTCAAGTAGTTCCAAGTAAAAGAAAATGCTAAAGCTTTAATATAACAAAAAGGAATCAACAAAACTAATTGAACACTTCACAGTTCCCCAATGTTAAGTACTTAGCTGTTACTCAATCTGGAAAGAAATCTAATATGACTGTTCTAACTGAACTCATAAAAGCACACGAACCCGCCTTTTACATCAGTCTCCATTCATAAATCACTGATAAAATACACCTAAATAAAAATTAGTGCACGGGGCAGCAACTAAAAATTCCTTATTTTCTAGATAGCATTACAAAATTGAATTCATATCAATAACATCAGATGGTGAAGCTAACCTAACTGACCATTTAAAAGGCAGGAATAGTTAAGATGATCGAGAACATAAACATGTTATTATATACAAAATCTAGATACATGGAAGGGGGCAATACCCGTCAAAGGAAACCCCAAGAAAGACTAAATGAATCACAAAAGAAAGGCAAAATATGGGAAACATAAAGAGAGGAAAAGGTATGGCTAAAGCACACCCCGATTCATGGAAAGAAGAAAAAGTTCTCAGCATACTCGAAGGACGATCAAATCAACTGTGAACATAAGACAAAGGAGAGAGAACATAAATGCATAGGTGGGATCATACCATTAAGGTACACTGAATAAGAACGTTCTCATGACGTTATAGAGATCTTCTGCGTCGTTAGCGCCACCAAGTGAGCAAGGCCGTATAGTAAAACAATCTGACCCACCTACGACCGGAAAGGCACAACAAATGTATTTTAGCTCTAAAAAATGGGTCAGATAATTGAGCATGCAGCAGGAGGGCAACTCATATATCCCATAAGGCGCCACTTCGTCACTATTAAGAGGGTAACTAATAGAAAATGCCAAAAAAATTAAAGCCAAGGTACTTTTTGAAACAGTACATACATGAACCTAGTTTTGGCAGGCCCTATTGACTAAGAAGGTTTCTACCCCTACATGTTTCTGAAATGACCCGAAACTTTATGCGAAGAAAGGAAGAAATCCAAAGCAATGACATTATGGAAAATGGAGACAAATTACAGCAGACTTACTCTCCACCGAGGAATTAAGATTTGGCAAATGGACAACTATGATATGAGAAGCATATAATTGCAAAGGGTTCCGGAGACCCAAATAAATTAGCTCACATACTTACTGAATTGCACAGAATAACTTAGAACATACAAAAGCAGGTTATTACTCCCCTAGTTTGTTCATTCCATTCTCCCATTGGACGATATCTTTTATTTATTAGGCTATTTCTCTGACTCCATCCCTTTTGAGCTTGCTGCTGAACTGCAGCATCACAGAAGTCCTGTAACATCAAACCTGTAGCATTAGATGGACGCATAGTTTTGATTTCATATTGCTTAGACCATGAAACGATATACAAAGTTCATGATTAAATGCAAATACACCAAGCGAGATTACACAGGAACTGAATCTCAGGATCTGATCAAGATAGGAACTTAATTGATAGGTAAGGAATGAAGGGAACTGATACCATAAAAATACATTGGATTTGCAAAGAGAAGTTTAAAATCAAAGAACAAAATTGCAGCAAAGTTTAACCTAAGTTCTATCAATTTACAACAAATAGGGCACAGGCTGAACAACAACATGAGTGCATGACCCTGAGGCCTTCAGGCGCATGATAGGCTGATAAGAACAACTCAACAACACACGACGATCAAGAGGGAAAATGAACACATTGGAGTTCAGTTGTGAAGAAATTTCGAAAGGTATTTGTCGCAAGAAATGCAGTATGTGTTTCCGTAGAACTGTACGGATAAATCAGCAAAGGACAACCCCCAAAAAGGAGTAAAATTGATTTGGCACATCAAATTTCTTAAGCAGGATCGAGTGAATTTCAGTAGAACAGAACAGTTGATGAAAAGGGCGTGGACATAACAAAAGAGTTTGCATTAAGGAGCTGACCTTGTCACTAAATTGCAAGCATAAGAGGGATCTGATCAGCTTGCTTGCTGTAGATTGGCCGTGTTTCTCTCTGAAGACATCTGCTGGCCTACACTCCTCCAATGGCTCAACTGACATTGGTTCCAGACCTGCAGAAGATCACCTACTCAACTGAGTACCTTCACATAGACCCTATGAACCCAACATAGGGAGCATGCAATCAAACACGGGAACAGGATAGCAAGTGCAAACAATTAGATACGGGAACAGAAAGTAAAAATCAAGAGAGCAACTTTGACTAATGAGACACAGTGCTCAAGTTAGGTTAGATATACAGTTTAAAGCAGGCAAAAGCTATAATTTCTAGACAGAACCAGTAAAATAAAGAGACATAGAAAGCGATTACCTTCAAGGGACAGTGTACGGTGTTGCCAGAGCAAAAACTCCTCTCATCTCTCTGTTACCCGTCATCCTCCCTGGCCACTAATGTTGTCTCCCCGTTGGCGCTTGACATTTCCATAGAAGGGGACTGAGGAGACCCACCCCAAGCCGACTTATCACTCCTCGGTTGGAAGGATGCAAAGGGAAAATATAGCTACACCTGCAATTCAAAAGAAAAAAATCATTCACTTTTCATCCCCTGTGATGGATTCATAGAAATATGCAAAATCAATGGCTAATATTGATGAGAACTTTAATGAAAATGCATTCTACTCAATTCCCCATATTTTTGCATCACCCTAGTTATATGACCGTATGCATGTAATGAAACAGAACCATACAACCTCAAGTTCTGAAATAATCAATCCCCAACACCTTTGTCCGTGTGATTTCCAAAGTCTGTGTCATTTAAGAACTCAAAAAATATACAACTCAGCCTACTGGAGACGCAAAACAGTATGCAAGAAGCTTTCAAGCTGTGATATCCCCCGCTAAAATGCATAGGTTCAGGGGAAAACAACAAAAATGAAAGAAATCCCCATTCTCCCCACGCCCCATAGCATGTTAATGGTGGCTCACCTGAAGGTCCATCCGAGTAAGAGAACCAACTCGACTTGATCTGTAAGGGAAACAAAACATAGGAATCTTAGCATAAAAGGATTTGGAGTCGAGGCTAGTCCGTGTTAAAACCAATAGAGTAAAAAGTATACTGTGTAGCGCGATAGTTGGAACTGATGACCAATTATAAACAAATTATTCAAGACCTCTAAACCATCTACGCAAAGAGAAGAAACCTAAACTAAAAACAGAAGAAATAGAGAGAGGAGATCACCAACACTGAAGCTTTCATGGTAGACATCTGCAGCTGCTTCCTCCTTCCCAACGATTATAGATATATATACTCATTGGTCATTGGACTTCTGCATTTGCTTCCTCCTTCTCCCTCAAGAATGTTCATCATTGACTTATTATTGCAATCTATGAATCCATCTAAGAAAATCAGCGTCTAAGCCATGACCAAAACCCTAAAAGTAACGAAAAAATGAACAGAATCAAAGGCAGAAACTCACAAGCTAAGCAAGCCGCCTGCTGACAATCCTTCTCCCCAAGCAAGTTCGCTGTTAGCATGTTTTTGTGGCCGATGAATCAACCGAGAAAAGCAGTAAGAGCTTGTGAGGAGAGAAAGACAATGACTGGAAGCTAATTTCGGGAAAACGAAAACCCATATGGCTGAAAACATACAGAACCACTCCACAGAAAGGAGTCATCAAGATTAAAAACAGAACCAAAACCCAAAAAGAACCTTACCCAAAGAGCAGTGGGTAGCCCTCATTGGCTCTGCTGCCTTTGGAAATCTACATTGGCAGCAGCTCCTCCATTATCCTGGCTAGTATCCTAATTCGAAAAGCCAAAAATAATAATTCCAATTAGATTAGCAAGAAAGCACTCCATAAAAATCTAAACATGTCAAAACCGAAAAAGGAAATAAATCCACAAAAACAACTTACCACCTTGGTCGCGGTTGACAGCAGTCCCACCTCCGCCGGCATGACATGTTCCTTCTTCCTGATCGAAAACCCAGGAACAAAAGATGACAAGAAGTAAGAACTCAAACCAAAAAAAAAATCCAAAAAGGACAATATGCAAAAAAAAAAAATGATTGTCACTTGCTGGGACCATCACCGACGTCCATTGCCAACCTTCATCGTCGTTCACGCCTTCCCTTCTCTTCATCGATCCAAAAAGACGTTCTAACCAAGTAAGAGAACAAAGAAAAACAGGAAAAATAAACGAACAGATTCGGAGAAAGGGAAGGCGTTAAGAACACTAAAAACATAAGAAAACTCACGATCTAGCCAACCAGGCGTCGAATGACTCTCCTTCCTTGGCAAGTTTGCCGCTTCATGGGCGATTTCGGAGATTTGAGATCGCAGAGCGAGAAAGAGACGACGTCGGAGAGAAGAGAGAAGAGAGAAGGAGAGCACAAGTGAGGTGGGGTGGGGTGGGGGTTCCTTCTTCTCCTGGTTCTTCTGCTTCCTGCGTCTTCTTCTTCTTCAATCCTTCCTTTTTGTTTTTTTTTTTTTTTTGTTCTTGTACAGAGAGAGGGAGAAAGAAACAAGTGGGTTGTTGGTTTCTGTAGAAGGAAGAGAAAGAGAGAAGAAAAGTTGTGTGGCTGGGAAGAGAGATGGGAGGGAAAAGCAAAAAAAAATATCTGTAAAATTTCCAAACAAGCACTCAAAGTTTCTTTCAATTTCGAAATAGCCACTTGTGTGATGTGACTCTACCAAACAGTAAACTTGTAACTTGTTCTTTTAAAGAGATAATGTGTAATCTCTTAACCATCAATTCATTTGGTTGCTTTTCTAGGTTGACTTTTGAGTTGATTTTTGTTGCTTTTGTTATGATACTCCTTTTCCGTATCATCATTTTCTTGATTTGAAATGCTTTTTTGGTTAATTTCCAGTAAACAAAGATTATTTTGTTTAGTTTTAACATAAGAAATAACTTCAATCATACTACTTTTACATAGATTTTATATGTAGAAGCTGAGATCGTTACCGAATTGAACTATTCAAACTATAATGTTGATCTTCAACATATAAAACATGGTTTCTTTTGAGTGAAATATACACATGTCTAGACCCGACCGATTGGAAATCTCGACCTGGAATTTATTGACTGGATTTTTGCTCATCAAAACCGCAAACTAAGTAAGCTCCCTCCTTAATCATTCCATTGTTTCCATAAGATTGTATTATCAGATGTGGTTATTCTGGAATTGTGATTCGTGATTGTATCTCCTCTAAGAAATTGTCTAAGTTAAGCTATGAAAGAGACTAACCTGAGCTTTCTCTTTAATTAGATGGTAAGAGAGCAATGACCCATGTTAAATTGACTGGGGGTTGACGGAGGTCCGAGAAACGGTTTCAGCTTCTTTAAAGCAGCACAAGATCCTGATAGTTTCAAAACCAAAGCAATTTTTTTCATGCCTAATTTTGATACAAGGTGTTTACCTAGAGGAGAGCCCCAACAAGTTAGCTCTTGGAGTTGCAATGCAAAAATGAGTAAGGTAGAAACGGTTTACGCAAAAGACCATACTATGATAATATAGAACACGTTGGTAGAGAAAGCCGTCAATTCATTTTAATGACGAAGCCAACGAGAAGAAAGGAATCGTAATTGGTACTCTAAATTTTATAATGCTATTATACTGATCATTTCTTTCATTTCATGTAAATTTGTATTATGAATGAAGTGACATTACCTCAAGCCATAAATTGCAGCAATGGAATGGTCGTTTGGATTAATGTGTACTGATGCAAAATGTCATGTAATTGCCACGAAAGAGTAAGAAAGGACCAATCAATGTGTTTGCTATCGAAAAGGATAAAAATCATGATGATGGAGAGGTTACATGACAATTGACTTATACATATTGAAGAGATAGAAAGTGCAGAGTTGTAAGTCATTTGTGTGTTTAGTGTAGTAGAATGATTAGGAGTGATTTGGTAGGATTTCACAGTGGTAGGGGTATTGGCAAAAGTTTTTATCTGTTGGTGTTACTAGGCATATGTTGCTTGCCTTTTTCTTTTTCTTGTATATGAGATTTCTACAACAGATTGCATGTTTTGTATTTATTTTCTTTTTCTTATATTTTAACTAACAAAACTATTTATAAGGAAAAAAATCGGCCTATTTATTTCATCGAATTGATTTGGATATTGCCGGATTTGGTTTTCTCAACCAGGGAATTATCATTTTCGGTGTCACTGTGGTTTTTGGTCTAAGGGCAATCCATATTGGGTTTTCTTTGTAAAATCTCTTGGTGGCTTCCATTTTCCCCATCGGGAATTGGAGCCTAGTAAACACTCCTTTGATTTTTTCATGTTCACTCTAGAGGTATTAGGGTGCTTGGCAATAGTGTGCCTAGATTTAGGGCTAATGACTTCATTTGGATTATCCATTATAGTGTTTATGTTTTAATGTTTCTTTTGTAATGCAAAGGGATAATAACTTTCTATCAGATTATTATAGTGTTGTTGACTTATCTCAGTCCATCGCCGCAGACATGCTAATGGGTAATATAGTCCGAATTAAAATACCAATTTCCGAGACTACGTCCGGCCAAGGGGCCGGGTAATAAGCTAGTAGCTTAGTAACTTCACGTACCATAACAACCTACCTCTAATAATCAACCATTGACTTCTCCGAGTACCATATAACAAAACTACAGGAGGCGGGAGCGGATCCCATGCATAACCTATTGGTCAATAATCATGCATAACCCAACTAGAATCCGCCACATCAGCACCCCTCTCTCTCTTGGAAAGCCTTTAATCTTTCCCCTTTAATCTTTAACGGACGATTTCTCTCTCGTTTGAAGTCGGAATTTAAATTTTATTGCACAGATAAATAATATTAATTGTGCTCTTCAAAATGATATCCACTTCGATAAAAAAAAATTGACATAAAATTGAGGAATATTTACAGTCTATACCATGATGGTATTGATTGGTATTAAAATAAGAGCATTCTATATGGTATGAACATACCAAGATTGTAGGATGGTTGAATGCATGATAGTAGGAGTATACTAACTGTCATTTACAACTTTCAACATTGTGTACCATAAGATACCACCCTCCATACCAGGGTGGTATTATGTGGTATTTTTTGGTCATGTATTTTTCCCCCCCAGAAATTTGTAGATCCAATAGATCATGATGAACTCGTTCCTTCTATGCAAAAAATTTCAAAAAAGACTTAAAAACAAAGGAGATACCATATGCTATGGAGTTGGTAACGAGAGATATGGAAAAAATCTCATTTTGAAGAGTTGTTGATGCCGAGGTTGTAACCGATGTCGACTTCCTCGATCTTGGGCCCCGAAGCAATTTGAAGTGCCCCTTTACGGTAACCTTTTTTCGTGACGTTGCCTCCGATCGCTTCCTGCAAAAAAGAGCCCGCCGGTCGATCTCGGCGGGGGCACCCTCCGACGCTCAAGTTAGTCCCTAGTGTGGGGATTGAGTAGTTTACAAGGTGTTTGTAGGAGGTGAGCTCGGGGGATGAGAGTCACTGATTGCAGTGGGCACTCTCCAAGTACTTCCCCCGGTCTCTTGCCTTACCTTTTCACTGGAGAGAATGTGCTAGTTATATAGTAACTACCAGGGGGGCAACGGGAGGACAGGTGTCGGCGCCGGAGATGAAGGAAAGACTCGTCACTGGACATGTGTCATCTAGGCCCATCTGCTCCCGCCACGTGGTTGTACACACGTCAACCATGTTTCTGCCTAAGGGGAATACTTTTGCCACATGCAAACTAATTGAGTAGATGGCATGACACATGTGCAGGCAATACAAATGCAATGGATACAGGTGGGGAGAATAGATGCGGATCCGGTTACTGGGAGCAGGGGGTGATACCGAGTCCGGGCGCCGGGAGGAGGGGGTGACAGCGGGCATGGGCTTAACTCGGAAGCAGTATCGGGCCCGGGCGCCAAGCACTGGACGAGAGGCGAAGGCCCGGCGCCTGAAGCCAGGGCAATGGTGGGCCAGGGTGCCGGGAACGATAACGGGCCCGGGTGCCGGGAACCGGACGAGAGGTAAAGGCCCGTCGCCGGGAGCCGGGCCAATGGTGGGCTCGGGTGCTGGGAGACGGGGTCCGGGAACGATAACGCGCGCCGGGAACCGGGAACCGGACGAGAGGTGAAGGCTCCTCGCCGGCAGCCGGGGCAATGGTGGGCCCGGGTGCCGGGAGCCGGGAACGATAACGGGCCCGGGCACCGGACGAGAGGTGAAGGTCCGCCGCCAGGAGCCGGGACAATGGTGGGCCCGGGTGCCGGGAGGAAGGCGGAGCTCGGGAGCCGGGGCAATGGTGGGCCCGGGTGCCGGGAGTTGGGGTTCGGGAACGATAACAGGCCCGGGTGCCCGGAGCTGGGGTCCGGGAATGATAACGGGCCCGGGCGCCGGAAACCGGACGAGATGTGAAGGCTCGTCGCTTGGAGCCGGGGCAATGGTGGGCCCGGAAACTGGACGAGAGGTGGAGGCTCGTCGCCGGGGCAATGGTGGGCCCGGGTGTCGGGAGGAAGGCGGAGCCCGGGAGCCGGGTCCAGGAACGATAACGGGCCCGGGCACCAAGAACCGGACGATAGGTGAAGGCTCGTCGCCGGGAGCCGGGGCAATGCCGGGTGCCGGGTGCCGGGAGCCAGGAACGATAAAAGGCCCCGGCACCAGACGAGAGGTGAAGGTCCGCCGACGGGAGCCAGGGTCTGCGAACGATCACGGGCCTGGGCGCCGGGAACCGGACGAGAGGTGAAGGCTCATTGCCGGGAGCCGTGACAATGGTGGGCCCGGGTGCCAAGTGCCGGGAGCCGGGAACGATAACGGGCCCGGGCACCGGACGAGAGGTGAAGGTCCGCCGCCGGGAGCCGGGCAATGATGGGCCCGGGTGCCGGAATCCGGGGTCCGGGAACGACCACGGGCCCGGGCCCGGGCGCCGGGAACCGGACGAGAGGTGAAGGCTCATCGCCGGGAGCCGTGACAATGGTGGGCCCGGGTGCCGGGCTCGGAGGGAGGAACCCTAATCTTGGGGCAATTGCGAGGCACTGTATGATTTAGTGTTGGTGGGCCATGGCACAATTGGGTACTAATTGGAGCTGGACGGGCCTGACCCAACACTTCACCGGAGAGAGTCGTGGGCTGAGCACGATTGTCGGCCCAGGTGCAATAATGCCCTATTTGAGCAGATGGTGAGCTGGTGCTGTAAAAATGTTTTTACATGGGGTATATCAAGAGTACAATGAACTCGTTCTATCTATGCAAAAAAAAAAAGTGAAATCCAAGTTAGAACGAAAAAGATAAGAGTCGATTAAGAAAACTGTAACACCTTAGGCAAATCCCACATCGACAAAGCACGGGAGAGATCCATGGTTCATAAGTAGGAAACCGGCCTTAACTGACAAGACGCGTTTTGGGGTGTAATGGAGGAGTTCATGTGAGAACTCCGAAGTTAAACGTGATCAGTGTGGAGCACAACAAGGATGGGTGACCTTATGGGAAGTCACCCTGAATTGCACCCCAAGTCGAAATCTGTGCGGGTGTAGAGGCCCAAAGCGGACAGTATCTTGTCGGGAAAAGGTTCGGGATGTTACAAGTGGTATCAGAGCCTCTCCGCGTCCCTCTTGAACGATGGTGGGGCAAACCTCAACGGGGACGTTGAGTCCTAGGGGGGTTGTATGTAACACCTTAGGCAAATCCCACATCTACAAAGCACGGGAGAGATCCATGGTTAATAAGTAGAAAACCGACCTTAACTGACAAGACGCGTTTTGGGGTGTAATGGAGGAGTTCTTGTGAGAACTCCGAAGTTAAACGTGCTCAGTGTGGAGCACAACAAGGATGGGTGACCTTATGGGAAGTCACCCTGAATTGCACCCCAAGTCAAAATCCGTGCGGGTGTAGAGGCCCAAAGCGGACAGTTCCTTGTTGGGAAAAGATTCGGGATGTTACAAAAACTAAGGGGAATAAAATGCCTTAATTTTCCAACTTTAAATCTGAATTTTCTAGGTCTACGGAATGTCCAAATTTAGTTATGCACCATAACTTGAGCCCCAACTACCTATCGCTAGTGATGGGAATGGGACGGGTACCTCAATAATCTACCCATGTCTCACTCAATGCTACAGCAAGTCGATGCGGGTAATATCTGTGTGGATATGAGGCAGGGCGGGACGAGTCGACCCACTCCTATATGTTATTAGAAAAAAATATAAGTAATATTTTACTTTTTACGATAACATGAAGCGGAAACACTTTATGAATGAAAATAGTCATAATACAATGGGTATTTGAGCCTAACTATTTGAAAGATCAAGTCTAAGTCTAACTAGAGCTGCAAATGAGCCGAGCTGAGCCGAGTTTTACCCCATCTTGAGCTTGACTGGTTAACAAATGAGTTGAGCTCGAACTCGAGCCGAGTCGAGTTCGAGTTAGACTTGTTTACTAAATTCTTAGATCATATTTGATACATTCATTTTGTATGTCGTATATGGTACATGTGATTGATGTAACGGTTAAAAAAATAATCAAATGTTCAACATTAATTAATCTTATATTATAATTTGTAGGTGTCATATTGTTTAGTTAATAAATTTTAACTAGTTCAAATCATGTTATTTCATAGTATCGAAACAATTTTGTATATAATTTCTTTATAGAATTAAAAATAAGGCATATTTTCTTACATGTTCAATATGTTAAACTTCACATGATGTGAGATATATAATTTAACAATCCTATGAATTATGAAAGTCCAAATTAGATCGATTCGTCCATAAGTCGGTGATTAAGTTGGCCCTCAAACCACAATGTCGAGACATCTCATGAGCTCTAAATGAGCCAACTCACGAGTTAACTCAACAAGCCACCGAGTCGATAGCTGAACAAGGCTAAGCTCAAGCTTGGCTTGTTAGTAAACGAGTCGAGTTTCGAACGAGTTTTTCCCGATTCGAGCCTCGAGTTGCTCGCGAGTAGTGCTCATTGGCAGCCCTTAGTCTAACTAGTTAAAAAAGAGTCCAAATAGGTGAAATATGAATATATATTGTGAGAAATTGAAATAGAATGAGACAAGAACGGGGCGGAAGGGACGAGTCGAAAATAGACATTCGTGTCCCGCCCCATGCTACTATAGATCGGATTATACCCACCCAATCGCAGGTCATATCAAATAATACCCGACGTAACAAATTCAAATTGCAATCCCTACCTATCGCCACTGATTAAAGAAAATCCTAATTTCTCATTGCAAAGTTTGGTTTTCGATCCCCTTCGGCCCTTCATTTGATCATTTTTAGCCATGACTAAGAACAGAGAGATAACCATGCATTAATGGGAAACCCCAGATCTGCTGCAACTGGCAACCTTGACGTTTCCACTACTATGTGCGCTTCCCTTCCCCGTCAAAAACTTGAAACTTCACTTTCCGTCTTTCCCCCATGGAAATGTCCACTGCCATCATTTTAAGAGGCAAACGACATCGTTTAATCCGCCATAGCCACTTCTCCAAAGCTTCTCCTCTTCCAGTAGTGATGGCAATGGGGCGGGGCGGGGCGAGGCGGGTACCTCAATTCTCATTCCCCGCCTCACGCTACTACAGGTCGGGGTGGATAAAACCCGCGCGGGTACGGGTCGGGGCAGATCGACCCACTCTTACATGTTGTTCAAAAAAAATACAATTAAATTTTACTTTTTACAATAAAACGTAGGGAAAAACACTTTAAGAATGAAAAATATTGATAATAGAATAGATAATTGAGCTTAACAAGTTGAAAGATCGACTCTAACTAGTTGAAGAAAAGTCAAAATAGGATAAATATGTATAGATATTGTAAGAAATTGAGATAAAATGAGTCTAGAACGGGGTGGGGCGGAGCAGGGCGGCTCGGAAGTAGATACTCATGCCCCACCCCACACTACTGCGGATCGGGTAATATCCGCCCCATCGCAAATCAGGTCGGGTAATACCCGCAGGACGGGTTGAAATTGCCATCACTATCTTCCAGTTTTCTAATGGGGTTATATACTAATCGAACCGTCCCCTGTTTTTGACGGGCGAGGCTTTCTCGTTGTTTCGTCTCCTCCAAACTCCAAAAGTTCTCCATTCCCTTGTCCGCATTTACTCTTCTTCTTCGACGCAGTCATCTCAGCTCTATCAGCCAATCAACTCTCCAAAACCAATCCTTCATTCCCTCCCTCCATTTTTTCCCGGTCGCTGATTCGACTCTTCTTCCCCTGTTTTCCCCCGATTCGGGATCTTGGTCTCAGATCCCACCCCAATCACTTACCCGCTGGATGTTTCTCCGTGAATTCCGTCCCTGGAGACCGATTGGGGCATTTCTGAATCTGGGTTTTGGTCGATGAAGCTGCTGCCCAGTTCCATTTCAATTCCTCGTCAGACTCTGTTGGTACCCATACGCTGTTCCTGCCCTCGTTCGTCACTGTCCGGGTAATTAGTCTAGTACTGGTTCTTTCTTTTCAAACTTCTCGTTCAAGGGTATTGCTTGTTTTCCCGGGGAAGGAAAAGGGTAAGTGAGAATCCCACCACTCCGGGTGAAAAAAGATGTCTGCGATTCGACCTGATCCAACGAAGCAGCTCGCCACGAGCAGCGTGGTGGTGGGTTACGCTCTCTGTTCCAGCTTGCTCGCCGTGATTAACAAGTTCGCCATCACTAAATTCAACTACCCAGGGCTTCTCACAGCTCTGCAGTACTTGACCTCGGCGCTTGGCGTCTGGGTTATGGGGAAATTAGGGTTCTTGTGTCACGACGCCTTCAATTTGGAAACTGCAAAGAAGTTCCTCCCCGCTGCCTTTGTTTTCTACCTCGCGATCTTCACCAATACCAATCTGCTGCGCCATGCCAATGTCGACACTTTCATTGTGTTCAGATCTTTAACCCCACTTCTTGTTGCTATAGCCGACACTTTGTTCAGGAAACAGCCGATCCCATCTAGGCTCACTTTCTTGTCCCTGTTCATCATTTTGGGAGGTGCTGTGGGTTATGTGGCTACTGATTCAGCTTTCACCCTCACTGCATATTCATGGGCACTTGCTTATTTGGTGACTATCGTATCTGAAATGGTTTACATCAAGCACATCGTGTCGAGCATTGGGTTGAACACCTGGGGTTTGGTGTTGTACAACAATCTGCTGTCTTTGCTCATATCGCCTGTGTTTTGGGTTCTCACTGGGGAGTACAGAGAAGTGTTTGCTGCTGTCGGTTCAAATGGTGGGGATTGGTTCAGGATTGATGCTTTCTCTGCAGTGGCATTGTCCTGTGTGTTTGGTGTGCTCATCAGTTTCTTTGGGTTTGCGGCCAGGAAGGCCATTTCTGCTACTGCATTTACTGTGACTGGTGTGGTTAACAAGTTTCTGACTGTTGTGATCAATGTGATGATATGGGATAAGCACGCCACTCCATTTGGGTTGCTTTGCCTCCTCTTCACGCTGTGCGGAGGTGTTCTGTACCAGCAGTCTGTGACTAATGCACGTGTCGAGCCTGTTGCTAAACCGAAAGACAATAGAGAACCGGATGCGGAGAATCTGCTTCTTATCGAGAGAAAAGAGGGCAATGCGGATAAGTAAGGAGGAACTTGATAGTTTTTGTATTACTTGAGCTTGTTTAGAACTATGATTGTTTGAAGAATCTTATCACATACACAATTGAGCAGGAATCAGTTTTTGTATCTTCATGGTGATTATTGCCGGTGTCAATTCATTAGGTTTCTCTTTATATTATATCATAGCCTGGGAGGGTGCCTCTTCCTCAATATTTCTTGTTTATGCTTCTCATACTGATTGTGAAAGCAGTGCTATAGACAGAAGTTTAGAAGTTGTATTCAAGGCATCTATAGAAAGGTTACTATCATCTACCTCAAGTCCGGTTAGAGCTCAAACTGGATTATCCTGTTTTTTTTTTCATTAATTAAGTCATGTTTGCAGTATCTTTCTAACTTGTTGGAGTTAATTAGGACCCTATCATGTTTGTTGAAGGTGCTGATAGTTTTGTTTATGGCTATGGTAAGAACTTTGTCACCAGCATCAAGAGGTCAAAGGATTGACACTTTGTACCATTTCATGGTTGCATGAACGGTTTAAGTTTCATTCTGTCCTTACCTAACTGCCCAAAAAGTTCAGATCATATGCTAGGATTAAGCTCAACATTCAGGGGGATGGAGATCGTTTCGCTTTTTAAGTTGCCATTTGGTTAGACTGTGCTCTTATCCTGTATCCGTTTATGTGCCAGAATTGTGGAACTAGCTGGTTTCATAAGTACGCAGACATTAGTTGATATGAACTGGAAAAGGACAAATGAGGTTCAGTATACATCAGTTCCCTGATCCTCTTAGATCCCACCATTGTCCGGATCAAGCTCCAAAAGTTGCTTTTCTGCTCTTTCTGCGCCTCCAGTTTCCCCTGGACTCATGCAGGCACCAAACACACCCACTCAGCACGAAATGACCGGGCGCCATTTGCATGCTCTACACCAGTTCCTCTGCTTCAGCTATTCTGCCAGCTCGCCCAAGTACGTCAACCAAAACTCCATAGTGTTCAATGGCGAGATGAACTTTATACTTATCAGACATGGAGTTGAAGTATGCAACTCCTTCATCTGCCAATCCACAGCATCTCTACAATCAGCCAAGACACCAATGAATGTAATGGCGTCTGGTTTTATTCCTTTCTCCTGCATCTGGTGAAAGAACTTCGCCATAGACAAGTCACCAGCTCTCGCGCAGTTAGTCGACACATTCACCAACGTTGAAAGGTCGTTACTAACTGAACTTTACTCAAACTACATTATATTCACCACAGTCCACAAAACGCTGGCCAATTAGCTAGTTACTAGCCCATTTATTAAAGAGGGTTACTATTTGCCGCCCGTCTCTTTACTATTTGCCACCCGTAAATTAAACTAAAATGACATTTTTACCCTTTGTTCATTTTTTATAAAACAAACCCCGCCACTCTTGCTGTCACTGGCGCCAGTCCACCACCGTCGCCAAATCGCCGGCGTAGCCACCACCGCCAGATCACCACTGCGGCCAGAACCAAATCATCACAGCCGGCGGAGGACCCCGTCCGACGCCGGCGGGCGGACCCCGTCCGACGCCGGCGAGCGGACCCCGTCCGACGCCGGCGAGCGGACCCCGTCCGACGCCGGCGAGCGGATCGTGCATTTATAAAAAATAAAATAAAATTATAAAAAAATATAGTACAAACTAATTCATACTTATTTTATAATTATGTAAATAGAGCTAAAATAAATAAATTCAGTATAATACCAATTAAATAATTATAGTATGTTAAATAATTACAAATTATCTGAAGTAGTATATAAATTATGTTTTAATAAATTATATTTTTAATTGTATTTATTTCATATTTAATAAGATCATCGTACCTAAATTATGTTTTAACCCTAATTAGGTCAAACCCTAATTCCCTCAAACAACTTTGGTCAAAATATATATAATTTAGTCAAACCCTAATTCGGGTCAAACCCTAATTATGTCAAACCTTAATTCGGGTCAAACCCTAATTAAATCAAACCTTAATTTCGGGTCAAACCCTATAGAAGTCAAACCCTAATTCGGGTCAAACCCTAATTAAGTCAAACCCTAATTCCCTCAATCAACTACCATAAGTGGATTGAGTTGTTAACTTATTTGGATTGGGATGTTAATATATTAATAAATAATAATCATTAGATGTATTATATAATCAAAATAATATATTGTTAATTACGGAAATTTTCTTCCGAAAACTTATTACTCAATTTTCTCTTTCGAAAACTTGCCTTAAAAAATTCTCTTCAATTTGCTTAATTATCATACTTATAATTATTTAAATCCTAATTATGGTATTTTACACTTATGTAATTACTAAATAAATAAATTATAATTCAAACACGATTTTTGAAGGAAAAAAAACAGTAACCGACGGGTCTCGGAACCAGTCCGCCGCAGGGCGATCGGACCCCGTCCGCTTCCGGCAGTCGGACCCCGTCCGCGTCCGGCATTCGGACCCCGTCCGCGACCGGCGGTCGGACCCCGTCCGCGTCCGGCGATCGGACCCCTTCCTCTACGTCGACGACGACATCACACGTGGCGAGCTCCTTCCTCTTCAACGTCCGCGATTTTGTGAGGGGAGGTTGTGGAGGGGTCGGCGGACCAGGTCGGAGGAATGGAGGTGTTGGTGGTGGGAGCAGTGGAGGGGTCGGCGGTGAGGGATGAGTTTGATATGATTTAGGGTTAGTTAGAAGGAAGGGCAAATTCGTCATATTTTTTGTAACTACGAGCGGCAAATAGTAAAACTATGGGCGGCAAATAGATTCATTTATTAAAAACCAGTTTATTATTGGAAGAACAACAGCCAGCCGCCATACCACAGCTAAACTTGATCCATTACAGAGATTATGGTTGGATTACAAGATAAAAAAGACCGAGCTCATGCTCCACCATCACTGCAACAATAATTCATCTTTAGCTAGGCGCTCCTCAAGCTGAATCCGCCATCAACCATAAGGTTAACCCCGCTGACGAACTTCGCCTCATCACTCGCAAGATACAGAGCAGCCTCCGCCACATCATTCTCATCCAGAACCACACCTTTCAGCGCCGCTTTCTCCGAATTCATCTCCTCGAACACCCTACTCAGATCCTCGCCGTCCAAGTTCGCAATCCGGTTTCCGGCGGCGTCACCTGCAGTGGAGGATTTGACTAAAATTACATGTAAATTTCGTAATAAATTTAGGAAATTTAGTAGTCGATTAGTCCCTCTCCCCAAATTCTCACGATTTAAATCAGCCCCTCATTCAAATTCTTGATTCCTCTACTCACCTGGTATGCCGGCGTTGCTGAAGAGGATGTCGAGTTTCCCGTGTGCCGAAACCACGCCGTCCACAGCGCTCCGGACGTCGGCTTCCTTGGTGACGTCGCAGTGGACGAAGGTGACCGGGTGAAGGGAGACGGAGGAGCTGATTTCTCTGGCGACGGAGTGTCCCAGCTGTTGATTCAGGCAAGAGACTCAATCTGGATATCTAGGGATTGAAGGGAGACGAAAGGAAGGGGAATGAGTTCAGATTAAAACGACAACAGTCTTTGACACAAGACACTTTAATCTGACTTCATTTGGTTGGGCCGGATTGGGATAAAGCCCACAAAAGGAAACTGGGCTGATCAACACTTTAATCCAATCAGCCGAGTCAGAGAAGAGAAAGTCTTCTTCTTCCCTGAGCTACAGCGAACAGAGGATTGGAAGAACAGAGAGGTTCGAAACAGAGGCAAAGAGGAAGAGCAGGGAAAGTAAAGAACATAGCAGGATTTTTAACGAGGTTCACCACAGGATTACTCCTCGTCTCGGAATAGTATCCATTATTCTGAGAGATACTTTTGATTTTCTTGACTCTAAGCAAAAAGGAAGAACAAGAGATTACAGAGAAGAAGTGAGAAAATCAAAAGGCATGACACTCGACCTGAATCCGCGCAGGAATTTGATATAACCTTTGATCGACTGAACCTCTACCTCAGTCTAAACCAAAGCCACTGCTTAAACCCTTCTTTGCCCTATCCCACAAAGAATTCCACAAACAGTACATAAGAAAGATTTCAGCCTTGCTTTATGTAGTCTTCTGTACTAGCCGTTGCTACTCTAAAGATGGAAAGATTTGGATTTCGCCCATCCGCTCCCCCTTGATTAGGGGTTCAATTCAAACAGCTCCCCCTTGATTTGGGATTCAATTCGAACGGCCTCTTTGATCAGATTGAAGCAATCTTCTGACTTGATCTGATTAAGACCTTTCAATCCAACAATCTCCCCCTAAGTTAGAGATTGCTGATTGTCCGATTGAAACCTGCAAAACAAAAACACACATTTCCCAAGCACAAGGCAACTAAAAAACAGAAGAGGGCAGAAAGAAATATCCAAAAGTCCGATCAACCATAATCCAAGAACACATCAAACCAGTCATCCAAAAACATTCAACAGCTGGAAAGAAAACACGTCCAGCAAACCAAACAGACCATTCGCAAACCGAAAAGACATGTCAAAGCATCCAATCAAGATCCAAGAATCAGAAAACTCAACCAGAGCCATAGGCATCCCTCAGGGCAGCAAAAACGTCCTCCAAGAGGGGAGAACCAGATGTTGGGTTGGTGGAGTCATCACTGCTACTGGAGTCAGAATCATCACTGCTAATCCAGTGAACTTCAGTCACAGGTTCAGGCTCTATGTCTCCTTCAGGTTCTTCAGGATCTTCCTCTTCAGAAGGCTCCTCTTCAGGGTCAGAATCGTCAGAGTTTGAGTCACCAGAATCTGTATCAGTATCCTCCCCCTCAACGGCAAGCGCAATCTCGTCCAAAATGTCATCAGCCGTGCGGTAGGGGTGGGCATTGGTGCGGTCCAAACCGCTCTGCCCGCTCCAAATCGCTTGTGCGGTCAGCCCAAACCGCACCGTTAAGATTGCAGTTTCATTTGCGATTTAATTATTAAGCAGTTCGTGGTTTTGCGGTACGAGCCAACCGAAATCACGCGGTTGCGGTTCAAAACCGCAAACCGCTAAATCCCCTCAAATCACTGACTCTTCTCTCCTCGACTCCCTCCCTCTCTTTACCTTCGCCTCCATCCACCGCTGCTCAGCCTCAGCCTCCTCCTCCTCGGGCGATTGCACGGTCTGCCTCTCCAAATTCGAGCAAAACGACAAGCTCCGCCTCCTCCCTATGTGCTGCCACGCCTTCCACTCCGCCTGCATCGACACCTGGCTCCTCTCCAACCAGACCTGCCCTCTCTGCCGCTCCCCGCTTCACGCCTCTGATTCCGACATCCTCAAGGCTCTCTCCTCCTCTTCGGTCTCCGACAGCTTCCGCCTCGAGATCGGCTCCGTCAGTCGGCGCCAGGGGGACGACGGCGCCAGGAGATCGGTTTTGAAGATTTCCATTTCCCATCTGATCTGATGCGTTTCATTCTCTGTTATAGTAAGGGATTCTAAGATTGTCTAGCTTTTCTCAGATCTGGGTTCAATTTGCTACAATTCATTATCTGGGTCTGCTTATTTCTGTCATGGGAACATTAGGTTGTGCTTCAATTTCTCGAATTTTAGAAAAACATCCAGTTGATATCAATATGTTATGGAGTCCCTGCGATGTTTCAGTATGCTATCGAAGGAGGATTTATCTAAGTTTTGACCGAGCAACTGCAAATCCCTCTCTGTATGACTATGGTTTAGATAGACAGATGAGAGATCCAAATGTATTATTACATTCAATCAATTTTGTCCCAGCGCAATACAATTCCATTAAGCTATGATTGATTTTATCGATCTTTTCTCCTTCCCTCATTCTTCTGCTTCTCAGTGAGTCTTGTCCCCCTTTTGATCGATGCTATGCAATTCTTGTATGGATTGATTAGTACAAAAACACTGCTTGGTGTGGAAATTGTGATCTTTGAAACAGCTCGTCTCCAGGGAGGAGATTTTATTTATTCATCACTTGTATGCATGTCTGTTGGTGTGAGATAGTATTGCACTATTGCTATAACATTAGAATATTATTGTTCAAGAGTGCTAAAGATGCTGCTATAGTGTGGAGATGGTAGTCACTTTATTTCTAAGTATGTTCTTTCATCTGGTTGTAGGGTTGTAATGAATCTGTGAAAAAGAAGATACTATTATCAGCAAAATGAAATCAAAAAGCTCGCAGGGAAAACGAGCTCAAGCATCGGTATCTAGTGAGGTGAGTTTCTTGACTATGGTTACATTCTTAGTGGACCTACGATGCATGTTTAAGCGGGATTTGATGTGGAGTTTTGTGGAGTTGATGTGGAATTTTGTGGAGTTGATGTGGAGTTATATGCTCATACTGTGTTGTTATATGCTCAATTAACTTCCCAGCAATAATTATGTCAGGTTCTCATTTACTTTATCATTGTTTAGGTTGAATATGATGATGTTTCAATGGAGTCCTTAAGTGGGGAAGATATGGAAGTCGAAGTGGATGCAAGTACAAGTAGTGTGGGTGCTGCTGATATTTTCAACTGCAACTCAAATTAAGTCACCGAAGGCAAAAGGCAGGAAGCTTACATCAAAAGTATGGGTTCAATTCAAGAGGGATGTGACAAAGGAAAGATTCAAGGCATCATGTATCAAATGCGGGAAGACTTATGAATCTAAATCGCGTAGAAATGGAACAAGTGCGCTTCTCAGACATATGGAAAAACCATGCGGTGATAAAAAAAGGTACTGCTCAACAACTGTTGAATACAATTAGAGTTGGATTAGGAGAGAGTGATGAAGTAGGGAGCTGGAAGTTTGACCAAGCCGCTATAAGGAAAGGATTGGCTTATATGATTATTGTGGATGAGTTACCTTTTAGGTTTGTTGAATACTTGGGTTTCAAATATTTTATGTCACTTACTTGTCCTAGATTCTGCATACCTTCTAGAAGGACTGTGACTAGGGATTGTAGGGAATTTTATCTTGAGTTGAAGCAAAAGTTAAAGAATGTCTTTAGCAACTGTGAAGGTAGAGTTTGCTTGACTACAGATTCATGGACTTCCAACAAGCAATTGAATTTCATGTGTGTGACAGCCCATTTTATTGACAGAAACTGGATATTAAGAAAAAGAATAATTGGTTTTTCGCCAAATATTCAGTCATAAGGGGGTGGATATTGCAAGTGCAGTTATGTCTTGTTTGGATGAATGGGGGATAGATAAGATTTTCACAATCACGGTTGACAATGCTAGCTAGGGTTGGGAAACGGTGCGGTCTGGTCCAGACCAGACCATATATACGGTCTATGGTCCAGACCGAGAGGCTAAAGTATAGACCACAGACTATACGGTCCGATCCAGACCACGTCTGTGCGGTCTGGTCTGGTCCAGATAGACCACACTCAACGAAAAATAAATAATTTGTTGAGTCAACCACACAAAAATTTGAACCAATAACCAAGAAAATAATTGTTATTTGCCTTAAAACATTAATCCTAACATGCATGAATAATTTTGATACTCTAAATCTTAGTACATAACAAAGATACAAAGTAAAAACATCACAGCTTGCACCATAACATCATAAACATTAACATAATGTCATATGAAGAAACTATTATCTGTACTCTCTCATTAAATGTGGTTGTGAATGAAAGAGGGAAGAGATTCACAAAATTAAGGTTGAGACTTGGGTGTCGTTGTGGGAGTTTGGAGAGTGGTCGAATGGCTTGTTAACACGTATTGACAAGTCAGTTGGGTCCACGGTTTGGTCCGATAAACCGCGGTCTAGACCAGACCAGACCAAGAGATCAAATCATAAAATAATACAGACCATGGACCAGACCAGACCATACTTCACGGTCTACGTTCCGGACCAAACTGTGCGGTACGGTTTGGACCACGGTTTTTCTAACGGTCTGGTCTATTTTCCCAACCCTAATGCTAGCTCGAATGACACTGCAATAGAAGAATTGAAAAGTATTTTTGTTGATAGAAAGATTAGCATGTGTGATGGCAAATTCCTTCACGTTAGGTGTGTTGCCCATATAATGAACCTTGTTGTGATGGATGGATTGTCTGATATATCTGTCTCTATCAAGAGAATCGGGGAGGCTGTGAGATTTATTAGGCAATCACCTGCTAGAATTCAAAAGTTCAATAATTTTGTTGCTCTTGATAATACAAGCAAAAGTGGCTTGTGTCTTGATGTTCCAACGAGGTGGAACTCGACCTTTTTGATGTTGCAATCTGCTGTGAAGTATGAGCATGCTTTTGATCTTTATCGATTGTCAGATAAGCAGTTTAAAAATGATCTTGAAGCTAAGAGTGGAATACCTGATATACATGATTGGGAGAGTGCTAGAAGAATGATGAAATTCTTGGAGCAGTTTTATCACTTTACTTTAAAAGTTTCTGGTTCACAATACATAACCTCCAACTTGTTTCTTCCTGAAGTTGGGAATTTGTACAATTTGTTGAAGAGTTGGATGGTTGTAAACAATGAGGATTACCAATTAAGCTTCATGGCAACGAAGATGAAACAGAAATATGAGAAGTATTAGGGAGATGCTGACAAGATGAACAAGTTGTTGTACATAGCTTCCGTTTTAGATCCACGGCGAAAGTTGCGCTTTATTGGTTTCGCTCTCAAGTGGATGTATGATGATGAGAAATCGGTTAGTGATTTGACAAGTGATGTTGAGGAGGCTACTTATGAGTTGTATGCTCATTATGAGAATCAAGTAGGTGAAGCTTCATCCTCCTCTCAAACAGAACTAGATGAAGATGGTGGAAACATGGATCTAATTGCGGAGTATATGAAGCAATTGCAAAAAGAAAGAGGTGTAGTCAACAAAACTGAGTTGGATAGGTATTTGAACGAGGAAGTTGAAAGATCAATGGATCCCAAATTTGATGTGCTAGGCTGGTGGAAAGTAAACAGCCACAGGTTTCCAATTTCTACAGTTTCATCTGAAGCGGCTTTTAGCACTGGAGGGAGAGTACTGAATGATTTTAGGAGTTCTTTGACTCCTAAGATTGTGGAGGCCCTTATTTGTACTCAGGATTGGCTCTGCGCAGATTCTAGTCCATGTGTAGTTGAAGAAGATTCAGAGGAGATCGACAATATTGATGAAGGTAAGCTTTCTTAGAATAAAAATGCTATTCGTTTTGTTTAATGCTCAAGTTGATGGTGACATTTTATGAATTTCAGAGTTGAGCATGGTGTTGAAGGCTATTAACATCTCTGATGTTCCACTTCCTTTTACCAATACCCCTCGTACGAGTCCTATTATACAGGCAAACGCAAACACGTGAGGTAATTGATCTAATAATCTTCTTCATTCTCTTTTTTGTGGGTTGTTTTGCTAAGAAGAAAGCACAACTACTTAGTTAAAGTTCTTTTGACTATGTTGATAAGCCAGACTATGTTGATAAGCCTTCATATTATCAACAGTTAGTTATACAATGCATAAAACTTTAATGTCGAACATACACATGTGTATATATATATTATGCCAACAGACCCACCTTTCTACAGAATGAAAACAACCATTGTAGATTCTGACCTCTTAGTCAAGGAACAGAAGCTCAAAAAGTTAATTTTATAATACGTACCTCTGGTAGGTTGTTATTCTGATCTTCCTGCTGCAAGTCATCCCTAGGATGAGCAACTACTACTTGACCAGCTGCATCTTTGATTAACATTGTCACTATGTTAATAGATGGAGTCTCCTTGCCAAGTTGTTTGTGAATTGTAGACTAGCTCAATAGACAAAAATGTTGTCCACTTTTATCTGCCAAGTTTTATACACACAAAAGAACATGTGGCAAATCAGGTCATGTATGCTTACATCTTCTTCCAATTCTCAGAGATCCATCAACATTAGCTGCTGTTATCTGGAAGCGAGGCTTGGAGGGGAACACGAAAACAGTAGATGAAGCGACCAAGGGCTGAAATGCAGTTGAATATCTAACTAAATTCACAGTGACCCAAGGCAGTTGTCGTCTTCCTGAAGTTATAGTTTTTAATTATAGTTTGTAGTTTTGCTAGAGGATTCGGCCTTGTTTTAGCTACCATTTAGAGCTCAAGTTTATGGTGTTGGAACTTTGGAATGGTAATGGACCTGTTATCAGATCTACTTTAGTGGGTCTGCAAAAAAATTTATGCTCTGTTTTCTCTTATGAGAATAAGATGGACCTCTTTATATTGCTCCAGAAAAGCATGCTCTCTTTAGATTTCTTTGTTACAATACAGGTTTAATTTATTGGACCTCATTTCTAAAAAAAAGTAGCATTACCTCTGTCAATGGTAACTAGTACAGCTCAACAGATTCGGACAGGGAAAGAAGATATCTATTTGTTTCATTATGAATTGCAGTCAAATATGCGGTGCGGGCTAAACCGTACCAAACCGCTAACCTATGCGGTTTGGTTTGATCGCACCGATTATATTGTGGTCCAACATGCGGTGCGGTCCAATTAATATGCGGTGCGAACCGCACCAATGCCCGCCCCTACTGTGAGGAAGACGTTAGGTGTGGTGATGCGAAAAGGATCGAGAGAAATCTCAAGACGAATGATAAGACGGGTAATGAGGGGGCCAAAAGGAAGGGGGCCAAGGTACTCAAATTGCTGGAACGGATACAGACCACCAAACAGAAGATGGCATTAGTCAAGAGGAACATTGTGGACAGCATGGATAATGATCCATAGATCAAGAGGAGTGACGAGATCAAGGAGAATGGTACGAGGAAGGAAGCGACGCGTCAAAAGGAAGTGAAAAGTGCGAATTGAGGGAAACATCAAAGTAGTTGATAAAGTGAGATATGCATCAGGAACATGACCAGTGAGAAGGACGAACTCATGAACAATATCAAAGTTAAAGAGTGCTAGTTGAGAGTCATGAGCAAGAGCCTCACCGAACTGGGGAATGTTGAGAAGACGCCCAAGATCATGAAGGGGAACAGTAATCAGATGGCCATAGATCAGGGTAGTGAATGAGCGAGTAAGAAGACCAAATGACCGAAAATTGGAGTAAAAGAGACGAACCCCTTAATGACAGATGTGCTCTGGAGTAGTGGAGTGTCATCAATGAGGAAATCCCAGCCCAGATTATGAATATATTGAGTTACGTCAAGACCGTACTCAATGAGACCAGGAAAAGGGATATGATAAGTGGGAATGATAGGGCGATGAGCAAAGAAAATAGCATGGCGATGAGCATTGGCAGGAATAGGATCATGAAAAAGAGTTCCTGTGAAGGTTTTCGAGAAAGAGAGCACCATGCCTACTAACAGAAACGGGAAATCTAAGCACTAAGAAGGATGCAGAAGACACAAAACACTATGCACTTAAATAGTAAAGCAAAGTAGATCACATAAGGAAGAAAACTCAAAGAAGGAAAGCAGCACAAAATAGGAAGGAAAATAAAAGCACAGAAAGAAGGAAAGAAAAAAAACTAGCGGAGATCTTCCAGATTTTCTGGAGATCGCAAGCCTATTTCATAACAGAGGAAAGTGAATTGATCAGCATTTAAGGCTTTAGTAAATAGATCAGCCAGTTGGTATTTCGTGGGTATATGACTAATGAGGATAATATTCTGCTGAACAAGGTATCTAATGAAGTGATATTTGACTTCTATGTGCTTTGTTCGAGAATGCTGAACAGGGTTTTTAGTCATACAGATAGCACTAGTGTTGTCATAGAAAAGAGGTATTAATTCAGAGTTTATATCATAGTCTAGGAGTTGATTTTTAAGCCAAATTAGTTGAGTACAACAACTTCCTGCAGCTATATATTCAGCTTCAGCCGTAGAAAGGGCAACAGCCCCTTGTTTCTTACACGACCAAGACACTAAGGAAGTTCCTACGAATTGGCAGGTTCTTGTTGTACTCTTACGATCTGTTAGACTGCCTGCAAAGTCTGAGTCACTGTACCCTACTATAGAGAAGTTATCTTGACGAGGATACCACAATCCTACTTCAGCAGTGCCTTTTAGATAGCATAAGATTCTTTTAACAGCCGAGAAATGGCTTTCTTTAGGAGCTGACTGAAATCTAGCACAACGGCAGACGCTATGCTGTATATCAGGGCGACTAGCGGTAAGATATAACAAAGATCCTATCATTCCTCTATATTGTTTTTCATCAACAGGAATACCTATTTCATCCTTGTCAAGTTTGAGATTTACAGCCATGGGGGTGGGACTTGAGTTAACGTTGCTTAGATTGAACTTGGTGAGCATTTTCTCCAGATACTTGGATTGATTAATAAAAATTCCAGAGGAAGTTTGCTTAACTTGAATACCAAGGAAAAATTCCAGTTCCCCCATCATACTCATCTAAAAAAAAAGACTACATAGTCTCACAGAAGGCCGTGCATAGAGAAGGATCAGAGGATCCAAAAACTATATCATCAACATAGACCTGAACCAAAAGAATGTTTCCTGAGACTTGTTTTGTGAAGAGGGTTTTGTCTATGCTACCTTGAACAAAAGAGTTTTCAAGAAGAAACGTTGTAAGGCGTTCAAACCAGGCCCTAGGCGCTTGTTTGAGTCCATATAACGCTTTGTTAAGCTTGTAGACATAATCAGGGTGTTCAAAATCAGTGAAACCTGGAGGTTGAGACACATAAACATCTTCTTGTATGAAACCATTTAAAAAAGCACTTTTAACGTCCATTTGGTACAAAGGAAAGCCCTTGTAACTAGCAAATGCACATAAAAGCCTTATTGATTCAAGCCTAGCTACAGGAGCAAATGTTTCATAGTAGTGAATAGAAGGTATCCCTGAGCTACCAACCTAGCCTTATTGCGAATGATAAAACCCCATATCATCAGACTTGTTTCGAAAAATCCACTTAGTCCCTATAACAATAATGTTTGGAGGTCTAGGAACAAGATCTCAAACATGAAGATGGTCAAACTGAGTCAATTCTTCTACCATAGAAAAATTCCACTCATCATCATCTAAGGCTTCTTTATAGTTCTTAGGTTCAATCTGAGAAACAAATGCATACTGACCAGGAACGTACTTACCTCTAGTTTGTAGCTTGTCATTCAGATTTCCTATGACCTGGATTTCAGGGTGTCGCTTCTGGATGTGAGGTGGAGCCTTGGGTGCTTCAATGGAGACTTTAGTTTCTTTGTTGTGGCCAGCTAGTGATTCTGTTTCTTCCACTGTGGTGACCTGTTCACTAAGGGGAATAGTACTCGAGGAGGTGAGTTCACTTAAATCATACATCATAGTGGAGTCTGGTATCACTGATTCAGTTTCGTTGAACAGAACAAGCACTGACTCTTCTACTTTCCTAGTTCTCTTGTTGAAGACCCTGTAGGCTTGACCCTTGGATGAGTACCCAAGAAATGTGGCAGGATCAGATTTAGCATCGAAATTTCCAAGAGAGTCACGAGTGTTAAGAGTGTAGCAAGGACATCCAAAAGGATGAAAGTAAGATATTCTAGGAGTCTTTCCTTTCAATATCTCATAAGGAGTCTTATTTAATTGTTTTCGAACCAAAACATGATTTATAATGTAACAAGCAGTGTTCACATACTCAGCCCAGAAATATTTAGGAAGATTGTAGTCAAGCAACATAGTTCTAGCACACTCAATCAATGTTCTATTTTTACGTTCTACTACCCCATTCTGTTGAGGGGTGCGAGGGGCAGAGAAAGAATGTCTTATTCCAGACTTGTCACAAAATTCAGCAAACTCCTTAGAGATAAACTCACCACCATTGTCACTCCTAATGTTTTTTATGACTTCTATGTTTAGGGTGACAAAAGAACGAAACTTCTCGAAGGTTTCATCCTTGTGAGCCAAGAAATAAACCCAGGAGAACCTAGAATAATCATCAACTAGAACAAACACATAATTCTTTCCTCCTAAACTTGTTACATTACAGGGGCCAAACAGGTCCATGTGTATTAGCTCAAAGGTCCTGGATGTGGTGATATCATTTTTTGTTTTAAAGCTTTTTCGTTTGTGCTTACCAGCTGCACAAGAATTGCAGAAGAATTCAGTCTTATCCTTTAGATTAGGAATACCTCTAGCTAGACTCAATTTCGAGAGAACAGCTAACTTAGAAAGGCTTACATGTCCTAGTCTTTTGTTGCAGAGAAACTCAGAAGAGGTTGAAGTGACTTGTAGACACTTAGCATTAAACATGCTTAGATCAGTAAGGTCTACAATGTACATGTTGTTAACTCTTTTACCTACAAACAAAACTTTGTTGTCATTTATTTGTTCCACAGAACACCTATCATTTTCAAAAATGACTCGATTCCCATTACTGCAAAGTTGACTTATAGATAAGAGATTATGCTTTAATCCATCTACTAGTAGCACATTTTTTATGACAGGACTAGGACTTTTACCAATGCTACCAGTGCCAATTATCATGCCTTGACTATCATCTCCAAAAGTAACCTTACCACCACGTTTCACAGTAAGAGAGTTGAACAGATAGTCCTTACCAGACATGTGATGCGAACATCCACTATCCAAGTACCATTTTGAGTCGTCCACTGCACCCTGACTGAATTTGATAGATATATTGTTCCCTGCATATGCCATGAGAGCCTTTTCATCTTCTACATCTTCTTCTTCTTCTGACTCATAGTCACTCCAAGTAGCTTTCATATCTTTTCTCTAGCTCTAATGGTCAGTGGACAGTTTGCTCGGATGTGTCCAGGTTTTCCACACTTGTAGCAATCTTGCACTTCTCTTTCTTGGATACCTGCATCAAACTGCCTGGTCTGCGGAATTCGCAGCCTATCTTGAAAAGAGCTTTTGAGTTTGTCAAAAGGATTAGTTCTATAAGAATCACTTCGATCTAATGCCTTCTGTTTCTGCTCTTGTTTGTATTTAAGCATTCTGTGAAATTTGTTGCTTATCAGAGCAAATTCTCTACTAAACTCCTCATCTAAGTCTGCATCAAAGCATACTCAACTGCCTGTGATTCGAAAGCCAAAGTTTCTTTTTTTTGCATTTTTTATCATCTTTATTAACTTGTTTTAAGACATGTTCAAGACTGAGAAGAGACCCAATCAACTCATCTATGGACATAGTATTCAGATTTCTAGCTTCCTCGATTGCAGTTCGCTTAGGGAGCCATTCTTTAGGAAGAGATCTCAAATTTTTTCTATTCAGATCTTTAAGAGGATAAATCTTTCCTAGCCCTTTAAGTTTGTTAATGAGAACAGTAAACCGAGAGTACATTTCATGAATTCCCTCACCTGGCGCCATGTCGAAGCATTCATATTCGTGAACCAGAAGATCAATTCTGGTTTCCTTGATGTTTGAGGTGCCTTCATAGGTGATTTTAAGCGAACTCCAGATTTGTTGAGCCGATTCGCAGTACTCCACCTTGTCAGCTTCATCTGGTACCATGGCCGACTGAAGAATGTGCATCTTCCTTTGATTGAGTTGGGCGCTTTTCTTCTGAGCAGCGGACCAAAAGCCTTGCTCCGCATCTTCCATGGCAACAGGTCCATCACGTACCACAGTCCACAAATCTTCATCGACTCCCCAGAGAAAAGTTTTCATTCTTTTCTTCCATGTAGTGTAGTTGGACCCGGTAAACACCGGTGGATGATTATAAGAAGCTTGCCCAAAACTTGCCGACGCCATTCGCTTGGATCTCTCTTGGCAGTAATCAGCTCGTTTAGAGACCTGCTCTGATACCACTTGTTGATTCATGCAAGAGACTCAATCTGGATTTCTAGGGATTGAAGGGAGACGAAAGGAAGGGGAATGAGTTCAGATTAAAACGACAACATTCTTTGACACAAGACACTTTAATCTGACTTCATTTGGTTCGGCCGGATTGGGAATAGAGCCCACAAAAGGAAACCTGGGCTGATCAACACTTTAATCCAATCAGCCGAGTCAGAGAAGAGAAATTCTTCTTCTTCCCTGAGCTACAGCGAACAGAGGATTGGAAGAACAGAGAGGTTCGAAACAGAGGCAAAGAGGAAGAGCAGGGAAAGTAAAGAACACAGCAGGATTTTTAACGAGGTTCACCACAGGGCTACTCCTCGTCCCGGAATAGTACCCACTTTTCCGAGAGACATTTTTTATTTTCTTGACTCTAAGCAAAAAGGAAGAACAAGAGATTACAGAGAAGAAGTGAGAAAATCAAAAGGCATGACACTCGACCCGAATCCGCGCAGGAATTCGATACAACCTTTGATCGACTGAACCTCTACCTCAGTCTAAACCAAAGCCACTGCTTAAACCCTTCTTTGCCCTATCCCACAAAGAATTCCACAAACAGTACAGAAGAAAGATTTTAGCCTTGCTTTATGTAGTCTTCTGTACTAGCCATTGCTGCTCTAAAGATGGAAAGATTTGGATTTCACCCATCAGCTCCCCCTTGATTATGGGTTCAATTCAAACAGCTCCCCCTTGATTTGGGATTCAATTCGAACGGCCTCTTTGATCGGATTGAAGCAATCTTCTTACTTGATCTGATTGAGACATTTCAATCCAACACCAGCTTGGACTGGACGTCGGCGATTACGACTTCCGCGCCGTTTCGGGCGAACAGAGCGGCGGTGCTGGCGCCTAGGCCGCTTGCTCCGCCAGTGATCAGCACGACCTTGCCTCCTAACCTGCGATTCCTTCCATCAATGTAGTAATTGAACTAATTACGGCAAGAAATTGGTATCGAAAGGGTCCGGACATTCTACACCTACCTCTAGGAAACTGATTGCTGCACGGAATCCATGATCGAGGTATCGATCGAAGCTCTAGTTTTCTCTGTGTATACAATGTTGAATCCGAATCTATTTATATAATCTGCCAAGGGCCGCAGTCGATCAACATTGCTGGGCAGTGGCAGCGGCGGCTTATGTCAACCAAGTGTAGATGTCAAGTTGCACAGGAGTCCTGATGGAGTCTGGATTACGAAGAAGGAGAAGTTTCACTTATGAAACGTTCCAGAAGAAGTTTCTATTGGAAGTTGTTTTACTATGTTAAACGTTGTCGTTTTACTTTAGCTTGATAGTCGTTGTTAAGAACAGTTTATAGTTTGTAATAGCCAATGGCATTCTGCCACTTGGCTAACTCTGGAGTGATCCTGTTTTATCAGAAAACAGTGGTATATAATGGAATCAGAGGCAGCTCTCTAGCTTTTGAGGGTTTGCCAATTATCCAAACCTAGAAGGCTTTGATGGTATAAGAGCGGTCAAGCAGCTAGGGCAACCATGAACACGCCGGCGGGTTCCCAGGGTCGCCCGAATTCATCATCGGGAAATACTTCTCAGGGATCTCAAGGAGCTCAAGCGGGAAATGGGACTGGTCCTCATGCTTTCCAATTTGGGTCGTTTGATGAGCAGCAGCAACAACAACTCTTTGCTGGAGCCAGAAACGTTGTCATAACCTTCGGTAATCCTTACTACCTAAACCCAAATGAAGCCTTAAATCAATCTATAGGATCTGAGGTCTTTGATGGTAGTAACTACACTATGTGGAGTCATTCTGTGATAATGGATCTGAAGATGAAGCATAAGCTGGGTTTTGTTGATGGTACTATACCCATGCCAGCTAGAACAGATCCTAATTTCTTATTGTGGGATGGTTGTAACTTGTAACACTGCTGTGTTGTCATGGATACTTAACTCTCTGAACAAGGAGTTAAGGAGATCTGTAATGAGTCATGTGAATGCTAGAGTTCTGTGGGATGAACTGAAGAGGAGATATGGGAAACCAAATGCCATCAGAATAACAAATCTGGAGGATGACATTCACAAGTGTAAGCAGGGCGTTCAAACCATTAACCAATATTACACTGAAATTAAAAGGGTTATGGGAGGAGTACCTGCAGTTCAATCCTATTGTGCCCTGCAATTGTGCTCCAGGAAACCCAAATCCGTGTGATGCGGTAGTAGCTTACACTGAGAGATAAGAAGCTGACTACCTGATTCGATTCCTAAGGGGTCTTAACCCAGACTTTGAGATAATCAATAGTCAATTGCTTGCACAGAAGCCATTGCCTACTGTGTCAGAAGCAGTTGATGATCTGCTACAATATGAGCAGAAATTGAAGGCTGAGAAGGGAAGTACTGGAAAGAAGGCTCAGAGTGTTGCTTTGGCAACATGAACTCAACCTCAAGAATCAGGACAAACGAGTCAGGGAAGGAAATATTGCATTTACTGCAAAAGGCCTGGTCATGTTGTTGATGAATGTTGGAGGGCTAAGATAAAGAAGGATGCTGACAATGGTGGCAGCTCTGGAGGATCGAATACACCAAAGTTTGCAAGGTCAGTTTCTCAAGCAAGTTCAGGAGACTCATCAACTGAGGTAAGTTATAACAGTGACACACCATATGGTAGGCTTGTGAGTCCAGCAAAGGTAGTGGCAGCCTTTACTCCTGAAGAGGTTAACAGACTTAGGCTAATGATGCAATCTGGTGCTAATCTAAGCCCCTCACCGCCTCATTCACCTTCCATTTCACACCATGCCTACACAGTGTCCCAGTATCTACCTCCTTTTCCTAATTTTCAGGTAAATTCATCCTTTCCTCACATACAGATAGGGATGGCAATGGGTCGGGTTGGGTCGGGTTTTGCCAAACCCAAACCCAAACCCATGGGTTTATCTTTGAAAAAAACCCGGGGTAAAACCCACTGGGTTTGAAAAACTCAAACCCAACCCAACCCGTTGGGTATCCGCGGGTTCATGGGTACCCACGGGTTTTGTCGTAAAAAATTTACAATTACAAGTTCTTATCAAAATTAAAGTCAAATATCAATCTCTCAATACAAATTATCCATATATAAAACACCATTCTAGAAAATTCAAGCAAATCACAAATTAACTATACAAATTGTTTAACACCAATCTAGAAAACTCAAGAAAATTGAAGCAAATCACAAATTATCCATAAATAACATGTTTAATTGAAAGCTTCTTCCTTTCAATTAAGTTTCTTTACTCTCCACTCCATAACATCAACTTCATTCTACACAATTAAAAAGAAAAAATTAGACATGTCTCCAGAAACATAAATAAGATTAGTTGTTTAGAATATTAAATATATATAGAAAAAATTCATTATATGGGTGGGCGGGTACCCACGGGCCGGGTTTACCTAAACCCAAACCCAACCCAACTCGGTGAATAGTGAATGGGTTTAAACCCAAACCCGGCCCAAAACCCGTCAACACGGATTTTACCCGCGTTGACCGGGTTGGGTCGGGTGGGTACCCGTGGGTTCGGGTTTTGTTGCCATCCCTACATACAGAACATAGCAGTTTAGATCCTGTTGACTTTTGGATTCTAGACACAGGCGAGTCATATCATATTGCATGCTCTCTATCCCTTTTCATAGAGCATAGAGTGACTCACAGTATGTTTGTTTACCTACCAAATGCCACAAAAGTCCTTGTGACACATATAGGAACTGTTAAATTGCCTTCAGAACTTCTTCTATACAAAGTTCTGTTTGTCCCCAGTTTCTCCTTTAACCATGTGTATGTTAGTAAGCTCACCCATGATACATTTCCAATCTGATTTCTGCCAAATCCAGGACCTGCTAAGCAAGAAGATGATTGGTTTAGCAAAAGAGAGTAGAGGCCTGTACCAGCTCACCTTTTCCAACCCATAACAAGACCAGCCATCCACATCACTACCTCAAGCAGCCAGTTCTTTCAACTTTCATCCTCAACAAGTAGACTTATGGCATTGGAGATTAGGGCATCCTAGTAAAGATAGGATTTCTTTGTTACAACAAACAGATTCCTCTGTAACCATTCCTAAATTTAAACATTGTGATGTCTGCCATCTTTCCAAACATAAGAAACTGCCCTTTCCTATTAGCACCAGCATTGTATTAGCACCAGCATTGCACATGATTTGTTCCATTTGATTCATGTTGATATTTGGGGGCCTTTGTCTGTGGTCTCTTATGATGGATATGCTTACTTTTTAACTGTTGTAGATGATTGTTCAAGGGTTGTGTGGGTGTTTTTGATGAAACACAAAAGTGAGGCTAGACCTCTTCTTAAAGGGTTCTGCACTCTTGTACAGAATCAGTTTGGTAAATGTGTTAAAGTGATCGGGAGTGACCAAGGGCAGGAGTTCAACATGTGTGATGTTTACATGGAACATGGGATTGAACATTAGATGTCTTGTATAGAGACACCAGAACAAAATGCACGTGTAGAAAGGAAACACCAGCACATTCTAAATGTTGCTAGGTCTCTTAGATTTCAGTCAGGACTTCCTTTAACCTATTGAAGTGACTGCATTCTACATGCCACCAATCTCATAAATAGATTGCCTACTCCAGTCCTTGACAACAAGTCTCCATATGAAGTTTTGTACCAAACCTCACCTCTACTGGGTCACATACGTGTGTTTGGGTGCTTGTGCTATGCAAGCACCTTAGTCAGTGGTACAACTAAGTTTGCACCTCGTGCAAGACAGCGTGTTTTCATTGGTCTTCCAGTTGGGATTAAAGGGTATAAGTTGCTTGATTTGCAGACCAAGGAGGTTTTTGTTTCCAGAAATATAGTCTTTTATGAATCAATTCTTCCATTTCGAAGCTCATCAGACACACATGATTTACCTTCCCCCGATGTTGATATGCCTTCTCCTTCCTTCCCTGTGGTGACTCCTGCCCCACCAATCTTAGTTCCCACTACCACACCACCACCTACACTTGATTCAGCCTGTGATTCAAGGAGGGATCCATCCAGTAGTAGTTCTGAGGAGGTTTCCTCATTGAATGAGTTTTCATCTGGTCTAGAACTGGAACCTGAGTTGGAACCACATGCACCATATGAGGAACCTACTGGTAGACCCACACAAAAGATTGTCCTCCCTGTTAAGTACCAAGATTGTGTGTTGGATCCTCAATTGCAGTTTGGAGCTACTGCGACTAGGCATCCTGTCACATTCGATCTAGATCATCTCAATGCAGCAGACAAAGCTTATGCATTGAGTATTCTGACTTGTGTGGAACCTAGAAGCTATAGAGAAGCTATTCAAGTTCTGGAATGGAGGAGAGCAATTAATGAGGAACTTGCAGCATTGGAGGCCAATCAGACATGGGAAATAGTACCAGTGCCCCCAGATAAACATGTAGTGGGGAGCAAATGGGTTTTTAAACTCAAACTGAAGCCAGATGGTACAATAGAAAGGTATAAGGCTAGGCTGGTTGCAAAAGGCTTTACTCAGGTGTATGGAATTGATTTCCTTGACACTTATTCACCTGTAGCAAAGATTAATTCAGTAAAAGCCTTATTGGCAATAGCATCAGTAAAGAATTGGACTCTTGAGCAGTTAGATGTCTCCAATGCCTTCTTGCATGGAGACTTGACTGAAGAAGTCTATATGGAGATCCCTCAGGGAGTTGAAATACCAGGATCAAGCAACACAAGGATGGCTTGCATATTGAAGAAGTCACTGTATGGATTGAAACAAGCCTCGAGACAGTGGTTTTCTGAGCTGACAAGTTTCTTATTGAGGAATGGATTCTCACGGTCCAAATCTGATTATTCCTTGTTTACCAAGTGGATTCATGACAGGATTGTGGTGATTTTAGTCTATGTGGATGATATCATAGTTGGAGGAGATGCACATAAGGATATAGACCAGATTAAAAGGTCATTGTGTGGTGAGTTTAAAGTTAAATTGCTTGGTCCTCTGAAATATTTTCTTGGAATGGAAGTGACAAGGACTGCAGAAGGTTTATCTGTTTTTCAGAGGAAGTATTGTATGGAGCTGCTAAATGATACTGGTTTTCTTGAAGCTAAAGTTTGTTTGTCTCCATCTGATCCCAAGGTAAAGCTTGCAGCAGGACAAGGAACCAAGATGGAAGACCCTGAGTTGTACAGAAGGCTAGTGGGAAGGTTGCATTATATCACAATCACTAGGCCTGATCTCACCTTCTCAGTCCAGCAACTTTGCCAATTCCAGAAAGATCCTTACAGTGATCATTTGCAAGCAGCACATAGAGTGCTTAGATACCTTAAGACATCTCCAGGACAAGGGATTTACTTCAGCAGCCAAGCAGAACTGAAACTTACTGGATTCTGTGACTCTGACTGGGCAAGCTGCCCTGACAGTAGGAGATCCACTACAGGCTACTGCACTTTTATTGGAAGATCATTACTCACCTGGAAGTCTAAGAAGCAAACCACAGTTTCCAGATCTTCGTCAGAAGCTGAATATAGAGCTCTTGCTCTACTGATCTGTGAAGTTGAGTGGCTGAGAAGTTTATTGGTTGAATTGAGTGTCAAAATACCATTACCTGTGACTGCTTATTGTGACAACAGGTCTGCAATCCACATTGCTAAGAACTCGGTGTTTCATGAAAGGACAAAGCATATCGAGATCGATATGCATGTCACCAGAGAAAGAATAAAGGATGGATTGATACAACTGCAACATGTCATTACAATTAACCAATTGGCTGACATTTTCACTAAAAGTCTTCACAGGGTGCGTGTCCAGGAGTTGCTTAGCAAGTTGGGAATCTTGAAGGATGCCACAACTTGAAGGGGGTGTCAACCAAGTGAAGATGTCAAGTTGCAGAGGAGTCCTGATGGAGTCTGGATTACGAAGAAGGAGAAGGAGTTTCACTTACACTATGTTTCCGAAGGAAGAGAGGAAAAGGAGGGGAGGGTAAGGAAAATTAGGAGGGGAGGGGAGATTTGGAGGTGAAGGAAATTGGAAAGAAAATGTTGTTTTATGGAGGAAAGTGGAAAGGAAAGTATGTATTGGAAAGTGTGATGAATATGCTATTTTATTAGTTATTTAATAGTAAATAGAGATTTTATTTATTTAAAAACTGTTATTTAACCACATCAATTATTTAAAAATAGAGACTTTATAATAATTGATCAAGCATTCTAAATCAATTAAAAATTATTCAACTTATATTACGCTCAAATCTCTGGCACGGTTTCGTAATCCTTGATATTATGCTCAAATCTCTCATCACCCAATTAATAAAGAAACCTACTTAAGTATATAAATAATATATTATTTTTATTATGAATAATGTTAATACCAAAATTCCAAGACTTAAAATATAGTAAACACTAAAAATCTATTTTTACACTAGGTTATTCGGTAAAAAATGTATAAGAAAAACATCTATTGCACAAAGGCAGATTCTCCAATTCAATCTTTCAATACAGTTGTGTGTCCACCACCCCAATTGAATGCAACGAGGAAATTACACAATTTGCTAAGCATAAGCCCATTAATAATTAGGGAACCCACTAATTTGCTAAATACAATCGGTGGCTTCTGCTCACTACTCTGCAGAGGGAGAGCCAAAAGCCCAAAATTAATTATGAGTGCTAGAGCTTGTCAGTTGGTGAATGTTGACGAGCAAAAGAAGCAGTCAGCGACGGCGATGAGAAGAGGAGCAGGGGACAAGGATCGATTTGAGAAGTAGTCAACGACAAGAGAAGTAGACGATGGCAGCAACGAGAGGAAGAGTAGGGATGCAGCCATGCAGGCTGGAGAGACCAACGACAGATCGAGCGATTGCCCAAAGAAGACAGAAGAAGATTGCGGGACGACTTTGGTTCTTGAGAAAGATGGAGTGAAGATTTCGATCCTGAACCCTAGTTCTCTGATTTGGGGAAAAAGGAAATAACAAGAAGTTTGATTCCAGAAAGCTTGGATTGATTATGGGAGAGAAGGGGATAATGGTTTCTTATCATGATTTCTACAGTGGGAGAGATGTGTGGCTAGCTCACAACGAAGACAAAGATGAAGAAAATCTATGTTTTCAATAATAGCATCGCACTTGGGAAGAACGAAGAAGACGATAATGAAGAGAGAGGAGAGAGGAAAGGGCTAGCAAAAAAAATTGGAAGAATTATCTGATGAAAAAGTGGAGAGAGGAATAGGGGAGCCCCTCCAGCCATAAACCGGTCCTTTCCGAAAAGCTCTCCGTCTGGAATAAAGAGATCTTTGCAAATATCTTCCGGAGGAAGAAGTATCTGATGAAAAAGCTTCAATCTTTGGAGCTCCTCAACAAACGTTGTGCTAACCCTCGCTCTCTGGAGAAGTAGAGGCAAACTAGAGAGGAGTTGGAGGACACTTTATGGCAGGAAGAGGTCCTCTGGATGCAGAAGTCCAGAGCCAACTGTCTCATTTTTGGTGACAAGAATACCCGATTCTTCCATCAGAGCACCCTGAGTAGAAGGAAGCGGAATATGATCACTTGCCTTAAAAATGGAGAGGGAGACTGGATCTCCGATCCTGATTCACTCCGCTCAATGGCCAGATTGTTTTTCGTGGATTTGTTCACCAAGGAGGATAGGAACCATCGTCCCCTTCTCCCTGCCAACTTTCCGATTCTGGATTCTTCGCTGGTCGGCAACCTTGGAGCTCCTCCTTCCTTCGAGGAAGTCAGGGCAATTCTCATGGACATGAAAGGGCTCAAAGCGCCGGGAAAAGATGGTTTCCACACTATCTTTTTCCAGAAATGCTGGGATGTCATTGGAAGGGAGTTCTTTCTTTTCATCTCGAGTTGCTTTACTAATCCTAGTAATATCATATGCTTGAACCAGAATTTACTTGCTTTAATCCCTAAAGTCGAGGCTCCTGCCTCCATGAGTCAGTTTCAGCCCATTAGCCTTTGCAATGTCGGTTACAAAGTGGTGGCTAAAACGATAGCCAATAGGCTCAAGTCGCTAATGCCCCACCTTGTTCATCCCAATCAGTCTAGTTTCGTCCCAAATCGACACATCATTGATAATATCCTTATCTTGCAGGAGACAGTCCACTCCATGGCCAGGAAAGGAGGAAAGAAGGGTGCCATGCTCCTTAAGGTGGACTTGGCTAAGGCGTACGATAGAGTCGACTGGGAATTTCTTGAAGAAACCCTCATGTTGGCTGGCATTCCCACCGAATGTGTCAACATCATCATGAAATGCGTGACTTCGGTGGAGATGCAAGTCCTCTGGAATGGTGGAGAAACAAAGTCTTTCACCCCTACCAGGGGAATCCGGCAGGGATGCCCTTTTTCCCCTTACCTCTTTACCCTTTGCGTTGAGAGATTAAGCCATATTATTGATAGAAAGGTTAGGGATAAGAAGTGGAAACCTGTCGTATTGTCTGCTGATGGCCCTCCTCTTTTCCACTTGTTATTCGCAGATGACCTCGTGTTGTTTGCCGAAGCAAGTGTTGAACAAGCCGAGTACATCCTGTCCTGCCTCCATGTTTTCTGTGATGCCTCGGGAGAGCTTATTAGCAAAGAAAAATCTAGGGTTTTCTTCTCCAAGAATACTAAACCGCATACCAGATCCAATATTTGCTCCTCCTTAGGCATCCAATCCACTAGCGACCTTGGAAAGTACCTGGGGGTACCTGTTATCCATGGCAAGCTGACCAAACTTACTTATAGTTATATCTTGGATAAAATTGACAGTAAGTTGACAGCTTGGAAAGTCCGCACCCTCTCTCTTGCTGGCCGGGTCACTCTTGCCAAGGCTATGTTGGAGGCTATTCCCTCTTATGCTATGCAAACTACCATTTTGCTTGCCTCTGTGTGTGACACTATAGATAGGAAAATTAGGTGGTTTGTGTGGGGGTCTCAAGTGGGGAAGAGAAAGGTGCATTTGGTTTCTTGGGATACAATTTGTAAGCCCAAAAATCAAAGAGGTCTTGGCCTTAGATCAGCTAGGAGCCTCAACCTCTCTTACATGGTTAAACTGTCTTGGAATATTTTGAATAAGGAAAAGGATTTGTGGGTTCAGGTGATGCAGGGCAAGTACTTCCACCACAAGGAGAGGAAGATCACGGCCATGAAAACCAGCAATCATTCCAACATCTAGAGAGCCATCCTTAAGGCGATGTCTGTGATGAGAAGAGGGATGGCATGGAGCATAAGGGATGGGAAATCGACTGGCTTTTGGACTCATACGTGGCTGGACCAGGACACGGTGCTTGAAGACTTTGCTCTCGTGGACCTCTCTGATGAGGAGAAGTACTCGTGCGTTGCGGACTGGACTACCAGGGACGGTGAGTTGGACTGGGAGAGGTTGAAAGTCTTTCTCCCTAACGAGATTTTGGTTCGAATTGCAGGATTGGAGGCCCCTAGCCCGGAGCTTGGAGAAGATAGAACGATCTGGGGAATGGAAAAGGACGGGAGATTCAGGCTTAGGTGATATGATCCAAATTGGCCACTTCTACAAGTCACAATTACTTGCCAAAGAAGCTATCAAGGTTGGAAAGAAGAAGGGCAGAATTTGGCTAAGTCAAAATCCGTGTTCAGGGTACATACTTTGGAGGCATGGTTCTCTCAATGTGCTTGGTGGAAATTCAAGTTTAAGGGTTTGTTTTGCAGATCAAGTTACCATCTTTCCAATGGTATGCTTTATGGAGCCAGATGATGTCATTAAGGTTGTTTTCAAAGGCCTCAAAGTTGCTACCTCAAAACTGGAAAACTGCCAGAAAATGGCTAAGGCAGAAAACTGTTTTGTGAAGCCTACTTTGGAGCTCAATTCAAGGAGCATGGATCTGATTCGAGACCAAAGGCTTCTACAACATGAAACTAGGTATGTTTATCTACCAAGGGAAGGAATCGGATGAAAGATCGGAGTTCTGGAAGGTCTCGAACGAAAGGCGCGAAGTTAGTACGAAAGCTGTCTTTTGACTATTTTGCGGGCAGCTTACTTGTGCTTCAAGAAAGGAAGTTTATGGCCGAATTTAGAGTCCTTTTTAGAGTTTGTTTTTACCTTAATTGTTTCCTTGTTCATCTAGATTTGTATTAGGTTTTATTTGCCTTTAAATACCGTTCTATTTCGTTGTAAAAAGAAAGACTTTGATTAATCGAAAAACCTTTGGTTTTGTGCAAGTTGCGACTTGTTTGAGTTTGGTGGATTCCAAGCTTGTGAGCTTTTTATCGATTGAATATCCTCTTCAATCGTGGTCGAGCAGCTACTCTTTTATACCATACGAGCTTTCCCCATGTGTGGAATTGTCCGTTGGTTCCGTTTTATCCCAAGATCGTATTAAGAGCGCTTCGTTCTTGATTCGAGCTCAATCGATTCTTCGATTGAGTCGTTGCTGCGTTACTTTGATAAAAATACACCCACCAGGGTCGTATTAAGTGGTATCAGAGCCCGGTTCTACACAAGGGCGAAGGAGAAGAAGAACCTGCTGTTTCGTATAAGCAGTTTTATCGAGTGCCAAAACAGGGCAGCCCCTGTTTGTACTTTGCAGCTGCTGTTTGTGTTTGAATTTTTCCGTTCTACACCAAGAGATAGTGGAGAGCAGTGTAGAGGCAAGGAAGATGCCAATTCGTGTCCAAGAGGAGCAGCCAGCAGTCGTTTTTAAGCATCGAGAATCCGATGAGCAGCGTGATAATCTATTTCACAGTCGATGCTTTGTCGAAGGCAAGTTAATATCGTTCGTGATCAATGGAGGTTGCTGCTCAAACATCATCAGCCTATACGCTGTTCAAAAGCTTGGATTGACGACACAAAGGCATCCAGCGCCTTACCAACTCGGTTGGATTAACGAGCACGGAACAATTAATGTGACGAAGCAAGCGGTGGTTCGTTTTCAAATCGGCAGTTATGAAGACGAGGTAACTTGTGACGTTGTGCCGATGAATTGTGTTCATATGATGTTGGGAAGACCGTGGCAATATGATCGCGAAGTGTCTCATGATTGTCGAACCAATCGGTACAAATTCAAACATAATGGTAAGAAGATAGCGCTGAAACCTCTATCTCCGGATGAAGTTTTCGCCGATTTGAAGCAGATGGAGGCGAATCAAAACGAGGGAAAGGAGCCTCGAGCTCAGTTTTGGGTTCAACGTCGAATTGGCTTCAATTTTCTAAGCTTTCAAAAGCTCCAAAAGGAGGTTCCAGAACCGCCACCAGCAGCTTGCAAAGACCCCTGTTTTGCGACGCGGAAACAGAGTTGTCAGGCCAGCTGCTCCGCTGACGTCGAAGAAGGGAATACGGTACACGATGCGGCAAAAAACATGTGCTTGGATATTGGAGGAACAACGACGAGGCGAGGGAAAGCTCCAGAGCTGGTTGGAGACGATCAAGCTCCTTCCTCGACGACTCTGCCACCACACTGCTATTTTCCAAAAAAACAGAGTGTCATGAACGACGATCTCGTCATGGCTACTGGGGATGATTCAAGTGAAGCCACTGAATTCGAAACATTCCCAAAAATCCCAAGAACGAATTCGTGGGGAGAAGAAGTGTCGAATTCCGCTGAAAAGAAGGATTCGATTCAGGCCAAAATACCTCTGGAAACGGCAGTACAGAGCAGGAGAGAGGGGGATTTGGGTGGAGAAGTGGGAAGCCGTTCAGACCCAACTAGTGGTGCCGAAACCATCGATGGAGGACCAGGAATCTTTTCCCTGGAATGGAATCCATCGAATGCTTCTGAATCGAAGGAACCCATTCGAGCTAAATCTGCTCTGCAAAAGCTCAGTCACGGCAAGGAAACGACTGAAGTGGATGGAGCAATCGACGATGATTCGCACCAAATGGAAGTTTCAGACGCGTTTCGGGAGGATTCAGGAAGCTTTAGAGAGCTTCAATTCGTCTCGAAGCAACTGGGAATCAAAACCCCCAAATCCGAGTTCGAAATTCTGGGGTTCAAGAATTTGAATTCGGCCGGCAGCGGGAAAAGTGAAAACATGAATTCGACGACGATGGAGATGAATCGAGGTATGGAAAAGGTGCTTAAGTTTAATTTGAGGCCTGGCGAATCGCATGGAGCCAGTGAATTAGATTGGCGATACCCAAATCAAAAATCCCCAATTCCATGGATGATGAACTCTGACCTAGTTTTCCAGAAATTTCAGTTTGAGCAAGGTACTTTCGATCCAATTTGGGATCAATTTTGTGCCGATTTTGAGAAGAGGCCTGAACAAGCTTTGAGGGCAAAGCTTTTTAAAGAGGGGAAGCCTGATATGATCCAAATTGGCCACTTCTACAAGTCACAATTACTTGCCAAAGAAGCTATCTAGGTTGGAAAGAAGAAGGGCAGAATTTGGCTAAGTCAAAATCCGTGTTCAGGGTACATACTTTGGAGGCATGGTTCTCTCAATGTGCTTGGTGGAAATTCAAGTTTAAGGGTTTTGTTTTGTAGATCAAGTTACCATCTTTCCAATGGTATGCTTTATGGAGCCAGATGATGTCATTAAGGTTGTTTTCCAAGGCCTCAAAGTTGCTACCTCAAAACTGGAAAACTGCCAGAAAATGGCTAAGGCAGAAAACTGTTTTGTGAAGCCTACTTTGGAGCTCAATTCAAGGAGCATGGATCTGATTCGAGACCAAAGGCTTCTACAACATGAAACTAGGTATGTTTATCTACCAAGGGAAGGAATCGGATGAAAGATCGGAGTTCTGGAAGGTCTCGAACGAAAGGCGCGAAGTTAGTACGAAAGCTGTCTTTTGACTGTTTTGCGGGCAGCTTACTTGTGCTTCAAGAAAGGAAGTTTATGGCCGAATTTAGAGTCCTTTTTAGAGTTTGTTTTTACCTTAATTGTTTCCTTGTTCATCTAGATTTGTATTAGGTTTTATTTGCCTTTAAATACCGTTCTATTTCGTTGTAAAAAGAAAGACTTTGATTAATCGAAAAACCTTTGGTTTTGTGCAAGTTGCGACTTGTTTGAGTTTGGTGGATTCCAAGCTTGTGAGCTTTGTATCGATTGAATATCCTCTTCAATCGTGGTCGAGCAGCTACCCTTTTATACCATACGAGCTTTCCCCAGGTGTGGAATTGTCCGTTGGTTCCGTTTTATCCCAAGATCGTATTAAGAGCGCTTCGTTCTTGATTCGAGCTCAATCGATTCTTCGATTGAGTCGTTGCTGCGTTACTTTGATAAAAATACACCCACCAGGGTCGTATTATTAGGTCTGCCTATGACCTGGCGGATGGCACTATGGAGGACTTGCCGGGAAAAACTTGGCGAGACCTGTGGAGATGGGATGGCCCGAACCGCGTCAAGTTGTTCCTTTTGCTGGTCTCACACAACAGATTACTCACCAATGCGGAGAGGAAGAAACGCCAGATTGCCCAGAACGGTAGCTGCAACCATTGCACTGACGAGGAAGAGACAGTGGAGCACATCTTAAGGAATTGCAAGAAGACAAAGGGTTTCTGGAACCACTTCAACAGCAAGGTGGCGGAACAGAGCAGTGGCGCTGCCTTCAAGCAGTGGATCCATAAGAACACCAACACTGACACAGGAGTCGACTTTGGTATTTTGTGTTGGCTTGTCTGGAAACAGAGAAATGAAGAGATCTTGGACGGAAAAAGGTACTCTGAAGAAGGGCTGATCCATAAAGCCAAAGCTTGGCTTAACATTCATCGACAAGCAAAAGATAACGCCAAAAACAGTCTTGTGATTGGCAGGGCAGTTCAGACAGAGAAGGAGCTTGGATGGACTCCACCAAGGGAAGGCTGGATCCAAGTCCAAGCAGATGGCTCCGTTAAGGGTACCACTGGTATGGTTGCTGCAGGCGGGGTAATCAGGGACAGTGTTGGACATTACATGGATGTTTTTTATTGCAATCTCGGAGTTTGCTCTATTACTAGTGCGGAACTGAAGGGGGTTGCTGTTGGACTTGAAAGATCTTGGCAACTTGGGTTCAGGAAGATCGAGCTCAACCTCGACTCTACCACTGCCATAAGCATTTTGAAGAACTGGAAGGACAATAATCACTCTCATGGCTTGATGGCGGAAAAGATTGGACGCCACCTTGTTCGTGATTGGGAGGTGGTTGTTAGTCATGTGTATAGAGAAAAGAACTTTGTAGCCGATTTCTTGGCTTCTAAGGGTCACACCCTTCCTTTTGGCACACATCAATTCAATGTGTGCGATCCCAACCTTGAACATTGGTTGTTGTATGATGTCATGGAAACGACCATGACTCGTTCTATTAATGTTTTGCACTAGGGCGGATCGTCCGTCTTTCTACCCAAAAAAATAATAATAAAAAAAGAAAATGAAAAGAGTCAGAGGCGTTTTCTCTCCGATTCGGAGGGAAGGTTTATACAGTGATTTTATCTAACCTTTTCCCTCCCCTAGTTACTATGCCCTCCTTTGGAAACAGGGGAAAGTTTATTGGTATTCCCACTTTCCTTCCAAATCTTTCCCTTCCCCCCTTTTCCGCCCTTAAAAAACACAGGGTTAAGAAACGTTTCAGAAGAAGTTTTTATTTGAAGTTATTTTACTATGTTAAACGCTGTCGTTTTACTTTAGCTTAATAACCGTTGTTAACAACAGTTTATAGTTTGTAATAGCCAATGGCATTCTGCCAGTTAGCTAACTCTGGAGTGATTCTGTTTTATTAGAACACAGTGGTATATAATGGAATCAGAGGCAGCTCTCTAGCTTTTGAGGGTTTGCCAATTCTCCAAACCTAGAAGGCTTTTAGCTTATTCCGACTGTGATCAAATAATTCAGGGGCGACTGGTTCGTGGCTTTCCACTCTGCAACCAGTGGCGGATCCAGGGGGAGGCCACCCCAGGCCACGGCCCAGCCCTCCTCTGGATCCGAAGCTAGTATAGTCCTTATGAGTTTATCGGTTGTAGTCATTCGTTCCAGTGTTATTTTATAATAAGATTGTGTGTAATTAGGAACATGGGTCAGATGAACATATTCAAAACACAGCTCTAAATTTAACCTGAAAATTCTAACTACAATGATTCTCATCTAAAGAAAAATAAACAATGAAACCTAAAATTCTAAAAGTACAAACGTAAAAGACTAAAAGAAATATGAGGTTTGTTCACTTGAAAAATTATTAGAGTAGCTGGTGAAAATAGGGATTGACACAATATATATTGATTAGTCGATTGATTTGTCTAGTCTTGACATTGCTCGTTTCAACAACTACGGAGAGAACCTTTTTACAAATGAAATAGGTGAAAAATTATCTGCGTAATAAAATGAGCGATGAATTTCTCGCCAATTGATTAACTATTTTATCTTAAAGAGAGTGCTATTGGTATGGATGTAGACTCCATTATTGATGAATTCACTATATTCAAAATTAAAAAGATCGACGTTTATAATTGATATTGTAAAAAAAAATGATTTTCTTACGGTATCTAATTTTCTAATAAAATGTGGCCCAGTGCTCTAATATGTCCTCGATCCGCAGCTTTCTGCAACTGTTTTGTTCTTGGTCTCACTCTCATTCATTTGGTAAGCTGCAACATGACAGACGACACATTGAAGGAGACGCAATGCAATCGTCAAAAGAAAGAGCCATCTTAGTTGAATTTTGCCAAACTTGAGGTGGAATATGATATGACGCATCTTCCATAAAACAGAAAATGAGGCCCCAACATTTGCAGGTTGCAGCTAGCCCAATTTGTTGTGGGCTGGAGCCCAGTAGGCATGGCTCACAAACTTTTGCCTAATCTAGCCCAATTCATATTTGACGTACTTCTGTGTTGTGGAAAAAGGAGAATGGCAGTATAGTATTAGTTATAATCGTGTGATCGATTAGTCATGAAAATTTGAGCATTGTTCTTCTTTTCGTCGTAGTTTAATCACATGTATTATACATTACATACATATATTTATTATGGTATTTAATTTATAAATTTATGTTAATGTTTTGTTATGGAGTTGAAGTCAACCTCTTGAGCCGATGTCGAGAAGAGTTGGTTAGCTTGTTAGTGAGTTAAACTCGAGCTACACTTGAACCAAGATTTTAGCAAACGAGTTGAGGCCGAGTTCGACTCATTTTGCGACCCTAACTGTTCTCTAAGCGGCCCAATGTATAGGTACAATTACTCCTCCACCAGACCACCACATAGAGGAGCCAGAGGTGACACACATAGACACAAGAGAAGTAAGCAAGAAGGAACTGCTTGGGAAGAGAGATAGCAAGAAGATCAATGAGCTGAGGGAACATAGGCCAGACAACATTCAACACAATCTTAGATCGATGTGGACATATGTTTCATAAGAGTAAAAAATTGTATTAGTGACAAGGTCCCCCAACACATAAGTGGAGAGCAATCATCACCCCAATCCCTTTTGTGGGTCTCTTGAAAGGAAGATAGAAACTCTTGAGTCTTGGCTCTTGTTAATAGCAAAGGTCATACTTTTCCTCTGCTTTTAAAGGTAAAGACGGTTAGAAACCGAACAGGAAAAGTTAGGGTTACCGATCTGGCTGAGTCGCGGACTAGGTCGCTCTCTTTAATACGTTCGCGGCACTGCCTCGTTTTTCGCACAGCAGACTATCAGCCGGTCGCCTCCAGGATAAAACAGCCACTCTTTTGTTTTGCTCAGCGGTTTTGTGCGGAAAACCGGAGCTCTTTGAATCTCACTCTCTCTCGTGTTTCTGCTCTCTGAGGGTATGTTTAGAGGGTCTGGGGCGTCTCCTATTTATAGGAGCAGAAAACCCAGAATATTCCCTCTTTCTTTGGGAATAAGTCATATTTTAATTAGGGAGATAATTACTCCCATAATTAAAATATAATCTATTAAGATAATTATTCCTAATTATCTCCATAATATTCCTTTTATTAATTATCCATCTTAATTTCGTATTATGGGAAAATACTGGATAATTAATTAGGAATTTCATTTATAGCTTTTCAAGGCTATTCATCCCAACAATCCCCCACTTGAATAGTTTTGAAACTATCTCTGAGCATCAACAGTTCCATAAGATCGGGCATAAGCTAAGGTATCGCGAAGATTTGAACCTTAACGTAGTGGTTACACTTCCGATTTCATAAGGGTGACTCGTAGTCTTGAACCCTATCTCAGACAATGTAGCACACCGGATCTTTTCATTGAGTGATATTCTCTCATAGGCCGTGCGTTTATGGCCATGCACGTTATCCCGGTTTAGTGAACGCTCTAGCAACTTTGTGCCTCCAAAGTTCCATAGGGAGCGGCCCCACTCCCACATTCACATAGGTGAGTCTATCAGAAGTACCCCCAAAGTAAAGTACTTCACTCCACATAGAGTATAGATCTCATTAAGAGTTTAACTCAACCTCCAAGGCTTTGGGATTCATGCTTCACTATGCATGAACTTTTCTCAATATTACTCATGACTTGTTATTACCCATTGAACCCGTTTCTTGGGATCTCCAGTCTATCGGGTCGGGTTACCATCACTTGTAATCCATGGTTCGGTAGGCATAAGTCTAATACCTTCGTGGCATTTTGGACTTTTCTCTCTAGATAATCCTTTCGTCAAAGGATCAGCTAGATTCTGTTAGGATCTTACATGATCCACCCTCATTGCTCCTATCGTTAGGAGTTCTCTTACAGTACTGTGCTTACAACAAATTTGTCGTCTCTTTTCGTTTTAGAACCGGTTCCCTTCTCTAGTAATAGCTGCGGTGCTATCACAATGAATCAACTACCGGAGGGATCGGTCTTTCCCATAAGGGAATCTCTAGTAGTGACCCTCCCAATCAACTTTCCTCTTTACTAGCCATTGCTAGTTCTATCATTTCCGATTTCTTAGTTGATTGAGCCAGGATCGTTTACTTCTTAGACTTCCAAGACATAGCTTCTCTATCGATGTTTAAAACACATCCTCTTGTTGTCTTGGAGTCCTCTATAGGGTATTCTAATCCGCATCATTATACCCTACCAATACAGCAAAACCTTTGATAACAAATACCAAGGTTTTTTCTGTTCTTTTAAGGTGTCTCATGACCCCTTTCAATAGCATTTCAATGCTTCATACTAGGACAATCCATAAGCCTGTCAAGTACCCCCACTTAATCGGGTCTCATGTTTATCAGCTGCCTCTCGCAGACTGTCAATACTAGTATATTCTAACCTTCTTACACCATCTTAGGTGTTCTTTAAATATTTATACTAGCATCATCAAACATGTATGCAGGTGTACAACTTGTATTTTCCTAGTTATTAGGATCTCTAAGCATAACATTTGTTTCATTCAGATCCTTCACATTCAAAATTCTCAACCATCATGGTTTTTCAATATTGACATCACGAGTCTTTGTACCAAAGATCGATGTGTCATTCATAGTGCAAGTGTCATTCTCAAATTTGTACTAAATGCACTTGTCACTTTCACTTTTAAAACCATGAGAGAGAACCAGTTTATTCATGCCATCGTCTTAGAGTCTATTTCAAATCTTACAATGATTTGTCTAACTATAGACTCCCTAAGCATGTTCAAGAATAACAACCCTATAGGTTGTCCCATGTAGATTTTCCTATCTAAATCACCATCACATAAACATGTTTAACAATCCATCTGACGCACAACACTAGCAATCAGAACATACATGGATGTTATTCTACATATGGTGAATAGATAACAAGAAAATTTACAATTTTTCCTTTTCGCTTAAAGCCTTAGCTATTAGGCGATCCTTATACTCATAAACTAAACCAATAGGTTTCACTTTTCTTTTAAGAATCCATTTATTACCCATGAAGTCATGGCCAAGAGGTAATTCTCAAAGATGCCAAATCTTGTTTGATTCTATCGATATATTACCCAAGGCTTTTCAACCAAGAGGTAACTCTACAAGATTTTAAGTCTTATTAGACTCCACAAATTCCATTTCGTTAATAATGGATTCTCCCACAAATCTGCAACTTTATGAAAGTTCGAACTTCTAGCAGACTTGTAGGATCTCTTCTTAGGGTGTAAATAACAAATTCATAACCAAAATCTTTTCGCGATTTATGGTTCATTTGTCTCTTCTGAGTTCATACCCAGATTCATCACCCCCACTAGTTATCCATTATTTCTAATAGTAGGCAGAATATCACCCCCACTATTTCTTAATATAAATGGAATCTATTGGCATCAATGGTTTTCACAAACTAATGAGTATTTCGTTTCATATGCTTATGTGTTTTACAATAACTTACACACTCATATGCTCTTCTAGTTATCATGTCACTGATTCTCTAATGCTACCACATGCATGCCACATATAGAATAATCAGTGCAATCATAATGCAACTAGGCATTTCAAACTCTTTCGAATAACTAGTTAGACAACCAGAGCACTCTAAAGAGCAATAAATCATTTATTGTCTTTTCCATCAAGTTTACCCATATCAAAATAAATCAGATCTATCGATTCTGATTCTCTAACCACATATTTATGGGTCATTTAGCTTGAATATACAAAATTCATATTTTTCTCAAGCATCCAATAATAATATGGGAATGCAATATAAGATATTCTAATTCTTCACAAAGACACACTTGGAAGAATTTATCTTATCTACTTAACCATTCCTTATGTCAGGAAAGTCAATGACTTTCTAGAGGCAGGGTTCTCATCCACTTTTCTAGAACCATCAACAATAGTGGTGAGGGTCTTGCCCAACAACACTTTCTCCTTCAATACGCGTCAATGTATGATTGAGCTTAGCTCATTTATCACACACATATCTTGAAGCGGTCTTATCCAACAACCATTCTTCAGAGTTACCATTAAGGCTAACCTCTGTCATCACCTCAGTGAATATTATTACCAAATCCTCTTCTTTAGTCAAGTTAACACTAGGTTAAACTTGTTCTTACACTTTCGTGTCTTATGACCTAGATTCTCACAAGTTTAACAGAGAAACATAACGTCATTCTTAGAGGATTGGGTGATAATCTTATGGTTACCACAAAGGGTATCATTCTATTTGGTATGGATCTGGTTCGGCTTGCTGCTCTCATTCTTGAAACTATAATGTTTCAGAGCAGCCTAAGTGGTTCGTGTAGTACTAATAATAGTACTTCTTACAATATCGTTATTATGGGCAATAAACCCATTCTATTCCCATATATTCTTCACATATATGCATGCATTTAAACAAAATTACTCTATTCTGCAGCATGCATTCAAATTGATACTCTAATCATCGAGGAAAGCACATCTCAATAATCATGCATCAAATCATTTTTATTTTCTCACATTCATATGATTCTCAATACCATGCATAGAGCTACATGGAATAGATTCTAATATCATTCATTAATGACTCACGAGAAGGGTTAAAATTCTTACCTCTTCTCAACTGGTCATTGCCTTCTTATTTGGCAACGAGTAGCTTGCTCCTTGCATAGCTTTCTTGTTTCTATTTTATCTCTTTAGTTGTGAAGGCTAGCATCCATCTACTCCACCACAAGTGGAGGACTGGTCATAAAGACAGTTGGCAGAACCAACCTTTGATGGAGGTGATCACTGCCGATGAACCAATTCTCAGTACTTGGCCAAACAAACCGCCACCTGACAGTTCTCTTTAATGATTCCAATTGTATGACCTTTAGCGAGAAACTCTAAAGCCTGGAGAGAAAAAACCAGTCTCCACCAAAAATTGATTGGTACCAAGATTAATAATAACACTAATAAATAAACATAAAATCCCGTAGAGGGTTTTGAAAGGAGAAGCAATTAGCTTCTTTCACAGCGCGCCACAAATGCCAGAGCAGCTGAAGCTTTTTATCCGGGCAATTCTGGTTTTCCTTAGCTCGAGATCAATTAAGGCCAGGTGGCGACCTTTTCTCTGGAGGCCTCTCGAAGGCGATAATCTCCTCGGCCAGAAGCTCGTTGCCATCGAAGGCAGCTGAGGAGTGATCTTTGTTCCTCCGCCCAATCCCGCCTCCTTTTTTTTCCTTCTACTTCTTCTTCGAGCTATGCCCAATTATAGCAACCAAAGCAAAAGCTAACTTCGAATCAGAACAATGGATTGCGAGCAACCGATTGCACCAACTAATTCCCCTGTGCTTCTTCTCGCAGACACCACCAGCAAGATAAACAATAAAGCAATAAAAAGAAATAAATTGAGTAATAAATAGGGACGTGCTCAATCTCCCTCGCAATGCCATTTTAACAGTGGAGGTAATTTTGGCTAGCGAAATAGCTTTGGGCATCGGTGATTTCTTGCGCTTGATTGGAGGCAGATGCGGTAATCTGTTCGGTACATATAATAACAGCAACACAACGTCTTAAAATTGTTAGAAACCGAACAGGAAAAGTTAGGGTTACCGATCTGGCTGAGTCGCGGACTAGGTCGCTCTCTTTAAGACGTTCGCGGCACTGCCTCGTTTTTCGCACAGCAGACTATCAGCCGGTCGCCTCCAGGATAAAACAGCCACTCTTTTGTTTTGCTCAGCGGTTTTGTGCGGAAAATCGGAGCTCTTTGAATCTCACTCTCTCTCGTGTTTCTGCTCTCTGAGGGTATGTTTAGAGGGTCTGGGGCGTCTCCTATTTATAGGAGCAGAAAACCCAGAATATTCCCTCTTTCTTTGGGAATAAGTCATATTTTAATTAGGGAGATAATTACTCCCATAATTAAAATATAATCTATTAAGATAATTATTCCTAATTATCTCCATAATATTCCTTTTATTAATTATCCATCTTAATTTCGTATTATGGGAAAATACTGGATAATTAATTAGGAATTTCATTTATAGCTTTTCAAGGCTATTCATCCCAACAAAGACCACAAAAGGTCGTTCTTAAGATGGAATGCTCACTCTCAATCCAGTTTATCCCATAATTGAGAACCGTTCGTCCTTAATTCCACAAATACGAAACTCTGTGAGCACGTTCGCACAAACATTTTAAACATCGTCATACAATCACCATACCGGAGCTCAGCAACAACAATAACTCTGTCCTGGGAATGTTGTCAATGTGGATAAGCTAGCAGGCAGGGAGCCCTTCTTACTGAAGATTTGCTTAATAAAGTTTAATTTTCGTGGTCGTAATCATTAATGTTTGCAGCCAGTCATGGGAGGACAACAACTCCACCCACATCATTGCAACTTGCCCCTAATACCCTATCCAACTTCCTTAACTTTTTCTTAATTGGTATCATTATCATTAGGTTAGGTCCTAATAAAATATACGCATATCTAGATTCCCTAAGTACCCTGCATATTCGACCGTCCTACAAATGAAAGAGTCTCAGCATACCTTGTCACTAAATCAATTATTATCATTAATATTAGAGTTTATAAAAAATCAAATACCTGACCTCGTAATCGTAAGAGGTCTCGATAGTATGGAAAGAACCAATTTGTCCCAATTACTCAATTGACTGGAAGAGATCATAGAATGAATGTTATATCATTCATTCACATAAATCAATGGTTGACGTTATGAATCATAAAGATTCGAGCACAAAGTCAATTCATCCCAACAACTCAAATCATTTGGATTTCTAGATAGAGATTTCCTAATAGCTACAATTTTATGGTCCCAAAGAAATGATGTGGAACATCCCAATCAGCGATAAGGTGAGTCGGTCAGTTTCTTGCCTTTTGTCGACCTCCATTAAACAGTTACAATTAGCTCTCTAAACTTTCTGATTCGTCTCTTCCATTCTTCATCCATCCCCCCAGATCACCCGGGGTTGGTGCTTAGCATCGCAAGTTCTCGACGAAGGAAATTACGTCGCATGGGAACATTCCATTCAAAGTCCGATGATGGACGCGCGGAGAACCCACTGATCCTAATCATTCGATTTGTTGAGAGAGATGAAAAAAATGAATATCATACATGTTTCCTCACATAAATCAACTCAATGAAACATAAAAACTCTCCGATCAAAAACTACCAATTTATGAAGAGTAGGACTCATCCCAACAACTCGAAGCATTTTGTTTTAGATAGCGATTTACTAATAGCTACAAAGAAATGGCGTGGAACATCCCAATCGCAATCCGCTGAGTCGTACGTGCGTCCCTACTCCAATAAATCAAAAACGGGCTGCTTGTGTATGGTCTTTTCTGAGAAGGCAGGCGTGCTCTATTCGTGGCCATTTCTTCTTCTTTGCAACCATTTTAAAATTGCTACATAATTTTGCACCACATAATTCCCTTAGAATGCCTTTAAAAAAAACAATACTTAAAGCATAATCATTGATGAAGCCAGCCCTGAGCTCACTCTCTTTCTCTCTACCCTACCGGCCACCGTCCCCTCCCTAACTATGACGATCAACTCCCACGCCTACGCCTAAACATACTTTACTAATTTGTCCTTTCATTAAGAATCTGAGAAATCCAAAACCCATATCTATCAATGACCATCCAAAATGTTCCGAGGTTGATTACAATGCAAGGCATATAAAGATTCTTGTTCATTGCTTGTTTCATATTGTTTGTTTCCACATTTTAACCATATTTGGCTTTGGATTTTGCTCGCACTGTGTCACATTCCCATACTACGTCGAAACTTTCTTCTTGTGGAGAACATAAGAGTTGGACCAGTACTCCAACATCATACAAGAACCCTCATCGCAAAGAGTTGGTCTATCAAAATTTTAACAATCGAAAAACTTAATTGGAAAATGAATTGAGATTTCATGCACTTAACGAACGCACTTGCTTACTTTCCTTTGCTAGAAATCATACTTGATTGTTTGTTTGTGCACACAGTTTTTCAGTAAATAATGAATCATACGTGCTCATTTGTTAGGATTTCGAAGGTTGCTCTCTTTCTGGATCTAACGAGGCGCATTTTCTACATTAGTCTTTGCCTTGTGATTTACTAAAAGTGTGTCACGTCAACTGTTTCATGTCAACCCGTGGTGGTAAATTCTTTGAATTTGGCTGACAGGCTCTTTGCGACCTTTTGTTGTTTTATATTTTGGTCCTTTGAGCCATCTCAATACAAGTATACAATTAATCATGATCAATTTTTGTTTAATTTCTCATATTTATAGAGAGTTGACTATTTGACTCTGAAGAGCTTATCTATGCAACCTCACCTTTTGATTTCTATTTTGTTTCATAAATTTAGCCGAATACTCGTTATTAATTGTCACACGAGTCTACGATACAATCAATACTACGGTTCTTCACAACTATTTTTTTTTTCCTGAGATAATAATATTTTGCACCCTTTTCGAAGAAAAATTAAATAAAGGGTTGAAATTGTTGTTTTCCCCTAATAATCAATACTGGGTTAAATTTGTGCTTTGCGTCCATTTTCAATAATAATAATAAAACAAAGAAAACCTCTTAGGACGATTCAGAAGACATACTCACTCAATTTGACTCTTTTCTCCTACCAATTAGAAGAAAAAAGAACGGACAAAACCTTCCTCTCTATAAATCCCCACGCCACCCAAAACCCACCCAACACGGAAAGACACCCAAACAATGATCATGGAAACAACCGCCGATCACCACACCCGCCGGAGCTTCACCACCTCCTCCCCATCCTCCGCCGTCGGATTCACCCTCCTCCCCTCCGAGCTCATCGAGAAAATCCTCCTCTCCCTCGCCCTCCCCGAACTCGTCCGGGTCAAATCCCTAAACCGATCCGTCTCCCGGATCGCCTCCGACCCGGCCTTCCTCCGCGAATTCAACGCCCTCTCCTCCTCCGCCACGTGGCTCTTCCTCTACAAGAAGCGCAGCTGGCACCGCGACGCCGTCCTCCAGGGCTTCACTTCCGGGTCCTCCTCCTGGTTCCGGGTCGAGATCCGCGACCCGATCCGACCCGGCGGCGGGGAGAGCCTCTACTTCCTCACCGCCGCCGGGAACTTCTTCCTCTTCGCCTCCAATTCACGGAAGGAAGTAATCTCCGTCGACCTCGCCGCCCGGACCGCGAGGACGATCCCGCCCAGCCCGCTCGGCCCACGTGGCACCTCATCGTGGCGCCGGTCCGGCATGAAATTGGTCGTCTCTCGGTCGGACCGGAACCAATTCCGGTTCATGTTCGGGGAGCTCGTCGACTCCCGCCCGGTCCTCTTCCTCTACTCCTCTGAAACCAACACGTGGCGGTCGGTCGAAGCGAGAGAGGCACGTGGCGGAGAATGGTCGGATCATATTTTCCTCAACGTATCCAACGGTCCGGAAGAGAACCTCGTGATGGCCGTCCGGTTAAGTGACGGGTTGGACCCGCAGCCGGTGGTGGTGCGGCCTAGATTCAATGCGGCGGAGGGGGGAGGCCAACAACCTCCATCAGCCGTCGGATTCAGCTGGGGGAACGTGACGATCGATCGGGTACACGTGTACGGCGACGGGTACACGATGGTGGTGAGATCCAAGGGCGGGGATGGAGGGGTACGGGTGTTGGAGAGCATGGAATTGTGGGGGCTGGATGGCGATAACAGAAAATGGAGGTACCTATCGGGAGTTCCGGTGAAAATCATGGAGGTGATCAGGAAGCCGTACAAGGCGATGGTAGGGTGCGTGGAGGGACGGAGGGAGATAGGGAGGATAAATGGGGTACTAATGTGTAATTTCGAGGGGCTGTGGGACGTGGTGTGGGTGGAGTATGACGTGGGAAGGAAGGACTGGAGTTTGGTTCCCGTTCCGGATTGCAAGATGATGGGCCTGAATTTGGCTGGGATTGCGGTCTCTTCTGGGCTTACGATGTCGGAGAGTCCGTAATTGAGGCCCAGGCCCAAACATGGGTTGGCCCAACTACTCAGAAATGTACAAAACTCTTCTTTTGTGTATAGTTCTTCTCTAGTTCAACTACTTGTGTAAAAAAATTAACTTCTCCTTCACGACTGTAATATTTGTATGTATTTTTCCCTTCCAGTTTGGTGTGTGAATATCTCCCCCACTTTGACCAATAAGAATAGCCAGCTGTGAGCTGTGTAACTGAGTTACGGCCCTTTAATTATTGACATGGGGCTGTTGGGCTTGGGCTTGCTTGCAATCTTTCCCCCCTGTCACTCGCCCTTTTGAAGGCATAAATGGGCTCGAGCAATAAGGCTTAATGTTCTCCATATACAGGTAAGGAACGAAAATCATCGACAAGTTGGCAACGGACCAATCTTTATATAAAAAATATCACTAATGAGGAGCGTCGAATAGACGGTATGACCTGAACAAGTTCATAATAACTGGAATTTATTGAGAATAAGAAGAAATGAAATATTAACCAACTGAGGACTGCAGCCAATCATATGCAACATCCAAATCCGACAAACCCTTCTAACTACACTGAAGATTTCAACGCTTATGTATATATGTTGAAAGGAAAGAGTAAAAGGGAGAGACACACAGCCGTTTCCTCTATGGCAGTATCCTGATAAAGACAGACATTTTATTAACTGATAACCTCTCAATTAATCCCTACTTAATTAGCCCAAGTATTTTAATAAGCAAGTCAACCCTACCGAGCCCTTTCTTCATCATCTACTATGATTGATATCCTCGAAAAGTCCACCTTGTGATTTCCATGTTAAAAAAGCATCAGCGAATCGACCGCAATACGAAACACTCGATCATCACGTACCCTACTCTTGTAAGAGTTTATACCGCGCTGCAAACTACTAATTAAGACTTGTGTTATGAGACAATTTAAGTACCACATCGTATAGCCCAAGAGTAAATCCATGCGGAATTGACCGAAAATAGACAATATTCTACTTATGAAGCACCAAGTCCAACAGCTGGTATCAGAGCTCGTTTCAGAGTTTGGATATAGGGCGGTGGACTTCAGGTAATAAACCCTCCAGGTGGCGAAATTCGACAAACTCGTCCAACTACACTGAAGATTTCAACGCGTATATATATATATATATATATATGGTGGCGTATTCGGTGCACCCACTTTTTTGGGTACACTCAGCGCACCCACCTCATAATCATCATTCCGAGCATGTGATTCATGTCAAAATAATATCAATTGTTGCTTACGATATTATGAACAATAAGCCCATGAATTTGAAAAAAAAATCATTTAAGATTTACTTTAATTTGAAGGATTTAGTATTTAGGGGTTTAGGGTTAGGGTTTAGGTTTACAGTTTGGGATTTTGCATTGGGATTCAAAATTGAAGGTTAAGGGGTTAGGGTAATAGATTGATTTGTTATGATTCCATGTCATATCATCATGTTAGATTGAGAGTACTAATTAAAGTTCAAAATTTGATGTATTATGGACACTTTTAGAAATGGGTGCACTGAATGCACCCAAAAAAGTGAGTGCACCGAAGTAGCCACCTATATATATGGTAATGTGTGTATATATATATATATATATATATATATATATATATATATATATATATATATATATATATATGCTGAAAGGAAAGAGTAAAAGAGAGAGACACACAACCATTTCCTCTATGGCAGTTTCCTGATTAAGAGAGACATTTTATTATCTGAAAGTAAATAGCGTTCTCCTCTCAATTAATCGCTTCTTAATTAATTAGTCTAAGTACATGGAGCATGAAACTGAATGGCATTTTAATAACAATCATTAAAAAAAGTTTATAAGCAAGTCAACCCTATCGAGCCCTTTGTTCATCATCTACTATGAGCAATCCATTCGATATTCTCATACCCCTTTTCTTACATGTTAGCGAAGGAGCGCTTGCGAGGCAAGGAAAAGGTGAATTTGTGTGGCAAGGAAAAAGATCAATTGTTATACGAAATTATATGCAAACTACTAAGACTTGTGTTATTGGACAATTCAAGAACAACATCATATACTAAGAGAGTAAATTTGTATGAGTTTTGTCAAGAACCAGTTGATCCCAATAACTCGAGTTGTTGGGAGAGGTTCAATCGTGGATCATATATCACACACTAACACGCCCCCTCAAACGAAAGCCACTCAAAAGGGCTTGAAGTTTACACATGTCCACATACCATGTGCTTAACAAATGGGGGTTACAAGGATTCGAACACAAGACCTCTCGGTCATATAAGGCTCTGATACCATGTCAAGAACCAGTTGATCCCAATAACTCCGAGGTGAAACTTGGAGCAGAAGTGACGATTGAACTGTAGTAGAAAGGTAATGAAGTTGAAGGTGCTTCTGGGCGATCAACTTCCTCTGGGAAATCAACTTGCAGGCTTACTGTCTCCCAGGAGAATTCTCGATGCAGATGTAAGGACCCCGAATTGGCCCCGACTCGTGTAGTGGATCTTGATGTCCTCATGCCGTCTCAAGGATAGTGCCGAGTCTTCGGGCCATCTTGTGGCTCAGAGGAGCAAGGATTTGGGATGACCCGCCCTTGCTTATGCAGTGACCCATTTAATATCCAGCTGCTGCTATCTTATCAAGATTCTGGATAAGCCAGTGGAAGAAGAAGAGGAGGAGAAGAAAGAAGTCATTAGGGGTAATTGAAGTGGGGAGGGTGGGTTTTGATGAGAAGAAAGATGCAATGAGGCAAGAGTAACGACCTACAAGAGGAACTGGAAAGAGGGAGACGGGATTTCCGTGTACGCGTAACCAAAGCTCAAAGGAAGAAAGTTGAGGAAAAGAAAAAATATTTCCTCACTCTATAGGAGGTGTAGGAAGTGTAGGACTAGGAGAAGAATAAATAAGAAGTGAGAGATAGAAGGGGAAGTTGAGATACCCACGTTGAAGGAGAATATAGAAGATGAGATATGGATAGATGATTCAATGTTGTCATCAGACATGGCCACGGAGAGGCAAGAACAAATAGGATTTTAAAGAAAGAGGAAGTTAGCAGGGAATGAGATGGAAAATAGAGAGTCACAAATGGGAGGAGACCCCGCTAGACAAGTTGAAAAAGAGAGCTATAATGTTGAGACTTGATTTTGGAGAGTGGGGGAAGAAAGATATATTGTAGAGAGGAGAGATTGACTGATGTTGCGGGAGACAAGCAGAAGGAGATCATCGCAGGAGTTTGAGTTTGTTGGCGGTAGTGGGAGGGAGAAGGAGAGAAGCGGTGCGGTGGCCGCTAGAGGGATTATTAAGACGGTTGCAAGTGCCACTGCGAGATTGAGGAGTAGAAGAAGTTGCAGGCGATTAGTGAAATCTGCAGTCGCCATTGATTGAACAGAGGTAGGAGATGCACATCAGGCAGATGACAGGAAGAAGCTAGAGAGGCAGACAGCAGGGGTTGGGATAGGAGATTCGTCGCTAGCTAGGGATTTGCAGGGAAAGGAGATAGTTGGGACAGGGGGAGCTTCTCGGCTGATTTGGGAGAAGGGAAAACATAGATGGAAAGAAGGAAGGAGGGAAGCAAAAATAGAGAATTATTGAGGTGGATAATGGTTGGAGGCTTGGAAGCCTGGAGAACATGGACTCATCCTGCCGGCTTGGAAAACCGAAAAAAAATATTAGGGTCACTGGATCGATAGGCTGTTAAGCATATGCTCTGATACCATGAAAGAGCTCAGAAATCCTTATTCTGATTGTATTAATTATGAGTATTTATACATTCAGACACTGAAACTGAAAGCTATTCCTACGCAGGGGAGAAACCACTAACGTGAACTAAGGAACAGAAAGCAACATAAACATAGTTGAGAGAGAGGTAAGTTGTTATGTTGATCCGAGTATAGCTCCTCCTTATCAGTTTTGACTTAAAAGGACAATATCCTATTAATGAAGCACCTGATCTAACAAATGGCATCAGAGCGCGGTTTCAGAGTTTCAATATGGGGAGGTGGATTTCAGGTGGTGGACCCTCATTATGAGACCTCGAGATTTTAGATAAGCATCTGGTGGATCAAATTATATCCACATCTGACGAATCCAAGATCTGCATATGGCAGATCAACATAGATATATGCTTAGAGATCCATGTGTCATGCAAAGTATGTGATACAAAGTGTTCGGATGATCAAGATAATCGCTAAGGGCAAGACACGCAGTTCGTGGTCCTTATCTTGATGGGAGGATTTCTATGGGACAATCCAAGTAACACATTAGTTATACAGGGAAAGGACCATTGAATATAAAAATCCACAAAACTACATTAGTATGAGGCCTTCTATGAAGGAACCCAAGAGTAAATCTGTGTGAGTTTGGCACAAAGCGGACAATATCGTACTAATTAATAGCGCATTTGATCTCAACACTCGCATCAGAGCTTTCTTAAGATCCAGGATGGTGTAATACTTCTAATTTCACCCTCATTCTAAGACCTTAAGATTTGAGATCAACATCGGGTGGTGTTAAATCCCATCCTCATGACACGTCAGCCCATGCATTAAGCCCATGCACGGGACGTGTGTTGTAGGTAGCGGGCTAGAGTTTCGCCCCTTCTTCTCCAATTAGCCGAATGTGGCCATATGTATTGATGTACTTGTAACGTGGATGGTTAACGAATAATCTAATCAGTAACTCGGAGAGTCTTGAGACTCTCTCGTGGATTAGTCCTGAATACTTCAGGGATACCACATAAATTTGTTTGTCTCTCCGTTATTTGATTAATTCAATATGTCTAACATGGTATCAGAACCTGGTTCCGGCGATTCTGATCGTCGAAGTGTTCATCTTGATTCGAAGATTTATGTTGTATGGGAATTCCTGTTTTGTATCTTTATGGAAGGCAAGGGTCTCTTAACGATCCTTGATGGAACTTTGCCGAAGCCAGTTGTGTCGCCTGCTACCACATATCGAGAATCAAAGCTTCACATGCATATCGAGAAACAAAGATTCGCATCTGGCTTATCAACAGAGATATGCATCTGGAAAATATTTGTGTCGTGCATAGTTTGCAATACAAGATATCTGGCTGATCAAGATACTCGCTAAGGGGAAGAGACGAAGTTCCTGGTTCTTGTTCTAAGGGATGATTGTCAATTTATCATCATACTATCCGATTACTATATTCTATATACTAGGAAAAGTACATTATATTTACGTGTCCACCAAAGCGCTATGACGATATGAAGCATTTTAAACCCAAAGATAAATCCATATGGACTTATTCACAATGAACAATATCATACTTATAATGCATTTTTTAATGATATTTGTATAAACTATTTTTGTTTGGGTGAGAACCCGAACTATCCTCATTTTCTTACAAATTTCTTTTACTAATACAAGTTGATAAACTATTCTCCTCCTTTTTCTAACATATCCTCATAATATATATTAGATGGGGAAATTCTTATCCATTTTGAGATTACATGCACGAATATGTATCTTAAATAGTGAAAGATTTGTAGTAGGTAGTACGTATCTATAAGATATATGAAGGCAAAACAAGTGTTTAGTTTGCAGGGATTCAAATTTCCAGCCCGCAGAGGGTTTGTCGGAAGGGCACTTTAGGCAATTCACATTTAAATAAAACTGTGCGTTTCACCTCCAACACATTCTGCCGGTGGACCGGGCCAGTTTATTATATAGTCGGACCGGGCTGTTGCCCCCTGAAGTATCCGGCCCAAACTCTTCCCCCTTGACGTAGTCGGCCCAAAGACTGCTGGTGAAATGCTTTCATCGAAATCTCTCGGAACCCATATTCAGCTGCCGTGGCAGTCCATGCCGTGTTAATTTCTTTCTCCATATCGATTTCGGTCTCAAGCCCTGCACTTCAATACTACATATGCAATTGTGAGGGACGCGTGGGCGGTGGGAGTTGCTACTCCTCCAATTGAATTCCCCAACTCCTCCTGGCGTATTTTGCAGGGTTCATGCGAGCTATATTCAACCCGCCAAAACCTCCTTCCAATCAACAAACCGCTAAGTAAACCTTTATTTTTGATCAATTAGAGCTTGCTGGTTCATGCTTAAGTGTGCTTGCAATCAAGATAATGTCCGGAAATCAACAACCTGGTGGAAGCTCTTCAGTGCAAACCAGTGCTCCCAACCGTCGGAATTCAAAGGGCAAATGTAATTTGATTTATTTGGTTTTTTCCATGTTCCACTGTTATTGTACGTATTCAAAATGGACACAACATATACCCGCTGCCTTAATTTTGTCGTATTTTGCAGGGTTCATGCGAGCTATATTCAACCCGCCAAAACCTCCTTCCAATCAACAAACCGCTGCTGAAAGGGATCGTCTTAATCAACGTAGTTCCGCGATTCATTTGTTGGTACATTAAATTAAAGTTTACTTTGGAACAAAATCAGGATAATTTGATTTGTATATTTCAATTGCAGAAATACTCACCCTTCAATCACAAGTTGAGCATATTGATCGCTTGATAGCTCAATCCTATCGAAAACGACGACGGGAGATCTTGAATGCGCGCTTGCGACGTACTGTTGAATATATTCCACATGGTAAGCTTAGTATCTTTTAAATGCGTTTCTTTATTTTGTAAGGTGTGTTCTAGACTATTTTGCATATGCATACCATAGTCCATATGTGCATTGCGTTGTATATGTCACGGAGCAGGATTCCATGTCGTCCTAATGGATTTAGTTCATGCATAATTAACTTTGTTACCACAGATTATAGTTCATGTATCTCCCACCTTCGGACAAAAAGGGCACGTTTAATGCGAGCGAGTCATTTGTACAAAAGGCGGATGGTTAATGCTGTACCGAGGGGGTTCTCCCGTTCCCATGGTTTGTGGCATCATATTTTATGTTTGTACATTGTAAATACGTATTCATCATGTGTGAGTTATCTTATATGACTACTTTGATTGTAGGATATCCTGTTGTGGAACTTTTTAGTCTGGGCGAGCCTACAAGCATTTGTCAATACTGTGCAGCAATTATGTGGGTGCAAGAAAGTACGGTTCCTACTAGGAGTCGTGTTAACCCCACTTTCTCATTGTGTTGCAAGGCTGGAAAGGTAAAACTACCCCCTAGACGTGCTCCACCAGAGTTTTTGAATGAATTGTTACATTCTTCTACACCTATGAGCCGTCATTTCCCGGAAGCCATTCGTAGATACAATGCTGTGTTTTGCTTTATCTCCCTGGGCGGGAAAGTGGATCGTGGTATAAATGATGGTCGAGGGGTGTATGTGTACTCTATAGGAGGACAAATTTATCACTCTATAGGCAGCTTATTACCCCCAGACGGTCAGCCACCGAGGTTTGCCCAATTATACATTCATGACTCAAGTTCTGAACTACAGAGTCGTTTGCATCTATTTCCAGTTGATGATGCCTCCAGTTCATTGCGATCAGATATTGTTGAACGATTGCAAGAAATGTTTGATAGAAACAATGTTCTGGTTCAAACCTTTCGGATGGCTAGGCAAAAGATACAGGAAGGCAATGTGAAAGAGGTGAAGATCAAATTAATTGCCAAGCGTGCTCATGATGGGAGAGAATATGATTTACCGACGGGGAATGACATAGCAGCCTTGATTGTTGATGAAACAGGGCAAGATACATTTGAGCCAGATATTATTGTTCAGTATAAGAGTTCTGAATTGGAGAGAATTAATTGTTATCATCCATCATTAATGGCTTTACAATACCCAATTTTATTTCCTTATGGAGAGGATGGATGGCATCCGGACATAAGCTGTGATGATGATGATGATGATAATCTTTGGAATGACAAGACACTGTCCCAGTGTGATTATTATGCATACCGCCTACAGAGTAGATTTCAGGAGTCAAATTCGGTTTTATTATCTGGGAAATTATTTCAGCAGTATGTTGTGAATGCGTATGCATTAGTAGAGGCACAGCGGCTTGATTGGATCCAAAATAACCAAGCCAAACTTCGTTCCCATTATCTGAGTGGGTTAGTGGATGCATTCCTCCGTGGTGATTCTGATTTAGAAATGACTGGAAAACATGTTATTTTGGCTGCTTCCCACACAGGAAGTCCACGGTACAAGTATGAAAACTTCCAGGATGCTATGGCTATTTGTAGGTGGTTGGGCTACCCAGATTTATTTATTACCTTCACCTGTAATGCAAATTGGCCGGAAATCCAGTTTATGGTTGATTTGGTAACCGCAGATGGTCGGAAAGATGTCAATAGATCTGATATTATTGCTCGGGTCTTCAAGCTTAAACTGCAGCAATTAATGTTTGAGATAAGAGATAAGAAAATATTTGGGACTACCACTGGATGTACGTCGTACATGCTCCATAATTGTTATTTTAGTTTTGAGCAATACTTTTGTTTCATATGGTTGAATTATTTTAGTCAGGTTGTCCTTTACCTAATAAGGTTTTGGCAGGCTCCAACTTAATACATAGTGTATTTGTTTGCAGTTGTGCTGGCAATTGAGTTTCAAAAGCGTGGCCTTCCCCATGCTCATTTGCTGGTTTTCCTAGCTTCGGAATGTAAACTAACTGGGCCGACGGCCATTGATTCCGTCATATCCGCAGAAATTCCAAACTCTGATATTGATCCAGAAGGCTATAGGGCTGTAACTGCTTTTATGCTGCATGGTCCATGTGGTCTTTTGGGCCGTAATGCTCCTTGCACAGAAGGTGGTGTGTGTACTAAACATTTTCCAAAGCCGTTTTGTGAGCAAACGACGATTGATGATAATGGTTTTGCCAAGTATCGACGACGTGACAGTGGAATATCTTTTAAAGTTAACTCTGTGTCATTGGACAATCGTTTTGTCGTGCCGTACAATCGCTATTTATTATTGCGATTTGATGCACATATAAATGTTGAGTTCTGCAATAAATCCAGGTATCTTTTTCATACCACATATAATATTTATGCTCGACACTACTTTTTTATTCCCTTCCATGGAAAGTGCCAAATTTGGTAGCTTTTGGTGTGTTTTTTTTATTGGTTTAAACGTATCAGTTTGGTTGTTGCATTACTACTCATTAGTTTTGTTGTGTCCAATTTTTGTTTGACATGGTAGGGCAATCAAATATTTGTTCAAGTATATCAACAAACCACAAGATCGAGCAAAAGCTTCATTAGTTGACAATGAAACTAATACTGGAATTGAATCTGGTGCATCAAGTTCAAATCCCACACCACGGGTTGATGAGATAAAAGCATATCTTGATTGTCGGTATATCACATCTGGTGAAGCATGCTGGAGGTTGTTCAAGTTTGATGTCTACTCACAGTACCCATCAGTGTTGCGCATGTCTTATCATCTTCCTGGGCAGAATGTAGTTGTCTCAAGGCAGCATTCAAATCCTCAAGGTGTGCTCCAGTCTAAGCGTGCTCAAACCTCTATGCTGTTGGAATGGATGAAAATGAATAAGTTATTTCCAGAAGCAAGGAAATATACATTTGTAGAATTTCCGCAACATTATGTTTGGGATAAAACAAAGCAGGCGTGGCACAAGAGGAAATCCATGTTCAGTATTGGGCGGTTGTATTATTGTCATCCTTCGCCTACAAATGATAGGTTCTATCTGCGTATGCTTCTACATATTGTTCGTGGTGCTCAAAGTTTTGAGGACATCAGGACAGTGAATGGAGTTTTGCATAAATCTTTTAAGGAAGCATGTTATGCGCATGGTCTATTGGCAGAAGATAATGAATGGAATGACTGTTTGGCCGAAGCGGCTCTTTGGGCATCCGGTAAAAAGCTTAGAACTTTATTTGTTACTATCATCAGCCTCTGTCAAGTTTCAGACATTGGGAAACTATGGGAGCGGAATTGGGCACTGTTATCTGATGATATTTTGTATGCCCGTCGGAAGGAACTAAATATGCCTACTTTAGAAATGTCTGATCTCCAGTTACAGGAATGTTGTTTGCTGGAGATAGATAAATTGCTTGCAAGAAATTGCAAAACTCTATCTGATTTTCCTGGATTACCAGTTATCGATACTGGTAACATGTCATCTTCATCTAATCGATTGATCACTGCAGAACTTAATTACAATGTTGCAAGTCTTCGTGAGCAATTTGAAGGTATGATTTCCAAGCTCAATTCCCAACAAAAAAAGCTTTTGATGAAATTACTGAATCGGTGTATGCAGATAAGGGAAATGCATTCTTTATTGATGGATGTGGTGGGACAGGAAAGACCTTCTTATGGAAAGTCATTTGCTTGAAATTGCGATCGGAAAATAAGATTGTTCTATGTGTAGCTTCTTCTGGGATTGCGGCCCTTTTAATGGATGGGGGTCGAACAGCTCATTCTCGATTTCACATTCCAGTAGACCTTGATGGTAGATCGACATGTCATATTGACCAGGGTAGTGAATTAGCAGAGCTCATTCAGCGTGCTTCATTGATTATTTGGGATGAAGTTGTTATGTCACACAAGCATGCAGTGGAAGCTGTAGATAAATCATTGCGGGATATTTTGCGGTTTCGGTATGAAAACAGTCAGGGTAAGCCCTTTGGAGGTCTTACAGTTGTTTTTGGAGGAGATTTCCGGCAAACTTTGCCTATAGTATTGAAAGCTTCACGAGGTGATATTGTGAACTCATCTATAAAGAGGTCCTACCTTTGGCCCCATTTGAGGGTAATTAAGTTAGTTGAAAATATGCGGCTAGCACGATCTAATTGCTCTCCGGAGGAAACTGTTGAGATAACTACTTTCCAGAACTGGCTCTTGCAAGTAGGAGACGGAGTAGATTCAGATGTGTTTGGTGAGTCTTTGATTCGCATACCTCAGGAATTAGTAATTCCTCGACAGAGTGATCCTGTCATTGATATTGTCGCCTCTATATACAGTGATATTAGTAGTCATGCAGGAGATCATAATTATTTAGTCAATCGAGCTATCTTGGCTCCACACCATGATATGGTTTCTGCAGTGAATGAGTATATTCTAAGTCAATTCCCAGGAGATGCAGTGGCATATTACAGCGCAGATTCTATTGAGATGGACCCTGGGAAGGAGGGAGTTGTGGATGCTGATTATTCAACCGAGTTTTTGAACAACCTCAGGATTGGAAACTTTCCAGACCATCAGTTGGAACTAAAAGTTGGGTGTCCAGTCATTCTATTACGGAATATGGATCAAACTGTTGGCCTTTGTAATGGTACTAGAATGGTTGTGAAGACTTTGGGTAAATGGTTCATTGAGGTGGAGATTTTGACAGGTACCAATATCGGTGATCGCGTCTTCCTTCCCAGATTGACATTATCAACCCATTACAAGAGTCTTAATTTCACCCTCATTAGAAGGCAATACCCTGTGGCTCTTTGTTTTGCCATGACTATTAACAAAAGTCAGGGTCAAACACTAGCCAATGTTGGTTTATGTCTTCAAAGACAAGTTTTTAGTCATGGTCAGCTATATGTTGCATTGTCAAGAGTTACTACAAGGCAAGGATTGAAGATTTTGAGTGGCAATGAGAATGGAGAGGAAGGCACTTCAATGGTGAACATAGTATTCCCAGAAATATTTGATTGATTTATATGAACTTCAATTCAGGTTTAACTTATGATTACAGTTTATATTTTTTATGGACAACTGTTAGGCGTCATGTTTGGCTATTTATTTTTGTTAAGGCAATTTCCCTAGCAATGGACTATATGTTTTTATGCATTGAGCTTATGTATCTAGCCACTGATGAAAAGAAAAGTTTGTACTCATAGATTACTCAAGAGATCTGACGATTTTAGGAAAACATTAATACATTTGTCGAATTTACAATTCTGTTATTACCAATATTATATATACAATGACAGTTTAACATTTTTTAAAGACTAAATTTTAAATGCTATATTTTAGCTGGAAAAATGGGCTTATTTCCTATGTGGCTCATGAATTAATCGGGCCCAGAGTTTTGGCAAAACCCATGGCAAATGACTACACACAGCCGGGCTGATACATTCCAAATTCACCTATCTAAATTGGGCCTGTGGGGGTTTTTTTATTTTGTTTGGGCGGCTTCCTAAATGCATTGGCAGCGAGTTCCAACTCTAAACTCTAGAGTACAATAATTTAAAAGGAATTACCAAATAGCAAGGAAGGTGACAGTAAACAAAGAGCAAAATTATATGATGCTCAAAATATGGTTACATGAAGGACCACCTCAAAAGGATAATAACCTTTCAAAAAATATTTGCGTTCACATATCCATTACGCGGTTAGATAATTCGAAATTAGAGCGAGGTGGACCATTACTAACATTAATCCGATTATATTAATAATACCCTACGCTACTTAGTCATCTAAAATCGGGAACAACTTAACCAAGAAGAGATCAAGACGATTCTCCACGTTGTTCCAAGGTCCGAATGTGACCAAGACCCTATATGGCGATCTCACCAATCATGTTGAGTAGTGGAATGTACTCCACATCTTCCATCTCATCAGGACCAACAACTAGCAGACATGACTCGCCGTAAGTAAGCTGATGGAAATACGACCTCAATATCGGTGATAAAATCTTCAATTGTCAAGTGAAGCAAGTATATGCTGGATGCGGCATGCCAAGATCTCCTCAATTCTGTGACCCAGCCATTGAAAATGTATGACTTGCCCTGGTACAAGCCAAAACATAAGGAGTTCAAAATAAGACCAAATTAGATGCAAATTCTTTAGATAAAATATAGATTCCGGATAGATAAAATACATGTTATCTGATTCACCTGATTAGCAACATCCAATTGCATAGGGATAAGATCTATAGTTTCTACAGTGTCCCAAATTCTTGCGGCAACTTCATAGTGCAGATTTGAAACGAAGTCTCCCATGGAAAAAAATCTATAATTTAGATTAGTAGCAATATTAGCAACTCTATCAACAAATGTTAGAGCTGTAAAACTAATCAACTAATTATGTAAACCCGAATATACACAAACAATAGCAACCCAATACATGAATGTGTCAATACAAACATACAAAGTTTCCTTGGAGTATCGAACTAAAAAAAAAAAAAATTCTGGATGATAAGATTGTAGTAGATCTGGAGAAACCTAATTTGAAGGCCAGCAAGCGAATGTAATTGATGAGTGGGCTGGAAAAATTGGTTGAAGTTCTTGATGAGAGGAAAGGGGAGATTTTGCCGAGGTAGGGTTTTAGAAATTACCTTTTAGAGATGCTGAGATAGGACTAACGTCGATCAGGCAGAGAGAAGGCCTGGAAAATGAGTGCATGCACTGGAATGGGTTTCCAGTTGCTTTGTTGGCCGGAGAGTGAGCAGAGCAGAAGAAGGCGTCAGGGAGGAAGGGAGTTGAAACGTCTTCGGCTGGGTCTTTACGCGGTAAGACTTTAGAACTTACCTCCTGGAGATGTAGAGATGGTACTAATATCGGTCAGTCAGGGAGGGCTGGAACATGACTGCATGCAATGGCTTGGTTGGACTGTTGGTCTTCTCGCCGGCGAGTGAATAGTGACGTCGTGACTCGGTGCCGTTGTTGGAGTCCGCGCGAGTGGTGATTCGACGGTAGGGTTGTTCGACGAGGGAGAATGAGCGAGCGTAGTGGGAGGGTCGGGGTTTGCGGAGGGAGCGGGAAGCAGGAGAAGCAGAAGATGGCGGGTTGGGGATGTGGATGGTCAGGTTTCTGTGGAGGGACTGGAGGGTAGGTGAGAGCGATGGAGGAGGGAAAGGAAGAAGGGAGTTAAACCGTCTTCGGGTGGGTGGGAGGTTTTTATTGTTTTTTTTTTTATTTTGGGTTTTATATTTGTTTGATCCAAACGTGGCTATGGCTGTCCATTTGGTTTGGGTTTTTTGGGTTTTAACCAAACCCAAACCAATTGGAAAGCTAATTGTTTCTTTTGTTTTGTTTTAAACCAATAAGCAACTTAATGGTTTTGGTTTGGTTAAAACCGAAAAACCAATAGAAACCATTAAGAATACAATTATTCATCCGCAAGTTTTTTTTTTGTTGTTGTTTCTTTTGACACGCATACCAACCAATAATTTGTGCTGACCATACAGATATGTTTTTGTCAAATGATAATAAATAAATGAAAACCTAACTCTTTTTTTTTTACTCGATGATACGAGTGATTTACTGGCTAAAAAATTCACTACTTCAAAATGGTATTCATTTATTTTATCAATCTGCCAACCCTAGCGATGCATTGTCAATTGATTCACGTTTATGAGAAAATGACACACCTAATTTCAACTCCTCCTCCCAACCAACAAACCGCTGCTGAAAGGGATCGTCTTAAGCAACATAGTCCTGCGACTCATTTGGTAGTACATTAAATCAACTTTGAAGGTCTTACAAAATCATAATAATTTGATCTGTATATTTCACTTGCAGGAATACTCACCATTCAAGCACAAGTGCACCATATTGATCGCTTGAGTTCCAAAAACCCTTTACTCTGAGAAAAACGTCATTGGGATGGATGTATTGCACCATCCCAATTAAATCTTCCCGTGTGTTAAATGTAAATTAACGAAAGAGAATTTTCTGTTATTATAGTTTAATTGATCAATAAAAAACAAATGGTAAATGAATTGGCAGAAATGTGGCAAAGCCCATTTCACTCTCCCAACTTTTATTGCCGCCAGTGTAAAGGGAAAAGTTCAGTTTAGGATATAAGCTTTTGTCTTTATACTTTTCTAAGGTAGATAGATATATAAATGGACCCATTCTAAATAACCAAGCGAAAAAGATATTTCACATGGGCCTGTTACACATGACGGTCCATCTATAGCCCACAACAAGATCTCATATGTGAATGTCGTTTCCCCTAATCAACAGTGGAGGAGGTTTCGGCCCACATGGTTTTTTTGGTTTTTTGGGCGGCTTCCTAGCAGCATTGGAATCGAGCTCCAACCCTAGATGCTAGAGTACAACAAACAATTCTTGGCGCTACCATTGCCTTTCACCGGCGAGTGAATTGCGACCACAGTCTCGGATCCCCGTCGGCAGCGAACGCTTATCTGAGGATGGCGCTAGCTAACCGGTCTTCCCCATGCAGAACACCTGCCCCAAATATCCATCTCCCCATATCCCTAATTGGAAGAAGCAACCAATTGCCCAGACTACATCCGCCCCGAACATTGCAATTCAATTCAACCGGGTGCAGGTTGGAAGATGGTTTCCACCTGGAATCAGAGGTCACGCAGTCAAAGCCTCAGCTCCGACTTTGGCCCTCTTTGCGGCGGCAGCGGGGAATAAAAGGAACCGAGCTGCTTTTCAATCCCAGGTACTCATTGAACATGGACGGTAAGTTATACTGGCTCTGTTTTGGCGCGTTTTCGGTCCTTGGGAAATTTACATTGGTTTATAACTGACATATTTGAATTTTCCCCCCTATTTCCATCTCCAGCTCTACACCCTTTGAATAAGCAGTTCACGTTGGTGTAGCAGTTACCTTCCGAAGATGTTGCTGTTGCTTGCCAACGTGGGGCAATTGGTAACTGCCCCAACTGGAATCCACATATATATACCTTCTCTAAATCTCTCGGCTCATTTTATATTTCAGTTGACGCTTGCTAAATCCCGCCAGGTAACTTCTTCTTCACAGAATTTTTTTCCCACTTCATTCCTCCATCAAACCAACCTCCTATTCCTACACTATAACTAAGTGCTTATGTACTTTGGTAGCTACACCATGGCATTCAATGGCATCCGAGATCTTGAGTCCGAGAAACAACTCTGGTCAGGGCATTGTCGCGTCTCCAGGGCATGGTTGGGTGTTAATGTGACGACTGATAAAGTCCTGCATTTCGATCTCATCTTGATGGATGCCAAGGTACGGCTGTGTTTAACATTAACTTTAGTTGCGTCACATATCATCCAGACTGTCTTATTTTGTCTCTATAAATCCCCAGGGGAATGATATATGGGTGCATATCCCACCAGTGCTGCAAGAACACTTCAAACGATTGCTGAAGGAACAGCAGGTCTACACCATTAAAAACTTTGAGCTTCACACGACCCAACTGAAATATCGCCCCATTGCCAATACATATATCATGTCGTTCTCCTGGAAGACTACTGTTGAGCATGTTCCCGATGTCCCTTCCATTCCTGCCTTCAAATTCAAATTCCTCAAAGCAAGTGAGATGGCATCTAAATTGAATGATGTGGTCGTCCTCTCAGGTTACAACCGTAATTTATTCAGTGGTTGATTTCCTTTCTGTGCTTGCTTGCGTCTAATTCCCATTAACTTTTCTTTGTATAGATGTTGTTGGGCAAGTAGTACAGCACTCGGATGCCATCAAGACAACGAATCTTGCTAGGAAAACCATTCGGAAGGAGCTTCAACTGAAACTAATTGAGTAAGAGCTATCTTTGCTACGGTTGTATCAATATGAAGTTGGAGTTACATGAATGATTGATGATTGCTTGGGTACAACGTTCTACTTTTTCTAGGCAGTATAAATTTAGATCATGGGTTATTCAGCCTCTGATCATATACATTTATATGGGTCACTTCATTGTATGGTGTTCATTTACACCCATGCTTAGGCATTACTTATGTTGTCAAACCTAAGCCTACGTTGTTTTACAGAGGGGATGTTGTCAAAGTTATTATCTGGGGAAGAGTTGTAGCTGACTTTGATAAGTTGATCAAGCCTGGTGATGATGAACAAGTCATACTGGTTGTAACTGCGGTTTCTGTCAAACCCTTCCTAGGTACAACATCTGTTTACACTGTGCTGCATTTGAGATATATGGGTGACTGATCAGTAGGAACAACATCAATTTAATTTTTCAGGTGAACTTTGCTTTAATTCTTCGGGTTCAACAGTGTTGTATCCCAACCTTGATATCCCAGAAGTAAAGGCTTTCACAACCAGGTATTCTCTTTTAATTGCTAATGAATATCCGAACCATACTGTTGAACCAATGTCAAATTAACATATTTATTTCTTTTGAAAAAGGAATGTGCAACCACAGCAGCCCGTGTTTGTTGAATTACCCCCACCCCCCTTCATCTCTAATATTACTCTATCGGAATTGCTGGAACTTCAATTGGACCCTGATAATGAGATTAGATTATGGTGTTTTCTCTAATTTTACATTATGGTGTTTTCTCTAATCTATACGCCAATATTAATTCACTTCGACTACAACTAGGAATGTGTGTATGCTGTTGAATGCAAAGTCGTAGGAATCAAGCCATTTTGGTGTTATATGGGCTGTCCAACCTGTGTCCTTAAACCCATAGAAAGACATGGAGAATACTACTGTGTCAAATGCAACAAGCCAACACCAACAAGAGCTGCCAAGTAAATACCATATCATTGAGTTCCAAAATAAATTCCATCAGATCCTTGAATTATAAACTTCATTGAATATGCTGAATTTCCATTTCGTGCCTTTCCAGATATCGTATACAGCTTGATGTTGAAAGCAGTTCTGTGCCAGCTACCTTTATCATCTTTGAGTATGAAGCAAAACGCTTCTTTGGTGTCAGTGGTAATGATCTTTTCAATAGGACGGGTCAGAACAATGAGGTACCCCCTCCAGATCTACTCCAAATAGTTGGTGAGACCAAACTATTCCATGTCAAGTTCAAGCTAAATCTCTACAGTGATTCACAAGCTGATTTCACCGTCTTAAAAGTCTTGGAACCCACAGAACAGGTGAGCTACTCATTAGATCTTCCAGACTTATAACTCTACTATACTGTTTTGTGTACAATGACTATGACATATGTTTGCATGACCTGATTCGTACTTGATTAATAATAGCTTTCATTGAATCCTCTTAAAGTCCTACTATTAATTGTTTCTACTTTCCACCATTTTTTTAATTTCAGTCTCCAGCTTCTGTTCTTCACAAAGATGCCTCATGTTCATCAATTACCAGTGGAGTTGAGTCCTCCCAAACTTCATCGCAACCTTCCATCCCAGATCCAGCACATCAAGAGGCAGACAAAGGCGTTTCTGTTGATATCACACTTGATAATAAACTGAAACGAAAGATGCACCCAGAGTGATATCTGAGGTGTTGAACGTTATGTAACCAATACCCTATTAGTAGTTCCACTTTGATTCTGTAGAAGAACAGTTCAATTTCCTTTTGTTGCTAGACTGCGGGGTGTTTGTCGAAACTGTTTACTGGTTTTCATTTGTTCCCGTTTGTTGTGTTGCACAGTGACAATGGGTCGTTGTGCCATACAAGGATTGATGGATTTCAATATACGTACCTATTCTCTTGGATGCAAAAACAGTAGTTGAGGAGTTGGTCGAGACAAGTGATATCAAAAAATACAACGTCAAATTCTTCAACTCTACTGAATTCCAACCCGCATATGTGAACGATCAATATTTGGCAAATTGAAATGCTTTATCACATCCTTTGACAAATAATGAATTACACACATCTTTATTTTCATCATGCCTTTCTTACATGGTTTTCCTATCCTATGTTTTCATCTCAGCATCCATTACATGCTCATACAATGGGCCCCTTTATCCCGCACTCTCTTAAACCAGCAAATTCATCATCAAATTTCAAATGAAACATATTGAATGACATTTCAGAGTACAATCCAGTACAGTTAAACAACTTGGACATCACCAAAGATCCATTTCATTTTGGAGTATAAGGAAAAGAAATGTTAATAATTACTAATCCAACTCTGACCAGGTAATTAGCATCAATGAAAGGATCATTGGCTGCTTCCATTTTCACATCATGCCGAGATCAAGGTTGCTATGTGCAGAACCAGACTTATGATTCGACCAACCCCTGCATTAGACCATTCACACCATTATTCAGAATCCAGACAAGTCTTAGGGTAAACAATGTTAATAGTTCCTAAGCCGATGCTTACTATGTACTGCTACTTTCGCTTGCCAATATGGCCTGTCATTTTCCTATTAAAATATATTATAAATACAAATAATAAGTCATTAACTGCCATGATCACCACGTTCTTCCACTATGCCACCTATTCTCAAGCTTAAACCAACTTCCTTCCCTGCAAGTCTATATAAAGAACATTTCCAGCACGTGAAAAGGTTTGCTGCCATCCAAAATATTGACTCTTTTCCAGCGTGCCGTATCAGTGATGGCTCTCCGCAATTTAGCCCAATTGAACCTCCATGACAATGACCAGGCTGTTCGCGTCAGGCTCCTGCGTTTATGGCATACAATGAGGCCTGATGGTGTAACGCTTGGCCAAATCCACATGTTGTTTCTCGACAACCAGGTACTTTGATTTTATAAGCCTTCTATTCGTTACATGAGTGGGAAGTACGCTATTCAATTCTAAAAATACTCAAAGATTTTTTACCGTGACTTTTAGGGAACAGAGATGCAGGCCTTGGTTGATATTCTTAATGTTCAGTTGTTTGCTCCTCTTCTTCACGTGGGAAGGATCTATTTCTTGAGCAACTTTTTGGTCCAAGAATATGATGATACGTATAGAGTTGCTCCTGCAACTATCCGAATCCGCTTTCATAATGATACGGTGATTGAGGAACTCCAGAATGCAGCCGACATACCAACATATAGCTTTCGGTTTTTGGCTGCTAATGATCTTCCCTTTGCTGTCCATAATCATGAATATTTGTCTGGTATTTCTAATTCAAAGAAAGCTTTATTTGGCCGGTTTGGTTTTCATATTGTGTGCCTAACGATATGTTTGGGCTCAGATTTAATTGGGGAGGTTGAAACTGTTGAACAAGAAGAGGTCCTATTCGAAGATGCTGCTATTTTACGGCGAAAGGGAGTGCAGCTTAGATTGATTGAGTCAGTTGGTTGTTTTTTTGTACAGGTTACATTTGAAGTGTGCTTACCGTATGCAGCCCATTCATGCATCTTTTTTTTAAAAAAATTTTAGGGGACCTATAGTTGATGTCGTCTTATGGGATGGTCTAATTGACGAATTTCAAGCTGTGACACCTAATGATCCTTTACCAGGAACAGTAGTTGTCTTCACTTCCGTTGTTGTTCGCCACTTCGCAGGTCTCTTACATGGTTTTCATTCTATTTTTCGAACCTGTTCTTTTAGTTTAGATTAGTGGTAATTGAGTTTTTAGATGTTATGGTTTTAGGGGAAGAATATTGTGTGGGCTCAAATGCAACGAAAGTATATTGCAACTTGCACTATCCTCACGTGCACCCCCTGCTTGATAAGTAAGTGTTTAACCTTTGATCAATAGAATCAATTCTTTTATTATTCTTATTCTCATGTTTTGGAATTATTTTTTTTTATTTACAGTATAGAAAATGTCCCGCTGGCCATTGACTACACGTTGGAGGATGCTATATGGTTAAGTGAGATATGTTCCATTTCGGAACTGAATCTATATAAGACTGATTTCACCAACCAGGTAGTTTATATGTACACTCGGTCAACTCCTACAAAAATTTCAACATTCATATTTTGCTCCCATTGAATATCATAATTGTTGGCCTGGACACCATGGTTGGATGTAACTGCGTCTCTAATGCTCTAACTTGACCAATAAAATATCAATTATCCTCTTACCATTCCCAAATGTAAGCTTTCATGTGGTTCATATTGCAGGGGAATTTGTACCTTACTACTGCAACAGTCAAGGATGTTACTGTTTCTTGGTCAAGTGTGCATCTCAAGTTTATGGTGAGGCTGACTGTTGCTACTGGTCCTCATGAGGCTTCTATCATGTTTATGACTACCAAGTTCCGGTGGATAGCAAGCCGTATCATTGAGGCTACAGACAAGGAATGGACCAATGACTTCAGGACTCTCCTAGCTGCTCTCAGGGGGAATATATTGAAGTTTATGATTGAATTTGGAGATTTCAACGGCCAGACCAATGAGTTTGATTTGGTTCTTCGCAAATTATTCTGGTAGAGGGGGTGACGTACTTGAACAGTGCTTTAATTCAAAGATAATTTCTGTATAGTTGTTCCAATTATGAATGTTGAACTCTTTCCCCGAATAGATTATTACTTGGCTGCTCCATCTATCTCCTGTGGTTTTTACCAATGTGATGCTTATTATTATGTTCCAAATATTACAGCCCACTTATTAAATTTCATATATTCGTATAAACATTTTAACTGAACAATTTGTAACTTAAATTGACCAAAAAATGAATTCGTTTTCATTTGATTTCATGTTCCAACGTTTGTCAAATGCGCCGCTTATGTTTAGTTTACCCGCCCAACGGGCCGGGCCCTGCGCTAGTATTCTTATAAAAGATGATACAGATCTAGTTTTAGCTAGGGTAGGGGGAGATGGAAACATATCAAGCCTTTATGATTATTGAGCATCAATAATTAGCCAAGCTCTTCCACAAAGAATATCTTCCAAATCCCAACAGCCATTTAATTATTTATAGTTTATTAGCCATATAAAAGAAAATTATTATTAGCTAAAGATCCACCACCCATGCAAAGAAAACATATTAAAAGTAGAAAAAGAATTCAGAAAGAAAAAAAAAAAACCCCAGCCCACAAACATTTGTTTACTTCTCAAGCCTATGATCCGATAATTCATTGCTGGTAGATAGGATGTTGGTGAGGAGGTGTGTCAATAATTAGTTCGTTCCTATAGTTTTATTCCTCATAAAAGGTTTGTCATGAATTCTATATCAACCTTGTTACATGTTTATATAAACGAAAAGTACGTATATTTATGGTCTTTAACGGGAATTTTCCAAAAAGAATAATTAATATTGGGAATCATCTTGTAATTTTCAATATATGACTTCCCGGTCAAATATTTTTATATCATTTTCATAATCAGTTTTCTAAATAACCCAAATGTGTTATAAGATACCCATAAATGAATGTTGCATTATATCATAGCGAAATTCAACCATGCATGGTCTTAAAGTTTGCAACTACTTTATGTGGATATTAACTGATACAAAATAACCGCGAGCTGGACCTTATAATCAAAGACGACTCTTCTACTTGGTCAAGAACCGATTCGTTTAGCTAACTTACCCAACCAAGTCATTGAGAAATAACATGAAGTAGAACTACTCGACCTACCCATTTATATAGCTTACGATACTATTATACGCTCTTATTCCAATGGTGACTTGGATTGAACTCCAAGTAAGAGTTATTCGGTATCCGACGGACAAGTTCGATCAACTATTCCATCGATATGGTCGACCAATTTAATCAAATGTACGATATAACTCTCTATGTATCCTTCCCAAAAATCCTCATACCAATTGGAATAGATGAACACTTACATAAAATCGCTCTTTCTTTTATATTTTCGATCTGAAAACTCGGATTGCACCGTAATGATATAGAACTCAATAATGAAAATAAAGAATAACCCAAGTATGTACATAGGAGGGTGGATCAGAGATTGAGCAGAGAGGGAGAAATGGTGAGCTGCCAGAACGTGATAATGTCAGCAGAATGAACGGTGAGGCTGAAGAAGACCCTCTCATAATATATTATGTCTGTTCCAAACACAACATGTTCTCTTGCAACAGAATGCTTGCCCCTATGGTCCCGTTTCTCTACTTATTATTATTGTTGTTACCTATTTTCCTCTGTTTTTTTTTTCTCTCCCTTCATTTCTTTATAAATAGCATTTCTCTTTTGTGGGTTTCAGGGGTAGCCCCCTTTTTAGTTTTTACAGTCATTCTCCTTTCACAGAATCGAGCTTTCTGGGGATTCTGCAACAATCTTATGGCTCTCGCAAAAACTGCTTCAACATACGTAAGGTGAAAAAAAATAGTGGGCGCAAGTTAGATCGCACATACATATGGTTATTATATGGTCCCCCTAAAGATTGTGATAATGTCAGCACGTGATAATGTCAGAAGAATGAACGGTGAGGCTGAAGAAGACCCTCTCATAATATATTATGTCTGTTCCAAACACAACATGTTCTCTTGCAACAGAATGCTTGCCCCTATGGTCCCGTTTCTCTACTTATTATTATTGTTGTTACCTATTTTCCTCTGTTTTTTTTTTCTCTCCCTTCATTTCTTTATAAATAGCATTTCTCTTTTGTGGGTTTCAGGGGTAGCCCCCTTTTTAGTTTTTACAGTCATTCTCCTTTCACAGAATCGAGCTTTCTGGGGATTCTGCAACAATCTTATGGCTCTCGCAAAAACTGCTTCAACATACGTAAGGTGAAAAAAAATAGTGGGCGCAAGTTAGATCGCACATACATATGGTTATTATATGGTCCCCCTAAAGTACAATTCGCCACATTCGTTTCTTACATGATTCATTTTGGACCACAACAGCTCCTCCCTCCCCACCTAGCTCTCTTACTAACTAGCTAGCTCCCCTGGATTTTATTTTCGGAGATGGGATCGATCATATTATAGAGAACCAAAGCAGTCAAAATCGAGATTTTACCTAAAATAGAAAACTGGGGTAAAATCGGAATCGTAAAATTGAATCGTAAAATCGTAGGATTTTAAGTACCATATAGAAATTAACATATAATAATATTAATAAGGTATATCATTAATAAGACGAAGACATATAACATTTAAAATGATAATTTGAAGATTAATATTTCAAAATCATCATTTTAATTGTTATTTAATGTGTAACTCAAAATAATTTATAGGAAAGGGATAGCTCATGGGGTTTGCTCTTGTTTTCATGTTGTGTTTAGGTAGTTTAACTCAAAGTAGTATTCCGACATCATCTACTAAGCATGATTTAAAACTAAGAATAAGTGAACTCCAATAAAAAAATTAATGTCATTGGTTTGGTACAAATATATTCATTAATCAATTAATTTATTAATAACGATGTCAATTCTTGCGTATTTATAATATCATGGCAACGGTTTTACTGATGAGTTAAACAACGGGAAGGGAAAGGTGTTAACCGAACCCTAATTTGTTTTTTTTCCTTTTCAAAAGTTCTTTTAATAGGAAAAATATATGAGAAGATCCCCGTAATTGGTCTGTCCCCCCGAAATAGTTCTGCTTCTTTTGAATTGGCTCTGTTTTGTTCACATTGGATCAAAATCCTGATTTTGGTACGATTTTACGATTTTAATCCCGATTTTGAACGATTTTAAGGTCCACCGATTTTATAGTAAAATCAGGATCGGAATCCCTGAGTAAAATCCTAAAACCCTACGATTTTACGATCAAAATCCCGATTTTGACTGCATTGTAGAGAACCAACCACGACTATTTAGGTGGAGTTATTGAGGGAGGTTCGAGTATAATAGTCTTACACATGTCGAGTCCCAACTCCCAAGTCATTTCAAAGTTAGAAGTGTTAGTAAGTGATATATGATCTATATAATTGAACTTACCTCTTCTAACATCTAGAATTTTAATTCAGAGTCTTTCATAACTAAGAGGTCTTATTTTGTTGACGGCCCCATTTTTGGGCTGTGCACACTTCAAGCATGAGTGGCTTGAGTTTGAGAGGGTGAGTGTATTAGTGTGTGGTATAAGATCCATTGTTAAACCTCCCACAACAACTCGAGTTATTGGGATCAACGGTTCTTTACATTGTATCAGGGCCTTCATTGGCCGAGAGGTGTCGTGTTCGAATCCGGACAATCCCCCATTTGTTAAGCACATGGTATTCATAATAGTAAGCTTTCGTTTGATGGGCGTGTTAGCGAATGATATAAGATCCATAATTCAACATCTCACAACAACTCGAGCTATTGGGATCAATTGGTGATTGACATGGTATCAGATCCTTTAGTGACCGAGAGTAGGGGTGTGCAACAGTTCGGTCTGATTTGGACCAAATCAAACTCATGAGAATCGTGATCCAATAGTGAAAGACTTCTTAGGACCAAGGACCGAACCAACATTGTATTTGATCCGCTCTAGATTGATCTGAATGTCACTTCTGTCCACTTTCCTCCAGTATTAATAAAATTCATGGGACCAACGTCATATTCTATTTGTTATGGTCTGGTGCAAGTGTCGGTTTGGTTTAGTGCGGTACGGTCTGGTACGGACTAATCTGTTGCACACCCCTAATCGAGAGTTCCTATGTTTGAATCCCGCGACCTCATTTGTTAAGCACATGGTCTTCGAACCTGTGCAAATTTCAAACCCATATATGTCGGCTTTCTTTTTAGGGATGTGTTAGTAAGTGGTATATGATCCATTATCAAACCTCTCCCTACATCTAAAGTTATATTGAGACCAGCTCATTCTTGACAATGTATCAGAGCATTTTTACGATCGAGATATCTTATGTTCAAATCCTGACGATCCCATTTTTCGAACCGTGCAAACTTCAAGTTCATATGAGTACGAAGCTTGAGTTTGAAGGGGTGTATTAGTACGTAGCATAAGTTTAATTATTGAACCCCTTTTGACGACTCGAGTTATTGTCATCAACCGATTCCTATCGAAAAACACTATCGTTCGATCCATCTTTAAATGTGGTGGGGGATGTGGAAGAGTTGGCGGTGTGTAGGTTGTGGTGGTTTTGAGTAGTTGGTATCAATTGCCATCTGCAGAGACTGATGCAGAGGCCGGAGAGTGATGCTTAGCTATTAGCTACTATGCACATACATAAATATACAAATGTAACGTATCATTCTGAGCCCTTTTTTTGGGGTTTCTCAATTACTACGTACCACCAAAATCATCGATCTGGTCCCAATTGCATACAGTATATATATATGGACCACGTCAAAATCCCACTTTCAGCAGAGAGGGATTGAAATGGATTTTTGCTTAAGATAACCTTTTTTTTTTTTCTTCATTATCTCCCCCAAAAAATTTGGTCACAATTATAATCAGCTGCTTTTATAGGAGAGGTCTGATAATTAATATTGGTGGTCGATTGGTCCCAACTTCATTAATATTAGGGCTAGCTATTAGTACTATATGGGTAGTCACTTTCTCTCTTCTTTTTCTTATTCCTTTACATGGGCACTCGATGAATGGAGATTCATGTGATGAGTTGGGAAGTCATAATGTGTTTGATCAACTGATCATGTTGAGCAAAGATATGGCTTGATGGAGTTTGAAGGTGTTGATCATCAAGAACAGAGAAATCTCTATCGGAGATCCGGCCATTGAACGCAAGGGATGAGCCGACACTCGATGCTCTAATGTCTTCAGATGGAAGCTCTCGATTCAGCCATTGAATATCATATGACGTAGTTGAGCGCCAACGCTGAAACAAATTGAGTTGGATTTTGCGTGCAAAGCAGACAATTGAAGCGACCCCTACCCAAAAATCAGCCATCATCGCCCGAATGGCACTTCGACACCTTTTCTTTTCACCAATGATTCTATATATGAAGAGTAGGGCGATGAAGGAAATTAGGACGAGGATAATGGCGAAGATAATGATATTGAGAACTTAGATATTGATATTTATCCTAACGATTTGGCACGATATTTACTCTACACAAATCTTAAATTCTTGAGATCTTGCCATTTTATTCTACGATTTTGATTTTACTCAAAATTTTCTCAATTATACGTAAAGTTATCAATTTTGACTCTATTGAGCAATCTCTTTTTTTATGAATTTATTTTTATATACATGATGCATGGTTGGAATAAGCAATCAGTTGTATCATCTGATATCAGCAGCTAGCTGTTGCCCTCAATTTTCATCGTGTGTGATGATATGATAATGGAATCTCAAAGGTGGGTTGGTTAACTTATATAATCTATAATTTATAAATAAATACCTCCTGTACCAGTAACACTGCTACACGTAAACTTATATTTTTAGATAAATAATAATATTAATGAACTGAAAATAGAATTCTATAGCTACGGGGATGCCACTTTTATTCCATTTTTCAAACAAGGAATTTCTTGCTCGTTGTGATTTGAGTTTCCAAAGCTTTTTAGTTTTTACCCCACTTCTCTGTCTCTCTCCCTCTCTTATTTTAGGTATCATAATTATGTGTCTTGAAACAATTAATCTTGGTATGTACAAACTATGATGGGTGGTTTAAGAGAAGCCATTTGGATGTGAAATTTGGATATAGATCTTACATATGATTTCTTTTATCTGATTTTTTTTTCTATTTAGTTTACCTAGAAATAGCGTGGAAATTGTCATTCAGGTTTAGATCATCACTTTACTAATATTGCGAGAAAATACACGTATATGTATCCGTAAATACTCCGTTTAATACACGTATATGTACCCGTACGTACTTTATCCGTTTAAAACTTCCGTATCCGTATTTTTGTCAAGCCGTTTCATTTTTGTCCGTTCATTTGGTGGCTCCCGTACTAAACACGTATAAAATCCGTATAACACGTTTTATATCCGTATTTAATGAATTAAATTGTTAATTTTACTATTATTTATATATTTATTTATTTTAAAAAATAATTTATTTTATATATTTATGACTATTAACGTACTATTAAACGTAACATTAGCTTAGAGATGAAGTAAAATACCCGTACGTATTATATCCGTAACTTTCCCGTACCGTATTTTACATAGGCAATCTATTTAAACGGGTTGTTTGGTTCACAAAATGTTACAATCCATTAAAGGACATATAATCGTGGAATTAAGATGAAATATATGACCAGTGCAATCTAACTTAAAAGATAAAATTTTAACTAATACCGGCATTGATTGAAAAATAATATCCATAACAATCTTGAAATTCAACGATGAATTGTACTTCACTTAAGGAAAAAATGATTTTCTTGCCACGGAATATGATTCAACTTTTTTACAAGTTAAAACGACCTACAAAACAATGAAATAATATTACACAATCAATTTACCCATGATTAAAATTTACACCGATTTTCATGATCATGATCTATCGTCCGAACAACCTATAACAAAAATTATTATGCAAATAATCATACCACTATATAAGTATATATATACACACATATTAAAAATTACTAATTAATAAACTAGTACATGAGACTCAAGTATCAAATTCTTCCTCTTATAAATTACTTTATCATCATCATTTCTTCCAATAGAAGATAATTTATTAATTTTTCTCCTTAAAACCATCAATCGACCAACCTGCAACTATCCCAAGTATCATAAATTCCATGGCTCTCAAACTAATTAATTAATTAAATCAGAGTATTAATTATCATTATATCTTGTTTTGTTTCGAAAAAAACCCTCTAAGTTCCCGCCACCTAAAGAATCACCAGCAGGCAACAGCCGCTACGAGATTCTTTTTCACCCCCGCCTCCAGTTGTAAGAGAATATATCTGTTTAAAAAATGATATTAGAAAAATAATAAACAAGTAATTAACTGAACAAGTATCCATAATAACTCATTGATTACTGGGAAAAAAGGCCCTCAAATCTGAAAAATAGTAATATATTTAATTAATTATTGTATCTGCATGGAAAGCAGAGAGTAGATCCCATGCACGCAGGCTGCAAACAAAATTCAAAATTTTTTTTACCCAAACAAATGTTAGATTTAGATGCAAGGCGGGAAACATTACAATTAGAATTTCTTTTATGTCAATCAAAAACATCACATTCTATATTCAACACTTGGGAACAACAAATTTGATTTTTGTTTTCAATTTACCTTTGTACTTTCACGATGTATATGGATAGTTATGAAGTATATAAGTAGAAGATATATATCATATTGAAAGTAGAACGAACTTTGAACATCATTAAAAGTATTATGATATAATATCTCAAACTAATAAACGAATTTGACCAGACTATTTAATTTGTTTTTTCAGTAACTCAATTAAGATGTCCTTACATGGCTGCCACGCCACACTCTTATTCAATTGATTTTTTTTTAAAATAGAAAATTGATCCGAAGTGAAAATCATCTCTCTCTCAATCTCCTCCAACCATTACCAGAGTCCTCGACTCCTTACCGCCCAATTGGAGCTTCTCAAAGTATCTCTATTCAGCAATAAAAACTTGAATACAACTATACTAAATAATACAAGACCATAAATCGTTTAACTACAAATCTCTAAATAATAATTCATTATTCTCACCAGAGTTGTTAAAGTAATAAAGTCGAACCAAACCGGTCGACCGTTCGATAAAAGAACACCCGACGACCAACTTAGTTAAGCTGATGATCTTGGCCGATTTGTGATCAATTTTTTAAATATTATAATACCGATCTTAGCATTTCTCAACCTCCTTTATCTTTTTGAAGCACAAAAACTTGTAACAATTGTTTATAGGACCACGAAAAAGAAATTCACAGTTACAGGCACACTAGAATTATGCGTGGACCTCTGTTACCGCGATTGACTCATCGGGCTATTAAATGGGGGAATAATTAAAAAATTTGGCCCCCACGAGAGCCCAGTAAATTACTTATTCTTTAAATATATAATAATAATTCTGAGAATGGAAAAGAAAAGAGGTGGGAAGAAGCTTGATTAGGGTTGTGATCACGACCTGCTAATAAACAATTAATTATTTCTTAATCCGTTGATAATGACGATCATCATCATGTTGATCATGATGTGTACTTGCTGCCTGCTCCCTTCCCTGATCTGCCCTAATCGTCATTAATTAATTCGTTCCCTTGTCATAATTATCCAAATAATTAACTGTTTAAGGGTAGGGGGTAGGGTATAGCGCCTACTTCACTTGATGTTGACTGAATCTCTTCTTTTCCAAGCCCCAATTGAATTAAAATAACCCTCCATTAGCCCATTTGTTTATTATATTGGGATGTAACTACAATGTCTAATTATTATTTCGGCTTAATTGCAAGTTTGGTCACTCGAATTGCTCAAAAATTTCATGTTTGCCACTCGAATTGATTTATTCCATTTATAGTCACTCGAATTAGTTGAACAGTCCAAGTTCGAGCACTCTCCGTTAACCTCCGTTAGACTCCGTTAATGACGACCGTTAAGTGATGACGTGGCTAACAGAATGACACATTCAGCACATTTTAACATTAAAAAAAGACTACCCGACCCGCCAGCTCAGCCTTACCCGCCCTGCCAACCATTTTTTGCCCAACCCGCGAACCAACCGATTCAATGGCCATCCACCCGTCGTCGTCGCCGTCACCTCCTCATCTTTCATTCATCAGCCATCCACCTGCCGTCCTCGCCCTATTCTTGAATCAAATCTGGGGTTTTGCTTGGCAGAGGCAAATTGGATGCATGACTATGAAAGCTTACTCAGAAAGTGACCTTCCAGATCTTGATTCTCAAGTCCACCTTAAACTTGGACCCAGCAGTTGCAACAACAGAGGGAGGAGCCTTACCTTTCGGTACCGCCCCTTTAATGTCCTCACAGGTGACCCGAATCCCAACTTTCTTCGTCTTCAGCTTGCCCACCTTCACAACCACTTTCGTGTCCAGCTGAATCTTGAGCGCCGCCACTCCGTTCCTCTTCTTCAGATCCGATCTGAGCCCGTTCACCGACTACGCGTCCACCTCGTTCGACCCGGACACCACCACGTTCCTCAGGCTCGTCTCGTTCTTCTTGCTCAGCAAGAACGCCGGGAGGGTCCCGTTGCCGAGGAAGACGTCGCCGGAGGCGGCGCTGACGGTGAATGGGTCGTAGGAGAAGGAGAGGTGGGAATTGGGGTTCGCGGGTTGGGAAAAAATGGATGACAGGGCGGGTAAGGCTGAGCTGGCGGGTCGGGTCGTCTTTTTTTTATGTTAAAATGTGCTGACTGTGTCTTTCTGTTAGCCACGTCATCACTTAACGGTCGTCATTAACGGAGTCTAACGGAGGTTAACGGAGAGTGACCGAACTTGGACTGTTCAACTAATTCGAGTGACTATAAATGGTATAAATCAATTCGAGTGGCAAACGTGAAATTTTTGAGCAATTCGAGTGACCAAACTTGCAATTAAGCCTTATTATTTCTTTGAAAGCTTATTGAAAGGAGGAAAAAAGTTAAAAGGGCTTTTTTTTGGTATGGTTCATGTCTACATCGGGCAACGATTCATTCCATATCGAACCGAATCGGATCATATTGAATATTACTTGATTCAATTTAACTGTAATAAAAATTATTAGAAAACTTATTTGAAATTTGATAGGACTCAATCAACCAAATTTGTTTTTCTTTTAATTTAGGTGAACCAAATATACTGTTTTTGGTTAGCTCTTTTGTTCAATTTTATTTTATTTTAGGTATGATCTTATCTCGATCGATTCTATACCTCACCAAACCATGTCGATACTACCTTATTGGATTTGTAGTCGTGATTTGTCAAACAGAACCAGAGATCTTACCAAAGGAGTTAGCACAATGGTATTTAATGGTATAGTAATGGTCTACCCAATAGCATATCGAAGGGATATATTCAGTTGTTAAAATAAGATAATATATTAACAGTAACTAGCTTATTACCCGGCCCGTTGGCCGGATTAGTGTATGTTACCCACTTGTGGAATGAGAGAGAAAGCAAGTGAGAATGAAGGGATTGAGATTCCACTTGATTAGGACCGACCCACTAATCCGATTCTTCCCGACCCGCCCCAACCTAAAGGGTCAGAAAGAGTTAATAAGAAAATACGAACGGAGAGGATTAGTCATATATCTTGACTCTTCAGAAGTGGGTCAAACAGGATCAAGGTTGGGTGAGGGCAATTTTTAGCGCTAAGCAGAGTTCTGGGTTGAATAACTTTACTTAGGCCTAGAAATTGGTGCTGATGAAGATTGCAGTTTTTATTATACCATCATCAATCATCATTGAATTAGTCCTGGGCATCCCTCCCCGTTGTCGGTCTGAATTCTAATGATGGTTTCATTCCTTGCACCAGCCATATCAGCGAGTTGTCATCTCGAGCATGATTTGCCTATGTACAAATGATACAATTAGAGTATGAAACTGAATTCAAAGAAAAGGAAAAGAGAATTCTATCACATGCCAATAAATACACACATAATAGCTGAAGCTAAGTGAAAGTCATTACTCGCACATCAATTCTCAAAAATTACAGACTAAACAATGGCTAGAATGGCACTGAAACTACCAAGAATCATGGACGAAACAACTTGTCAAATTAAATAATCCTTATACTGAAACTACCTTCTAACTTGAAATAAGACATGATCACAGTTCATAGCACTCTTATCACTATGAATTGGTTGCAGCTCGTCCTTATCACTGCCTCCCAAGCTCAATTCAAACAAAATAGAGACCGTTAGGTAAGATAACCATATCCTTACTGATCATAATTCCTTTCTTCACTCCATTTTTGTCGGAGAAAAGAGTTATCCCCCTCTCCTGCATTTCCCTTTCCCCTTCTCTTCTCCCTCTTCTTCACAAACCGATCCCTAAACCAGCAACAACAACACAAAAATAGCCTTCGCCTCTGCCATCTCCATCTACTGAACGCGTTGGTGGCAAGACAGGACTGCAGAAGCAAACTTTTCTAAAATCAAACTAAATTGTTTGAAGGAGACTCAACCACGAAAAAAAGAGTAAAGCAACAATGCTAATAGTTCAGATGGTTGGTTTTGATGTTATACGTTGCTTTTGTTATGGTCTCCAGTATATCAACTGCAACAAAGATGTTTCCTCCAATCATCTTTAATGCACGATTTAAAAGTAAGTCCTCTTGTTTGTGTCAAAAGGAAGCATTCATGGGTTCTTAACTCCCCTATTGGTGTAAATGCAGCAGCAACAGCAAAGGAGTTTGACAACACAGCAAGCACCCAAGCAAAATGATACAATGCAGTAGGTGATATGTGTCTCGAAGGTTTTGAGTTACTAAAGTTCATGTTAAAAATAAACATGAATTAAAATGGATTATTCTATTAAGCAAACATTCCCTCTAATCATACAAAGATCAGATATCCAATTCACAAACAATTAAGCCATAAAAAATAATCACACATCCACCACCTTTGATTGCCTAAATTTGGTTTTTCGCAAAGTTATGGACTCTTAAGGGTAACGTTCATGGGTAGTCTGTTTCATAACTCTAGAGAGCACAGTAAGCAGCCACCAGCCAGACACAGTGCGGTAAGCGAATATGATTCTCAATTCACAATTTCTCACCACCGGAAGTAAGAACAGACCATAATAAGCGTAGCGTTCATGGGTGGTCTATTTCATAGCACTACTACACAATTTGTTAAAAAAGAAAGAAAGGTATTTAGCATAACGGCGGAACAACTTTTACAGGCCAACAACGACAACATGCTGCAACCACCAGAACTGGTATCACAACTCATAGGGAAAATCAAAAGATTTACTCTCAAATTAAGTAGTTACAACATCGAGCAATCGTCAAGCACATACACCATCACAAAAGTCACAGAACCTGATTCACAAAGCATTCAAACATTTGAGGACATTTCTGCAAAGGTACAACTTATATGTCCTTTTTCCAAGCCATTTCCATCAACATGCTAATAAATTTGCAATGCATAAAACAAACGGGCCAAAACTTGAAATTCAGCCTGTTTGACCGACCCATGCCAAATTCTAATTAATCTTTACTTTTAAACTTTCTATTTGAAAATAAAAAATAGTGAAGTAAAAGAGACGACTACAATTCGCCATTTGCACATCACTTATTCGGGAATAAAACCATAGAAATTCAAAAGAAACTGAAAATGTTTAGGATCGTTTTAATGTTTAAAATAACCAAATAGATCTTTATGTTTAGTTTTTTACTAACAAATACCAAACGATTCCCTATAAAACACACTATAATTTGATCAATATGATGTCAAATAATTATAAAATATATATTTGAAATGATAAAAATTGGAATAATTGGGTTGGTCAAGGTTGAACCATTGAATAACTTTAAAATACATTATATTTTAGCCACTAAGATATAAAATAATAGCATAATATATATTATGCCAGAGAAAATAGCTTGTTTTAGAATGGCAAACCAATGATGTTCATTTGTTTTACTTGATGGCCAAATCCCATGTAGGTCAGGCCCATTCACCTCTTTTATTTTATGGTTAGCGGTTAGCCCATTAGATACCATACCATGCATTAGTTTATTGTTAAATTTTTATTTTTAACAATAAAAAGGAGTATTATCTTTGCCTTTTCATATATATTTTATCACCACGGAGAAATAAAAGGGTATAAAGAAAAAAATTGACACTCCTAGACCCGTTTAAATCCGCATGTGTACGGTAAGTTGGCCCGTTCCACAGAAGAAAGAGAAAAAATTGGTACTCCCTATTCTACCCTTCCTACAAACGCTCATGGAGCAGGGAATTTGAAATGGGGGAAGAGTTTTTTCCACCCTGATATTATATGTTTTTAATTTAAAAGAATACAACAAATGTACTTAGTGTGATTGGTTATGATCCTTGCCTTTCTTTAAAATGGTCATGGTTCGAATCCCAGTATGTATCTTTTTAATGAATAAAAAAAAGTAAGTGTGAAGACCAAAATGTCCTTCCTACTTTCACTCTCGTTGCAGGAAATTTGAAATGGGGCTCCCGTTTTTCACTTCGGTGTATTATAGTATGTGTAGATATGATGATATAATACCGACAAAAAAATGACTGATATACTACGTCAATGACAATTTGGTTGCGCTATTGAGAGATATGTCGATACTGATTTTTTATGTACATGTATGTATGAGACTGACCTAGCCATAAATGAATTGTTTTATGATCATATTACCATCGATACGCTACAATACCACTAATCATATTTGTATTGACAGTTTTATTTTATGGAGAGATTTTATTGATTAGGTGGGCACTAAGTAAGCAGAACGGCTGATGAAGGGTCTGAATGTCTGATGGCTAATTTGATTTTGATGGGGGGAAATTAACCCTAAGCATATTTGTAATGACAGTTTTATCTTTATTAATCTGCTGCTGTTCTTGAGACGATTTTTTCTGGCAGTTTATTAATTTCGAGGTGGGCTAAAAAATTAGAGATCTGCGTCAGAGATTCTCAGCACTGCGCTGGTAAAATTGAAGTTTAGCAGAGCTGCAGAGCATACACATAAGCAACTAAAGCGACTGCCTAAACTAATTAATAAAAGTTCCAGTTTGTAAGTAAGTAATTATGAGGATTTTTCAGTTTGGTTTTGTTTTTAAGTATGAGATGACAACATAATTAAGAGTTTTTATCCCACAATTATTTTGTTGTTGGAGGGTCATTTTCGGACAACCAATAAACAAGTTTCCATTTGATGTTTACAATTACAAAATTGAATTAATCAGTTGGGCCTCGATGGTGTTCGGGAAAGTGTTTCTATAAACAGGACGCTCTATTTCTGATTCGTCTCACACGTTAGATAGATCGTATGTACAATTAGGGGTGGAAATCGGTACGGTATCGGTATCCCAATACCAAATACCGAAATCCCGAATACCGAATTACACTCTAAAATCAATTCCAATCCCAATCCCTAAATAATTTCGGTATCCCAATCCCAATCCCTAAATAATTTCGGTATCCCAATTGGTACCTCGGTATCCCAATCGGTATTATCGAATACATAATTACTTACCTTTGCAATTAATAATTAAATATATAAACTAAATTTTATTGTTTAATTTTGGGCGAAGAGACTAAGCAAATAGTCTTGAGTTGCCTAGAGCTAACATCTTAAGTTCTTGTAATTGGTAGTCTTTAATTTGACGAATTTGAGGTTGAGAGACGACTAATAATAGTGTGAAATAGTGATATAATGGTCTATGTGTAATTAAATGACACTTTTGGTGGTTGATGGTCGCGTAGTAGTGAATGTGAGAGTCTAGTTGAGAGGATAACATACACACTAACTTATATTTCGGTATTGATCGGTATTTCGGTATATATCGATCCCAATCCCGTAATCCCTAATACCGAATAACAATTGAAATTCAATCCCAATCCCAATCCCACAAAATAATACGTATATTCGGTAATACCAAATATAAACAAATTCGGTACGGTATTCGGTATATCTCAAATACCGGTACCAAACTTCCAGCCCTATGTACAATGCACTCTGACTACAAAATTTTTGCCATTTAACTATTCTTTGATGGGAGGATAAACTTATTTACGTCAATGAAGAGAACAATTTTATAACATATTATCTTGCATTCTAGAACCATTTACCTCCTCAATGAGACCTCCTCCTCTAGATATTCATATTCTTGAGTGAATTTCAAAATCAATGTTGATTAACGATATAGATGAGCGTGCTCCTTTGCTCTTTGTTTTCACAAGAAAAGATGAACTAATTGAGAGAGTGTTGAAAACTCAATGGTTTCAATAACATAGGTTGTTGTGAGAGACTCAAGAATCAATTTTATACCACCAGTACTACATGCAGTGGCGTCTGTGGCGGATCCATAAATTTTATATAGGGGTGTCCTCTCCCAAAAATTAAATTTAATTAAAATTTTTTAAAAAAAAATTTAGATAAGGGTGATATAGGTTACTTTTTTTGTTATTAGGTACTACTAAAGGGACTCGAACCTGAGACCTCCAGGTTCATGGCTAGTGGTTGTTCGTTAAAATTTAAAATTATTAAATATGAAAATATCCGAATAGTAAAAATTACAATATCCGACTAGTAAAAAAGAATCCGTTCATCGAAAAAAATTACAATAAAAGCTCAAATGTGTTTCGTATTATGAAAAAATGGTAAAAAAATATTTGGTGTCTACACTGCTCAAAAAACTCTCTCGGCATATCGTATTAGACAAGGGTAGCCCATATTTGGGTTTAATAGTTAGGTTTTGAAATTTTTGGAGATAAGAATAGTCTTTTACTATTATATTTGGATCTAAAACACAACAATAAATGAGTTGTAGTCTAGTTGAAAATATATTTAAGAATAGTAGTAGTGTGCCTAGTTCAAATCACATATTCTATCACTTACATATTATTTGTACCAATACTACACGAAGTTGGATAATCATTTTTCCAAAATTTAAGGGTGTCCTGCTACAACTTAATTTTTTTTATTATCCATACACAAAATACTATAGGAAATTGGATAATCATTTTTTCAAAATTTAGAGGTGTCCCGGGACACCCATAAACATGCATGTATCCGCCACTGACTACATCCTCCCTCAAATGAAGACCAAATTCACGAATTTGAAGTTATTTTGCATATGCAAGTCATACCATTTGCTTAAATCAACAGTTGATCTTGAAAATCACCAATCCATATACAAAACCTCTCAATCAAAAACTAACATGTTAAAGAAACAACTCATTTCAAAAACTCGAGTTGTTAGAACATGTTAAGAATCAAACTAATGTTTAAATGAGAAACGAACCCACCTCTTTGGATGATTGCTTACTTGTTTTACATTAATTGCAATTTCTTCCACCAATTAGTATTCTAAGATCATGTTGTAGAGACTATGGGGCTTCCATTGTGGGCTATACCATGGTTCAACTTGATGGTAATCGTTGATTTAAATATTAATGGACACTTTTGCAAGACCAATCATTCTGGCTAAAATACTCATGATAATCTAAAAAATTTTATCAAGTTTTTATTTGCATGTATATAAGGAAGTAATATATTTAAACTCTCAACGACTTGAGTTATTAAAATTGGTTGATTTATGACATGATATCCAAGTTGTTTTAATCGCGAAGGCACATGTTCAATCTCTCACTACCTCTTATATCAACGATTCCTTTTCAAGCACATGGTATCGGGTGCCTATGCAAATTTCAAGCACATGAGTTGGCTTCCGACAGAGAGGGCACATAAAAAAGTGGTTAAATTCATACACGATTCTCTGTTAGCAACTCAAGTTATTGAGATCATTTTAGTTTACGAGAAGGTAAAGTGTAGCTTCAAATTGTTACCAAAAGTAAGGCAAGCTTTACAAGTAGGGGAGGATGCAAGGAATCCAATCACTGAGCACAAGAATTGCCAATTTTGAAGAACTCACCAAAAAAGAATTGCATTATCTCGACTAATCCTGTTTCTTGGGTGGAACGTTGTACTTGTAGTTGTGACTAATTACCAAAGTTGAATTCTTGTGCGCAATTGGCTCCCTATGGTGGGCTGGTTAGAATGGGCGCGTATTTCCTACCCTTGGAAAAAGAAAAGGAAAGTGTTTTCATCTTCACAATGCACTCCACTTATCGACATATATGATACTAAATCATTAGGGCTCATTCATGTTTACATTTGTTCATGTTTTCAACAAGATAACATGCATTGCTGTGTAATTCGAGTAATTAGCATCGAAAAAATGTTCCATCCACCTTTTAATAAGTTCATATGAAACTCAGCAGAATTTCATCTTCACCCTGCTCGAAATACTAATTATCCGACTTCTATCATCTAGTGCAATCGAACTCGTTGTGCTTAGCCCCCCACCCCCCTCCTCTCGCTCTCTCAATCTCGAACATACGAGATAAGTTGTGTGGGGGTGAGGGAAGAAATGCTTGAGGGAGTATTAGTAGGTGAAGTTAGTGTTTCAATCACCTTGAGTACAACATTGTTGATTTCTCTCCATGTATTTTTTTTTTCAAAAGATAATCATATATTGATCAAGACAAAAGAAGTTACATCCTGGAATTCAGCCAGGTCTGATAATCAAAGGTACGATTCCTTGCCGGATACAAAGACAGGGCTTTTCGAGCCACCAAATGGGCTACCCTATTGCAATCACGACCTACAAACCGAACACTAAAACCAGGAAGGGAACCAAAATAAGAAATTACTTCCTGAAGCACTGCACCCATCCGGCTATCCCCCGCGTCCGCAAGATTAATTTTATCGATAATGACCTTAGCGTCGCCTTCAAAGGTGATCTCTGAAAATCCCAAATGCAGACACCATAGAACCGCCTCACGGAGGACCAACAATTCCACAACCATAGGATCATCAATACCCTGAAACTGGACCCCTTTAGCCAAGAGGACCTCCCTACCAGGGGTTAAAATAACCAGACCACCTGCCGAATGGGACCCTCTCCTGGTGGCACCATCCCACATACAAATCATACCCGCCGCATCCCCCGCATCCATCAGCCCCATAGTCCTCCCCAACCCCTGTGGAACTGGATCAGGAGGAAACCCAACCCACTCCTCAACCTGCTGACTAAACTGTCTCATCAACGCAGGGAAACTGAACTGCTTACCCTCAAAAACCACCCAGTTACGAGATCGCCAAATCCTCCAAATGACAGCCACAACTGTCATGAACAACCTCGGCTGATCAAGCAGTGCCAGCACCTTCTTAAGGAAGAGCGGAAAATGATCCCGGGGCAACCCCTCCCCAATATACTCCAAACCCGCATAATCCCAAAGAGCACGAGCCACTGGGCAATAGAGGAACAAATGTTCCAAGGACTCCTTAGCATCCCAACAAACCGGGCACCGGGGGTGAACCTGAACTTTTTTCTCAATCAGTGCTTCCGTCGTGGGAAGGGCTCGATTAAGGATTTGCCAAACAAAAACCTTAAGTTTAGGAGGAATATTCGCTTCCCAAAGACGAATCCAGCTAGCCTTATCCATCCAGCACACCGTTGGTTTCCAACCACCTTTTCTCCTATCTAGAGTAACCGCCAAGTGGTAAGCCGACTTAACCGAAAAAACCCCATCAACAGTATCATGCCAGATCAGCTTATCCTCCACAGCCTGACGAGGTAGAGGGATTTTCCTGATGGCTTGACATGTAGCCGGGTCAAACCATTGGCTAAGTTTCCGATCACACCACCTCCCCTCTCCTTGAATAATGAGCTCACCCACCAGAGGATCACCCCCTTCAGGTAGGATCAGAGGATTCCAGCGAGGGGGGTCTAACTGGCATTGTGGTATCCAGGGTGAACGAAGCATGGACGCAGAGCGGCCGTCACCAATTTTCCAACGCAACCCCATTTCCAACAGCTGTCGCCCAAACAGAATACTCTGCCAACCCCAGGAAGGGCGTGAACGAGCCTTGGCTTGGATGAAGGAACCCGAAGGAAAATATTTAGCCTTATACACCTGGGCCAGGAGGGACTGGGGTTCCATTAAGATTCGCCACCCAATCTTCGCCAGGAGGGCTTGATTAAAATGTTCGAATTTCCGAAACCCCATCCCCCCCTCGTGCTTACTTCGACACATATTGCGCCAGGACATCCATCGTATCTTGGAATGGTTATCATCTGCCCCCCACCAAAACCGAGCTACAAGCCTGTCCAACAGACGACAGAGCGACAAGGGAAGCTTGAAACAGGACATCACATGCAAGGGCAGGGCCAAGGCCACCGACTTGATCAATGTTTCTTTAGCAGCCCATGAGAGAATCCTTTGCTTCCAACCCTGCAATCGTTCTCTCAGCTTTTCCTCCAGATAACGAAAGGTAGCCATCTTGGAGCGGGCAATCAATGTAGGTAATCCCAGATACTTATCATGGACCCCCACCGCACCCACCCCTAGAATGGCAGCCAGAAACTCTTGATCTGGCACCTCAATGTTCTTGCTGAAGCAAACCGCTGATTTGGCCAAGTTGACCCGCTGGCCACTGAGTTCCTCATACTCGTTCAAAACCACGATCAGATTTTCACATTCCCTTAGAGTTCCTCGGAGGAATAAATAAGAATCATCAGCAAAGAAGAGATGAGAAATTCTAGGGGCACGGGGCGCCACTTTAACCCCCTCAAGCTTATTCTCCGAAATTGCTTTGCGCAGGAGAGCCGCAAACCCCTCAGTGCAGAGCACAAACAGGAGAGGGGAAAGTGGATCACCCTGCCGCAGCCCACGGGACGGAGTGAAGTACCCTGCCGGAGTACCATTCATGAGAACAGAAAAAGACGACGATGGCAGACATTCATGGATCCACCCTCTCCAGACAGAATTAAAACCCATCTTCTCCATCACAGCAAGAAGAAAAGACCATTCGACTCTATCATAGGCCTTTTCCATGTCAACCTTCAGAGCCATGTATCCTTTCTTGCCTTGCTTTTTGAGTTTGAGATAGTGCATTAACTCATGTCCGAGGAGGATATTGTCAATTATTTGCCTTTCCCTGATGAACGCATTTTGCCCCTCAGAGATGATCCGGGGAAGGAGACCAGCAAGCCTTTCCGTCATGACTTTAGTTATGACCTTATACACAAACTGGCAAAGGCTAATAGGCCGTAATTGCTTCATATTCTCCACCGAGTCAACCTTAGGAATCAAAGTTAACCAAGTATGGTTAAAACTCCGGAGCATCCGACTGGTCGAGAAGAAGGAACAAACCGCCTCACAAACCGACTCCCCCACAGTATCCCAGAAGGATTTGAAAAATTTCCCCGTAAATCCGTCCGAACCCGGAGCCTGTTTCGAACCCATTGAAAACACAGTTCTCCGAACTTCCTCAGGGAGGACCTCAGCTGTTAAACTTGCATTCAACTCATTAGTGACCTTCCTCTCAATAGGTAGAGAGGACACTCTATCCAGCATATTAGGAACGTGGGATTCCGAGGTAAAGAGGTTTTTGTAAAAATCTGTAGCAATATCCGCTTTCCCCTTCTCCTCAGTAACCCAATCCCCATTGTCATTATGAAGCCCGGCCACAAAATTGCGCTTCCGACGAGCGCGCGTCACCGTATGAAAATACGAACTGTTTTTATCACCTTTCTTAAGCCAATGGACTCGAGATTTCTGCTGCCAGTAAATCTCCTCCGCCTCCCACTGGCGAGAAAGCTCAGACTCCAAACCTCTAATCGTATCCCAATTAATGGGATGGCTACGTTTCACTCGATCAATCTCATCTTGGAGAGTATTAATGTTCCGGAGAGAGTTCGTAGTCCCTGCCCGACTCCAATCATAAAGGAGATGCCGAAGCTTCTTAAGCCGTTCCCAAAGTCGAAACATTGGGGACCCATGAATCTCTTCTGCCCAAACATAACGGACCATCGCCCTGACCTCCGGATTATCAGCCCAGCGAGCATCAAACCGGAAAAGGGGTCTACCGTTCCGAGCATAAGCTTTGTCAGAGAGGAGAATGGCTCGGTGATCTGAACCCTGATCCGTAAAATGTTTCACCAGGGTTTCAGGAAAATGGTCAATCCAGGCATGAGAGCAAAGGGCTCTATCCAGGCGTTCGCGAATACAGGCAGCGCCCATCCGCTTATTCGTCCACGTAAATTGGTCACCCTGAAATCCTGGATCATGAAGACCCAACTCTTGAACAAACCCACAAAGACTCGCTGACTGAGCAGCATTCCAAACACGACCACCATCCTTCTCGCCCGCATGAAGGGTCGAATTAAAGTCCCCAATAACGGTGAAGGGAAGGTGGAGGGTCTCACAAATCCCACGAAGCTGAACTAATTGAGAAGCTCTTAGAGCCAAATCGCAACTAATATAAACACACACCACAACATAAGAAAAATCCACTTCATTAATTTGAACACAAATACAGAAGGTGGAATGAAAAAACACCGAAGCGTTAACCCCGGGGGCCCAAGCCGCTACTAAGCCACCAGAGGCATCAATAGCATCAACAAAGAAACAACGAGAAATATCAAAACCTAACCCCCGAACACGACGGGTAACTACTCTCCGGCTCGAACGAGTTTCAGACAGAAACAAGAGATCCGGTTTATTAGAACGAACTAAGCCGACTGCAGTTTGGAATGTGAGTGATGGCCTAATTCCCCTCACATTCCAGGCCAAAATCCTCATCTGGCCGATTGGGGCCACTCTAGGCTGGCTTCCTCCACCTGATCAGCTGCTTCAACAAATTGTTTTTTAGGTGTAGGAGGATCACCCACCTCCCCCACCATCTCGTCAAAACCCCGCTTCCGACCCCCCAACACTGGGTCTTGGAGGTTGGACCCATACTCATCCAACTGCTCACTAGGTACATCTTCCCCTACTGGCCAGCTCTCTGCTTTTTCGTTCCTCCGCTGCAACCCATTAGGGGATTGTTTCGAACCATCCATCTCCTTAGATAAGCTCAAAGCATTCTCAAAGGCCTCAACAACTTGAGTAACCCGCCCTCTTGGTGGGAGATCCGCTTTATCAGAATCCACAATCGGTGAGCGCCGGCGGATTTCGAACAGTTGCTCTTCACCAGATGATTGCCATCCCTCCTGGTCAGCAACCTCCTCAAGCTCCACTTCCTCTTTCTCCAATAGCTTAGAAGGGGGCAAAATTTTCTCTGAATCTGCCTGTCGCTGCTACTGGGTTTTCTTTCGCAGCCGATGGCGAACCGTCTCCGTATTTCCCAGGTCGCCACCCGCGGCCAGATGCCGAAGATGTAATTTGGAACGATCGAGCTTCTCTTGCTGTTCATTAGTGGGCCTCTCCATCCGCTCCCCAGCATTTGCAACCAGCTTCTCGTCTTTCACTGGCGGCAGCGGATCGACAGAACTGGACTGGGAGATTGGAATGGGACCCTGGCCCCCGATCAGCCCCTGCTCAGCCGCTTCATCCTCCGAATCATTCTGGAGAAGCAATCTCCGGCGGCGGGTCTCTTCAAAAATCCCCCTGAGCTCCTCTTCTGATTTCCGGCCGGAGGTTTTAGCCCGTGGACGCACATTCATTTTTCCTCTAAGAGGCCGGCCAGGCACCCTCGGTGAGTTGGAACCCCTTAACTGGCGCCCCCCAATTTTCACCCGAGGAGAGGCCTTGACGGAGAATCTCTTGGGGCTTTTAGTTCGGCCCAAAGGCTGAGCTGGGCACTTAATATCTGGGCCAAGGGAGCCCACCACACGGGCCCGCTGCTCTCCAGCCACCAAGGGCACGTTTTGGGCCTGGTCCATCTCCCTGTTCGGATTCTGCTTCCCACGCCTGCCCATCCCGTGATCTGCCTTTGTGTCATCCCCCTGAGGTCTCGGCCAATCTCCTTCCCGGCGGGTTTGGACATTCCGATTGACCCACACCGAGGGAGGGTTCTTCCTGAAGTTCTCATGCCCATCATCTTGCTCATAGATCCGTCTGCCAATCTTCCGTGTAGACATGTGCGGGCCGAACCTCTCTTTTCCAGCCAGAGGGTCAAACGAGCAAGCACGTTTCGAATGCCCAACACGACCACAATGGAAGCATAGAGTCGGAAGGTACTCATATTTCAAATTCACCCAGAAAGTACCAATTTCTTCACTGGCTGCCACGATCTGGGACCGCAAGGGTTTAGTGAAGTCAATCAGCGGTCGAACCTTCACAAACTGTTCATTGGTATCATTCGAGGCGAAAACCCCAGATTCAAGGACCTGCCAAATGGTACCTTGTGCCACTTTCTGGCCAAATTGTTTGGTGCAGCAATCCTCTCGCACATTCCAAAGCTGCACCCTGAAAGGGGCAATAGCCAGCTCCTCAAAAGTATTCAAGGTAATTGTTGAGGTCCACGTCCGCAAATGGAGGATGGCATCTAGTACCACCCAAGGGGTTTGCTTAAGAATCCACCCCCTAGCTTCAGCATTTGGCAACACTATCTCAAATAGCCCATGCTTCGTGATAGAGACCCGAAGCTGGCCCTTGATCTGCCAAGCGACGAGCAACGCCTCCTTCAAATCCGCAGGATTGGTGTTGGAGTTAGTGAACAAGCGTCCCAGCAGGGTACGAGAGGCTCGGAACTTCACTGACTGCACCTCCTCAAGGGAGAACTGCACCACCTGATCATTTGCAATGCGAGTCATCTTAGGATCCTGCAGAGAGAGGGGGGGGGGGGGGCAACGAATTAGCCCAGCACTGAAAAACACGCAGGTCTGTAGACGCAACAGAAGGAGACCAGTTGCTTAATGGAAGCGGTGACAAGGAAGTACCGCCCTCCGTAGAGAGGAGGGACCAGGATATACGGGGATTAATCATCATACCTGGAACAAGAATGGTGTCTTGCTTGGGGTTCTGGATTTGTAGCCTAGGCCGCTCCTGCGCAAAACCAGCACGGTCCTCACAACGGGAAGCAAAGGTGGAGAGGGAATTGGTTCCGCAAACTGGAAGCATCACGGAATTTATACCCAGCCGTGTCAATCTCCCACCCATCTTTCCAATTAGAGTTGGAGTAGAACTCTTTATTTCCCGGTTGGATTTGTACGTTCGGTTATACCCTCGTATCCTCCCTCCCCTAAAATCAAGGAGAAATCCCAAGAGATCCGGGTTGGGTTTTATTCTTTTTGAATTAATCAAGATTTTTGGCCCATCGTGGGCGCTCTCGGCCGCCGGTCCAGGAATCCGCGGAGGCTCAGCTCCATTCTGGGATGGGGAGGCGCCTCGCACAGTAAGCGGTCCTTCCCCCGGCGCCGGATGAATCTTAGGTTCCCCGAAGGGATCTTTCTTATCGCACGCAGTCCGATTCTGATCCACCAAAGGGATCGCCGAACATTCTCTTTGTACCCCGAGGGGTTCTTCAATTTTACAATTTACTCGTGGTTCCGATTTCTTAGACTTGTATATGTCCTGCCCCGGAGCTAACTCCACAAAGGCGGATGAGGGAGGCAGCCAAAAGCGCCATCCCCGAATCGGCCGAAGCCTTCTTTTCTTCGATTGAGCCGAGGCAGATTCCGGGGGCTCTGTTTTTTTCCTTCTGCAGCTAGCCCTTTCTGACGCCGGTCGGTGAATCTCGCGAAGAAAACTAATCTGAGCAGCCATAGCCACACCCTCCCGCTGTTCCCAGAGATGGCTCGTGGCCGGGAGCTCTGTCCGTTTTGTCTTCGGGTGCCGGTCCCAGTCCCAGGACCGCCGTCCATTATCCTCTTCCGGCTTTAGGTACGTATCACCGAGGAGACGGAGAACCTTCCACAGCCATCGCCCCACCCAAACGCAGAACATGAGGAGAGAGGAGAGAGCACCTCTCAGCATTTTTTTTTGGGACTCGGAAAATTCAAATATGCGTGTCCATTTCTCTCCATGTATTTGTGTCTCGAGCAGACGTAAATGGAGGAGTCGGTAATAAAGAAGATTATCTCGTAACAAAAAATAATTGATCATCAATTATGAAGAATCAATAAGTTTTCTTCCTTTCCTTATGTAAATGTCACAATAAACCGAACCAACTCGAGCTTAACCAGGCCATCTCCAAAACTCCAACCCTCTACTCTCTTTTCCACTTTCTTAAACTAAATCAACATACCAATTTTGGCCCAAAACCGCCAAATCTCACCAAACCTTAGACTAACAAAGCCTCATAACTTATACTTTCTAGGGTGTTCAAGATGTTGTCCTATGATTATCATTGTTTTGAGGTACTGAAAATTAAATCAGATTAAATAAAATCGACCATATTTATAATTACATCATCCTTTTCACATTTCATCATTTTTTTCATTTAATCCTATGTCAATTTTAAATTCGAAATATCCGAACAAAAAATAAAGCGACCTTTTTTCTGTACTCACAAATAATTCCCTATCATCACTCTACATAAGGTCAACATCAACATGGATTTCTTAGGTTTACCTACAAAATGACATCAAGTGACCAAATCCCATTTACATAGACCAAACATAAAATTTTGTTTTAATATTTAGCATCTAAACTTGGGAAAATTGTACTCAAATGTTTGCAGATGCTGAGACACTTCATAGTTTCTTTGGAGCCTCCCCATTTCAAATAGCATTTTTAGCATATATTCAATAAAAGTAATATACTCTTGTCAAACTGAAGGAAAATAATTCCAAGTAACACAAAAATTTCCCTGCTAAAATTCAACAAGAACTTCCTCCTACTAATTTTCCTCCTACCCAAATTCCCTTTCATGTTTTCTTCTACCTCCTATTAAATAAATAAAATCCCCTATAAAATAGCATATAGATTAATTATCCATGAAATTGTCTTCCTTCATATAAATATTTTTTCCCCCTTCTTCTTTCTCTTCTGAGTTTCTGACTCTATTTCTCTCTCCTCCTTTCCCTCTCAGCTTCTCTCTCTAATCAAATTATAAAAAAAGAACCCAACAAAATTAAAATAAATAGAAAAAGAATCCCTCTATACTCCCCTTCTCCTTTTCTTTTCCTTTACCTTCCCCCATTCAGCTTCTCTTTTAATTCCCACTCGCTAACTCACTCACTTGCTGACTCACTCCCTTTCTCCCCCCCCCTTCCCCTTTTCCAATTTCCCGGCATGGATTCCGATCAGATCTCCGCCTGACCTCTCGGAACGAAACCCACATACCGCCGCCGATTATTCTATCCCAAAACCCAGGAAGAAAGAGGACAGCAGAACCAAAACCCCTAATTCCTAATTCCCACAACAATCGGAATTAATTACCACATGGTGCCTTACGAGACCGCCGCCGCAGCTCCTCCAATTCCAATCGGCAACCCGCCGGCGAGTTCTTCGTCGTCCTCCTCCACCACCATCATCCCCAAGCCTCCAGAAATCGATGGCCTCCTCGCCGGAGCCGGCTACAAGGTCCGCTCCTCCGACCTCCGCCACGTCGCCCAGCGGCTGGAGCGGCTCGAGACCGCCATGCTCAACTCCCCCTCACAGCAGCTCTCGCTCCTCGCCTCCGACGCCGTTCTCTACAACCCTTCCGATCTCTCCACCTGGGTCGACTCGTTGCTCTCCGAGTTGAACCAGTCCCAGTCCCTCCCTTCTCTACCGTCCGATCTCTCGGATCTCATGTCTAATCCTACGGCTCTGGATGGCTCCTGGATGGATCAACAACTGCCGCCCCCGACGGCGGCGGTTCACAATCAGCAGCCGCCGCAATTGACGGTGGTGACGGCCGTGGAGGAGGATTCCGGGATAAGGCTGGTCCACATGCTGATGACGTGCGCGGAGTACGTCCAACGTGGCGAGCTGGCATTGGCCGGGTCGTTGATCCAGGATATGCAGTCCCTGTTGACCCGGGTCAACACCGGCTGCGGCATCGGGAAAGTCGCCGGGTACTTCATCGACGCGCTGGGCCGGCGGGTGTTCGCCGCCGGAGGCGGCGGCGGAGTCCCGGGTGGCTCGGCTTACGAGAACGAGATTCTCTACCACCATTTCTACGAGGCATGTCCGTACCTGAAGTTCGCCCACTTTACAGCTAATCAGGCGATCCTCGAGGCATTCGACGGCCACGATTGCGTCCACGTGGTGGACTTCAACCTGATGCACGGCCTCCAGTGGCCGGCCCTGATCCAGGCCCTGGCCCTCCGGCCCGGTGGGCCCCCGCTCCTCAGGCTCACGGGCATCGGCCCACCATCCCCCGACGGGCGCGACTCGCTCCGCGAGATTGGACTCCGGCTCGCCGAGCTGGCCCGATCCGTCAACGTCCGGTTCGCGTTCCGCGGCGTCGCCGCGGCCCGGCTCGAGGACGTAAAGCCGTGGATGCTCCAGGTGAACCCCAAAGAAGCCGTGGCGGTGAACTCCATCATGCAGCTCCACAAGCTATTGGGCCCGGGCTCGTCCGGCGACCCGGCCCGGCCCGCGCCGATCGACGCGGTCCTAGGCTGGATCAGGTCGCTCAACCCGAAAATCATGACCGTCGTCGAGCAGGAATCGAACCACAACCAGCCGGCGTTTCTCGACAGGTTCACCGAATCGCTGTACTACTACTCGACGATGTTCGATTCCCTCGACGCCTGCGCTCTCCAGCCGGAGAAGGCGCTGGCGGAGATGTACATTCAGAGGGAGATTTGCAACGTGGTGAGCTGCGAGGGGTCGGCCCGGCTCGAGCGGCACGAGCCGCTGGCCAATTGGAGGGAGCGGCTCACCCGAGCCGGGTTCAGGCCGCTCCATTTGGGGTCCAACGCGTTCAAGCAGGCGAGCATGTTGCTGACTCTGTTCTCCGCCGAGGGATACTGCGTCGAGGAGAACGAAGGTTGCTTGACTCTCGGTTGGCACAGCCGGCCGCTCATCGCCGCCTCGGCTTGGCACGCCGTGGCCGAAACCGCCGCCGGCGCCGTTTCCGATGTCCCGGTGGTTGGTGGGGTTGTGCTGTAAAAAAAGACGTTGCGGGGGAAAGTGTTCGTTTTTGGGAAATTAGATATTTTTTTTCTTCTTTTTTTACTTCCCTTTTTCTTGCAAAAGGGGGGGTTCGCTTAATTTTTGGTTCATCTACCGACCGCCATTGAAATCAAAAAACAATTCAATCATCCTTTGTGAGTTTAGTACAGCTACTGCCAATTCAGTCCCAATTAGTGCTGGACTGTCGATCATACATGGCTCGGAAAAAATGGATTAAAACGACCATCGCGAACGAACGATAAAGCAGCTGACTTTCAACATAAAATGTCTAAAATTCGAGTCTCGACTATGTCGAAGTTAGTGTTCATTCCACACATCTGCAGCAGTCTATTTCTTTCCAAAAAAAAAAAAAAATGCAGCAGTCTATTGAAAATGGAGAGAATGGAATTACGAAGTCAATTGCTGGGCAATGGGATTCCCTTGGGCGGCAGCTTCAGCTTGGGGGACTTATTAGCATTTGTATTTACGTCGATGTATTATTATTAGCAGTGGTATTATTGTATGATATATATGGTGATAGTGAAGTGGAGTGAGATGGACCCTATAAATAAATTTGTAAATGGGGGGAAATTAAAGGAGTTCCATCATCAACGTCGAGTTTTATATTGGTGGAATAGTTCTTCCTAATACTTCTTCAAATCATTGTTGTTGATGGGATTTTTCCAGTCCGAAGGTTGCAATCCGGGGGAATTTAATGGGGGGGGGGGGGGGGGGGGGGGGTGTTTGGTTTCGGTCTATTCTTCCGTTCGACAGGGTAATCAGATACATTCTATGATTCAAAGGTGTTTTGATTTGAGTAAGGAGCCGTAGAAAAATATTGAATAAATAATGAATGTTAAACCACGTAGCTAAATGTATTGTCAACGAAAAAAAATCTAATTGTAACATTTGAAAGTCTGCACTAATTCATGATAACTTGTATCTAAATTGATTGTGAATACCGAAGACTTTGTTATAGGACGTCCAGAACATCCATTTTGTTAGGGACTCACACAATGCATCTCATCCGCTTGTTGATTTTCTAGTATGATGAATGAGACAATGAAAGGTTTTCCTTTCATGTAGGTTTTTACCTGACCACAGGCCCGACCAAGAGGGTGTGCCAAGCGGCCCTCCCGCACAGGACCGTCGATTAATAGGGGCCTCCACTTGGATCTGTTAGTTAACCTAATCGTATATGGTAGGTTGTATTTGTAGTGCATAATTAATTAATTGATTATGAGTATGATAATGAATTAATTATATTAATTAATATTAGTGTTAGCCATTGGTTACTTTTCTCATGTATATATACACTAGACACATATATATATACACACTATACATATCCTATTTGTTTTAAAAAGATAATAGAAGAAAAAATTAATGAAATAACTACGATAACAATTGAAATTATCCAATTGAGAATACGAAAATTAGAGGCATAATAGATAATTTTATTTTAAACAATGCTAGAAAGAAATTACATTTCAAATAGTTATGATATAAATATTTTAATTTATTATAATTAAAAATCAATTTGCGCCACATTTCAATTTTGGAACAGGGCTTCCACGATCCATTGGACGGCCCTGCCTGACCACTTGCATTGTCACAGATCATCATATCCCGACTTCCTCATATTGTGCCAACATTACAACCCTCACATTTTGAAGAACGGAACATTACCTTATGTGCCTAGTGATGGCAATTTCAACCCGCCCCGCGGGTATTACCCAACCTGACCTGTGATGGGGCGGGTATTATCCGACCCGCAATAGGGTGGGGCGGGGCATGGGTATCTACTTCCGACCCGCCCTGCCCCGCCCCGACCCGTTCTAGACTCATTTTATCTCAATTTCTTACAATATCTATACATATTTCTCCTATTTTGACTTTTCTTCAACTAGTTAGAGTCGATCTTTCAACTAGTTAGGCTCAATTATCCATTCTATTATCAATATTTTTCATTCTTAAAGTGTTTTTCCTACGTTTTATTGTAAAAAGTAAAATTTACTTGTATTTTTTTTGAACAACATGTAAGAGTGGGTCGACCCGCCCCGCCCCGTATCCGCGCGGGTTTTACCCGCCCTGACCCGTAGTAGCGTGGTGCGGGACATGGGAATTGAGGTACCCGCCCCACCCCGCCCCATTGCCATCACTATATGTGCCCTCAAAACTTCCTATTGAGATAACAAGGATGAGTTCAACAACGAAATATCTCCATCAACACTATCAAATACCATAATATCAAATACTATGTCAAAAAACCAAATCTCTTTGGGATTATCTACAGAACCCGAGAAGGTATCCGAGGAATATCATCAGGGTGTCCTTCCCAACTCCCAATCTCCAACTGTAGGATAAGGCAAGTGTGTGTATGAAATCGACTGGTGAAAGAAAGACTAGGTAGACACAGTTACATGGGAAGAGAGAAAGGGACGGGGATGAGTTGTAACGGGGGTGGTGGGGGTGGAAACGGGGTGGCAAGTAGTAGTACTATACCATGTGGGCATGGACCAAAATTGCCAAGCGAAGAAGTGCTAAGGCAGGGAATTGAGAGAAACGGGACCCTCTTGCCCTTTTTTCCAGTGGGGTTTGGCCCCTCCCGTAATAATGAAGGAGAAGGGGTGAGAGAGATGGTGAGCTCTGTTTTTGTGAAAGAGAGATGATGGAAAGGAAAAAACAGAGTGCCCCCAATGGAAAGAAAGGTGTTGGTCACATGACACATCTGTCCGACTGTTCCCTCCAATCTATCTCTCTTCTCTTTTTTTAACCCTTTGATGCAAAACCACATAGTTCATCATATAGCTTTGCCTTGTCCTCTCTCTCGAGTGATTGTTGTGGTATGGAAATTTCGAATTACGGATCGTTGAGTCATTCGCCTCGTCGATCCTGGCTTCAGTGAGCATTGGGACTTTGGTCGTGTAGTCACGATTCAACTAGAACCCCGCATTTTCGTGTTGTTTTGTCATCTGGATCTCCTGGACCTCTGAGAAGCCATGATACGATGACTATTGTGAAGTGTACAGAGAGGGAGAAATGATGGATAATGGGCATGCAAGACCGAATTCAATGTTGATCCAATCCTTGATTCTAAGAATGTTTTCACTATTGGATCGTGATTCCCATGAGTTTGATATGATTCGAACCGGACCTGACCATTGAACACTCCTACTCGTGAAGTTACTTTTTTCTTACACTTTGACCATGATTTTTATGGATGGACGAGTCACGGTCACAAGTATGAGTGTGTGAGTTAGTGAGGGGACTTGTTGGAGTGGTGGAGTTTGGGCCAAAAGAAGTGATGAGTAGGGAACATAGCCCCTTTCCTTGCTAACACAAAATAGATAGGAGTACTGAGTGAGTCAGACGCCCAATTTTAGCAACATTACGAACTCACTCACTCGGCCCATCTTTATTCACGCAACTCTCTAAGACCCCACTCCAACACTTTCCTCTCATTCCTCTGTCCCCTTGCAACTTGGTGGTAGATCACTAGATTCCATTTCGAAGCCTTTAGGGTTGCAGATGATTGTGCATTATGTTGTTCAAGAGATTAAGAGGGTGGATTTAGGTGATTATTGAGTTGGTTTGGTGGATTTGAGATGATGGATTTTATGGTGTTTGAAGTTGGAGAGGAATTTTTTCTGGCAATGAGAATGTAACTTAAATGATTGAGGTGTTGGACTCATCTTAGCGAGATTTGAGGTTTGAATCTATCTTCCAACCAAGTATTATCTTATAGACACACTTTTGTTCCCCTTCTTGTGAAGAAATTGTTAAAGTACCATTTTCCACCCTTCTATTTAAGCTCTCTTGTTTCCGTTACTTCTACTCTATGTTGCGCGCTCTCTTCTTAAGAGATTTTGATTGTCTAGTTGAAATTACTGCGGCGGATACAAAACATTACAGTGATTCAACTAGAACGAGATCAAATGTGTTTTATGAAATCTGGAGAGAAATTGAGGTCATGTTTTAGGGGTCTCTAGCCTCTTACTTTGTGTGCCTAGTTTGATATGTTAACTGAGGTGGTAATCTTGATAATCGATTTTTTTACACTTCAACTTAGATCATCTGCATTGGCCACTACCTCATTCTCCTGGTCTTCTGAGAAGCATACCATCGTCGCGCGGCTAGCTTCCAAGCTCTTTTGGCAACAAATCCAGGCAACTAACTCGCACCTTCGATAATCCTTCATTCTTGTACGCTACGATGACAGTTTGGGTGCAACATATCTCAAATTCAATCCGATCTTTCACTCTCGCATGAAACATATAGTTATGGATCACCACTTCATGATCTACAACCGAACCGCGAGAAGTTTCTGTTCATCTAGACCACATCACATCTCAACTCGTTAGAATTTGTAACTCTTGAGGTTAATCAACCGTCCTAGGCAGACCGGCGAGGACCATGACCGTGAAATGGATGTTGCTTTCGCCTGACTATTTATTGCACATGTTGACAGTGATTACACCAATATAATTTTCTCCCCCTCTTAACTTGTTTTTTAAGTTCGTTTAAGTTACCATTTTACTATTTTTCTTCTTCCCTCTTAAAAAATTCGCTCTAGAAAATGTCGCTTTGAAAATGATGTTCAATTCTTAAATAATAATAATTTTCTTGAATAATTGTAGTTGTGAGAATGATATTTGTGGTGATTAAATATTTTTAAAACCCTAGTCATGGAAGGCTAAACAACTTGCCAACTTGGTATCCTGCAAAAACAATCCCAAGAGGATGCCATCCACCAACACCTACCATAATTAAAATAAGTTTTGAGACATTTTTTGTTATCGAAGTTAACTTGACCCATAATTGGCTCATAATTATTGAACCTCAACAACAATTATTATCTCAAGTAATGTATTTTACTATTTTAGTTAGGTCAATGCAAATTCCCAACTTACCATTCATGCATGAATAAACAAAAAATATTCCAACTACCTGTCGTTCATATCAGCCATTATTGGACATATCGAGTTCGGAGCATCGATCTAAGGGCTCACACATATCCAATTTGATGTTTAATTCACGGAACTGGCATACACGCATAGTGATCTTATTTTATTAGAAATTTTGCAATTTGGTTGGTTGAATTGATGTGTAGAAGGTTTATCAATACAAAACCAAGTTTCTCATATATGAGGTGGCCATTGATCATAATGAGTTTTGTGCTTTCATGAGCTACAAAGGTTTTTTTGCAATTCGGATTATGAAAGTGTTATGACATCACCCTATTCTATAATGACCAATATTAAAAATATATTTGGCAGATGTCTTTGAAGATATAAAGAAGAAAACGGAAGAAAGAAGAGATCCGAAAAAGCTAATTTTATTCTGATGATATCATGTTAGATTCACATATCTAATCTGAGAAAAAAATCGGAGAAAGAATTTTATTAGAATACAAATCAATAAGGAAAATAGTAAAATGGAATTTAATTAGTGACGAAATGAATCCGACCAATGGGTCGGTGATAACTAAATTAAGATATTCCGAATTCAAAACTCGGAAGTAAAAGTTTTCTTGACCTCCAATGCCAAGTTTTTCTTGCCTGAATACAAGGGAAATTATGGATATTTTGTGACAGAAGTGTTAAAATAGGAGTTCGAAAAACACCAACGTATAACTTCTTTTTGAATTTGTTTCAATTAATATCAACCCAACTTAATTAACCACCCTTTAGAACATGTAAAAATTCAAAATTAGTCAAACAAACCATCATTTTCTAAATTCAATATTTATTCCTACATCCTTTTCACTGCCGTGACTCGTGAAGTGAAAATCTATGATTTAGAAGTCTTGGAAAATTGAAAATCTCCTCAACCACAGAATAGATAGAAGTAGAACTCAAAATCTCAATCTTGATTAGTCGCTTATTTCTCTTCTCTAGCTAGCTCCTTAGTCAAATTCACAGATTACCCATCAATCTATTCCAACAGATGCTTATGCTCCCACCATTATTAATCGATTTGCATGTTTCCCCCTACTGATAGCGCCAGTTATCATCAAAATATTACTGATCCATCAAGGGTTCTTAATTATTTGTCACCTCATCACTAAACTAACCAAACATATAGCCAATATGGTGCTTACATCAACTTCTTTTGTGACAGAAACCTCTGTACTAGACTTGGACGTGTTGGGACCAATTATTGTAAAATCGTATCGGAGGTTGTATCGAAAAACTCACCGGTATGGTATTTTATGTTGAAATCGTGATTTAAAAAAATTTCACGAGTTTTATCCCCCATTAGCTTTTATTAGTGGAATGTTTATTATGATGATAAGTAGTCTATTAGGAAAATTGCTATGGTTGTCGTTTAATCGTTTGAATACCTCTAAATACTGCCTATCCATTTAGCATCCGGTAGCAGATTTTTCTACTGTACAATCCCCCCTGGTTGTGACATGACATGGCACTTCATTGCATACGGTTATTATGACCACCAGACAAATTTACTAAAACGAATGATCCAATGCTGTGCTACATCAACTTCTTTTGCGACAAAAATCCATGTGCAAGACTTGGACGCAAAACGTAATTAGGTAGCATTTGTGACAAGACGCGAGGTACTTCAATGTATACGTTCGAGGCTATTCCTATTCTTGTGATTATTCGGCCAAATTTATGAAAATGGACGATCCAAACACACAACGAGATTCTCCTATCACCCACTAAAAGAGTTAAAAAAAAAAAAAAAGGAGGATCACAATCTAAATGACACCATACCAAATTCCATGTCTCAACAGAGGCTGGCGAGCTACCCGTCATTCATGGTACGATCTATCAACACGAGAGACCCACCACATCATCAAAAGTAAATTTCAAAATCCCTTTTGACTCAAATACCCAAAAGGAGAAAAAAAGTTGATCGAATTTTGTTGCTCCCCCCATTTCAATAATGAATGATGATACGTGGGTTTTGACAGGAGGAGGGACATGATGAGAAACCAAACGGCGACATAATTGACATGGTAACAGTAGTAGTGTACAAAATTATAAAGGGGGGGAGCTTACTAAGTAAGAGACTAGAGTGGAAAAGAAAGGACGTAAAGACTCTGTGTTTGCTCATTTTTTCTTTTCCACCACAGTGCACCATAAAAATCGATATGTGATCCTCCACCATACAAAATTTGCTTGTTTTGGTTCATCATCAGAGGATTCCCGACGATCTCTTTTTGGGTTGAAAAGGGTAAGGCAATCAGTGCCCTGGCAGCAGGCCTTGCAGTAAAAAAAAAAGACACACAGAATCATCTCTGATTCTTGAACCCATCTTTTAACAGTGTTGATCATAAATTATTCATTACCCTCCATAGTATTTCTTGGTGCAGCAGAATACACAACATTCGACCAAGAATTGAAGTCTCCTACTCCGGTCCTAATGAATTCCAACTAATGGTGAAAGAGGGTCAAACCCAACTTTGACTCCAGAACTATCCTAAAATACCTGGGTTGGGCTCTGTCGGTCAAACTATAAACTTCGTTCGGTCCGGCCATATTTCTCTTTGACCCTGTCCCACTCGTTTGGGACGAGCAGAGGCAAGTTTATGGGTCGGTCCAAATCAACAAATTGATATTCAGAAAATTACATTTTGATATCCAAATTTATTTTTCATACAACTTTTAGTACCTATACTTTATCTTTTTACAAATAGGTCAAAAAATTTTGGTGCCAAAATTAAATTTTAGTACCTTTATATTTTTAGACGTCATTATAGTGCCTAAACTTTTGAAAAACTACAAACAAGTACAATCTTTTGGTACGAGAAATTTTTAAAAAACTAGTTGTTGCTATGGGTCATAGGGCCAAAAGCAACCTACCCGACCTCTACAGGACCAAAAGATAATTCGACTCTAAGCTGACTTTATAGACACATTGACCTAGCACAACCCTCGGGACCAGGCTTGATCAGTAGGTATCTAAGGCCATGCTTAATTACACCCCTACCTCCAGCATTAACCGTTACACACAATTTGTTGTCTTATTTGTTGATATGAATTGAAGACCGATTATCTGTCGCGTGACTGGAAGTTACGGTACTGTATGAGCTTATTCACACTTATCTTACTGTTTTGGGGCCTGATGTGCAACCTTTTGCTTTCAAGGAGTTAGGCAGTCCGGAGTGCTATAGCCTATACATATACAGTCTCTGTAATCTATATATTCTTGAGTATAGTAAAACAAGTCTCTCATGTCCCGTGAATTAGCTAATACATATCATACTATAATCAGCGGATTACAACACAACATATGTAATTACACATCCCAGGCATGCATGGAGCTGACTGTTCATTTGCATTGTTGTTGGGAGGGGAGGGTAAGATATGATTAGAAACAGTGAGCTGAACTGATGATTCGATCGATCTCCCACCTGATTCCCTGCTGATCAATGCCGCTGTAGTGCTCTAGTACTCTCGTGGGTATGTCACTTCATCAGCACTCTCCTTTTCTTTCCAACAGCAAAATTAAAGAATCTCACATTTCCTCATCACTTTTCTGTTCCAGTTGCCTGGTGGTGGTGGGATAGTACGTAAAAAGGGACACAGTTTCTCAGCAATACAACTGTGCCGACTGCTGAGGAGAGAGACTGTTCCGCCGTTGGATGTGCAAAAAACACTTCTCAGGGCCGTCGGATGATCGACGACGACACTTTCATTCTCATAAATGCTATGATATGAAGTGTGTTTCCAAGATTGGATGCATCTCACGACCGAGACTATACATTTGCACTCATGTTACTAAAAACTTCTTTTCAGCCATGCAACTTTATCAATTTTACAAAAAATTGTTGATCCTATAGGTGATTTCAAGGTGTGAGATTACCATGTGGCTCATTGCTTCTTTAAGTTGATGTAGCTTCGATTGTCTACCATTTTTAGTATGAGACGATTATACCTCTTATATTATTAAAGACTTCACAACGCACGTGAAGAATTAATTCCAATAAATAATTCGAGTAGAGATGAAAAGAAATATCAGTTCATCCGACGATTACAATGTCAGTGTATCACGATTCAACTACTCACTTACTTTCCCCACATGATGTTGGGACCTAGCAATTAGGGTGGGAAACGGTGCGGTCTGTTCCAGATCAGACTGTATATACGGTTTATGGTCCAGACCGAGAGGTTGAAGTATAGAAAACAGACCAAACCACATATTATATGGTCCGGTCCAGACCACGTCTGTGCGGTCTGGTCTGGTCCAGATAGACCACACTCAACTAAAAAATGAATAATTTGTTTAGTCAACCACACAAAAAATTGAACCAATAACGAAGAAAAATAATTGTTATTTGCCTTAAAACATTAATCCTAACATGCATGAATAATTTTGATACCCTAAATCTTAGTACGTAACAAAGATACAAAGTAAAAGCATCCCAACTTGCACCATAATGTCATATGTGTTAGAGAGTGGTATAAGATCCAGCAGAATCTTCTCCCAACAACTCGAGTTATTGGGATCAACTGGTTTTTGACATGGTATCAGAGCCTAGAACCGAAAGGTCATGTGTTCGAATCTCCACGACCCCCCAATATTAACCGTTGTCTTTCAAGCACATGGTATGGTGGGCCTGTGCAAACTTCAAGCCCATGGGTTGACTTTCGTTTGAGGGGGCGTGTTAGAGAGTGGTATAAGATCCAGCAGAACCTTCTCCCAACAACTCGAGTTATTGGGATCAACTGGTTCTTGACAATATGGAGATACGATGATCTCTACTCTATGGTTAAACTAGCGCAGGGCCCGGCCCGTTGGGCGGGTAAACTAAACATAAGCGGCGCATTTGACAAACGTTGGAACATGAAATCAAATGAAAACGAATTCATTTTTTGGTCAATTTAAGTTTCAAATTGTTCAGTTAAAATGTTTAGACGAATATATGAAATTTAATAAGTGGGCTGTAATATTTGGAACATAATAATAAGCATCACATTGGTAAAAACCACAGGAGATAGATGGAGCAGCCAAGTAATAATCTATTCGGGGAAAGAGTTCAACATTCATAATTGGAACAACTATACAGAAATTATCTTTGAATTAAAACATATAGTCCATTGCTAGGGAAATTGCCTTAACAAAAATAAATAGCCAAACATGACGCCTAACAGTTGTCCATAAAAAATATAAACTGTAATCATAAGTTAAACCTGAATTGAAGTTCATATAAATCAATCAAATATTTCTGGGAATACTATGTTCACCATTGAAGTGCCTTCCTCTCCATTCTCATTGCCACTCAAAATCTTCAATCCTTGCCTTGTAGTAACTCTTGACAATGCAACATATAGCTGACCATGACTAAAAACTTGTCTTTGAAGACATAAACCAACATTGGCTAGTGTTTGACCCTGACTTTTGTTAATAGTCATGGCAAAACAAAGAGCCACAGGGTATTGCCTTCTAATGAGGGTGAAATTAAGACTCTTGTAATGGGTTGATAATGTCAATCTGGGAAGGAAGACGCGATCACCGATATTGGTACCTGTCAAAATCTCCACCTCAATGAACCATTTACCCAAAGTCTTCACAACCATTCTAGTACCATTACAAAGGCCAACAGTTTGATCCATATTCCGTAATAGAATGACTGGACACCCAACTTTTAGTTCCAACTGATGGTCTGGAAAGTTTCCAATCCTGAGGTTGTTCAAAAACTCGGTTGAATAATCAGCATCCACAACTCCCTCCTTCCCAGGGTCCATCTCAATAGAATCTGCGCTGTAATATACCACTGCATCTCCTGGGAATTGACTTAGAATATACTCATTCACTGCAGAAACCATATCATGGTGTGGAGCCAAGATAGCTCGATTGACTAAATAATTATGATCTCCTGCATGACTACTAATATCACTGTATATAGAGGCGACAATATCAATGACAGGATCACTCTGTCGAGGAATTACTAATTCCTGAGGTATGCGAATCAAAGACTCACCAAACACATCTGAATCTACTCCGTCTCCTACTTGCAAGAGCCAGTTCTGGAAAGTAGTTATCTCAACAGTTTCCTCCGGAGAGCAATTAGATCGTGCTAGCCGCATATTTTCAACTAACTTAATTACCCTCAAATGGGGCCAAAGGTAGGACCTCTTTATAGATGAGTTCACAATATCACCTCGTGAAGCTTTCAATACTATAGGCAAAGTTTGCCGGAAATCTCCTCCAAAAACAACTGTAAGACCTCCAAAGGGCTTACCCTGACTGTTTTCATACCGAAACCGCAAAATATCCCGCAATGATTTATCTACAGCTTCCACTGCATGCTTGTGTGACATAACAACTTCATCCCAAATAATCAATGAAGCACGCTGAATGAGCTCTGCTAATTCACTACCCTGGTCAATATGACATGTCGATCTACCATCAAGGTCTACTGGAATGTGAAATCGAGAATGAGCTGTTCGACCCCCATCCATTAAAAGGGCCGCAATCCCAGAAGAAGCTACACATAGAACAATCTTATTTTCCGATCGCAATTTCAAGCAAATGACTTTCCATAAGAAGGTCTTTCCTGTCCCACCACATCCATCAATAAAGAATGCATTTCCCTTATCTGCATACACTGATTCAGTAATTTCATCAAAAGCTTTTTTTTTGTTGGGAATTGAGCTTGGAAATCATACCTTCAAATTGCTCACGAAGACTTGCAACATTGTAATTAAGTTCTGCAGTGATCAATCGATTAGATGAAGATGACATGTTACCAGTATCGATAACTGGTAATCCAGGAAAATCAGATAGAGTTTTGCAATTTCTTGCAAGCAATTTATCTATCTCCAGCAAACAACATTCCTGTAACTGGAGATCAGACATTTCTAAAGTAGGCATATTTAGTTCCTTCCGACGGGCATACAAAATATCATCAGATAACAGTGCCCAATTCCGCTCCCATAGTTTCCCAATGTCTGAAACTTGACAGAGGCTGATGATAGTAACAAATAAAGTTCTAAGCTTTTTACCGGATGCCCAAAGAGCCGCTTCGGCCAAACAGTCATTCCATTCATTATCTTCTGCCAATAGACCATGCGCATAACATGCTTCCTTAAAAGATTTATGCAAAACTCCATTCACTGTCCTGATGTCCTCAAAACTTTGAGCACCACGAACAATATGTAGAAGCATACGCAGATAGAACCTATCATTTGTAGGCGAAGGATGACAATAATACAACCGCCCAATACTGAACATGGATTTCCTCTTGTGCCACGCCTGCTTTGTTTTATCCCAAACATAATGTTGCGGAAATTCTACAAATGTATATTTCCTTGCTTCTGGAAATAACTTATTCATTTTCATCCATTCCAACAGCATAGAGGTTTGAGCACGCTTAGACTGGAGCACACCTTGAGGATTTGAATGCTGCCTTGAGACAACTACATTCTGCCCAGGAAGATGATAAGACATGCGCAACACTGATGGGTACTGTGAGTAGACATCAAACTTGAACAACCTCCAGCATGCTTCACCAGATGTGATATACCGACAATCAAGATATGCTTTTATCTCATCAACCCGTGGTGTGGGATTTGAACTTGATGCACCAGATTCAATTCCAGTATTAGTTTCATTGTCAACTAATGAAGCTTTTGCTCGATCTTGTGGTTTGTTGATATACTTGAACAAATATTTGATTGCCCTACCATGTCAAACAAAAATTGGACACAACAAAACTAATGAGTAGTAATGCAACAACCAAACTGATACGTTTAAACCAATAAAAAAAACACACCAAAAGCTACCAAATTTGGCACTTTCCATGGAAGGGAATAAAAAAGTAGTGTCGAGCATAAATATTATATGTGGTATGAAAAAGATACCTGGATTTATTGCAGAACTCAACATTTATATGTGCATCAAATCGCAATAATAAATAGCGATTGTACGGCACGACAAAACGATTGTCCAATGACACAGAGTTAACTTTAAAAGATATTCCACTGTCACGTCGTCGATACTTGGCAAAACCATTATCATCAATCGTCGTTTGCTCACAAAACGGCTTTGGAAAATGTTTAGTACACACACCACCTTCTGTGCAAGGAGCATTACGGCCCAAAAGACCACATGGACCATGCAGCATAAAAGCAGTTACATCCCTATAGCCTTCTGGATCAATATCAGAGTTTGGAATTTCTGCGGATATGACGGAATCAATGGCCGTCGGCCCAGTTAGTTTACATTCCGAAGCTAGGAAAACCAGAAAATGAGCATGGGGAAGGCCACGCTTTTGAAACTCAATTGCCAGCACAACTGCAAACAAATACACTATGTATTAAGTTGGAGCCTGCCAAAACCTTATTAGGTAAAGGACAACCTGACTAAAATAATTCAACCATATGAAACAAAAGTATTGCTCAAAACTAAAATAACAATTATGGAGCATGTACGACTTACATCCAGTGGTAGTCCCAAATATTTTCTTATCTCTTATCTCAAACATTAATTGCTGCAGTTTAAGCTTGAAGACCCGAGCAATAATATCAGATCTATTGACATCTTTCCGACCATCTGCGGTTACCAAATCAACCATAAACTGGATTTCCGGCCAATTTGCATTACAGGTGAAGGTAATAAATAAATCTGGGTAGCCCAACCACCTACAAATAGCCATAGCATCCTGGAAGTTTTCATACTTGTACCGTGGACTTCCTGTGTGGGAAGCAGCCAAAATAACATGTTTTCCAGTCATTTCTAAATCAGAATCACCACGGAGGAATGCATCCACTAACCCACTCAGATAATGGGAACGAAGTTTGGCTTGGTTATTTCGGATCCAATCAAGCCGCTGTGCCTCTACTAATGCATACGCATTCACAACATACTGCTGAAATAATTTCCCAGATAATAAAACCGAATTTGACTCCTGAAATCTACTCTGTAGGCGGTATGCATAATAATCACACTGGGACAGTGTCTTGTCATTCCAAAGATTATCATCATCATCATCATCACAGCTTATGTCCGGATGCCATCCATCCTCTCCATAAGGAAATAAAATTGGGTATTGTAAAGTCATTAATGATGGATGATAATAATTAATTCTCTCCAATTCAGAACTCTTATACTGAACAATAATATCTGGCTCAAATGTATCTTGCCCTGTTTCATCAACAATCAAGGCTGCTATGTCATTCCCCGTCGGTAAATCATATTCTCTCCCATCATGAGCACGCTTGGCAATTAATTTGATCTTCACCTCTTTCACATTGCCTTCCTGTATCTTTTGCCTAGCCATCCGAAAGGTTTGAACCAGAACATTGTTTCTATCAAACATTTCTTGCAATCGTTCAACAATATCTGATCGCAATGAACTGGAGGCATCATCAACTGGAAATAGATGCAAACGACTCTCTAGTTCAGAACTTGAGTCATGAATGTATAATTGGGCAAACCTCGGTGGCTGACCGTCTGGGGGTAATAAGCTGCCTATAGAGTGATAAATTTGTCCTCCTATAGAGTACACATACACCCCTCGACCATCATTTATACCACGATCCACTTTCCCGCCCAGGGAGATAAAGCAAAACACAGCATTGTATCTACGAATGGCTTCCCGGAAATGACGGCTCATGGGTGTAGAAGAATGTAACAATTCATTCAAAAACTCTGGTGGAGCACGTCTAGGGGTAGTTTTACCTTTCCAGCCTTGCAACACAATGAGAAAGTGGGGTTAACACGACTCCTAGTAGGAACCGTACTTTCTTGCACCCACATAATTGCTGCACAGTATTGACAAATGCTTGTAGGCTCGCCCAGACTAAAAAGTTCCACAACAGGATATCCTACAATCAAAGTAGTCACATAAGATAACTCACACATGATGAATACGCATTTACAATGTACAAACATAAAATATGATGCCACAAACCATGGGAACGGGAGAACCCCCTCGGTACAGCATTAACCATCCGCCTTTTGTACAAATGACTCGCTCGCATTAAACGTGCCCTTTTTGTCCGAAGGTGGGAGATACATGAACTATAATCTGTGGTAACAAAGTTAATTATGCATGAACTAAATCCATTAGGACGACATGGAATCCTGCTCCGTGACATATACAACGCAATGCACATATGGACTATGGTATGCATATGCAAAATAGTCTAGAACACACCTTACAAAATAAAGAAACGCATTTAAAAGATACTAAGCTTACCATGTGGAATATATTCAACAGTACGTCGCAAGCGCGCATTCAAGATCTCCCGTCGTCGTTGTCGATAGGATTGAGCTATCAAGCGATCAATATGCTCAACTTGTGATTGAAGGGTGAGTATTTCTGCAATTGAAATATACAAATCAAATTATCCTGATTTTGTGCCAAAGTAAACTTTAATTTAATGTACCAACAAATGAATCGCGGAACTACGTTGATTAAGACGATCCCTTTCAGCAGGGGTTTGTTGATTGGAAGGAGGTTTTGGCGGGTTGAATATAGCTCGCATGAACCCTGCAAAATACGACAGAATTAAGGCAGCGGGTATATGTTGTGTCCATTTTGAATACGTACACTAACAGTGAAACATGGAAAAAACCAAAGAAATCAAATTACATTTGCCCTTTGAATTCCGACGGTTGGGAGCACTGGTTTGCACTGAAGAGCTTCCACCAGGTTGTTGATTTCCGGACATTATCTTGATTGCAATCACACTTAAGCATGAACCAGCAAGCTCTAATTGATCAAAAATAAAGGTTTACTTAGCGGTTTGTTGATTGGAAGGAGGTTTTGGCGGGTTGAATATAGCTCGCATGAACCCTGCAAAATACGCCAGGAGGAGTTGGGGAATTCAATTGGAGGAGTAGCAACTCCCACCGCCCACGCGTCCCTCACAATTGCATATGTAGTATTGAAGTGCAGGGCTTGAGACCGAAATCGATATGGAGAAAGAAATTAACACGGCATGGACTGCCACGGCAGCTGAATATGGGTTCCGAGAGATTTCGATGGAAGCATTTCACCAGCAGTCTTTGGGACGACTACGTCAAGGGGGAAGAGTTTGGGCCGGATACTTCAGGGGGCAACAGCCCGGTCCGACTATATAATAAACTGGCCCGGTCCACCGGCAGAATGTGTTGGAGGTGAAACGCACAGTTTTATTTAAATGTGAATTGCCTAAAGTGCCCTTCCGACAAACCCTCTGCGGGCTGGAAATTTGAATCCCTGCAAACTAAACACTTGTTTTGGCTTCATATATCTTATAGATGTGGTTGTGAATGAAGGAGGGACGAGATTCACAAAACTAAGGTTGAGACTTGGATGTCGTTGTGGGAATTGGGAGAGTGGTCGAATGGGTTGTTAACACGTATTGACAAGTCGGTTGGGTCCACGGTTTGGTCCAGTAAACCGCGGTCTAGACCAGACCAAGAGATCAAAATAGAGGTGGCAATTAGGATCCAAATCCATGAATCCAATCCATCCACCAAATTATCCACCTAATCCAATCCATTTAAATCCAATCCATTTGATCCAAATCCAATTGATTCAGTTTGGTCCACGATTTTTCTAACGATCTGGTCTATTTTCCCAGCCCTACCAGCAATGCATCGTCATACTAACTTAGACCCATTATTGTTGAACACCATTTATGAGTTTTGTAAGTAGTTATCGATCATATATAGAACTCAATTCGGCTATTTAACTATCCAACGAATTATATATGATTTTATATATGTCACCTTCATTCCAGCTATAATTTGTAGGGTGACATATTCCAAGAGTCCCGCTAAATTACAACGCCCCCATCATTGGAACAATCGACAACCGGTTGTTCGTCTTGTTTCATAATCCGACCTTGGAAAATCAGAATGACTTTTTCCTGAGGATCTTGAAGTGCTACCAGTACTTTACTCTCATTCGGTCAAGTTTTGTAATGATCACCCGTTCTTCTGCTTAAATTGGAGTATATGGTATAAGATCCACAATAACTTGAATTATTGAGACCCTATTGATTTTCGATATGACATCAGAGCTTTTTTGTAATCAAGAGGTCTTATGTTCGAATTTCGACAACCTTCACTTGTTAAACATATGGTATTCGAACATGTGCAAACTTCAAGTTCTCCTGTAATGAGCATCACTTCTTCTGCTTAACTATATTCGTCGGAAGTTAGAACCAAAATCATGATATGTTAGTATGTGGTATAAGAAGATCATGGTTCTCGAAGTTTTCTGTGATCAAAAGTTCTTATGTTCGAATCCCGACGACTTTCATTTATTTAGGCCCGTGGTATTTGAACCTGTGCAAACTTAAAGGCTAAAGCCCATATGAGTTGGCTTTCGTACGAAGGTGCATGTTAGTATATTAAATAAGATCCCTAATTTTTGGGATCAACGAGTTGTTGATGTATCCTCAGTTTGGTTAATGTGGTAGGTAGTGGACAAGTGTTAGATGGGGTTGATGATGATGTCTACATCAGCAGGCAGAAAATTATTGTTGCTAATTCTAGTACCAAATCTGAAAGAGGAAGTTAAGACGAGGCAAAAAGGGGGTTTGGGAAGCCTTTGAGCAATACATGCATATTTGAGGTAGAGCATGTCATGTGGGATGTTGTTTTTTCTTGTTCCTTTTCAGTAGAGACCTTCACATTATGAGGGTATTGAATTTTGTGACAAGTTGGACAAGTGGGTTTTAGTGATCTTAATGACCAATGTAGTAACATTCTTGCTGGTGGGAGGAAATAGATTGGAATCTCGTTTGGAGAGTTTGTTTTAATGTCATTCAAGTTTAAGCGGGATCCAAATTGTATAAGTTGGTGGTTATAAGCGGCTTATTGAAATAACGAAGAAGAAAGGGTTTCAATGACTAATCATGTACTTTTCCTCATATCGTCACGAGCATAGGCGGAGCTAGGCCAAATTATGTGAGTTACATTTTTGTGTAAAAATTTATTCAACTTTCAAGTATATCTATATAGGAGATCAAACTCAACACTTATAAATTCAAATAAAAGCATTTTTTTATGAATTAATAAAAGCATCTTACCATAATACCATTATATTGCAGCTCATTTCTTGTAATTATATTATCATAATTAATGGGCTTTAACCCATTTATGCCCAGTTCAAAATTGTTCAATCCTGGCTAGGGCCTGAACTCTGACAAGAAGCCCAGATATGCTGGCCGATCAACTGCCATTTCCATCCGGGCCCAAATTTCGGTTCAATTCATTTTTTGAGCTTTGAAACTGGATGTGTGAAGGGACAAAATGTTGATGTCTGGAAAAAATCAAACTCGTTCCACTGGCTGCTAGAAGAGGAAGAGCTGCGGACAACCGCCACCGTTACCGGCGGGAGGATTCCGGTGAACCCGTGCGGCATCCACAGTTCGGCCCGAGACATTCCGGTACGATGACGGTGGACGACGAAAACTCTATATACGTTGGTGGGCTTCCTTACAGCGCCACGGAAGACACCCTTCGCAGAGTCTTCAGTTTCTACGGCGCCATCGTCGCCGTCAAGGTTTTCCCCACAATCTTCTGCTACTCGTTCCTATTTTTATCCATTGAATTCGTCTCCCCATTATGATTTCATGAATTTTAGCTCCCATTGTTAAGATATGAAAGGATTTTATCAGGGAGACGGATAAGCTGTGTCTCAAGTTAAGTTGTAAAGCAAATAAGCAAGTGTTCGCTGCTGCTAAGGCTTAACTGACTGTCTTTGCTGGTAGACTAGTTAGGTTGGGTGTTTTTTGGTGGAGCGGTTTTTCTCATCACTGACATTTTCTATCGTCTTGATGAGTTGAGAGTGGTGTACTAAATTGAGATTTGGATTGTTTACTTTCTTACAGATTATTAATAACCGTGCGACAAGAGGAAAGTGCTATGGCTTTGTTACTTTCAGAAATCCCAGATCAGTGATTGATGCAATTGATGATATGAATGGCAAGGTATCGGCTTTCTTCCTGTTTTTTTAGCAACACATTGCCTTGATCCTGTTTAGCTTGGGTTGAAGTTTTTTTTCCCGATATTCGGGATTGTGGAGTAGGCTATTGATGGAAGACCTGTGAGAGTGAACGGTGTAACAACTAGAGGAAGACCGAATTTCGGTCGTGAACTGTTCCGACATGATGTAGAGAGGAGAATGGATTGGGACAGGAATAGAGATCGAGGAAGGGATTACGATGATGTTGATGATAGGGACAGATATCATGAGCATTACAGTGATAGGTCAAGAGAACTTGATAGGTCCTGGGATGAGGATAGAGAAAGAGAATATGAACATGAACGTATGCATGAGCATGAGCGTGATCATGATCGCACTGGGGATGGATTCATGGATAGAGATCGAGTCCAAGACAGAGTCGAGAACGAACAAGACCTAGGTAGGAATGTTGATTGGAACTGGGAACGAGGTCGTGATTCAGGCTCGGTAGGCAGGGAGGTGGATGGAAGCAATGACGATGATAGAATTGCTGACAAGGATCAGCTCTCAAGGAAGCCAAATGGGTAAGATTTTTAGTCTTAGTTGGTCATTTACTTTTACTCTTGAGAAATGGAAGAAGTGCGGTTATTATGGTCAGTTAGTTTCAAACTCGACGTCTTAGGTTTGGTTCGCGAGTTTCTCTATGGTATTACGTTACAGACCTTCAGTATGCATCCCTTGAAGGAATAATTAGAATAGTGTGCATCTTTAGTGGAAGGTTGCACAATAGACGATTCTTTTTTCCCAGAAAGGAATAGAGGAGACCCAGACTCTTAAATCTTAATGCATGAATCTGATAATAAAAACACAAGTTGGAAGCAGAAAATAAAGAGAGTAGTGGAGCTTTAAATTCTCACCTGAGTTGACAATAGCGACTGAATCTTGAAAAGGGCAATTACATTTTCAAACATATTTGACTATCTTGAAGACATGTTGATTCTCGAAAAGATTGATAGGTTTTTGTCCATCTGATGTATATGCATAATTCTATATGTGGCTGGCAGTATTTCTCCACATCATGCGCATTGATTCTGAATTTTATTAGGTTGTAATTACCCAGGACTCAAATATCATACTGGCTTGTTTCCAGAAGAGTTTGTATGATAATGTTAATATAGTAGAACAGTTATGCCTAACAAATGCTTTCTATTTCTTATGTGCTGGATGCAATGCTCGTTTGTTGACTATATGTTGATTGAATCTATCTCATGTGAAAATAGTTAAATGATGTTCAGCTCCGTATTTAATGTGCTTTGGCAGTTCAACGTACAACGACAGGTCTACCAGGGTTACATCACTTGAGCTGGGCGATGATTGTGATGATGATGAGGTAAATATGGTCATGCTCAATCTGCGGTCCATTCATACTTTGAAAATAAGCATTTTGGTTTCTAATTCTTATCATTTCCTTTTTATTGAAATTAGGTGAAAGTACAGCTTGACAGATCAATCCAGAGACATGATGATCTGAAGAAGGAGGTTAGTCTCTCACTTAGTAGCAAATCACGATAATTTGTTGAGGCTAGTGGTTGCCTTTCCAGAACTGTATGATTTGTTATAGGGGCGCGGTTGATGTAATTAATATGATTTACTTGGAAGTTATTCTGCCAAATATTATATTAGAATTAAGTAACCACTATTTTTGGAGTCAGTGGCTCTCCTACAACTGTTTAATTAGAAATTGTGTTAACTATTCACCAGGGTAAATTTGTGTATACCAAATTTAAGAGTTATACTGCTGTAACCTTCTTATACCTCTGTCCTAAATTTGACCTTAAAGCATGTAAGAAGCTCTGAAAGAAACTTATGCTGTTGAGTTTGGATGCATCTCTTGTCCCTGGTTCCCATGTCCCTTCTCTTCTATTTACGTTAAAGGGTTTGCTAAAAGAAACTCCCATTCCTTCAGATTTCCCTGATGGAAGGAAGGTTCGAAGACAAACAAAAACTTGTGTCCAGTTTGCAGAGAAAAGCTACGGTACTTCCTCTATCACTAAGCTACTTCTCATCTTTTTCTCCAGCACTTGGAACTAAATGATGATTGCAGAAACTTGAAGATGCATTGGTTGGAGCCAAAAGGCGCACATCCCAGCGGAAGGAACAGTTGGCCAAGGTAACAACCATAGGCTTTCAGCTGACTTTGCGAAATTGCTGGATGATCTTTATTTTTGTTAATACTTAATAGTTATATTCTTTCGTGGTATAATATGCAGCTCCACAAGTGCTACGTGCAAACGAAGGAATATACTGAAAGACTTAAAAGCAGTGAACATGAGCTTCAGGTCAGCTGTATGAAAAACCCTTATGCTCTCTCATCTTTACCAATCGCTCGGTACTAAATCCGTTGGCTCTATAATTGCAGACTCTTGTTGATTCAACTCTGATAGAAAGTGATGTGGGCATGGAAGTTGGGTATTGAGGTAGATTCCGGCTCAAACTACCCTACATCCTTATTGTGATGGAATTGAGAAAGTCCACACTGCTTGATTGCTAATCGGAAGAAAGCTGCTATAGCCCTGCCTTACGGCTATCGAAATCGTTAATACAATTGTTGCTGCTGTGCTTGCGTTTAACTATGCAGTACCGCTTGTTCATACCCTATGTGAGATGTGTAGTTAGTTGAATCTGCTTTGTACTAAGAAGAGATTGCTTGATTTTGTAATGCAAAAAGTGTTCCTCTGTTGCACTTGCACAGTGTGAAATCCCATCTGAAGCTTTGTTCAAAGCAAAGTTGTTTTGGATCAAACTTGAGCAAAAGGGAGGTAAAGTGGTTTTATGAAAGCTTGTGTGTGTGAGAGAAAGAGAATTCAGAGAATAAGCTGGAAAGAAGCCCAACTGCATCAGATGCTTTCGGCTCCCTTCTCCTCTCCTATCTTCTTTTCCTGAACCTTGTGTCCTTCAATCTGGTTGGAAGGAGGGCACAATGGGAAGATAAAAAGAAAAACAAACCCACCTGCTTAGCTTTACAGATATGGTCATCTTCCTGACCATAACCATATCTGTTGTACATCTTGCACTGCAATTGGAAAAGCCTGCAACTTCCATTTCCATACTAAAACTAAAACCTCCCTCTTTTTCTCTCTTTGCCAAGGACAAAAGGTTCCCTGCTGAGTCCTCCTGACCCTGTTGTTGCAGAATGTACAAGACAAGGGGCATATATGTCCATCAAGGCATTAAAAGTTTTGGGACAGAAATTTGCCAGAATGATGCCAGGAACTGGAAATAGTGGGTACAGCCTGCAAATATCAGACCACCAGTTCCAGAACCCTTCTCTCCAAATAGGCACCTCTGAAATTTGCAAAAGGATACAAAAACAAGCCCCCACTTTTCTTCTCCTTTTTTATGGAATCAAACTACTATCGTAACGAGTCGATGGTTGTTGGATCGTGCGTATCGTATCACGATCCATCAGCGTTAATGTGCCAGGACATTTCTAAGCCAATGTACATTACTCGTTAAGGCTGTAGCTAGATTCCTTTGACGAAAAGCTTACATTACAAAGTTACACTACACCGCAATGCAAGAGAGAACAAGATGAAGAGGATCGATTCACACTAAAAATATTAATGGGTGGCCGAATGTGAAACAATAGTAATATTTGGGCATCGAAATGAGAAGTTAGGCGAAGATGAGTTGATCACAAACGAACCTCGAATTTCGTCTAACTGAAAACCCTAAACCCTAAAAATTAAAAAAGGGGAAATTAATTATTTAATGATGTTTTTGGGTTAAAATTTGAGAGTGATTTCACTCCGATTGCATTCCTCCCCATTCTCCCTCAACGCAGCCAATCCTCTCCCGGCGGCGGCCACCGCCGCATTGTCGCCGCTCTCCCCAGCCTTCCAGCTGCTGCTATCCGACTTGCCATCCTCGATGCTCTCCGACCTCTCTCTCCCGGCCGCTCTGTCGTCCGACTCCGGCCCGGAGCTATTCGCCTGGGACGACGTCGTCTTGTACACGTGGACCTGGTGGTGGTGCTGAAGCGCCGCCGCGGCAGCGTGGTGGTGCTGCGGCGGAGGGTGAATAGCAGCATGGATCGGCATTCCGCCGGCGGCAACGTAGTAGTCTTGTGGGACGGAGTTCGGGGCGGCGCAGAAGTGCGGCGGAGGCCCGTGGGCGGTGGCGCCGTATCCGCCGTGCGCGGCGGCGGCGTACTCCGGCGGGACCCATATCCCGCCTAGGACCACGAGCTGGGGCCCAGGCCCACCTGGCGCCTGTGGGCTTGGACTCGGTCGCCTTGTGTGCAACCTATATTTCTGTGACCCAAAATAAAAGAACAAAAAAAAAAAAAACAAAAAAGACAAAGATCATTATGAAGATCTCTTGGGTCCAAACAAACAGACAAAAACAAAATTTTGATTTTTTTCATTTTTTTTCTCCCTCTGCAACAGTTCAGTCCCCTGAGCCTCCCCTTTTGTCAGGTCAGCTGTTTTTGTACTAACAATTTGTCCACATTGTGGTATATCCTTTGAATTACCAGAATTTAATGTCCTATTTCTGTCCAAAATACTGTTAATTTTGTGAAAATGTTGTTAACACATTTAGATTAGGTTACAGGACTTGTTTAATCATATAATTGAAGGCTTCTTTTTGGGCCCAAACAAACATGCTCAAAGTGTAAGCAAAGAATAATCACAGTTAAGAGAGAGAGAATGGTACCTGGAGATGGCTTTTAACTTCATCATTGGTCAAACCGTCAACCTTCATCAGTTCCCTGATTTGCTTTGGAGTGGCCACTACACAACAACAACAACAAAAAAAACATGAATAAATAATCAATCCCCCTATGGCCCTCCATTACAGTTAATTAACTACTCATAACAAGAACTAAAAAAAAAAGATGGGCAATCATTACTACACAATCTATAGCATGAAAATCAATCATCAAAATCAGTAACTAACAGCAAAGTTATCATCTTTCTGTTACATACCTTGAGACCCACCAAGCATTTGAAGCGCATTCACGAATCTCCGGTGCAAATCCGGCGACCAACACCTCCTGGCCTTCCTCTGCCCCTGGCTGCCGCCATTGTTGTTCCCACCATTACCATTGCTCTCCACTGGTCCGTCTGAAGATGACCGATTCCCACCGCCTCTTTTGTTCGTACAAGAAAACCCATGGTGATTAACGCTGTCATTATAAGTATCACTCTTTCCCTGATGGGTATCGTTAATCTCTGCTGAGGAGCCAATCGCTGCAGTCAGAGCCAGAGTTGGAGCAGGACAGGGCGAGTTTAGCCTCTCTTTTGAGAAGGGCAGAAAAGCTCCTCCTCCTCCTCCTCTTTCTCCTCCACCACAATCCCTCTGCTTTGTTGCTTCTTCCAGTGCGAATTTGGGGCTAACGTTGAACCCCATCATTGTTTGGTCTTTTGGTGGAGGCAGAGGTGACAAAGCTGCAGGTAGTTGAGGCTTGGTCTCCTGGCTCCATAGCTGAGCTGTCGTCATCCAATTCGCCTTGTTCTCCGTGTTAATCTCCACGGAAGCCGCCGATTCGGATGGAGGTAAAGCTGAGTTCTTTAAGGGTATGAATTCTTCGAGCACAACTGTTGTCTGCTGGTGTTGGGTTCCTCTGTATTCTTGTAGCTGCTGCCTGGAGCTCTCCATAGCTGATGAGGTGAAGAAATAACGTCAAAGATGGAAACTTTACATCGAAATCGACGTCGAGCAACAAAATGGGATTGTGGGTTTTCGATTTTACTGTACCATTGGTGAGGAGCTGCATGCAGAGAGGGAGCTCCCTCTTGAAAGCGTCGATCTTTAGCCTCTCTGCCTCGAGCCGGGACAGGAACTCTTCCAGCTGCTGCTTTTGCGGCTGCTGCTGATTATCGTGATGATGAGTACTGGAAGGAGTAATGATTTGGTCGGAGAAGCATTTCAAAAGCAAAGAGTGGGTGTGGGGCTTGCAATTGTCCAAGCTTAGTTCAGAAGGAGATGCCATTTGATTGATTATATTGCTACAAATTTTTAGGACAAGAAAGTAATGATGAAGCAGTCTCTCTCAGATCATGCTAAAGAACAAGAGAGAGAGAGAGAGAGAGAGGGGGGGGGGGGGGGGGGTTGAAGCTATAGGGGGAAACGGGCAAAGAGAACAAAGATTTGGTTTTGGCCTTGTTAGGGCAGAGGAGGAGGATATGGGGGTTCAAGAAGGGAATAAAGTAGCTATGTAGGAATTTATAGAAGAGGGAAAGAAAAGGAAATGAAAGGAGGGAGAGAAGTTAAAGGTGGTGAGTGTAAGAGATAGAGCACAAGGGAGAGAGAGGGGATAAAGATGGATGGTAACTTCTTGCAGAAAAAGAAAAGGAGGGCAAAAAGCCAAAAACTGGAATTGCTAGAGAGAGAATGGAAGGGGGTAAGTAAGGTGACTCTATTCTCTCTGAAACAAGGAATCAGAGGAAAGAAAGAGGCTGGCTGGCTGGCTTCTGGTCTGACAGTGTAAGATGGGGTGGTTCATGTGCTCTGTCTCCTTTTGTTTTGGTGTATATTAAAATGTTGTAAGATAGGTATAAAGAGAGAGTATATCTCATTGTACAAATATTCAAACTTATTCACCAAAATACTCAAAGGAAAAGAAGATGATTCTTCTTCCTTTTCTTATCATCTTCTTTACATACATTTACAGGGTTGTGTTTTTTTTTTTACAGTCTTAGGAATTGTTTGTTGATCATAGGGTTAAAAGAACTATGGTTTTTGGTGTAAATATGAACTTGGTAGTGCATTGGATTCCCTAGCCTACGTTTGCATGGCATGGCTTTCAAACCCCACGTGACATTCTTTCAAACTCTCTCACACAAACAAAGACCATTCAAAAGGTCCCAAGTAATGGCTTTCTATCCCTTCAATGTGTGGGATCGTGTAGAATAATGCTAAGATAGCATTAGCATTGTGGGCTTCTTTGAGTTTTTGGGGGCACTTTGGTGACCACCTAAACAAAGTAATGAACCCAACATGAGCAAAGGGGGAACATCTCCGGGTTTCTCTTTTATAGTTAGGGGTGTGATCATATATGTTATATGTATGGATAAACAGATTGTTTTCCTGAATTTATATGATATTCATGAAGTTATTGTAAATCTGAACCCATACCATCACGAGAAAAAATGGATAAAAGAACTCGAATTCCAAACTTCCAATGCATGACTTGGATTCTTTGGGTTGTGAATTTAGGCATATATGTTGGAAAGTCATGAATATGCGTTGAACCCACAAATGACAATGTATATGGAGCAATCGAGTAATTTGATCTAATTGCCGTGATCCGTATGAGTATCAAATCAGACCCAAATGGACTCATATGCACTTTTAATGATTTTGAATATGTATTTGGTCTAATTCGGGTCGAAGCCAGATGAGTCTAATTGAATGCAGACTGTACGAACAAAAAGATAACATCAACCATCTCAGTCTCACTAAACATCTTCAACCCAATTCGCACAATTAATGTTTCTGTTTCTATGTTTCTATTTGTTAAGTACGCAAAATATGGATTTGTCTACCCATAGGCGGAGGCAGGGGTGTTTGCCCCTGTCTCGGGACAGGGGTAACTTTTGGGGAATGAAAAAAATAACCCCACATATATTTGTACAAATCGAATTAAACATTTACAAGTAACATAAGGATGTATTAATATTACACCATAACTTATTACTTGTTCATTAATTACAAAAAATAATTAAATTATTGGTTTCATTCATGACACTATCATTTGACAACAACTTGTTAGGTATTATCACGATATTATGGTGTAAACAATGAATGTATTTTACATTTCTTTCATAATATGAAAACTCGTCTTGGTTATTTATGAAATAATTGTATTAGTCAGTTTTTTGTTTCTTCTTATGAATGAATTAATTAGGTATTATGAGTTTTAATTATAATTGTAAAATATTATATACATTTTAATAAAGGACATGAGTAGTTTGAAATCCTGCCTCCGCCACTGTGTCTACCACAATGTTTTCGAAACTGTACGGGTCTGTCCGATATCGAACCAAAGAGTTAGGCAGTTTTAGCAGTACGAAACAATTGAACGACAATTACAGCCCAAAAATATCTTACCACATACAAAAAATTTCGGTATAACTTCCGCTACGGTTTCCCAATCACTAACTTGGTATCCATAATTGAACCGTTGGATACTGTGATGTGGTGGCCGACTACTTACTCATATGAGAGATTGTATAACTAACCCACTTAGTTCACGACAATGATAAAATGCCAGATGTTGGCCACGCCTATGGCAAAGCTATATATCGTACTTGCGGTTCGTCCTTAGTGTGAATAACCGTAGTTGTCTCTTTAGTAACTAACCAATCATATATCGTACGATTTACATTATAGGCACAATTATTATTGGTAGTATTAAATTCCTTTGTCCTTTGGTGTTTGCGATAGGAAGAACTTCTAGAGCTAGCTTTAAGAAAGGTTTAGCATATACCTTGTCTTGGTATTTGAATTATTGTGTTCCGTAGGTACACAGAAATTCTTAGAGCACTAAGGGAGGTGGGGGTGGTGGAAGAGTTACAGTGAATCGATGTTACAAGTTGTTAGCTAGAAATGACTGATAAGAGAATAAATTAATTGCATGGATGCCAACAAATGATGAAAATGAGATTTTTTCTTCGCATAATTATCAGTATTTGGCGGTGACAATTTGAATACAGTTACACCAGTTTCTTCGCATGTCTCGCTGGAGTGAAAGCGGAGAAAAGACATCGGTTCACGAGAATCGTTCAAAACATTTGGTACCCAATCGGCAGATCGTACTCTTATCTAACACTCCCCCTCCCCTAGCAAGTCAGACCTGGGCCTGTTAGGTTGTTATGAACACACTAGAATTTGTCAAGTGCAAGATATGTTTGAACATCATATGTTAGTTACGTTGCGGGCTAATGATACATGTAAAATGCAATTGATATAGACAAGAGTTTAACAATTGTTAATTTTGTTACGAGCTGGTGTGCACATCAGAATTCCATTTGATCATCTGATTCCAGATCTTCATATCATATAACACAAATGAGTTATTGACAAGAATATCATCATGATATTAAAATAGAATTGGTGTGCACATGCAGCAATGCAGCATCCAGCATTACACCATCTCTTTTTAGTTTAAAAAGAGTTGCACATAATTACTCTTCAAATGCGAGTGAATATCGTGTGTGTGAGAGAAGAGGATAGGAGAAAGGGAATATCTAATCCAAATGCCACACTGAGAAGAGTAGCAAAAGTTAGGGTATGAATTTGATGCAAATAGCTAAGCTAGAAGAGGGGAGGAGAGGGATCGATGATATTATGTAAGGGAATAAAATATTTGTTGTCTCTAAGAAAGGAATATCTGATGTTCCAATTCTACGACTCCAAATTGAAAATTAAGGTCTTAAAATGAAGAAAAAAAGAGCTTAATTAATAAAGCAACAATTCTTCTTCTCTTTCTTTCTATACCCACCCCTCCATGGGGAATCTTCTTCTGCTATACTATAACTTTGTCTTTTCAATTTTCTAATAAAATCCCCCCTTCTTTTCTTTTAACTTTAATGAAGTGGGTAAGAAGGTAACACAGATTCTTTCTCTATCTAGCTAGCTAACCTAATTTTACAACATAGATTTCACATTCCTAATATTCAGTATAGCTGTACTAGAGTTATATATCCCATGGAAATGTACTTTTATCCTGATATATACCAGTGTTTAGAAAAAAAGATGCACCCTAGTATCTGAGTATATGTTAGTTACATGTAGTTTCATGCACTCAAGAGGAGGAGATTGTTAAAGTATGAGTAATAAATTGCAAGTACCATACTTATGTTGTCATTAGGTTGAAGTTGTACTCTAATAAGATGTAATTCGGTCGAAGGGTTTTATGGTTTAAAGCTTCTGAGTATTAATTATAGGAAAAATATACATTCCATGGGTGTAGTTTAGTTTTCACTATTTTACGCGTTTATTTTCAAGGATAACCCTAATGGCTAATACCTGCTATTTGCGAAATGTTTGCTGATAAATGTAATTTAAAACCATTAGTTAAGTCCTGGTAAATTGACTTAATGATGATCTTTCGATGAACATTTGCAATTCACTTAACCTATAAGGTGAATTAAAAATATCCTTCGAAACATTATCAGTGACTAAAAGTTAATCGATAAGGTTACGTAAATAATTTGATTTAAGCGGTTACTAAGACCAAATGTATAATTTGTGAACTAACTTAATGCTTACCAAGACCAAAGTAAGCCTCTTATATGGATTGTGTAATGTAGCATTGCATGTGGATATCAAAGAGGAAATCAAGAATGAATATTTATCATTCTCTTACATGTTTCTTCAAACAAAAGATTCATCATTAGACTTAAACTCTTCACATGTCACCATATGTGAAGCTTAATTGACTCGAACATCAATACCAAGTTTCGAACTCGCATCCACATTTCGACAATCAACACCTTAATACAATGTCAAAATCGAACTAATCAATATCAACACCTCACGAATTGCTGGGATGACGAACCTTATCTCGTTTTTCATTAGAAAGACTGTAGCAATGCGAGGAAATGTGAAAGGCCGTTAAACCTTAAAGGTGAAAGGAACGTTTATGTGTATGGTCGTATGTCTACTTGACATGACTGGTCTTTGTGCATCGAATTCCACCATGGGGGTGGAATTAGGGCAAGCAAAGACACCATTGCTACATGCAAATGTGTGTAAAAGAAAGTAGATAACAATGATGATGATGGAAGATAACGAGCTAGCTAGGGTTTCGTCGCTTTCAACAAATTCAGTCTCTTGTTCTACAAGACTCCAACTCTTGCCTTTTCCCAAGATTCTTCTTCTTCTCGTCCCTCCTTCGCTTACTATCTCTTTTGGCTTTTGTGTTCTTTTCCTTTTTACTCCTAGCTTTTGGTCCCTGTTATATACAGAGGGGTGATCATGGATCCGGTACCCGTTTCCGTTTGTACCAACTATGTTTCATCGGGGTCGAATTGGTTTATAATCGGATGAAAATAATTAATGGAGAAAATATAGGGTTAGTGAGATTCGCTATGCTTTGTAGACATATAAAACATTTTGGATTTTTCGTTCGCTTCACCTAAAAGGTTGAGATTATATATTCACAAAACGGTTAAAAAATGAATGAAATCGATTGATGTTCTCGAATTATCGTTCTCGAAAACATAAAGAGAATTAGATTACCACATTTAAGAATATTAAATACTTCAAATAAGGATTCGGTCTAGTGATACTCTATGAATCTTCAATCTAAAAATTGTTGGTTTAAATCTTAAATAATACCGAACGATAAAAACAAATGAAGTCACACTTATAAAAAAAAAAAAAATAAAACAATACCAAACACTAATATATTTCAGGAGTATGGTAAAATTATATCTAAACACTGGGTTAAACTGTGAATCTGTGATTATGTTTATAGTTGTTTAATGAATGGTTATCTTTTGCTTTTCCTTCTCTTTTATGGTTTGGTTACTTTTGTTTACGTGGTGAAAAGCCCTAAAGCAGACGAAAGAAAGAAAGAACGAAGGAAAGCAAAGGAAGAAGAGAATGTGGCCTAGGCCTGGAAACAGGTGAACTGATTGCCGGGGGGAAATTAGTTGGTGTCGGTTATTGTCGTTCGATGATATTTATGAAGGGTTGTCGGTTTGGTTTGGTTCTAATCGATTTGATTAATTGAAACATAAATTGAAAAACTAAAACTAGAAGCTGCTAATAAGTACGTGAAAGTCGAACCGAATCGAAACTAATAAGCCTTTTATCAGCTCGATTTCAATTTAAACCAAAAAATAAAAACCGAATGGACACCCATATCTTTTCCCGCCATATATATATAATCTCCCATTACAATTATTTTACCCATAGTCGGCTAGGAATGGAGATTGGGTTTGGTTCCATGTTGAACCGATACCAAATCCGAATGTCTTGGTCATTCAACCAATAACTTATGTTACTAGATCATTCAAAGTTTTAAGTTTTAACTATATATTACTCATCGATTCCTAGCATTCTAGTTAGGCTTTGATATTCATCCTTCTTTCTTGATCTAAACTAAATTCTTACTCATAGTTCTCACCCATCCATCGTGGGTAAACACTAGCTCTCCCAAAACTAGGTTTTATGACTTCATTGTTTAGATGTAGTATGCATTTCACGAACTCCAATTTATGTGTACTAATAAATCTGTTGGTTGAAATTTGATATTCATTGATCTTATAGTTTGAGTCTCTGGATATATGCAAACCAGTAAATTAATATGCATACGAGTAGACAAAAAAATTGGTGTGTACTTTGAATTTGAAAATGCGACTTAGTAAGGACATCGGTCCAAACTTGCATGCCCTATTACCAATTTACTGTCACTATTGTTTGCATTGAAATTTAAAAACGCAATTCTACATAAAGCAGAAAGATAGATGAGTAGAAACACAAGGATTCTTCTAACTAGAATTCACTTAAAATTGATAGAACTCTTCTAATTATTTATGGGCACTATCGAATTCAAATGATTATCTATGTCTCGTATTTAAAACATAATTAACTTGGTAAGCTCTTACAGAAGTGTGAATTCTATCTTCATACCAAGAAGTTCATAAACATATAGAATACGAGTCAAAGTTATGTGCACAATGACACAAATTATAACACATAATTTTGAAATCAAAAGCATGTGAAGGTTCTGAATCATGAAATGAAACTAAATTAGTGCATTGACATCAACATGTGCATCCAAATCATCGTCATCATGATCTCAGTACCAACACATATACCACCTCCATTGCCGTCAGTAATCACCATTTGCTGACGGCGATGTTGATGGCTAGGGTGGTTGTCAAGGGTTTTGCCATTGTTGCACATGAAAGCCTACAAAATCGCATACAATCATACTTTTTATGCGAATGTATACCCTTCTACAAGCTATTTCACATGCTTTTGTACATCAAATGATTTTTCTCGAAATCTCATTCATTTCAGTCACATAGAAGCGTGAAAGTATATCGATACTGATAGTCACACGCCAACCACGCATTATCACCGTATAAACCATCATCTAAGTACGCGACATTTGGTGACATAAACATTTTTGGTCTCTTAATTTATGAAAAGTGGCACTCAGGTCCCTACTATCTATACACTAGCTAGTAACATCTTTGAATGAATATCTCAGTGTATATACAATTGAATTAAGTTAGGTCGTGGTGGTATCAACCAACCATGCCTCCCATGTTGAAACTTTATCAGAAGCAAGCTAGATGCCCTGCAAAAATTCAGTGGCTATATTTCATCCCTAGTAGCAAGCACAAATTTTATTCCCTCTTCCAACAATTTTCCCCTTTTTTCTCCCTTAATTGACCCTTTTCTCTCCTTTTCTTATGCATCTCAACTCAAATATTGGGCTTCACCTACACACATCGCCCATATATATTCCTTACCCCATGCATTTACAAAAGGAAGATACTTTCAAAAAATAGGAGTGACAAATCAAAGTTGGCCCAACTTGAAGTTGGATAATTAATATTTTTTTTAATATTCAACTAAAAAAAAATAGAGAACTGGAACTAATTGGCTATTAGTTAAAGATTCTTAATGCTTTTCATATTTAACACCATGTTATTTACACCACACCAATGTTTTAGAAACCATACGGTACCGGTTGATCTGATTGGAAATGTCCAATACCAAACCCCAGCCGATAGGCAATTTTAGCGGTACAAAACACTTGAACAATGATTTTTGTATAAAATAATTTATCACTAAATTTTCTGGTATAATTTCCAATACGGTTCTCAATCATTTGCACCACACAAAGAAAGTGCTTTAACTAATTGTAGTGTGAGCCCATAGACTTATGATAATATTTTTTTATTTTTTATGAATGAGTAAGATTTTATTATGTTGACACAAATTGGTGTCAAGCAATGGTTACTCATAGGAGAAAATTAAGGGGATAGAAGAGGTCAAGAGGTGCTTGGTAATAGCACTTTATTATTATTATTATTATTATTATTATTATTATTATTATTTTTAATGTCTATGAAGGTTCTTTTTCTTTGGAGGATATCGAAATCCCCATGAGACAAAATGATTGTATGATAACTTCTCGTCTGATTAATGATTAATGATTAACGGTTAGGGTGTCCGTAGCACTCTGTTTTCGCACACACAAAAAAAACAAAATAATTGTATGATCAAAGTTATATTTCACTAGATAAGCATGAAATACTCTTTTAAGCTTATTAGTAAAGCATGTTAGTTGAATCTTAAGAGGTTGCTCTAGTAGTAATAATGTGAATATGAGAACATTTACCCCACGCTAAGTTCGAATATTGGAATCAACAATTATCTAAAAATAAAATCTCGAACCATACTAGAATGAACACAAACAGAATCCAATTATCTAGCCAATGCATCTCTAGCTAAATTCAAAGACGACTTCCCCCTACCCTAGAGAATTCAAAATCCGAATTTCAGCTCACACACAGAATGAATTCCATCAATTATTTAAAAGATGGGAAGAGGCGATGAGAAAGGGGGAACTAATGGCTTTTATGTTTGCATAAATATTATATGCCAAATATTCTTGTATCAATAAAAGTTTTGCTCATGATGGGTACATTTACGGGTGTAAGGCTTCTCCTGAAGAATCACCAAATTGGAATTCTAGCTGTTTAAAATACATGAATTCAAGTCACCAATGTTCCTTTTGATTGGATGATCATGAGACACTGATTCTTCAATTGAATTCCCTTTTGGGTAATTCACCCGCTTAATAACTATGAAATGGATTCTTTTCTTTCTTTCTTCTTCTTCTTCTTCTTCTTTGCCCTTTATACCTGAAGAATCAATAGCTTTTTGTTTAGGGTTTCTCTTGGTGATTTGATTGCTTGCTAGCTGTAGTGGATTTGTATTAGCATTATTTGGATTCTTTGGCATGTTTATCTTAATACAGAGAAAAATGTGTATATGTTCTTCTTTCAGCCTTTTTGGGTTCCTTTTGATTTCTTCTTTATTGCGGTCTTGATTCTCCAGCAACTCAAGAGTCAAGGCCAACAGATACTTCAATTCATGGGGAATGAGTCATATGTATATTTTATTACTCGGGTTAATGAATGATATAAGACTTAATATTGAACGTCTTTTTTAATAATTTGAGTGAGTAAAAGACGTCCAACCGATTCTTGATATGAATCAGAATTTTTTACATGCGAATATGCGATGGAAACCTGAAAACCTCCGATACTATGCTTAACCGATGCACAAGTGTGCAATAACAATAGGCACGTGCAATGTGCAACCACAATAAGCTTCCGCCATTAACGAATATGCAAATGAATTCTACCAAATTCAATGTTAAATCTGTATGCACGAATCGAAATATTATCATCAATCTAGTCTTGCAAACTCCTAACACACAGATAGTTAACGGTCACCCCAAACTCCAAACACATATCCCAAATACTTCCTTGGTCCATGTACTCAAAATCCGTGTAAAATGTCACCTTATACCCCAAACCTTTTAATCCTTGTGGAGAATGAAATTTGGAATCACTTCGGTCGGCCTCTAACCTAAAAGATGGAATTCCATGCAAAAGGAAAGGCAAAGTTTGGAGTAGTGTCTATGAAGCCACGAATTTAAATGGTGTTTTTTTTATTATTGCATGTATGTATGGTCTTTCGGAGTGCAATGCTGTGTTTGACCTGTTGTTATCATATTTGTCAATTGGAAAGTACATTTCTTTCTAAGGTTCTTCTCAGAGAAGATAAGAGCATCTCTTCAATATTCCACACGTAATTAGAAATCTTCCCCATCACTACCCATTTTGCAAAATCATGGAATTATCTCCTGTTGTATATAAGAATTGTAAAATTATAAAAAAATAATTTACTAGATGAGTCAATTATAGCCCAATAGAGTATTTCGTAGTTAAATCATGATTAAACCAGTTCATGCTCGTAAAATCCAATACCACTTTGGACTCTGATAGTGAATTTTCGAGCTAATGGAATTAGGGGTGTTCAAACGGATTGGTTACCGTGGTATCCATATTAATCGGTAGCATTCGGTTAATTTGGTTTGGTTAATTTGGATAATTGGTTTGGTTTGGTTAAACAATATATCTTATTTGGTTTAGATGGTTTGGTTTGGTTTCAACATTGTTAACCAATGAAACCAATTAGCCAATTATTGATACACCTAATATACAAAATTATTTTTACTTCCATGCAACCAACTAAACCAAACTTTCGTGATTCCCTATTTTATGTCCATGTGCACAACTAATCAAAACATTATGGGTCAAAAATTAAATGGGCCTGCCTATTTACTAAGCCAAAACATTTTGGACAACTACTAGACTTTAGGATTACGTACAATTAATACCATGACAGGCATCTCAAACTATATATAGTTTAATTATTTTGTAGGAGAGCTTTAACTTTCCGATGAGGGGTATTGGTATGTATTTATGTTAAGAGTTTTGTTGTAAGCCAACTAATATTAGGTGCTGAGATGATGAATGATGTATTAACTCGAATGATGATGATAATCATGGATGGTTAAGATATTATTATTATTGCTTATATATAATGATAGTTTATGATAGTAACAACATATGGTTATGTTTTATTCATTAATAGAATAACTAGCTTTTTGGCCCGCGCTTCGCAGCGATAATTAATTAATTATTTTTTGGGTTATAAAACTATCTATAAAATAGTTCGATTAATACACTTTTATAAATTTATATAGGGTTAATTGCATTGTTGGTCACTGAAATTACAAAAAACGTTCATGTTTGGTCACTCGAAATATTTAAATCCATCCATGGTCACTACATTTAGTAAAACAATCCAAATTTGGTCACTCTCCGTCCAATTCCGTTAACTTTGGCTGATGTGGCAGTCAACTCTCATAGTTGACCGTTAAATCTGTGACGTGGCAATTAAAAATTAATAAAAATTAATTTTAAATATTCCACCTCATTATCACTACTATTAAAAATTAAAAATTAAAAATTTATTAATTTTAAATACCTAATGAACTAATCTCACCCCTCTTTCTCACTACTTGGGGCCTGAACTTTTGTTTGAAGGAAGTAGTGTCCAAGCCCGTATCGATTGCATCCTTCCTGGTTCATCAGTACATGACTCATGTTAAGAACTTAGACACGATACAAATGAACCAATCAGCATCCGCCAAACCCCAGGCCGTGTGGGGGATTTGAAGCCTGAAGAAGTGAAGACAGAGAGATAAAGCTATGGCTGGGAAGCCCCAATTCCTCATCCACACACTCCTCACCTGAACAGACCTCAATTTCGGCAGCACAGCAGCGTCCATCCGCCGAATCCCTAATTTTTCCGCCTCGCCCAATCCAAGCACCGAGAAAGCACAATTCGCCATTTCCAAACTCCGACATTCAGAAGCAGCAGAATCGTCGTTGAGAGAGAGAGAGAGAGAGCATTAGAGATGAGTTGTTCTTGGCACAGGGTATGCGACCTTCCGATGCGATTGCCACACCGTCGAACCCTACCCACTCATCTCTAGGCCCTATCGTGTCCCTTCCCTCCTCGACCTCCTCGGCGCCGCCAGCTCCGACTGAGTCGCCAGCGAGCTGTACGCCGTCTGCCCCGAGGACTCGCTCGACAAGACTCGCTCGAGGGTAAGACGCGCGTCCACTACGAGCGGTTGCCGATCAAAGTGGAGCCCATTGACTAGCGGCGGAGGAGAGGAAACCCTCGCTTCTGTGGAGGCGTATTTCGCGGAGAGAAGCTACGCGGGGGAGATGTGGGAGAGGTGCGGGAAGAGAGGGTATTGGGTGTACGGTGAGGAAGAGGCGAGGGGTTATGTGAGGAGGAAAGATCGACCCCTGAATCTGAGCTTTTTGGAGCAGATTCAGTTGATCGTGTCTTCTTCTTCCAGTTCTCCCGACGACGGCGAACTCTGACCGGCCGGTAATCTCTGTAGATAGACCTGTACGAATTTTAAAAAAAAAACTCCCTCTACTTCGGTCGACGCCCTCTTCCGTCAACGGTGAGAAAAAGGGGTGAGTTCATTAGGTATTTAAAATGAATAATTTTTTATTTTTTATTTTAATAGTAGTGATAATGAGGTGGAATATTTAAAATTAATTTTTTTATTAATTTTTAATTGCCACATCACAGACTTAACGGTCAACTATGAGAGTTGACTGCCACATCAGCTAAAGTTAACGGAGTTGGACGGAGAGTGACCAAATTTGGATTGTTTTACTAAATGTAGTGACCATAAATGGATTTAAATATTTCGAGTGACCAAACATGAACGTTTTTTGTAATCTCAGTGACCAACAATGCAATTAACCCAATTTATATAGTGTCTTAATTGTTACCAAAGGCTTACCTAACATGGTTATTTGACTAATATGTAAGAAACAACTATCCATTCAACCTTCATATCTCATATTTGATTATCTTAGGGAAGCTTTAATTTGCGTAAAGCAAATTGATGAGTTGTTGAAGGTAGTAGGTAATAATAATAAAAAAATAATTTTAGTTAATAATAAGTGAATTAAGTTATGAAAATGCATTTGATGAAGCTTTTAAGTAAAAATAATTGACCTTAGAAAATATTTATTCAATACAAAGTGATGAGATCGTCAACGGTTTAGTTAAATTTATGAATTTCCATTCAAACTTATATCATGAAAGACATGCATAATATGTTTGTTTAATTGATAAATAAGAAATTATTATTCCTCAATAAAGGTTACGTATTGTCTTAGTCATTATAAAAGCCTTGTGTGTATATTTTTTTAATGGATACATAAGGAATAACTAACCCTATGTAAGCTTTACGTAATTGTTATAGAATGATCTTACATTCTTTCGTAACATGTGATCTAATATTTAAATCAAGTTACAGATGAGTCTCACATTTGATTAAACTATGATGTAAGGTTAACTTATCTTACTGAAACTTTAATCAGCATAAAGCAAATTGATGAGACGTTGAATATAGTAGGTAATAATAAAATAATGTAGTTAATAATAAGGGCATGGAGTGATGAAAAGTACATTTGATGAAACTAACCTTCCAAATTCTTTGCATAATGCAAATTGATTAGATCATCAATAATTTAGTTAAATTTAGGAATTTTCATTCAAATTTATATCACGAAAGACTTACATTATATGTTGGTTTAATTGATACATAAGGACTACCCTCTGTAAGATTTACGTAATCTATTTATAATGTACGTAATTGTCATCAAATGGTTATACGTAAATCTTTTGCAGTGTGCGGTCTGATAATAAATCAAGTTATAGAAAATATTACATCTGATTAAACTACAATGTCATCAAATGGTTATACGTAAATCTTTCGCAGTGTGCGATCTGATAATAAAATCAAGTTATAGAAAATATTACATGTGATTAAACTACAATGAAAAAATTAACTTACCTTACAAAAAGTTTGTGGAGAAATTTTACAATGCTATATAGTGTTGGTACTATAGGTTTTTGCCTTAATGGTACAACTTAAAATTGTACATTTACGTTATGGTACAACTTCATATCGTACCTATACTTTTTGTACAAATTCTTTTATGGTACAACTTGAACTTGTACCTTTATGTGATGATGCAACTTCTAGTTGTAAAGTTGTATCATAATGTTGATATGACTTGAATCGGATTATCAGCCGCTACGACTGGTAACCGGGGGTGTATGGGCTCAATGTTATTTGGGTTCGGGTTCTGGGCCTGGTCTGTAACCGTTTCCTTTGCTAGATTGGATTAGGTTTAGACCCACATGGAGAAGTACTATAAATACTTCTCATACTCCTCTGTAATCTGTAATCTCCTCGATATAATCTGTAATCAGACCGGGAAGAAGATCAAGAAGCTGCGAACGGACAATGGTCTGGAGTTCTGCAGTTCTGAGTTCAACGAATTCTGCAAGGATGAAGGGATTGCCCGTCATTGGACTGTTAGAGATACACCTCAGCAGAATGGCGTTGCAGAAAGAATGAACCAGACATTGTTGGAGAGAGCACGGTGCATGCTCTCTAATGCTGGACTAGAGAGAAGATTCTGGGCAGAAGCAGTAAACATGGCATGCTTCCTGATCAACCGTGGACCTCACACAGGTATCGAGTGTAAGACTCCTTATGAGGTGTGGTATGGTAAGCCTGCTGATTACTCTTCACTGAAAGTTTTTGGGTGTCCTGTTTATTATCATGTGGATGAGGGTAAGCTGAACCCAAGGGCAAAGAAGGGTGTATTTGTGGGTTACGGAGATGGAGTTAAGGGATTTCGAGTCTGGTCACCTTCTGAGCATCGAGTTATACTTAGTAGAAATGTGATATTTGATGAGAAGTCTATGTTTAACCCCATGTTGAAGGTTACTGTTGTTGAAGGTAGCAGGAATGTTGATAAACAGGTGGAGCTGCAAACTCTCAATGAGAGTGAGTTTGAGCACCAAGGTGGAGAAGATCAACATGATGAGGATGTCTCTGCAGAGCCAGGAAGTTCAGAGTCCAGTGCACGAGCTCAACAGTCTATGGCTTCCGGTAGACCGAAGAGAGCGACTGCAGGAGTACCTCCACAGAGGTATGGCTTCGAGGACATGGTGGCGTATTCATTTCAGGTTGCTGAAGAAGTGGATGCAGGAGAGCCACAGTCCTACAGAGAAGCAGTTTCGGGTGGTGAAGCTGATCAGTGGCTTGCCGCAATGGGAGATGAGATGGAATCCCATGACAGGAATCAGACTTGGGAGCTAGTCAAACGACCACAGGGAAGGAAGATTGTTACAAACAAGTGGATCTACAAGAAGAAGGAAGGAATCACTTCTAAAGAGGGCATGAAATTTAAAGCTCGGGTGGTTGCACGAGGCTTCTCGCAGAGGGAAGGAGTTGACTACAATGAGATTTTCTCACCAGTTGTCAGACATACTTCGATCAGAGTGCTACTAGCAATAGTGGCACATTATGACTTGGAGCTCGAGCAGCTAGACGTGAAGACAAATTTCCTACATGGAGAGTTGGAGGAAGAAATTTACATGACTCAACCAGAAGGATTCGAGGTTCCGGGAAAAGAAGACTATGTTTGTAAGCTGAAGAAGTCCTTGTATGGACTTAAGCAATCTCCGAGGCAGTGGTACAAGAGATTTGACAGTTATATGCTTGAGCTGGGCTACAGCAGAAGTCCATATGATTGTTGTGTATATCACAACAAGGCAGAGGATGGTTCGATGATATATCTAGTTCTGTATGTGGATGATATGCTCATAGCTGCGAGGTCAAAGTCTGATATCCAGAAGTTAAAGGGGCTTCTCAGTGCCGAGTTTGAGATGAAGGATTTGGGAGCTGCTCAGAAGATCTTGGGTATGGAGATTTACAGGGACAGGTCGAAGAAGAAGCTTTTCTTGTCACAGAAGAGCTACATCCAGAAGATACTGTCGAGGTTTGGCATGTCTTCAGCAAAGCCCTTAAATACTCCTAGTGCTTCAAATGTTCATCTATCCTCGGCTTATGCACCGCAGTCAGAGGCTGAGAAGGAGTACATGTCGAGAGTCCCATATGCTAGTGCAGTAGGTAGCTTGATGTACGCTATGGTATGCACTAGACCTGATCTTGCACATGCTGTTAGTGTTGTCAGCAGGTTTATGATACAACCTGGGAAGGAGCATTGGCAGGCTGTGAAGAGGATCTTCCGGTACCTTAAGGGTACACCTGATGTGGGGATTAGCTTCGGAAGTGATACAGAGTGCTTGGTGTCTGGGTATTCTGACTCGGACTATGCTGGAGATGTTGACACGAGGAGATCGATGACCGGTTATGTATTCACTCTTGGGAGTTCTGTAGTGAGCTGGAAGGCAACTTTGCAGTCGGCGGTGACATTGTCTACTACTGAGGCAGAGTATATGGCGTTGACAGAAGCTGCTAAGGAGGGAATATGGTTGAAGGGACTGGTTGGTGATCTTGGTCTACATCATGATCAGGCAGTGGTGTATTGCGATAGTTTGAGTGCAATATGCTTGGCCAAGGATCAAGTCCACCATGAGAGGACTAAGCACATCGATGTGAGGTATCATTTCTTGAGGACAGAGAAGAGGATTAAGGTGAAGAAGGTTGGCACCGCGGATAATCCTGCTGATATGTTCACGAAGCCGGTTCCACATGGCAAGTTCCAACACTGCTTGGACTTGCTGAATGTCTTGAGTGGGTGACTCCGCCCTACGGGGCATTGATGGCAGGAGAGAGAGAAGGAGCAGAGTACATCAGAGATTTCAGAGGAAGAGGATTCAAGTCAAGGTGGAGATTTGTTGATATGACTTGAATCGGATTATCAGCCGCTACGACTGGTAACCGGGGGTCTCGCTGTTGGGGTCCAGGGGCAACGCCCCGGTGGGGGTGCGGGGGCAACGCCCCCGGCCCACGGTGTATGGGCTCAATGTTATTTGGGTTCGGGTTTTGGGCCTGGTCTGTAACCGTTTCCTTTGCTAGATTGGATTAGGTTTAGACCCACATGGAGAAGTACTATAAATACTTCTCATACTCCTCTGTAATCTGTAATCTCCTCGATATAGTGAAACTGGCTCTCTCTCGCCCGTGGACTAGCTAACACACATCGTGTTAGTGAACCACGTAAATCGTGTGTCTGTGTTCTTTCGATTCTCGCTTTCGTATTCTTGCTTTGTCGATTCCGGCGATTTCCCGATCCGTAGCAGCGCGTTTATAACACATAACATAATGATACAAATTGTTTTATGGTACAACTTAAACTTATACATTTAATGTTATGGTACAATTTTGAGTTATAATTTGATGATGTGAAAAAGTTAACTTACCTTACAAAATTGATAATTTGATGAAAATTGAAAAGAGTAATTCAACCAAAAAAAAAAAAACTTCTCTCAATTCTCTATAGCAATTACGGATTTGGACTAAAGGGAAATCATACTCTAGGAGAGGCTTCTTTTTATTTCTCTTATTTGCATAAGTTAAAATGGAATATTGATGGAGAGAGGGCAGACGAATTGGTGGGTTCGGGGGATGGTTAAATTCAAAGGTCTATTTCTTGGGTTGTCGGTCGGACGAAATTTAAGAATATAATTACTTGGTTTGCCGCGCGCGGGTTAATGGGAGATAACATGGGTCTGCTGCATGGGAAAATCACCCCGGATGAACAGTGATCCGGAAAACTCTTCTTAATTACGCAGTGGTTAGTGTTTTTATTTATTTATTTATTATTATTAAACCTGTGGTGGTTAGCGTTTTTTTCGTAAGGAACAGTGTTCCTGTTTTTGGTTACTTACGTTTTAATATTTCTAATAATTATTATTTTCATGTAATGTAAGGTTATTTGGTTAATCCGATTAACCAAACCAATTAAATTTTGATTTGGTTAATTTGGTTTTCATGTTAATTTGGACGGTTTGGTTAAGACATTTTATTCCATGATTAATGAACATTTCCCAGATGAACCTCTGCAAGATAGAGGTTTAGCGACACAGTGGTGGCTGTGTTTGTTTTGGTTTTGCAGGATTAGTGGTATATTCGGTGGAGGCTTTACGGGCTTTTGTGCTGAACTGATGCCAGATTTACAAGGGTTTGCTGCTCTGCTTCAATTTTCAACATGGTTAGTTCATGATTTTGATCCTTTTAAGGGGAAGAAATCATAATATTGCCCATGCCGTTCAGGTATCATAGGGTAGCCCATATCGTGGCAGGAAAGGCCTATTTTGTTAGACCTGCAAAGGTCTTTTCATTTTTAATTTGTGATTTGACCTGCAAAGGCCATGTATATTGTTATATACTTCGTATCTGCTGTTCTCCTTTGGGGGAATATCTATGGCAAAAAAAAAAAAAATGCATCACTAAAAAATAATATATAGATGGGTAACAACTTACCAGCAATGTTGTAGAAACTCTATCGTATAGATTAGCCGGATCGAAATTTTGAATCCATGATCTCATTGTTTAATCTTTTCAGTATAACTTCAAGTATGGTTTCCCAATCAGAAGAAGCCAAATCTATGCACACATCCCGACAAATGAAAGTCACTCTTATATATAGGTTTGAAGTTTGCACAGATTCGGATACCATGTGCTTAAGAGAACAAATGAGGTCATTGGGATTCGAATAAAACCTCTCAACCGCAGAATGCTGTGATACCATGTCAGGAACCAGTTAATTTCAATAACTTGAGTTGTTGAAAGAGATTCAATTATGCATCATATACAAGTTACTAACGCATTCATCAATCTTAGTCATGGATGATTCACCATTTTATTCATCACCATCGTCATCAGCAAGTGTTCATCAACCAATGCTTAGTACTAATCGGCTCCTGCAGATTGTCACATGTATACTGCCCTCATGAAGTCAATGATCTCAAGAAGTACATAACCAACTCAGTGCTTTTATTCTAACCAACAACGAGTTAAAAAAAAAAAGTCAGAAAACGCAGATTACAAGATTAATTTTAGCTTCTGAGATCTGACAAACCTCGGATAATGTAATTAACGTGATCACAAGATCACGAAAAGCCTTGATTACCGGCTAACTAGCTAGCTTCAACCTGCTTCCTGGTTGCTTCCTCCATAGTCAACGCATCATCCTCTACTTAAAAAAAAAAAAGTGGGTTTTCCATGTTCAACTCATCACCTCCATTGACGATCTTGTCTCGACTTCTTCCCATCTTGGACAAACAAAACAAAAACAAAAATACCCCACTTTTTTTAGCTTTCAGCTATGAACACTCCACCACCACTGAAGCTTCATCATCTATGGCTGAAATTGATGACCACACTAGTGTTGCCTCTCTGCTTCTCAACCTTCACCGTTTCCTGGTCTAACGAATTCGACTCTCCATCCGATCATTATAACCCCTCCCTAACTACAACATACACATACAACAGGTTCACCGAGATTCAACACAGGTGTGGTGATGGTGTCGGCAGAAGCAGCAGCAGCACTCTCCTCCCAACATCATCGCCGCCGCTGCTTTCTCCACTGGCTTCTGATGACAACAGAGGCAGCAGGATTAGGAACGAGCTGTCGTTCGTTAGTGGAGATTGGGTTCAGGAATCCGATGGTGGTTCACCATTGCCACAATTATCTGCTCATCATGATCCACTATCCACTTCTCTGTTCAGGTTGGCTTCTTTCCAGGTCACGGATGTCGATTCGGTCCGTCGGTCCAACGACATGGTCAGTGTCAGTGGGAGGCTGGTGCTGTCCCTGACGGATGGTCCTGGATTCCGGTACAGGGCTCAGTCTGATGATGGTGGCTTCGGAAGGTCTTCAATGGGGTCTGATGGCTTTTCTGTTCATCTTGAAGGGGTCTACTTTGAAGTGAATGGAGAAAGGGTAATGTGCTTTCTTGGTAACACATCAATGCCTTCTTCCCCTTTCATGAACGGATTGAATACCGATCTTGCTTATCGTCGCAAATCTCGAGGATGTAACTGCGAGGGAGAGAAAAATCAGCAGGTTCCTTTGGTTCAGAATGATCAGATTATGCTGGTTTTGAGGTATCCAAAGGTGTTCACCTTTAGTAGCAGGGGTGTTTTTGGTGAAATGATGAGCTTTGGGAACAAAGATAAAGGGAATTACTTTGATAAGGTTTACATTTCTTCTCAATTGAGCAGCACTACTTCTAAGTATCAATTCTCGGCTGATGAACAACTTTTATCAGAAGTTTGCAGCTCGAACTCGAATCGGGACAAGGTCAAGTTGTATGAAGGAGATGGTTTCTGTCACACTCTAAAAGACATGCTAAACAATGAGATTCTGGACTTGGTAGTACAATCGACAGGATCGAGCATGAATCAAAGCAGCAGCAGCAAGCTCGGGCCATTCGTCCTCGAGAGCAGCAGTATGGCTAGTAATGCACCACTAGGGCTCCTCATCCATCATGTGCAATGTCAACAACATGATGATGGGAACGTGAAAGCTGCTAAAGTGGCTGCTGTGTTGAGAATTGTCCCTTCTTCGGATAGATTCGGTACTAGTAGAGGAAGAACTGGACTATCCACCATGACACTTTCTGCAGAAGGGATATGGAGAAGTGGTCAAGAGCTTTGCATGGTTGCTTGTGTAGGAAGCAACACTAAACATCGTAATTCCTCTACTAGCAGATCGTGTGACTCGAGGGTATGCTTGTCGATCCCTCTCGAGCTCTCCATCAAGGAGAGAAGGCTCCTCTTTGCTTCAGTCTCAAGCAATACTGGAGATAGTGAGACTGAGTTCCCTGCTCTGCTGTTTGAAAAGGTAATCCGTCCTAGCGAGCTTTCTTACAGGCACTACATGAAACAGTCATACAAATACTCGGAACTTGTTATTATGCAAGCAAGGGCTTTCGAGAGAAGGACAGGTAGTAGGACTTCCTTTCCTGATTTAGGGGTTTCTCTCCTTAAATACCCATCCTTGGGTAGAAATGGAGTCTCCACCTTGGCTCAGCTAGCAGAGGAGTTTACAATCAATGTAGGAGCCGTCCACGAGAAGAAACTAATGAAGGCTTCTGTTGAGCTAGAGATTCTCTCTTTAGGCTCATACGTTCGTGGCGACGATCAACAAAGGAACCACCAGAGGGTTCACAAAGAAGAAGAAGAAGAAGACGACACGATTGAAGTTTCTGGGCTTCTCAAACTCGAGGCTTCGAACAGCATCTCGCTCTCCTTCGAAGGTATCTACAACAAACTCACTGGAGAGATGCATCTAGTTGGCTGCAGAGACATTAGAAATGTCAGCAGCATTGAAGAAGGGATGGATTGTGAATATGAGATCAGAGTGGAGTATCCCTCTACAAACACAAGGTGGATGCTGAATCCCAAGGCTAGAATCTCAATCCACAGCAGAAGAGACAGTTCAGATCCATTCTACTTCCCTTCAATCAGTTTAACAACACATCCCATTCCTTATATGAATGAACACGATGACATGAGGTACCGAGCCACATTCGAGACAACGCTTCATGTACTGATGCTGACATCTGCAGTTGTGCTTATACTCAGACAGGTGAGCTACATGGAAACCACCACCAACATTGCAGCTTATGTATCCGTCGTCACGCTTGGCATCCAAGCTATGGGCTATGGCATTCCGCTCCTGACCAGCACAGAAGCAATGTTTCCGTGGAAGGTCGTTTCGCCCCACCCACGAACCCACGTTGAACCCGACTTTTCGATCAAGATCCTTCTCTTCGTTGCCTTGCTGCTCACTCTAAAGCTCTCGAACAAAGTTAAACTGTCGCGTGGATTGTCACGCGACAACGGTAGAGCTCTAAACAGGAGGGATTTGAGAGCTCTGTTCATCACTCTAGCCATTCTTGCAGCTTGCATTCTGTTCCTACAAACGCTCCCCATCCTCACAAATCCTGCTGCAGAACAAGCTTTCAAGCCAGCTGATGACTACTTCCCCGAGGAGAAAACAATGCACCGGTCCAGATCAGAAATCATGTCGACAACAAGGACGATGGATGGGCTTGGCATTGACTATGATGGGATCGTTCAGGATCTATTTCTTGTTCCACAAGTTATTGGGAATGCCTTGTGGAAACTGCAGGGTAGTAGTAATGGTGGTAGTAAACGGGCCTTGACCGGTTCGTACTACATTGGGTTCACGGTGTTGAGGGTGCTGATCAAAGTGTATGAATGTGTGAGGGATCCTGTGCTTTATGGCAAGGAAATGGCTTACGGTGAGACCGCGGCGACGATGGAGGATTACTCTGGCAATCTGATCAGCAACATGGTTGTGGCAGCTGGTGTGATTGCTGTAGCAGTGGTTGTGCATTTGCAGCAGAAGGGTGGTGATGATGAGGACCAGCAGAAAGTTGACAGGAAAAGGAAAGGGTGGTGGTGACGATTCGAATTTGGAAGAAGAGCTTCTTTCATGATCAAGTGCTCGGCTGTGAAAAGTTAACAGTTGTATGTCTGTATTTATAGTTTCACCGTGGGGTCAAATACTTCAAACCCTCTTTTTAGTTTCACCAGATTAGAGGCAAATGATAAAATGGCTGAGATTTTACCAACCTCGCTAATCTCTTAGTCTTCTTATCTTCAACAGATTGTAGTGATGGCCAAGGAAATGATTAAAGCTGGAAGCACAAATAGTACTTTACTCGTATTTCAAGAAAATGTGTTTAACCTTACGCATAGGCGCGCACTTAGAAACTAGGCAACACCAAACTGCCTTGCCTATGGGTTCCACGGCGACCTAGGAGTCAATGACATGTCAGGGAGTAAGGAGACACCTAGGTGTCGCCTAGGCATAATAAAGTGAGTTATAGGTAATCAATATTGAACGGGAAAATCAATATCATCTACAAACTCAATCATCTATATCAATAGTTTCAATATCTCACGATCTTTATGAGCTATTTAACTATGATTATTTGAACTTGTGAGTTATTGTTCTTGTTGTTAAGTGTTAAACTAGTTCTTTTGCCCGCGCTTCACCGTGATATGAAACAAATTACATTTAAAATTTTATTCACTCATTTATTGATTTAGTTGAATTAAATCATTCATAAAATAGTCCGGTGAAATATTTGTATAAGCTTTAAATAAGATCTTAATTATTATGGAAGACATAAGTTCAATTGATACATTTGAAATTACTATCTTTTCATAAGTTGTATGCAACTTGTTTGTAATTTGCGTAATTGTTATAGAAAAGTGTTGCATAAATCTTCCGTAGCATGGTCTAATAATAACATCAAGTTACAAATTGAAATAAATCTCACTTTGATTAAAACATTATGTACATTTAAATAAACTGATGGAACCTTTGCACAATGCAAATTCAAGAGATGATAAATATTATAGATAATAATAATGGATTTGTATTTAATAATAAATTAAATAAGTTAAGAAAATTATTTTTTTATTAAATTGTTATGTAAAACTAACTGACCTTGAAAACCCTTTTTGTAATGCAAATTGATGGGATGACAAACAATTAAGTTAAAATTTAGGAATTTAATTGAAACCCATATTGTGGAAGACTTACATATTGATACATATGAAATAACTCTCTCTCTTTAAGTTTTATGTAATGTATTTATAATTTTAAGTAATTATTAAATAATATTATTACGTAAGTGATCCATAATGTGTGACCTAATAATAAAATTATGTACAGTATCACCAAGTGGTAATCGATTAATCGTGATAATTTAGCATGTTTGGTATAGAGAGTCTAGGTATCTTCGACATGGTTCAGGAAGTCTCTGCTTCTCACGTACGATGAGGACAATGATACAGTCAATCCATTGTCTGCACCGCCTGCTGCCGATCCTCCTAGTAGCCCATGCACACCTGACCCGCAGAGCCCAGTCTCTTCTGTTCCATCGAGCGATGCGACGCCCAGCCCCGCTTCGACTCCTCCTGTCATCGATCAGTCCTCCCAGTCCTCGTCCGACTCTAGTTCCAACAGTCCTGGTGCTGATAGTGGTGGCACGTCTCCCTCTTCACAGTCATCACCGGTGTCACCACCTCCTCCCGAACTCGCTACTCGTCACAGCACACGCGTTGTGCAACGTCCTGTTCGACTCCAAGACTACGAAGTGCAGCTTCCTTGTCAGCCTGCTCGTGCACATCATGCAGTTGTTTATCCCATGAGCAACTACGTCACTTACCAGCGCTTGTCTCCGGAGCATCGCGCGTTTGTGGATACCATGTCGGCTACGTATGAGCCCACGTATTTTTGGCAGGAAGTTATCTTTGAGCATTGGTGCAAGGCTATGCAAGCCGAAATCGACGCTCTCGAAGCTAATGGTACCTGGGTCCTCGCCCATGCCCCACCTGGTAAGCGGATCGTTGATTGCAAGTGGGTTTACAAGGTTAAGTTCAAGCCGATGGCTCAGTCGATCGTTACAATGTTGGATTGTGAACTGAAGCTGGAGTCCTTGTCCTTCTCGGATTCGGACTATCCAAAGGCCTCTGAGAATTAGTCACAACGACATCGTTTGTTGCTGAACTGAAGACCTCTGCCGATTAGTTGCTGCGACGCCGTTTTGTTTTGAGTCTGTCAAATAAAGCCAATCCGCGCATTTTGGCAAAATGTTTAATTGGTACCTATTGTTTTTTACTCTAGTTATGAGAGTCAAATTTGACCGTTGGGTTTGTTAGGAGATAGCTGTTAGTGCAGATCATGGCAGCTGATTAGTAGGTAAGCTGTTAGTCGAGGGAGGTGTTTGAGGCCGAACTTTGTGGCTCAACCCTAACTATTTAATCTTCACTTTGTCATCAATAAGAATTCGTCAGTTTTCAATACACTTTGTGTTCTTCATTGTGGTATTAGAGCACTGAGAGCAGACTGTAACCAAGAGAAGAGAGGAGTGTTGCGTGAAAGCATTTTGTGATATGGGATTAGGGAAACACGAGAGCTGTTTGTGAGGAAAGACAGATCAGGGTGAGTGAAACATCATGAGTGATAATGGAAGTAGTGCTTAGGTTTGTATCCCAAAATTTGATGGGGATTATGAGCACTGGACATTGGTCATGGAAAACCTGCTTAGGTCCAAGGAGTACTGGACTGTAATCAGTCCTGGCTTCAGAGAGCCTGCAGCTGGGGAAGAGCTAACACCAGCTCAAACGAGAAGTCTGGAGGAGCTATGGTTGAAAGACCTAAAGGCTAAGAACTATTTGTTCAGCAGCATTGACAGAACTTTTCTGAAGACCATTGCTAAGAAAGGCACTGCAAGAGAGCTGTGAGAGTCCATGAAGGAGAAGTTTCAAGGCAGTGCAAGGGTTCAAAAGGCTCAGTTGCAGGTACTCAGAAGAAACTTTGAACTGCTTGAGATGAAAGAAGATGAGTCTGTGTCTGAGTATTTTGCTAGGGTAATGATAGTTGCCAATACTATGAGAAACTGTGGAGAGGACATGTCTGATGGAAAAGTTGTTGAGAAAATTCTTAGAACATTGACTGACAAATTCAACTATGTAGTATGTTCTATAGAAGAATCCAAAGACATAGAACTCTTGACAGTTGATGCACTACAAAGTTCTCTTTTGGTGCATGAGCTAAAATTCAACAGGAGGTCTGCAAAAGCAGCTGGTGAAGAGGAGCAGGCTTTAAAAGTCTCTCATGATTATGGTTATGGGAGAGGTGGCGGAGGCCAGGGAAGAGGTTTTTACCAGGGAAGAGGAAGAGGTCAAGGAGGCAGAGGCTGGAACAAGGAGTCTGTTGAGTGTTACAGATGCCACAAGCTGGGGCATTACAAATATGAGTGCCCTGAGTGGTATTCCAATCAACAGGCTCATTATGCAGCTTCTGGTAGTAAGCAAGACAAGAGCTATGGAGACATGAATGAGGATATGTTGTTGATGGCCTGTGTGGAACCTGATGAAGAAAATGAATGGGAAGAAGAAACACAAGGGTTAATGGCTCTTTTGGATTCAGTCAAGGAAAAATCAAGTGATGATTGGTGGTTTCTGGATTCTGGCTGCAGTAACCACATGAGTGGTGACAAGAAGTGGTTTACCAGCATGGATGCTAGCTTTGCTTGCAAGGTGCGACTGGGGAACAATTCAAAGCTGGAGGTTGCTGGAAAAGGAGAAGTGAGGTTGCAAGTGAACCAAAGAAGCATAACAATCCAGGAGGTATTCTATGTACCTGGACTTAAAACCAATTTTTTAAGTATTGGTCAATGGCAGAAGAAAGGACTGACATTTGTGATCAAAGAAGGCAGCTGCAAAATCTATCATGAAGAAAAGGGATTGTTGTTACAAACTGAAATGAAAACAAACAGGATGTTTGTTCTTCATGCTGAGCACACTACTGCAAATCAGCATTCCCAATGCCTTAAAACCGATGTTGTCATAGATACTACACTTACTCTATGGCATCGCAGGTTTGGTCATTTGGGAATAGCAAATTTGCAGCTCCTACAATCAAAGAAACTTGTGAAGGATCTGCCAAAGCTGAAGGGAGGAATTGGAGTCTGTGAAACTTGCATGATTGGCAAGCAACATCGAAAGTCCTTTACCAAGAAAAGTCAGTGGAGAGCAACTGAAGCATTACAACTGGTTCATGCAGACCTCTGTGGCCCTATCACTCCTGTGTCAAATGGAGGAAAGAGGTACATACTCACACTGATTGATTGATTACAGCAGAAAAATGTGGGTATTTTTCATGGTAGCCAAGTCAGATACTTTGGAATGTTTCAAAAAATACAAACTGCAAGTTGAGAAGGAGATGGATTTGGAGATCAAGTCTCTAATAACTGATAGGGGTGGTGAGTTCATGCTAAATGAACTCAAGCAACTTTGTGAAGAAGCTGGAATAAGAAGACAACTTACTGTTGCCTTCACACCTCAGCAAAATGGTGTAGCTGAAAGAAGAAACAGGACCTTGACGAATATGGTTCGATGTATGTTAAAGGATATGAGTGTTCCATCAGAGTTCTGGGCTGAAGCAGTGGCCTGGACTTGTCATGTGCTGAACAGAAGTCCAACTACAGCAAATCAAGGCAAAACACCCCAAGAACTCTGGACTGGTAATCCTCCTTCTGTATCTCATTTTAAGATCTTTGGTTGTGTTGCTTATGCACATATACCAGATCAACACAGGAAAAAACTCGATGATAAGAGTGAGAAGTGTCAGTTCTTGGGAATTTATGTTGAATCCAAGGCATACAAGTTATATAATCCTAGAACTAATGTTGTAGTGGTGAGTAGAGATGTGGTGTTTGATGAAACAAAGGGATGGAGTTGGAACTCAGACTCACCTCCAGAACAAACCAAGTTGGTTTGGGAAGGAAGTGATGAAGACTGGGAAGATTCTGATGCAGAAGAGGAATCCGATCAATCAGCAGGATCATATTCTGATTCAGGAACAACTGGGAACCAACAACCTGGCAGTCCAAAAACACCAGATCCAACGGTAAGTGACAAAGAAGCAGAAGAAGAGGATCATGATACAACAACTGATGTGTTGGGACTTCCCAGCACCAAGAGGATCAGGAAGCCACCAGCCAAGCTTGCAAGTTATGACTGGCAAACTCACTTTACTGTACCAGATTGCAGTTTTGCAGGAGAAGACTGGATAGCTTTTGTGGCTATGGCTGATGATCCACAGTCTTATGAGGAAGCCTGCAAGGATCCTAGATGGAAGGAAGAAATGAAGGCTGAGATGGAGTCAATTAAGAAGAATCTCACCTGGGAACTCACTGATCTGCCAGCAGGTTGTAAAGCTATAGGGCTCAAGTGGGTATACAGAACAAAACTCAAGGAAGATGGAACCCTAGACAAGTTCAAAGCTCGTTTGGTGGTGAAAGGGTATGCACAGAAGGAAGGAATTGATTATACTGAGGTGTTTGCCCCAGTAGCCAGGTGGGACACCATCAGAACTCTTCTGGCCCTAGCAGCTCACTATGGTCGAACAGTGCATCAGCTGGATGTGAAGAGTGCTTTCCTGCATGGAGAGCTCACAGAAGAGATCTATGTTGAGCAACCTCAAGGGTTTGAGGTTGCTGGGGATGAAAAGAAAGTATACAGGTTGCACAAAGCCCTGTATGGCCTCAAGCAAGCACCAAGAGCATGGTACAGCAGGATTGAAGCTTACTTCGAGAAGACTGGTTTCAAGAAGTGCAACTATGAACATACATTGTTCATTAAGAGGTCTGGATCTGACATTCTCATTCTCAGTCTTTATGTAGATGATTTGATGTATGCAAGTAACATTTTAGTGATGATTGAAGAATTCAAGTCATCTATGCAAGCTGAATTTGAGATGACAGACCTAGGCAGAATGATATATTTTCTAGGTGTGGAAGTGCTTCAAAAGGATGGAGGAATATTTATCTGCCAATCAAAGTACATAAAAGAGCTCCTGGAAAAATTCAAGTTGCTGGAATGAAATTATGCTCACAATCCTCTAGCACCAGGGCTGAAATTAACAAGAGCTGGAGATGGAGTTGCTGTCAATCCCACTAAATACAAAAGATTGATAGGAAGTTTGTTGTATGTCACAGCAACAAGGCCAGATATTATGTTTTCTGTGTGTTTGTTGAGCAGATACATGGACTCACCCACCAGGCAACACCTGCTGGCAGCAAAAAGGATACTCAGGTATCTAAAAGGGACTATGAATCATGGGATCTGGTACAGAAGGAGCAGAGGGGAGGAGGATCAAAGCTTGATTGGTTACACAGATTCGGATTATGCTGGAGATTTTGATGACAGAAAGAGAACATCTGGCTATGTTTTCTTCCTTGCAGGAGCAGCAGTATCGTGGGCCTCCAATAAGCAACCAGTTGTGACTCTTTCAACAATTGAGGCTGAGTTTATTGCAGCTTGTTTCTGTGCCACACAGTGCATCTGGCTCAGGAACATTATGACTGAAATGAGTTGGAGCAAGAGCATACAGTCTGGAACAACCATCTTTTGTGACAACAGCTCCACCATCAAGCTAGCCAAAAACCCAGTTTTGCATGGAAGGAGCAAGCATATAGATGTCAGGTTTCATTTCCTAAGGGAACTTGTAAAAGAGGGTGTTATGGAGCTTGAACACTGCAGAACCCACGAGCAGATTGCAGATTTGATGACCAAGACTCTCAAGCTCGAAACCTTTCAATTCCCGAGAAGCATAATGGGAGTATGTGGTTTGGAAGACCTGGAACTGAAGGAGTAAAACAGAAGATCAACAAACCAGCTTCAGTTCAGGGGAGGATTTGTTGGATTGTGAACTGAAGCTGGAGTCCTTGTCCTTCTCGGATTCGGACTATCCAAAGGCCTCTGAGAATTAGTCACAGGGACGTCGTTTGTTGCTGAACTGAAGACCTCTGCCGATTAATTGCTGCGGTGCCGTTTCGTTTTGAGTCTGTCAAATGAAGCCAATCCGCGCGTTTTGGCAAAATGTTTAATTGGTACCTATTGTTTTTTAGTCTAGTTATGAGAGTCAAATTTGACCGTTGGGTTTGTTAGGAGATAACTGTTAGTGCAGATCATGGCAGCTGATTAGTAGGTAAGCTGTTAGTCGAGGGAGGTGTTTGAGGCCGAACTTTGTGGCTCAACCCTAACTATTTATTCTTCACTTTGTCATCAATAAGAATGCGTCAGTTTGCAATACACTTTGTGTTCTTCATACAAAGCTCGTTTGGTGCCAAAGGGTTTCACTCAAATCGAAGGGATCGATTACCATGACACATTTGCACCAGTCGCCAAACTAGTCACGGTTCGATGTCTCATTGTCGTCGCGGCCAGTCAAGGCTGGCACCTCCATCAGCTCGACGTCAACAACGCTTCTTGCATGGTGATTTACATGAGGATCCCTCAAGGATTTTCTCGTCCTGGTGATAGTCGAGTGTGTCGACTTCGTCGTCTTTATATGGTCTCCATCAAGCATCCAGGAACTGGTACCAGAAGTTCTCTTAGGTGTAAGAATCGAAATGGATCAGCGGCTAAATCGATACAAGTGTTAAACCAATTAGTTCCAACGGTCAGAACTAATGATTTTTAACGGTTGGATATAAAATTATATGAATAAGCTAGGTTTGACTGATATATCCACTGGTTTGACTGATCATCGGCTTAATCAGTAGAAATGTCAAATCAATTACATTAGCGGTCCGATGGTCAGGGATGGACTTAACGATTTTTACTGTTGGACAAGAGATCAGATGAATTAGCCCGGTTCGTCTAATCTACTAGTTCGTTATTTTAACCATAACAAATTAAGAAAAACTAATTTCATATAAACTAAGATTGTCCAACCTGAATTGCTAATTTTATTGATGCTTTTATTTTTACTTTATTTTCCAGCCTCCTTGTCAATTTTACATGATCCACTATCGATTTTCACTCTAATTACTAATCTGAATAGTTTGTTATAACTTTTTATGATGCATAATATGAATTTGAAATGATTTATCATTTGTGATAAATTTTTTTCGAAAATAGAATATTATAATATGTCTTTTATATTATACGAGCATAAACGATTCTATAACAATTAGCGGTTAAACCATATATAACTAACTTGTTCTATAATTTACTAAAGAAGTTTATTTGCTAATTGGACCCGGACCCAGTTACTGCATGTACGTACGCAATAGACTACCTCAGCGGCCATTCCTCCACCGGAGTCTACTCCACCGACCAGCTGACCTTCCGCACCACCGTCCCCGACGTCCAGTTCGGCTGTTGCCACAACCTGACCGGAATCAAAAAGCTGGACCAGCACGCCACCGGAATCCTAGCACTGAGCGGCCGGGAAACGAAGTCTGCAGTTTGGGGAGACACCTCTGGTCATCAAACTGGATTTCGGTATTCTCGTACTGCATCGGCAGCATCTTCGACCGACTCGACGCCCTTCATTACCGACCACATCGGGCATTACTTTCTCCAACTTCAGAACATCAGCTTGGGAGGCCAGGTAATTCAGTGCTGACCTGCATGTAGTTTAATTAGGAGAGGCTACAATTATTCTCTTTGATTTGAAGTTATAATGTGTATATTCATATCTCGAGAAACTATATATAGAAAATGGTAGGATAGAGGCTATTAGCTCTAGGGCTGTAAGCCTCGCTCTAGATATCATTGATCCATCTGAGAGCAGCGGCGGATCCAGAACCTAGTAGAGCACTGAGCCGCATTTTATTAAAAAATTAGATACCGTAACAAAATTATAGTTTTTTTTTACAATATCAATTATACACGTCGATCTTTTAAATTTTTATATAGTGAATTCATAATTAATGGAGTCTACATCCATACCAATAGCATACTCTCTTTAAGATAAAATAGTTACCCAGTTGGCGAGAAATTCATCGCTCATTTGGCTGCGCAAATAATTTTTCACCTATTTCATTATTGAAAAGGTTCTCTGCATAGTAGTTGTTGAAACGAGCAATGTCAACAGTAGACAAATCAATTGACTAATCAATATATATTGTGTATCAATTTCTACTTTCACCAGGTGCTCTAGTAATTTCTTAAGCGAACAAACCTCATATTTCTTTTAGTCTTTTACGTTTTAGAATTTTAGGTTTCATTGTTTGTTTTTCTTTAGATGAGAATCATTGGAGCTAGATTTTGCAGGCTAAATTTAGAGTTGTGATTTGAATATGTTCATCTTACCCATTTTCCTAATTACACACAATCTTATTATAAAATAACACTAGACCGAATGGCTACAATCGATAAACTCAGAAGGACTATACTAGCTCCGGATCTAGAGGAGGACTGGGCCGTGACCCGGGGTGGCCACCCCCTGGATCCGCCACTGGGGAGGTTCCAAACATCGTTGTCTTGTATACCAAATATATACGGGTAGCATATCGACGGTTACGAGCTCATACATAGCATATGTGGGAGATGAGAAGCTCAATATAACTACTGGGTTCTGACTGAACAAATGAAACATCACAACTCGGTTAAGCAGAGTGATAAACTGATAAAAAGGTTGTTTTGGGGAGCAAACTTAAAAGTTCAGTTTGCAATCCAAACGCTTTATATGAAACCATTAGTGATCAGCCAACCGACCTCATGATCCATTTCGGTCTGGCCAGGTTATGAAGTTCCAAAGAACACGTAGTCAACCTGGTTTAGCTTGTTGTGCTTGACAGGAAATGACAAGTTGTCCCAACAGAGATGAACATGTCTCTTAATTTGCCTATTATCATGTCATGCTCTAGACATACATACCATTCCCTGTATTTTTACGGTGGTAACTATTGAAATCAGGTGTTATATTCAAATTTCAAACAACAAAATGATAATCATGTGCACGAAAAAAAAGGAAGCTAAAAAAGAGAGCTCAGCAATGCCTTTGTTTTCCATCAGAGATGAGGAGAATTGAGAAGGACCACTTCGCAGAGGCAGGAATCATCACCGCTCTCGAATTGCACCAGCCGGGAATCGAACCCGGGTCTGTACCGTGGCAGGGTACTATTCTACCACTAGACCACTGGTGCTTGTTGTTGATAATCCCACATTCTTTAATATATGATACGTGCATATAACCGTCATGTTTATGAAAATCAACTCGATTATAAATACTCAAAATCCAGATCTCGCGCGGCTTTACTTTCTTCCCACGCTTCACCCTAACGCCCTCAAACCCTATCCAAAAAACCTAGTCTTCCCCGCCGTCGCCGTATCTCTGTAGGTCAGTTCTCTCCTCCTCCTCCTCCTCCTCCTAATCTCTCCGCCGGAGCTTCCGTCTGGTTCTCCCTCGCGATTATCGACCTATATGCCTTTGCTGTTCTGTTCTGATTCGATTGAATTTGTGTTTTCTTTTACTGGCAGGTTGGACAGGGTTTCGATTGTGTTGCTCCGTCATGTCGAATTTCCGGGAACTGAAGAAGACGTTGAAGCGCCCTGAAGGTTTGTTGTTTCTCAACGTTTTCCCTCAGTTCTTCCTCTGTTGTGTACAATGGAATTGCTTCAATTTACGGATTAGGGAATCTAGGTCGTGGTTTAGTGTTCTTTCGTTCTCTGCTCCCGAAGGATGTATTGGGTGTTTGATGCTTGCCTCTAGTTAATTTTACTGTCTCCCATGGTTCTAATTGAATTCGATTTCGACTATCAGGACCAATCCAGCACTTTAATGCAGAGGTCGAGAGGGCAATGGAGGAGATGGAAGCTGAGGACAAGGAGTTTGCGGAGCTGGAACGAGAGTTTGAGGAGGAATCGAGGATGCCGCGGGCTCGAATTGGTACTGCCCCGGAAGTGGTGGATGTTTGTTGCCTCCCCCGTTAATTTTACTGTATTCCTCCATCCATGGTTCTAATTAATTTCGGTTTCGACTACTATTAGGAAAAATCCAGCACTTTAATGCAGCGGTCGAGAGGTCAATGGAGGAGATGGAAGCTGAGGACAGGGAGTTCGCGGAGCTGGAACGAGAGTTCGAGGAGGAATTCAGGATGCCGTGGGCTCGAATTGGTACTACCACCCGAAGTAGTGGATGTTTGATGCCTCCCCCGTTAATTTTACTGTCTTCCTCCATGGTTCTAATTAAGTTCAGTTTTCGACTATCAGGAATCCAGCATTTTAATGCAGCGGAGGAATCCAGGACGCCGCGGGCTCGAATTGGTACTACCCCGGAAGTAGTGGATGTTTGATGCCTCCCCCGTTAATTTTACTGTCTTCCTCCATGGTTTTAATTAAGTTCAGTTTTCGACTATCAGGATCAATCCATCACTTTAACGAAGCGGTCGAGAGGTCAATGGAGGAGATGGAAGCCGAGGACAAGGAGTGCGAGGAGCTGCAACGAGAGTTCGAGGAGGAATTCAGGATGGAGCGTGCTCGAATGGGTACTGCTCCGGAAGTAGTGGATGCTGCAGCTTGGCACGGCAATGGTGCACCTCGTGCTGCTGGTGGAGGTCTTAGGCGCCCGAGAGACACACATCCGGAGGCTTATTGGCATCAAAGGAGATGACGATTGCTGCTGTTCGGACAAAATCAAAGAAAGTTAACTCTTAGAAGGACAGTGATCAACGGTTTGTTGAGCCGAGTTGTTAGAGTCACAATCAGTTTATGTCATAGAACGTTTTCTTAAGAATTACGGAGGTCACGTTGTTAAGTTGAAACCGAGATGAGTCCATTGAGTTATGTATTCAAAAGTTTGATTAGCATTGAATAAAATTTGTGGGATTCAGCTGAGCTTTCACTCCATATGATTGTTACTTAATTCTTTCGATCGCAAGCTGCAGCCTTTGCTTGATCACAAGAAGAGAAGGCGTAAAGCAGAGGAGGAAAGAGAAGAAGACAGGCGTTTTTCTTTTCTCCCCCATTTCCTGCGAGAAGTTCGACACGAAAGAATGAAAATGATACGATACTGCGAAGTACAAAACAGTGCACGTGTCGCCGCGTTGGAGGAAACAGATGATGAACGGAGTTTTCTCCCTTTCCATTCATTGGACTAGCAAAGACCCGCTCGCTACGCTTCGCGTATAAACACACACATAATATTAAGATACACGAAACATAACATAAGAAAAATTGAACTGAACAATGGTGATATATTATCAAGCTAGCAGTTCCAAGTACATAAGTAATGATTAGAGGTGACAAATGAATTGAATCTATGAATTTGGTGAATTGGATTACATATTGCCACATCCGGTAACGATAGCAAAAATCGGTTCAACCTCCCAAATGGCTTAGAATTACAGTTCTAATTTCTTCATTATATAGAAACACTCTTAAATGAGGGAGCACCAAGCAAATTGGAAAAGCTTTTGGTAACAAAAGATGTCGTCTCAAGTGTCAAATGAATAGAAGAGTTGCACATTAAACTTCATGAACGAATGGATGGTGGATACATACAGAGTAAAAATGCCATACATGTTTACCTTAACTAAATAAAAACAACATCAGACTATTTGCAGTTCTATGGTACTCAAATTTCAACAATCCATTCTCCTCCCCTGAAATAAAAATAACAATACAAAGTTATGCTTCTGCAACGTTTGCAACAAAACCAAACCTTGAGGGTCATGAAATAGAGATATAACATCATTCTCGGCTCCAAGATGCAAATAACTTTTCACAGACCAAAGATGAACATCATTTCACATAAAGATTGAATGAAATCCTCAAGTGGAAGACCCTTAAAGCTCACATCCTAATAATTTGCAGCAACCAGTTCATGTAACTCTCAAGTACTTCCATGTATTTATAAATTGGCAGGTTTAATCTGAAATTTGTTCATGAATGTCAGCACCAACTAACAAAAGTACCCGCAACATTGAACCAACTAATCACTTCCATCCAAAAGCTGAAACGCTTACGAAAGCTCAAAGGGTGCGGCAAAGGCTCAAAGGGTTATGAAGTAGTGAATTTGAGCACTTTAGTGATAATTGCAACAGATGCAAAAGATGAGATTATACTGTCAATTGTAAGAAGAATGTGATTTGATGAAAATAAAGAGTCTGCAAGTAAAACCAAATGGCCAAACAATTTGAAATCTTGGTTCCTTAATATTTATGCCATCAACACTCCACAACTACTAAAGGTATTACATACAAACTCTTGAATTCATGAGAAGCAAAGCAACACTAACCTTGTAACCTAGTCACAAAGCACTAATGAAAATCAAGGAAATAAAAGGTATAAAATGGGAACTTCCCTGGAAACTGAGGCAAAATAGTTGAGGCTGCAAGTGCTTTTACGTGGGATTCGCCTCGGCCGTGTTGTCGTCATCGCCTCACAGTTAAACTTGGCAGTAAGCAAGAGCATAGAGAGCCAACATATCTAGAAATGAAACACAGTAGCAGGTAAGGTAGAGAGAGTTGTCAAAGCAAGAAACTGCATCACAACAAAGGTTGAGAGTGCACAAAAGGATTAAAACAAAAACTGAATAGCGGCCGAGAGCACAAAGAGGCGATAAAGCATGAATCCCCGAACGATTGGTCAAGAAGCAGGAAGGTCGATAGATTCTTAAACCCAACCCAAATCCTAAATCTCCAAAAAGAACTCATTTGATTTCTGAATGCTCAAGCAAGAGGGAAAGAATAGGAAATTGGGAAAGAAACATGAAACTAAACGGATTGGTCAATCCAATACGAAGGTCAAAACCCAATACTAACTTCCTAACCTGAACTACCAACAACTCACTCATAGAAAAGTAAATTGTAAACCACATGGAACTAAGTGGCTGAAGCTGTGAGTGAGCAAATGAATCAAACATGCATTTCAATTACTCAAATTTAGCCGAGAAAAGAGTCTGTGGGTGAAGTGAAGAGAAAGGTATAAACGTCATCTCGTAAATAAATAAAAAAACCTGTAAGTACAAACTCAAAGCTACCGGGGCAAGAATTTGGTGGCCCTCCCACCTTCAAAACCAGTCTTCCTTGTAAGTGCAATATGCATGTGTTGCGATTAAGGTCTGTAAACATTGCTTGTCAAGAATGTAGACATCCCTGACTGGCAGAATCGGTGAATTGGTATATGATCGTGGTAGGGGTTTGGCCATGGATAAGTGTTCTGTGCAAGAAACCATGGGATATAATGAGCGGCCTGAAAGGAACCAATGCATGTAAAATGGCAGGACAATTTCGGACTCATGAAGCATGTAATCCAAGTGAACTGATGGCAATCTATATCTATGAGGAGCAGAACGAATAAACCAAAACATATGAATGTCAACCTATATATCTGCAGCAGTGGTGGAAGAAGAATGAAGGAAACAACACATCTAAGCATAACTATCTGCTGAGAGCGATGATAATGGGAAATAAGTTTTTGTTTAATAAAGCATGACAATGAAAATGGTGATATGCGAAAATTATTTCTTGTTTAATTAAAGCATTGGAACTTGATTTTAGGCAACTAAACTACAAATCCATGGCTACCATCATGCGCTCCAGATTAACTACAACAGCACAAATAAGGAAAATTTATTATCAATCTGCAAAAAAAGGCTTGCTTGGAACTCTGTTTGTTCCAGAAGCTTTTGTGGGAACTTGTGGAGATTCGTTTTTGGCAAATCTGAAACTACAAATCTCTGGGTTCGATTATTTGCTTGAGTGTTATATATTAAAATTTGGTTTTGATAAACCCACCAAGAAATCTATGGATTCGGTTTTTTGCATCAATAAGCATGCCATGATCATCTGGAAAGTACTTTACTGTTTTTCCAAGCAGAATCAGTAAGCATAACATTGTGAACTTTTGTTTCAGAGGACTCCGGAACCAGATCCCTTTGCAAGAATGATAATAAGCTTCTAATAAAGAAAGAAATATTACCATAGGTGCTGTAGCTGAAGCTTCTAAGCAACCACTCATAAAGTTCCCCGCAAGACTGTCCTTCATTCTGTACCCTATAACAATCACAACCCAATAAGTAAAATTCAAACAACGACCAAACAAACTGAACTAAAGGGCTTTGATGGTGCTCCCATTCCCTTCATCACACCAACTCACCGTTGACGGCTACAAACACGATTCCATCCCATTCCATGGGTGGATTCCTAGCTAGATGGGTGTTCTACAACAATGGATGAGAGGAGATTTGTATGTTCCGGGAAGCTGCGCCGAAAGGAGCGAGATGGATTGGTCAGACGATCGATCTCAGTTCCTCTACAGCTTCTGTCTCTACGCCAACATTTCCCCTCGTTTTTATTCTTCTTTAACAGCGAAAGAGAGGGAGAGTTCGAGACCTGGGTTTCGGTCAAGAAAGCTATGTGAGACCTGAAATTCTAGGGTGGAAGAGAGATATGAGTTTAGGATTGGGATTCAACCAAGAAAGGGCAAGGAGGAGGCGGGTACCTGAGATGAAGTCGATTAACTTTTGAGTTGGGATTCCACAGGTGAGTTTCGAGGGAGGAGGGATCTTCTCTGCCCTCTTTCACAGCGGCGCCTATCAACCCGGCGAGCTTCTTAACTGTATTCTGCCACTGAATTTTGAAGAACGGAGGGATGTTCGGCACCCTCGTGAACCGCCGCGCCGATTAAGCCTTCTAGGGTCAAAGGTAGGATTCAGCCATCGAGTTGCAATGAGGAGGCTGTACCTAGGATTAAGTGAGGAAGAAAGAAGAGAGAAGCTATGGCTGTGGAAAGAAGGTGGGAGGCCAAAAGAGAGGAAGAGAAGATGGGGAGGCTTGCGTGTGGGTGGGATGGAGGAGGCTTGCGTGTATTACTAAAAGGGAGAGTCCAAGAGAGTGTCTCAGTGTTGTGGGTGGCGTGAAGAAGGGAGGAGCAGGAAGGGTGAGAAGACAGGACAAAAGGGAGAGTCCAATAGAGGTTTGTGTGTCAGAAAAGAAGAAGAGAAGCGAGAAGGGAGAGGAAGACGATTAACCAGTGGGTAATAGGAAACTACAGGGTTCCTTTTCGGCGAGTGGGGTAATTAGGTGGGCGAAGAGTTGCTGTGAGGAGGGAAAAGCTGAACGTGGCCGAATTAGGAGGAAACAAACGGCAAAAGCCCAGTCGCAGCCCAGCGTTTTGGCGGCCACTAATGAACAGTGGACACATCTAAGGCTTTTATATATTAATTCCTCTTCATCCGCTCTCATTTTCTCGTCGTCTCTTTCGTGGAGTCGTCGGTAGCTAAGCTAGTATAGTAGCAAAGCAGTACTGGCAGTAGCTGTGTGTGAAATCCGACATCCAAAAAGGAAAAAGGGAAGAGCTTTTTCCCCCCTTTTTTGGGAGCGAAATGCTCCTCTTATTCTTCCTCTAACCACGCGAATCCACAATCTTCTTGTCCTCCCTTCGTCAAAACCCTGCGATTCTCTTTGCGGCAGCGGCGGATCCAGGACACAGCGTAGCACTGGGCCGCATTTCATTAGAAAATTAGATATCGTAAAAAAAAATCACAGTTTTTTTTACAATATCAATTGTACACGTCAATCTTTTAAATTTTAATATAGTGAATTCATCAATAATAGAGTTTACATCCACAGCAATAGCATACTCTCTTTAAGATAAAATAGTTAACCAATTGGAGAGAAATTCATCGTTCATTTTGTTGCGCAAATGTCAACACAATCGACTAATCAATTCCTATTTTCAACAGCTGCTCAAGTAATTTCTCAAGAGAATAAACCTCACATTTCTTTTAGTCTTTTACGTTTTAGAATTTGAGGTTTCATTGTTTGCTTTTCTTTATATAAGAATTATTGGAGCTAGAATTTTCAGGCTAAATTTAGAGTTGTGATTTGAATATGTTCATCTTACCCATTTTCCTAATTACACACAATTTTATTATAAAATAACACTGGGCCGAATGGTTAAATCGATAAACTCATAAGGGCTATACTAGTTCCGGATCCAGGGGAGGGCTGGGCCGGGGCCCGGGGTGGCCACCCCCTGGATCCGCCACTGTCTGAGAGTGAGTGTCGGGCTGAGTCATTTTGTCCCATGGTTAGTTTAAGTAGGGGTGGTAATGGGCGGATTGTGTGGATTTTCTCAAGGGCTGTAAGCCTCGCTCTAGATATCATTGATCCATCTGAGAGTGAGTGTCGGGCTGAGTCATTTTGTCCCATGGTTAGTTTAAGTAGGGGTGGTAATGGGCGGATTGTGTGGATTTTGATCTAAATTTGACTTATCCGCTTACTGGTGAGTTAGTATAATTATGACCCGCTATCCACTAACATTTTTTTGCGGGTTGGGTTGAGTGGGTGATAGATTGGTGCGGTTAGGTTGTGAGTTAACCCGCAAAAGCATTTTTTCAACTAACTAGTAAGAAAGTTGAGTAATATATATTAAGTTCATAGCAAATTTGTGAGACTATATCAATTTAGACATTTCCCACTCTTTCTCATGTTAATCCAGGTAGTATTTGCATCAAATTTTTCATTACTCTATCAACCAATTGTGTAGAGAAAACTTATGCATTTTATGATTTTTTACAATTAATAGTTTATAGTTTGCATCCCAATATTTTATGGATATAACTAGGGATGGCTATTTGGTCCGTGTATTTTGGTTTTACCCGAAACTGGACCGTATAAATCGGACCGAGACCGGACCGGGATCGAATAGTAAACAATCCAATCCAATCCAATCTTTGGGCTTAGATTTGAGGTAAAAAACCGTTCGGGACCGGATCGAAAACTGGATAAAGACCGGATAAGAGAGCTCAACACCCAAAACTTAAGGGTAATTTGCATAAACAGTCACAAACCTTTGCACTTAGTACAAAACTTAACCAACTCTTCACCCTTTCAGGCCTTAAGCCACTCAAATCCCCACAAGCTCAATATAAAATCAAGACCGAATTGGGACCGGACCGGGTCAAGACCAGATCGGATAAAGACCGGACTGTATCCAATCCAATATTTGGTCCTTATATTTTCAAAAAAACCGGACTGGACCGGATCAATTTGGGCCAATTTAATCGGACCGGACCGTATAGTCACCCCTAGATATAACAATAATTTGCATTTCCATATCCAATATCGAATAGTTATTACATAACACGTGCAATATCTAATAATAGTAGTAAAAAACTATTCTTTATTCTCCAACTTTAAAAGTAGATGGTCAGTGTGTAGTGCGTTTCGAAAATACCATGAATATTTGATAGTATGAGAAAAATATTTTCTCATGTGAAAATAGGGTGCTGGTCATTCGGGTGCAATCCACCCACGACCCACCCACATAAGTGCGGGTGGGAGATTTATCAATCCGCAATCCACCCACATCAACCACTCAATTAGGGCTGAGAAACGGTGCGGTCTAGTCCAGACCAGACCATATATACGGTCTATGGTCCAGACTGAGAGGCTGAAGCATAGACCACAGACCAAACCACAGACTAAACGGTCTGGTCCAGACCACGTCTGTGCGGTCTGGTTCAGTCTGGTCTGGTCCAGATAGACCACACTCAACGAAATATGAATAATTTGTTTAGTCAACCACATAAAAAATTGAACCAATAACCATGAAAAATAATTGTTATTTGCCTTAAAACATTAATCCTAACATGTATAAATAATTTTGATACCCTAAATCTTAGTACATGACAAAGATACAAAGTAAAAGCATCCCAACTTGTACCATAACGTCATAAACATTAACATAATGTCATATGGAGACAAGATTGTCTCTACTAGGAACCACTCGTCCATTTTTTCGCGAAAGTCGGACAGAAATTCGGCGAGTTTTGAGTGAAAACCAAAGAAATGTTTTCTGATGGCAGATCGCACTTAGCCGCAACCAACAGACAACTATTTCCTAGGCTTATGGGAGGGGAGGGGTTAGAGAGATAATTTTAGAGAGAGTGAAGAATGGGTTGTGGTGTGAAGAAATGAGAGGGGGGGAGGGGGTATTTATAGTGTTCATACCGCAACCTATAGGGGCGGTCTGGTAATTTTGGCCACCTTGAAACTGCTCCCTTCCGATGCGGTCTGCTCTTCCCGAGGCGCTGATCGCACCCTGCAGCAGCGGTCTGCGATCCATGACGGGATTGCTGAGGTGGCAAGCGGTCCGCCGCTGAATCTTGCGGTCTCCAAGCCAGCTCCCGAGAAAACACAGACCGCACCTTGGAGGTGCGGTTTCCAGTCTGACGTGGCGCAAAACGCACCTCCAAGGTGCGGTTTGATAAAAATGGTGCTAGTTTTGTAAATTTTGTGGGCTGGATGCTATTTTTGTATTTTTTTTAATAGGTGCTATTATTGGAAAAATCCCCAGCTTCACGTGGGTGAAGTGCCTGCCTTGCACTCCTTGCTCGTCGGGCTCCGGAGCCGTCTGCTAGAGTTTCGGATTAAGACTGAAAACTTTCTTGATTGAATGAAAAAATGTAGGGAATACCGCAGATTATTACAACTTATATAGTCTAACTATCTAACTAACTCTTAACTAACCTATGTATATTTACAATATGATCATCTAACTAAGTACAAATTACATTAAGGTCCTATATTCTAATACCCCCTGCAAGCTAAACATGTATTGATTTCATGTTGAGCTTGAAGATGAGATCTACAAAAGTATGAATTGGTAAGGCCTTCGTAAATGGATCAGCAAGTTGTAATGTAGTTGAAACGTGTTGAACTTTGAGCTTATTGGCAAGGACTTGATCTCGTGTGAAATGGTAGTCCACTTCAATGTGCTTTATTCTTTCATGCTGAACTGGGTTTTCTGTCATCTTTACAGCTGATAGACTGTCGCAGTAGATGAAGTAAGGCTACTGAGGCTGCACAGGGAGTTGCATGAAGAGGGACGTCATCCACTGAAGCTCCTGTGAGGTGTCAACAAGTGCTCTGTACTCTGCTTCTGCTGAAGATCGTGAGACTGTCTGCTGCTTCTTGGACCTCCAGCTGATTAGTGAAGAACCTAGAAAAACACAAAATCCAGTCATTGATCTTCGTGTATTAGGGCACCCTGCCCAATCTGAGTAAGAAAAGGCAGTGAGCTTGATGTTTGAATTAGAAGGGAAGAAAAGGCCTTTAGCAGGATTAGTTTTTAAGTATCGTAAAAGTCTATGAGTAGCTTGTTCATGACTTGTTGTTGGTGAATCAATATACTCAACTGGTTGACAGTGTTGCATATGTCAGGTCTGGTATTGCAGAGGTATTGTAATAGTCCTATTAGTGTTCTGTAACTACTGTGTGCTCCAGAGTCAAGTGGTTCTCCATCATTGCTAGATAGTTGAGTGGCTGGGATAGAGGGAGTTGTGGCTAGTTTAGAAGAAAGAAAACCAGTATCAAACAAGAGATCTAGTGCATATTTCCTTTGGCAAAGATGAATACCAAAATCTTATCTGGATACTTCCATACCAAGGAAGTATTTAAGAAAAGCAATTTCCAGTTAGGATAATATCGTCTACATAGACAAGGAAAGCAGTAAAGCTTTTGTTTTCATGTTTAGTAAAGAGGGAATAATCACAATTTGACTTCTTATACCCTAGTTCTTCTAGTGTAGCAGACAGTTTGGCAAACCATTGGCCACTTGCTTGTTTTAGTCCATAAATGGACTTAGTGAGTTTGCAGACCTTATTTTTATCAGCATCACTAACTTGAAGACCAGGTGGTAAAGCATGTAGACTTCTTCATTTAAATCACCATGAAGAAAGGCTGTATTTACATCTAACTGTTCTAGGACCCAATTGTTAATGGATGCTAATGCTAGAAGGATTCTAACAGTAGTCATTTTGACAACAGGAGAGAAGGTTTCTAAGTAGTCACCACCAGGGGTCTGTGTGTATCCCTTAGCAACTAGACGAGCTTTAAACTTGTCAATGCTGCCATCTGAAACGAATTTGATTTGAAAACCCCATTTATTGCCAATGATTGGTTTATTAATTGGGGGATCTACTAGCATCCAAGTTTTAGTGTTTAATAGGGAAGCTATTTCTGACGGGACAGCTTTGAGCCATTCTTCATATTGAGCAGCTTCTTTGTATGTACGTGGTTCTCTAAGAAGGCCAATTACAAGTGCAAACTTCTTGTGATTAGGACTAAGACTGCTGTAAGTTAAGATATCCTGAATATGATGTGCGATACTTAGGTCTGTGTTTGTAGTAGAGCCAATCAGATTACATTTGTAGTCTTTTAACCTGGCATGTTGGACTCTTTTTCTAGAAGATTTCCTTAGTGGAGGATGAGAAGGAATAGAAGTAGGAGTAGGAATAGCTACTGCTGGAACTGTGGTTGATACAGGAAGAGGAGCAGAGATAACTGGAATAGTGTCAGCTGGGACTGAAGTAACATCAATAGAAGAATCCAGTTGAGGTAAGGATTCTGGAAAAACAGGAAAAGGAACTGGAGTATTGTTTTGAGGAATTTCCTTATACAATGGAAAGATGTCCTCATGAAACACACCATATCTTGAGATAAAGATTGCATGAGTAGTCAGATTGTACAATCTGTAACCCTTAGTACCAGCAGGAAAACTCAGAAACACACTAGGTGTTGCTCTAGGATCTAGTTTAGTTCTAAGTGCTTGTATAGTAGATGCCTAGGTAAGGCACCCAAAAACCTTTAGGTAACTCAGATCAACCTTGTGACCATAGAGTTTCTCATAAGGAGTGGAATTCTGAAGGAGTGGAGTAGGAGTTCTGTTTATGAGATGTACAACATGCATAGTAGCAAAATGCCAGAAATTAGTAGGTAAGAATGCTTGAAATAGAAGAGATCTGGTGACTGCTAGTATATGCTGATGTTTTCTCTCAACAATGTCATTTTGTTGAGATGTATATACACAAGTGGTTTGATGAACAACTCCTTTGGATTTGTAAAAGTATGGTATTTGAAATTCCCGTCCATTATTTGTTCTTACTGTTATGATTTTAGCATTGAATTGTGTAGAAACATATTCAAAGAAGATGATGACATTTCTAACCTCTGACTTATGTTTCATTAGGAATAACCAGGTATGCCTGGAAAAATCGTCTACAATTGTCAAAAAATAGGAATTACCGTAGAGAGATTGAGTAGGGGCATTTTCAGAGCCAGACTTGATTTCTTCCCGAAGAAGATCGCCTGCACTAAGATTTGTATAACCAAAGTGCTCAACAATATTTGCACATTGCGTACCCTTTCCGCTGCCCGGGCCACCCAACACAAAAACAACAGTAGGCTTCTTCTCAGCTAAACTTCGATGGGTTGTCATGGTCGCAGATTCAGCAGCAGATCCCATGTGCTGTTAACTAAAGCTGCGTCGATGATAATGAGCTAGCGCCGGAAAGGAGGATGTTCACGAGAGAAGTACCACGGCGGGTGAAGGCTAGGGTTAGGGAAAAAGGGTTTCTCGGTTTGGAAGCTCGAACTGGGGGATTAATCAGGGGCCGAGCGGTTCCTTCCCTTTAATATTTTTTTTAAATAATATTAATAATATAGTAGTTATTATTATTATTATTCATAATCAGCGGTTGCAACCCTTCGTACGTAACCGTTAACTCAACCATTCCCGGGTCGAACCTGAACCCAAAGTCGTGGTGTTGCATGATCACCATTGGGCAAATGCACATAGGTGTTAAGAACTTGTTTATGAGTAATGAAGTGTTTTATAGAGCAAATGATATGATCAGTAGCGCCTGTATCAATAATCCATTTGCTGGTAAGAGAAAAAGTAACCGAAAGGGCTAAACTGAATTTACCTTGTGTAGTAGTAGCATGTGAGACATGAGAAGCCACTGAGTTGGATCTGCTGACAATGGGATGTGATCCAGAACCATCATTTTCAGTAGACTGTGTTGGGTGAGAGACTTGATTACCCATGAAAACATCAGCAAAATTGGGAGATGCAGGTTGCTGAGATGCTTGTGGAGGAGCAGAGATTGCATGAATTGCATCATCTTCTGTACTGCTGCTGAAAACTCATCCAGTCAGCTGGATTAACCATTATTGCACCACCACCAGAGGAAGATTCTCCATGCTCAACAGTAATGTTGTTGGCTTGTCTTGGAGGGTTCTTTTTCTTTGGTTGATAACAAGGGGGATAGCCATTCTTTTTGTAGAAAATATCCTCGGTGTGACCAGTACAGCCACAAAAAGTGCAAACAGGCTTCTTGCCCTGCTTCTTGAACCCTTCGCCAGCTCCCTGAATCCCAAGATTAGTACCAGCAGCTCTGGTAAAGAAGGCCATACTATCAGCAGTAGGATTGGAGGTAGACTGGGAACCAGAATTAGGCTTAGGCAACAGATTGTTCTCGCATTCATGTTGCACCATCATGGCGAAAACCTTGTTGATGGGAGGCAAGGGATCAAGGAGCATGATTGTTGATCTAGGGGCATTGAAACTATCATTCAGGTTTCTTAAGAATCTGATCACTTTATCATTCATATGATCTTTCCTAAGAGAAGCAAGAATGCAGTGACAAGCAACGCCACACTCACAATCAGGGATAGACCTAAAATTAGCCAATAGATCACATAGAGCTCATTGTTTAGAGTAGTATTGCGAGACACTCAGAGTACCTTGCTTAAGAAGGAAGATGGACTCCCGAAGATCAGCAATTCTGAACGAATCCCCTTGAGAAAATTGCTCTCTCAGCTCGTTCCAGGCACCAATCGCCGTTGTAACATACAGAATGCTCTCGGCGATGGTAGGATTCACCGATCCCTGAATCCAGCTTAGCAGAAGTTTGTTGTTGTGATTCCATGGCTCAAGAAGAGGAGAATCGTTTTGTGGCTGCGAAATCTTGTCGTTCAAGAACCTGAGCTTGTTCTTGCCATCGATGACCAGAATCATCAATCTCTCCCAGCTGGAGAAGTTATTTTCAGTAAGCGGCTGCGATACCAGGCATTGCCCCCAATTCTCCGAAGTATGAATGAAAAAGGGAGAAGCCGGATCAGAAATCGCGATGCCGAGGTAAGAAACTCCACCAGATCCGTGCTGGCGACCTCCATTGTGAGGATTTTCGGCTTCGAAGCCAGAAGGAGCAGAGAAATTCGATGCCATAGGAGGACGCGAAGAAAGCTTTGCGAAGGAATTGGAAGAAGATGAGTATGCGGAAGCGAGAAGATGAGCGAGGCAACTTAGAAGAGCTCTGATACCATGCTAGAGTTTCGGATTAAGACTGAAAACTTTCTTGATTGAATGAAAAAAATGTAAGGAAGACTGCAGATTATTACAGCTTATAAAGTCTAACTATCTAGCTAACTCTTAACTAACCTATGTATATTTACAATATGATCATCTAACTAAGTACGAATTACATTCAGGTCCTATATTCTAATACTGGCGCGCTGTTCGACCCGGCCCGGTCCAAGACCTATAGCGCACAGGCGTGTAGCAGTCAGTGTAGGAGGTGCACTACAGGTAATTAACTAATTCATTCTAAGTAGACATAATTTGATAGCTTATTATTAGCAAGGATCGGGAAAAAAATATTAGAGGTTGTATCAGAAAATTCAGTGATAAATTATTAGTGGCGGTTAGAGGTGGCAATTAGGATCCAAATCCATGAATCCAATCCAATCCATCCACCAAATTATCCACCTAATCCAATCCATTTAAATTCAATCCATTTTATCCAAATCCAATTGGATTGATGGATTCATGGATCAATCCATGGATCCAAATAGCAAATTACGATTTGGTTCCTATATTTTTTATATTTTACATTTTGGTACCTAAAATTTATATTTTTATACGAAAAATATCATTGGAAAATTACATTTTGGTACCTAAAAATTTTCATTATGATATTTTAGTACCAAAACTTTTCAAATTTTACATTTTGGTCCAAGCCTTGGATGTCATTTGGATTCATGGATCAATCCACCAATCCATTGGATCCAATCCATTTGATCTATGGATCCACCAATCTAATCCACCAATCCACCAATCCGATCCAATTGCCACCTCTAGTGGCGGTTAACGAAGTGTTGGGATGAACTCTAGCATAAGGCCTCCCAATATTAGGTTGGTTTCCATCGTAGTTTTGTTAGTTAATTCAATCGTATATTATATGACGAAATTTGTGGTGTGTGATTATGGTTATGATAATGCGTCTTAATTTATTAATTACTACTAATGCAAGTCATTGGTCCATGTTTTTATGTATATATAAACTATACATGCATATTCATCCTTAAGAGTCATATTTGTGGATTGAAATCCATATTACGTTATAAAGTGACGTAACAAATTTATACTGAAATGTTAATAGCTGATTTCTTTGATATTATTTTTTAAATAATATGTTATGATTTATTTTATTTTATTATACTTAAAAAAATGAGATTACATCTCAATTCTAGACAGAGTCTCTAAAATTCATTGGACTGCTCCATAGCTAATATAAAATTTTATGCTTGAGCTGGGTTTCATCGTGATTCAACAGTTTCATGCCACTAAAACGACATACACATACCGATTTGGGTTCCTATGGATGATTTTTTCTTTCAGACAGCGGATATGATTTTACTGAGCAATTCATTCATTTACGCAGGAAAGGTGCCGAGTCATTGCACGTACACACTAGACTACCACGACGGCGACCACTCCGAAGGAATATACTCCACCGAGCAGCTCACCTTTCGCACCTCCGACAATGGGATCGCTACCGTCCCCGACGTCCAGTTCGGCTGCTGCACCAACCTCAACCGGAACCAACCCCTTCCACAAGATCCTCACCGGAATCTTCGCACTGGGCGGCATCCAGAAAATGTCCTACGAGGAGACCTCTCTCGTTGTCAAACTCGGCTCCGTCTTCTCCTACTGCGTCGGCGACGTGTTCGACCACTCCTACCCTTACAACCACCTCTCCATCGGAGCCGGAGACGCCGATCTCGCTGGCGACTCGACCCCCTTCCGCACCAACGATCTCGGTCACTACTTCCTCCCGCTCCAGAAAATCAGCCTCGGAGGCGAGGTGCTGGAAATACCGAGCCAGGTACGTATTAGAGTATGGGTAGTACGAGTCGTAGTATTATGTTATTACTACACGAGTATTGTTACGTAATTTGATAGAGTTATCTTCCTTATCAATAGTTGTAGAAGTTAGGTAGTTTTTATATTGGTATTAAGGTTAATGTATTCGAAAGCATGTTTTACGTCATTTTTCTGATGCAAAAATGTAAACGTAAGCTTTTAACTTTTAAAGCGCGTATTTAGCTACATTAGTCATAAAAACTATGATTTTACGTAGAAGCGTAAAAACATGATTTTTAAGTTTTAAATCGCGATTTTCACTACATGGGTTAATGTTATTATTATAGGAGTCAGTCGACTATTATGCTCTTTATAAATCCTATATGATTTCAATAATAATACGCAACAATTTTCACCGAATTATGATTTACGTGCAGGTGTTCGCGAACATCTCCGACGTGCAAGGGATCCTCATCGACAGTGTAAGTAGTAAAATGTAATTAACCTTGTTTAGCTTAATTACGTTTAAGCCGTAGTTAGGGTTTGGTGGCTGTGTACATAAGCTGAAGGCCGCCCCTCTTGTAACCTGAGTATTCTATCGCCTTATTATACGATTGACTCTGAGAGGTTGCTCCTCTCCGTGGATTAGTCTCCACATCATCGTCGAGGATAGCACGTAAATCGTGTGTTGTTCCTTCTTATTTCACTCTGGTCGACATGGTATCAGAGCCTCTCGCGTAATTCCGTGTTCAGTTTGGATTATTCTTTGCGGTTCACTTCAGCAGCTCTTCTTGGCGACGTCGGGCTCTTGCTCTTCAGGTTTTGTCTTCGTTTTTGGGTATTCCTTCAGCTCTTGCTTCAGCTCCCTTTGGTCGGTTATTCTCTGTGACTTCCTTTGGTCTCGGGTTCTCTATTAGCTTCTGCTCTCGTTCGTTGGTTCTGTTCGGCGGCTTCCTTTGGCTTGGAATTTAATTTTTTCTTCAGCTCTCTTTGATTGATTCTGTTCGGCAGCTTCGTTGGTTCTGTTCGGCGGCTTCCTTTGGCCTTGGATTTAATTTTTATTCAGCTCTCTTGATTGGTGGTGTTCGGCAGCTTCCTGGGTATTGGGTTTATTATTTTTTTGGTCTTAGCCTATCTACGCGCATGGATTCAACCAAGATTGATGGGGTTTCAGTTCGGTTCAATGGGAGGAATTTTCCTCTATGGGAATTCCATTTTCTGGTCTTTGTCCAAGGTCGTCGATTACTGCCCATTCTTGATGGGTCTCAGCCGGAGCCGGCCGCTACTGCCGATGCGAAGGAGAAGACGGAGTGGGCGATCAATAATGCCCAGGTGATCGGGTGGATTCTCAGCTCAGTTGACTCCGCGATCGCCCTCAGTTTGCGGGGTTTCACCACCGCTCATGCTATGTGGCGGCACTTGACGGATCTACACTCTCATACCAGTGCTTCGCGAAAGTTTTAGGTGGAGGTTGAGATTGCTCGGCTGAGTCAGGGGGACATGGACATACGTTCCTATTACCAGGCTGCATTGAGTTTGTGGATGGAGCATGACTTACTTACATCGTCCTTAATCTCGAGTGTTGCGTCAGCTGAGGTTCTTCAAGAGCGCGCTAGCTCGCGTACCATGCACTTTCTGATGAAGTTACGTGCAGAGTTTGAAGGGATACGCTCCTCTTTGCTGCATCGGAATGTCACCAAGCTCGAAGATGTCTTGGGCGAGTTAATCCGCGAAGAAACTCGTCTCCACAGTCATGCAAAGTTAGATCTTCATGGGTCGGATTCCTCGGCTGTGTTAGCTGTGAGTGAGGGATCTGCACCTTCTGGTGATCATTCGGCGTTTGCTGTGGGCTTGGAGAGACCTAAGTTTCATCGATCTTTGGCGAGTGAGATTATTTGATATTTTTGTCGAGAGCCGGGTCTCGTTCAGCGTCATTGTCCTAAACGTAACTCCTGCAATTACTGCAAGGCAGATGGACACAAAATTGGAGCATGCCCTATTTTGGCTCGGCGTGGGCGTGGACGTGGTGCTTAGGGGTCCTCTTCTTACCGTCCGCCGCCAACTGGAGCTGCTTTTGCGAGACCTTCTGTGCGGCAGCAGCCTGCTGGGGCTGCTTTTGCCGTCGCGCCACCAGCTGCTTACCCTCCTGCAGCTGCGCCATCACCTGCTTCCTTTGGTCTTGGAATTACTCAAGCTGACATCCGTCATATGCTGAATGAGGCAGTTCGCGAGGTTTTGCCTTCTGCGTTAGGGTCCGTCTTCACTACTGGTATGCCTTCTTCCTCTTGTTCTACTTCTACTTGGCATCTAGATTCGGCGGCATTTAATCACATGACTAGCTCACGTGACTCATTTAGCACTCTTCAGCCCGCCAGCTCTATTAGTTTACAGGTTGCCGATGGGGCTTGTTTGTCTGCTCAGGGGATTGGTGTGATCAGTGGTCTCCGTTTTCATCTTCCTGACACACTTTATGTTCCTAAATTAGTACCTAATCTCGTCTCTGTGGGGCAATTAGCTGAGAAGGGTTGTCGAATTGTTTTTGATGCACATGGCTGCATTGTGCAGGACAAGAGAACGGGGAAGGAGATAGGCAGCGGGAGTAAGCTTGGTCGGGTGTACACTCTGGATCGGTTAACAGGTTCTCATGGTGCTGGTCTGGAGGAGGTGCATAGGGTAGGCAGTTTGGCCGCTGGAGATTCTCCTATTATTTGTTCGGATTTGGATTATTCTGTTGGTTTTTCGGATTCTGATGTTAAGACAGTTGGTTTTTGGTTAAATTGTCCAATTGGGACTTATGGCACCGTCGTCTGGGCCACCCTCACTCTGCACGTTTGATTGAGATGTTTAAGAATAAGTTGTTATCGGGTTCTTACACTTCAGATTGTTCTAGTACTTGTGTGCATTGTGTGGAGGCTAAGTTATCACAGCAGTCATTTGGATCCAGTTCTACCATTAATTCAGAATCGTTTGACTTAGTTCATACAGATTTATAGGGACCCTCTCCAGTCCTTTCACGCATGGGTTTTCGATATCTTTCCTTGTTTGTGGATCATGCCACACGTTTTACGTGGGTCTATTTTCTTAGGCAAAAATCTGATATCCTCGGTGCTGCTACCGAATTTCTGCAAATGGTTCACACTCAGTTTGGGCGAATGGTGAAGGTGATACGTTATGATCCGGGTGGTGAGTTTACTTCTGGTCCTCTGAATGAAATTTTTAAGGCTCGTGGGATTCTTCCTCAGCAGTCATGTCCTGAAATGTCTCAGCAAAATGGGCTGGTTGAACGAAAGCATCGACATGTGCTCGAACTCACACGTGCCATTCTTTTTCATTCTGGTGTTCCTTCGAGTTTTTGGATGGAGGCAATTCATACCATTGTGTATCTTATCAACCGACAACCGACTCCAGTGCTGTCTCATCGATGTCCTTATGAGGTTCTCTATAACAGGCGTCCTAATTATAACTGGTTGAAGGTTTTCGGTTGTGTTTGCTATGTACTGTTGCCTCGGTGGGAGCGTCACAAGCTTGCACCCAAGGCTATTAAGTGTGTGTTCATTGGGTATAGCGATAAACACAAGGGTTACGTTTGTTATGACGTAGCTTATCGGCGTATTCGGGTGTCCTGTAATGTTGCTTTTATTGAACATCTGAACTACTATGATGCGAAGGGTACCGGTACACATGATGATTTGAGCTTTCTTGTTCCTCTGCCGACCTTCCCTGATTCTCCAAGTAATGAGGATGGTCCTCATAATGATGATGATGATGATCCCCGCACTCCCTCTACTGCCGGACTATCGTCTCCAGGAATCATTGAGGCCTTGTCTTCTTTGGCCTCTTCTTCTTCAAGCTCGTCCGCCAGCTCATCCACACCTTACTCCTCTGTTATGGCCTCTCATCCTCTTCAAGTGCTGCTACCACTGACCTTGATGCTTCGCCTTCCAGTCCACCTCCAGATCCTCCTCTCTATCGGTCCACTAGAGCTACTCGTGGGCAGCCTCCTCCCCGCCTAGGTGATTTTCTTGCTTTTTCAACCACTCCCATCACTATTCCAGCCACTTATAAACAGGCATGTGGAAATGCGGATTGGGATGAAGCCATGGCTGTGAAAACTAGAGCATTGGAAGCTCAACACACATGGGATCTTGTTCCTCGTCTTGTCGATCATCCAGTTATTGGCTCACGGTGGGTGTACAACGTGAAATTACATCCCGATGGATCCCTTGAACGGTTCAAAGCCCGAGTTGTAGCTCAAGGTTTTTGTCAGCAATTTGGAATTGATTATGAGGAGACTTTTACTCCTGTGTCGAAGATGCAGACTGTTCGCACACTGCTTGCTGTTGCTGCCATGAAAGGCTGGAGTTTGACGCAGTTGGATGTAAAAAATGCTTTTCTGCATGGAGATTTAAAGGAGACGATTTATATGGAGTGCCCTCCTGGCTACTCCAAAGATAAGTCTCAGGTGTGCTTGCATCGTCGTTCTTTGTATGGGTTGAAACAAGCACCGCGGGCTTGGTTTGAAAAATTTCAGAGTACTGTTCAGCAGGCGGGATTTCATCAGAGTGATAATGACCCCTCTCTATTTTTACGCTGTACTTCTCGTGGTCTTACTGTGCTTCTTTTCTATGTTGATGATATGGTTATAAGGATGATCAAGAAGGGATTCGGTTACTTACAGGTGTGCTTCGAGATGCTTTTAACCTTAAGGAGCTTGATGATCTGTCATATTTCTTGGGACTTGAGATTCATCGGTCTGCTGCCGAATTGCTAGTCTGTCAACAAAAATATGTGGTGGATCTATTAGAACAGGCTAATATGGAGTCATGTATTCCGTGTGCTACACCATGGAACAGAATCTGAAGTTACGACAAGATGATAGAGATCTCCTCCATGACGGATCTCAGTATCGCAGTATAGTTGGCAGCCTTATCTATTTGACTCATACTCGCCCAGATATATCCTATGCAGTTCAGGTGATTAGTCAGTTCATGTCTGCACCCCGGTCAACTCACCTCCTTGCAGTCATGCGCATTCTGCGCTACCTTCGTGGTACCCGGGATGTTGGTCTTTTCTTTCCTTCTACAGGTACTCCTGATATAGAGGCCTTTGCTGATGCGGACTATGCTGGTTGTTTGGATACTAGACGCTCCACGTCTGGCTGGTGCATCAAGGTGGGTTCGTCGTTCATCTCTTGGCGGTGTAAGAAGCAAGACCGTGTGTCTAAATCTTCCACCGAGGCCGAATATCATTCCATGTCTGAGGTTACTTCTAAGCTGGTTTGGTGGCGTCGGTTTTTAGCTGATTTTGGTGTGGTTAGTCTCTCGCCTATGCGTCTCTATGCCGATAATACCAGTGCGATTAAGATTGCTACTAATCTTGTGCTACACGATAGAACGAAGCACATTGAAGTCCATGTTCACTATATCCGTCATTTGGTTGTTGAGGGTCAGATTTTATTGTCTTACATCACTTCTGAAGATCAGACTTCAAACTTGCTTACTAAGGTAGTGGCTACTTCCCGACACTGGTTTCTAGCACACAAATTGATGTTACGTAAGTACCATCAATTTGAGGGAGGGTGTTAGAAGTGTAAGTAGTAAAATGTAATTAACCTTGTTTAGCTTAATTACGTTTAAGTCGTAGTTAGGCTTTGGTGGCTGTGTACATAAGCTGAAGGCCGCCCCTCTTGTAACCTGAGTATTCTATCGGCTGATTATACGATTGACTCTGAGAGGTTGCTCCTCTCCGTGGATTAGTCTCCACATCATCGACGAGGATATCACGTAAATTGTGTGTTGTTCCTTCTTATTTCACTCTGGTTGACAGACAGCGGATCGGAGCTGAGCTTCCTCTACTCAGCAGCCTATGACGTGGTGAAGGCGGAGGTTCGTTAGCGGGCTTCCTCGGTGCTTATTGAAGTTGGGGGACGGAGGGGGTTGGAGCTTTGTTATCGAGGGTCGGTGAGTAAAGAAGGGCGAGTGTTCCCGGCGTTGGGGCTTCACTTCGCCGATGGCGCGGAGCTGGTTGTGGAGAGTAGCGGGATGTTCATTCTGGCCGGTGATGGAGTCTTCTGCTTGGCGGTCGTTAGGCCGGAGAGTTTTAGCATTGTTGGGATGATGGCGCAGCAGGGTTACAACATTGGGTATCATCACTTGAACGAGTCTAGGGTTTATTTTCAGGACATTGATTGCCAGCTTTTGGAAGGGTGATTGGGCATGCTGACTGCATGTTGAGACGGGATGGCTTGTTAACTTCCTAATAGTTAGCAGCGTACTAACCCATTAATTATCCTTTCTTCTTTTTTTGTGCAAATCATTAGTGAATGGTCCATTATCCTTCATCTTCTAATTTCACATCCACGAAGTATATTTTAACCCATTAATTAATTGGGACGGGATAGTAATTTTGGTGATAGATATTTTCAAGTAATGGTCATGTATAGATATAGCGATTTGGATGATTTGTAGTAGTAATTTATCATCAATTTACTACTACAAATAACTAAGGCTGCAAATGAGCCAAGCTACTCGCGAGCAACTCGAGGCTCGAATCGGGAAAAACTCGTTCGAAACTCGATTCGTTTACTGACGAGCCAAGCTTGAGCCTAGCTATGTTCAGCTCGTGAAGCTCGCGAGCTAGCTCGACTCGGTGGCTTGTTGAGCTCAACTCGTGAGTTAGCTCATTTAGAGCTCATGAGATGTCTCAACATTGTGGTTTGAGGGCCAACTTGATCACTGACTTATGGACTAATCGATCTAATTTGGACTTTCATAATTCATAGGATTGTTAAATTATATATCTCACATCATGTGAAGTTTAACATGTTGAACATGTAAGAAAATATGCCTTATTTTTAACTCTATAAAGAAATTATGTAAAAAATTATTTCGATACTATGAAATAACATGATTTGAACTAGTTAAAATTTATTAACTAAACAATATGACACCTAAAAATTATAATATAAGATTAATTAATGTTGAACATTTGATTATTTTTTTATCACTACATCAATCACATGTACCATACACGACATACAAAATGAATGTATTAAATACGATCTAAGAATTTAGTAAACAAGCCTAACTCGAACTCGACTCGACTCAGCTCGTTAATAAATGGCTCGGGCTCGAGCTCAGCTCATTTGTTAACGAGTCAAGCTCAAGCTGGGTAAAACTCGGCTCAGCTCGGCTCATTTGCAGCCCTACAAATAACCATAAATCACTACTACAAATAATAAAATCATTACTATATATCATCAATTAACTACTACAAATCATCAAATCAAATGCTACTAATGCACTGAATCTCACTATCGTCTTAAAGTTACTACCACAAACGTGCTAAATAACTACTAATAGCTACAAAATCACTACTAACTTTAAAATTACCACTCAAAATCATATCAACCTTAAAAAAATATTTTGATTTTGACTTTTCTACTACCATGAAAACACTACCATTCTCAAAGATCCCTTTCACGGTAAAAAAATGGACACATGTGATATATATAAATTATAAAGAGAGAGAGGGAGATACTAAGCCTACCAAATTACTACTACACACCTAAAACAATAGAGTAATGTCTTAGTTGCATGAATAATAGTAATTTTTAGTAGTACTTGAAGAGGTAGTAGTGTTTTCCATGTAGTTTTTTTAGGTATAGACCGAGAGCTATGATGGAGAGGAGGAGAGAGAAAAAAAATTGTAACCGCATTCCATTACAATTTCCCCTAAAAATCAGCAATAATTTCCAAAAATTTAATTATTCCGTAATTTTCTAATTTGCCCTTTCTTTAATTATATTAAACATAAAAATAAATGCTAGTTAGGATGGTGCTAACCCCTATGAAGTTAGCATCGTATCTTCTCCTTGTTGGATTAGTATTTTGTCATGTGATGAGAGATTATATAATGTGATTTAGACGTTTCGTTGGGATTATTAAGGAATTGATAAGACAAGTATCGTTTTGTTTCCACCGTTCTATGTTCTTCCTCTCTCAAATTTCTCTTCTCTAAATCCCTTTCAAGTTTCAAGCTTCTTAATGTTTTTTTTTATGAGGACAAAAAGGTGAAGGAATTATAGGACAACATTGCTGCCATGAATTTTACTCCCACAAAGCAAGCTTCTTAATTTCAATCCCCTTAATTCTGCTCAATTCTCCTCTAATCATATCTTTGTGGTATCTATCTTTGGTGCCAAGGAAGGAGCGGTCCTCTCATAGGATGCCTAGTTTTATGTTATAACTTGTTATTAATATTTGATTCATTAACTTTTTGCATGGATTAATAGACTGTTTTTATGCTAATATTTATTTTACCTAGATATCAAAATGTTACTTTCTAACCCATGACTTACGCATAATATAAGTTAAATATATGGGGAGTTCTACATTACCCAGGGTGAAATCCGGGATACCGCATACCTTGAGTAAGAAAACGCTATACAAAATTTGAATTGTCTAATTTTTCGTACATGATACTATACTATAACCCTTAAAGATCAAAATCTAGGTCTTAATTCTCTAAATCTTATACCCCAAGATCAATTTAGGGCAATGTCTATTTTTTATCCAAATCTTTTTCGGATTCTTTTTTATTAACCAAATCTATCAAAATACTAAGAGTTAACCCAACGTTAACTTTCAGTTAGCAATTTTGTTAGTAATATTGACTTGGCAACATGATACTGATTTGGAAGAGACACATGAAGGTCAACATTACAAAATTTTAGTATTTTATCTAAGAAAAGAGTTACAAAATTATTAACGATAACGTAAAAATGGCTAATATTTTGATTCATTACGAAAGATTTGGATAATTAATAGCATTTTATTAGGTTTGGATAAAATAAAAGAATCTGAAAAAGGTTTGGATAAAAAATAGACATTACCCATCAATTTAATTAGAAACAATAATCGACGGTTATGATTCGTCCAAATATAGGCAAAAAATTAATGCACCATATGAGGTTTATAATTTATGATTTAGATAATTAGGACATAGGGTTCACTCATTAAGGGTTAGAGTATTGTATCAAGGTATCCGCACCCGGAGTACCGTAGAAGGCACCTATATATATAAAATATATATATATGGTGGCTACTTAGGTGCACTCACTTTTTTGGGTGCACTGAGTGCACCCAACTCTAAAAGCATCCATAATATATCAAATTTTGAACTTTAATTAGTACTCTCAATATAATATGATGATATGACATAGAATCATAACAAATCAATCCATTACCCTAACCCCTTAACATTCAATTTTGAATCCCAACCTAAAATCCCAAATTGTAAACCTAAACCCTATCCCTAAATCCCTAAATCCTAAATCCTTCAAATTATAGTAAATTTTGAATGAATTTTTTTCAAATTCATGTGCTTCTTGTTCATAATATCATAAGCAACAATTGATACAGTTTTGACATGAATCGCATGGTCAGAATGACAATTATGAGGCGGGTGCACTGAGTGCACCCGAAAAAGTGGGTGCACCGAATACAGAACCACACACACACATATATATATGGTGGTGTCTTCGGTGCACTCACTTTTTTGGGTGCGTTCAGTGCACCCGCCTTATAATCGTCATTTTGAATAGGCGATTCATGTCAAAACGATGTCAATCATTACTTGTGACATGATAGACATAAACCCCATGAATTTACAAAATAAATCATTATATATTTACTTTGATTTGAAGGATTTAAGATTTAGGGATTTAGGGTTAGGGTTAGGGTTCACATTTTGAGATTTTGGGTTGGTGTTCATAATTGAAGGTTTAGGGGTTAAGGTAATTGATTGATTAGTTATGATCATTTATTATATCATCGTATTATACAAATGCTACGAGTTAAAATTCAAAATTTGATGTCTATGGCTAACTTTAGAGTTGGGTGCATTCAATGCACCCAAAAAAGTGAGTGCACCGAAGTAACCGGCACCGATTTTCTAAACCCTAACCCGAAGTTTGATTAAATAAAAAATAAAAATTGACCGTTGAGATCGGCCGGAGCTCATCTAAGCACATCTAACGGCTAGATCACCTGACGTATAGTATACGCCTGACGTACACCAGTCATCACCATATATATATATATATATATATATATATATATATATATATAATTATTAAGCCCCAAGTTGATTACTGTTGCATGAGCCCTTCTACAATGCTATATATCATTGGTGCTTTAATGTACAACTTGAAGTTGTACCATAACATTAAATGTATTTGTTCAGGTTGTACCATAAAGCAATTTGTACCATTATGTTATGGTAGAACTTTACAACTTGAAATTGTACCATCATAAAAGAGTACAAGTTCAAGTTGTACCATAAGAGAATTTGTACAAAAAGTATAGGTACAATATGAAGTTGTACCATACGTTAAAGATACAATTTCATGTTGTACTATAAAAATAAAAACTTATAGTACCAATGTTATATAGCATTGTCAAATTTCTCATGTTGCATACGAAAATCTCGCTAAGTTTAATTATTGGCTTCTCCATAACCCAAGTCACTGTTCATAAAGACAGCAATCCCCTGTGGCAACACCCACAATATCCAATACCGCATCGCAAAATAAAACATGGTTGGACACTTCCAAACAATTTTGCTTTGGGTGGGCCAACCTCAAACACAATCAAAGGACATTATTATTGAATTATTATATAAAAATTATGCAATTACAAATTAGATAACATAATACGATGGATTTGAATATTATTCTACAACGGTACGTAAATACTAATATATTCTACAATACAACTGTAAGTAATCATTAATATATTATTTTTTGATCGTGCTCTGGTGCGCGATCGAGTTTTAAATTTATAAAGTCAAAACATAGTTTCTAATCAATCCTAACTAAATCAAGTATAACCTAGCTAGGGTTGTAGTAAAGTGGCTCGGTTGTATTCCACGGGATCTCTAAGTGTATTATTACTTAGCTTCGAACTACCATGGGGTTTTAGCTAAATTAACCTACTCCTAAGTCCTAAGGCAAAATAAACAACCAACCAAGTGGTTGAGAGAACGCTAGATTTCGTGGTTATCCACACGTCTCCGAGTACGTCTCCCCTAAACCCATGTTCCAGTCACCTCGATCTAGGCTATCGTATCTGGGGCATTAAGCTTATAACTCATTTCAATAGACACTATCCTCTATCAACACTGATGTTTTATCCCGAGTTTCATCTAGGAAGGCTACCTATAGCAGGGGTTCAGTCGCACCGACCACTATAGGCCCCCATTCACACATCTATCCTAAACTCGCCAGTTAGCGCATACCCGTCTAACCTTAGAATATCATACCCAACGCGGTAGCATAAAGTAGTCTAAGAGGGAAGATTAGGGCGACTTACCCAAGCATCATCATTCAAGAAAGAGTGGCATTAAAATCAACTAGACAAACACATTCATTCAAAACCCAAACATTCACAACCTATAACTAGGGTTCATCTATCCTAAACAACCACTAGAGATTCAAGTCATTAGAAAGAAGAAGAAAATACAAACTAGAATAGGGGAATGATGGAATAAAGCTTCATCTCCTTGCTCCTTGGGTTGAATAGATCTTCAATGAAGCTCTCCAAAGGGGTTTCTCTCTCTAAAGCACTCAAAAACCCTAATTTTCTCACCCCATGGTGGCTCTCCCTTTTTTTCACTCCAACAACTCTTCTATTTATAGGTGCTGGAAATCCTGACCAAGCTCACGGTCTAAAGACGGGAGATCGCGGCCGCGAACTACTACATCGCGGGCGTGATTTTTTTACTTGGTCAAAATCCACGTTGCCCGCGAAGAGACACGGGAAACTGTCAGGCGATTATTAATTGGGGGTTTATTTGTTATTTAGACGTTTTATGTTATGTTGGCTATTTTGGGAATATTTGGGGTGAAATCGGTTAGTTAAGTCTTTGGGTAGTTATAGGGAATTAGTCGGATTATATATATTCTGTGTTAGGCAAAAGCTAGGGTTAAGCAATAACAAACAGAATTATTCCCTAAGGCTCTCCCTCTCTCTCTCTCATTGCCGAATGTTGAATTCGTGGAGGAGATCAGTTGCTTGGAACACACTGATGTATCTTCTTCTTTTACTTAAACAGCTTATAGAGAAGAAACTAATTTATTGAATTTAAAAGGGAATTACAATGGAATGGTTTTATACAAGAAACTCTCTGAATCATGCCAACGAAGTTGGCACTTTGAAACTCTCAAACAACAACCTACTTCCCAAGCCTAATTCACCCAGATCACACACACTGTGAATCAAGCTACTGAAGTAATGTACTAATGGACCCAAAGTAGATGAAGAACTCTCCATATTCTCTCACTACAGACTGTCAAGTCTTAATGAAGGTAAAAGGAGGATATTTATACTAAGAGAAGAAATTGACCGTTGCAAGAAGATTGAACCGTTCTGGACTTCATCATGCCCTGTCATGGAGTCGGTGGTGGTCTGTGGATCAGCACCGACGAACTTCTTGGAGGTTTTTCCGCCACTCCTTTTAGATGGGAGGCTAGGATTGAGCAGAACGATAATCCTAGTTAGATGAGAAGACTTGAAGGACGAATCCTTGAACGGTGTCGTTGCAGAGGAGTCGTTGTCGTGTGGCCAGAGTGAAACGTCATCGTTCCAATAACGTGGGGATGGTCAGAGTGAAACGTCATCGTTCCAATAGCGTGGGGAGGACGGCACCTTTCATCACCGAACCCCCTCTCCCCTCTCCAACCCGTCGGCCACCACCCCAGTGACCGGATTCCTCTTCTCTCAACCCTAATTCCAAATTTCTACCTCACCCAAATCCCTAATTCTCATATCAATTACGATCCTCAATCGCACACCTAGATCCGTGCTCTTTCAGTGGTATCAGAGCCTGGCTGGTGTGTCGATTCTCTGAAGAAATACTGCAGTCTGAAGATGTCGAACCCCGCGGACAAGCAACAATCGCCGCGCCAGCTCAAGGAGGTGGTGACAGTCAAGGATGTGACGACGAACAAGTATGATGCTCTGGCAGCATCGTTGGAGAGCTTAACGGAGGTGACTGTGAGGGCAGCCGAGGCCTCTAAAGGCTCGATCGGAGCAATCGAAGCCATGGGCGACAAGATCAAGGCTTCTATTGAAGAGATGGGCAAGAGTGTGGCTGATAACATCTGTGGAGCCCTGGCAGCGACGATGCAGGAAGTGCTAACCCAAGTTTTGAAGAGCCGGGAGCCGCTGGCAATCCCGGCCATGGGGGCGGCGCCGACAACGGCGATCACGGCAGGGGTGGCGACGGCCGCAGCAGCCGCGGCGGGCTCGACGACTAAGGAGGGCAGCGACGCGAGGGCCGCGGGCCAAGAGGAGCAGCCGCGCGACGGCGCGGGCGCGGGCGCTGGTCGGACCGGGGTGGTGGCGCGCCGGGAGAAGGAAGCCGTCGGCCGGCGGTGACGAGGCGGGGGCGACGCGGGCCTTGGCCGCGGCGGGCGGAGCGCCGGGTAGCTCTGTCGTGCAGCGCAGCCGAGCCGGGGAGCTGGGAACTTTGGGCGCGAGGAGCGGACCCGCGCCTGCGGGCCTGGGTTGCTGCCGATGCCGACAGATCCGGCCAATGACAAGGCCCGTGGGAAGCAGAAGATGGCGGGGTACGAAGGTGAGTCGTGGCCCACTGGGCCCAACGGAGAAGAAACCTGGCTGGTTGGGCCCGGGGAGGAGGAGGAGCTGAGTTTCGGTGACCTAGAGGGCTGGGTGGACCCAAGCCCAGAAGAGGCCAGATGGGGCGGGATGGTGGACCCGCAGGTGGGTCGAAACAGGCGGGGTAATGCGCGGGCAGGGGTCTTGGCAGAGGCCAGGAGTACGGGTACCCCCGTGGAGTACGCCGCGAGCTGCGGGAGGTCGAGGTCGAGGTTGTCAGGATATTGGGCAAGGGTCGGGGACCAAGCCCGAGTATGGCGGGTACCATCAGGAGGTGACGGACGACTGGCCCTATCCTCCCCAGCAGCTAGCCGCGGGCAGCTACTATCAGCAGGGACCGATGAACCAACCGCCTCCACCGAACACAGGCAGGTATGAATACAGTAACCCTGTATATGAGACTGAAGAGGAATTATTGTTCAGAGCTAAACCGCCAGTGATAGAATTTCCCAAGTTCGATGGTTCGGGAGATGTGGGTTTGTGGTTGTATGCAACTGAGAGGTGGTTCAAAAACCACCCGATCCGAGAAGAGCGGAAGGCGCACCTGGCATCCTTCTATCTTGAGGGAGATGCGCTCCAGTGGTGGGAATGGACTGAGAGGGCCTATGCAGAGGCAGGTGAGTTCATCTCGTGTCCCAGGTTCCAGGATGAGCTACGCTACCAGTTTGGCAAGGCGGAGGGGTGGGCCCCGGAACAGCTGGCCAAGCCCAGGCAGACAGGGTCGGTGGCCGAGTATCACGCGGAGTTACTTAAACTGGGAAACCAGTGCAAGGCAATGACAAAGGAAACTCTGGTGGGATTGTGTATGGCGGGACTCCGCCCTGAGCTGGCAACCGCCGTTAAGGTTTTCGAACCATACTCTCTTCAAGTTGCTTTCAGGATTGCAGGGCGCAAGGAAGAGGAGCTGGCTAGTTGGAGGACGTCGGCTGGGCGTATCTAGAAGGCCAGTGGAGGAGTGGGAGCAGGAGCTGGTACCTCATTGCCGTCGGGAAATGCAAGCCCGGCAGCCACCGGAGCAGCATCGGCAAGCAGATTCCAGTCAAGGCTGCCACCAAAGGGGTTTATCCGGCTGACTCAGGCGGAAATGGACCAGAAGCGCAGAGACGATCGTTGCTTCAACTGCGACGAAAGGTATACAGTGGGGCACTAATGCGCCAAGGGCCATCTCATGCTGCTGGTGGGGAAATGGGAAGATGAAGGAGAGGAAATGGAGGCACGAGAAGCGGAAGAGAAGAAGGAAGAGGAGAAAGAAGGTCCACCTTGAGGGCAAGGAGGGTTTCAAGGGGGATGGAATGCCAGACGATTATTAATTGGGGGTTTATTTGTTATTTAGACGTTTTATGTTATGTTGGCTATTTTGGGATTATTTGGGGTGAAATCGGTTAGGTTAAGTCTTTGTGTAGTTATAGGGAATTAGTCGGATTATATATATTATGTGTTAGGCCTAAGTTAGGGTTAAGCAATAACAAACAGAATTATTCCCTAAGGCTCTCCCTCTCTCTCTCTCATTGCCGAACCCCCTCTCCCCTCTCCAACCCGTCGGCCACCACCCCGGTGACCGGATTCCTCTTCTCTCAACCCTAATTCACAATTTCTACCTCACCCAAATCCCTAATTCTCATATCAATTACGATCCTCAATCGCACACCTAGATCCGTGCTCTTTTAGTGGTATCTCAGTTCCCCCAGCGGCGTCCCCTTCCAGAGTTCGTGGTCGGCGTGGTCAACTTGCGTCTGCGATCTTCTTGCCTTGGCTCGTGATCTTCTGGCAGGTTTGTGGTCCATTTTCACGATCAAGAACTTCGGTCCTTCGGTTGCAAGCGATCTTTGGCATGTCTGGTCCTTCTCCTTGATTCTACACATTCTTGCCCATTTCCTCCCCGTTTTTTTCTCATAATGTCAAATTCGTCCCAAAACAACATCATAAATGAAAAGGAACAAAATAGGCATGTAAATGACATTTTTTAAAACAACCGGAGATCATTTTAATACAATTTCACATAATAAGTGCAAAGTAAATATCACCTTTTCGTTATCAGTGTTTTTACACAATAATTTGCTCAAATATTATCTTTTCTAGACATGATTTTATCGTTAGACCATAAACTATTCATTATTAGACCACACAATACGAAATATATTATATAAAGCTCGCAAATTCACCATTATCTCTTTATTATTTGCAGGATATGTAAGGTAAGTTGATTTTTACCAAACAGGTTAATCAAATTTAAAAAATTTATTAACTTGACTTCGTTGTTATACCATACAGTACGAAAGATGTGTGTATTATTAACGTTTTATGATTGTATAAAACTCCCATATTTACCATAAACTATTTTTTATTCCGTTTACACTAAGGGTTTGTATGCCTGGTGATTTTTTACATAATAGCTTAATCAATGTAATTTTTTTATTTAACTTGATCTTATTATTAGATCAACAATATGAAAGATATGTGTAAATTTGGTTTAACTATAATAGTTACGTAATTGCAAATACATTATATAAAACTTATGGAGGGGTAATTATTTATTTTGTTAATTATTCCCTAATGATCAATAATATAGTAATTCATTTATTATTAACTAAATTGTTTATCATCTCATAAATAAGCAACACACAAATATTTTCTAAGGTAAATTATTATTATTTTACATAACGATTTAGTAATGAGACATTGTAAAGTATATGGAGAGATTTTATTTTTTATATATCAGTTAAACAAACGTGTGATGTATGTCTTTCGTAATAATTAAGACAAGTTTCTTAACGCAACGAAGCGCGGGCCAAAAAACTAGTATATCCTAATAATGAATGATTTGATGAATAACAATTAAATTGGACATATGGAAGAAAATGTACTTGATAATTAAATACAAGGTATAGTTAGTATATTGCTTCTGTATATGTACCATAATCTGGATTCAAATAGACTCATTTGGGTTCCGACACAATCCAAAACCATTAAGAGAGCATAAGATTTCATTTTTTGAATATGATCCAATGCACACGAGTCTTGACAATTGAGTCAAATTACCTAACTATGTCAACCCAACCATTATGATTCCTACTTGGGGTGTGGCCAACCAACATGTAAAGCAAATGAAGAGATTATCGGTATATGATGCTCTCGTGCTTAATGTTATTTTTGATTAACCATCAAATAAAAAACTTAAGAAAAAATTATAGTACATGTACCAACAATTTCATGGAAATAACAACACATAAATTAGAAAGAATATTAATACTCAAGATAATGCATACCAATTTTCTTAAACAACACATATCATACTTGGAAAATTTACTAGTTTTGCCTTTTTCACTAGATGCAAAATTTAAAAAGATTATCTTACAAATCAAAACCAAACAAATCCCTCTTTCACAGGATTTTAATTTCCCCCCTCCATCGCCATGGCACCAACAACATTATCTCCCCTCGTAATCACTCTCTTCATCCTTTTCTCCATCTCACTCAACTCCCACTGCTTCAAAATCACGACTCAACTCATCCACCGTGACTCCTACTTCTCTCCGCTCTTCAACGCCACCGAGACCACCGCCGATCGTGCTGCAAGGATCATCGAAGCTACCCTCGCCCGCTATGGTCACCACCTGAACGAGGACGACAAGCCACTGGCTGTCGACATCAAGGCCCCGGGGATCTGGGGAATCAAGCATAACATATTCTACGTCAACTTCTCCATCGGCGACCCACCGGTACCTCAGCTAGCTCTGATGGACACCGGCAGCGACTTGTTGTGGGTGGATTGCCCGCCGTGCAGTCCCTGCTCCACCAGTTCCGGAGCCACCTATTTTTACTCCTTCAATTCCAAGACCTACTCTCCGTTCCCTTGTACCGATGACTGCGAAAAATGCACAAGTACGTATTCATTATCGATAACGATATGAGAGCTTTTAACAACGGAAAATGATGGTCGCAAATAGAACTTTTTACAACCATCAAGTGGTTACCAAAGATACAAAATCGTCGCAAAAGATCTTTTTTCTTGTAGTGACTGACACCCACACATTTACATCTTACAATTTTCAAACGGCAAATGAATGAATTCACTTGAAATATGATTTGAAAGAAGCAGAAGGTTTCTTTTGATTAACCGCTACTCTGTACGATGAATTATTAGGCACTCCTGAAGTATAACGTCGTAGGAGAGATCGTGATATGTTATTACGAGCCGATTTGGAAGAAGTCTCTACTGAATTTTTCAATTTTTTTTTACGTACTCGTACTCATGAATTTGTTGAATTTTCATGTGCATGACGAAAAGGGGGTTGGCCATGGTCGCCGAAGCACTGCATGTATAGAATAGACTACATGGACGGCCACAGTTCAGAAGGAATCTACGCCACCGAACAACTAACCTTTCGGACCTCCAACAATGGATTCGTGACCACCATCCCGAAAGTCTTCTTCGGGTGTTCTAGTAAGCAGACCGGACCAGGAGGTCTCGAACCGCACGTCAACGGAATTCTAGGACTAATGGCTGGAGCCGGCGATGAAGATTTTCCCGATGGCCAGTTCCCTTTGGTTACCCGATTGGGTACTAGCTTCTCGTATTGCGTCGGCAGCCTGTCCGATCGTTACTACCCTCACAACCACTTATCCTTCGGCCTCGCTGTCGACTTGATCGGTGGATCGACTCCCTTGTACCTCCAAGACGGCAGTTACTTTGTCCACCTCTCCGGCATCAGCTTCGGTGGCAAGATGTTGGACATAAAAAAGGAAGTGTTCACAGAGATGGCGTTGAGGAAGAAGATTGAGATGGACAGCGGATCAGAGCTGTTTCTCCTGTACACCGAAGCTTTCGACGCGGTGAAAGCAAAGGTTGAGATTATGGCTTTCTGGGAGCTAACCCGGGTCTCTCCGCCGAGCCCTTTGGAGCTATGTTACAAAGGAACTGTAGACAGAGAAGGTCGAGGGTTTCCGGTGATGGGGATCCACTTCGTCGGTGGGGTGGAGTTGGTCGTGAATCGTTTTGGGATGTTCTGGCAGGTTACGGATGATGTTTTCTGCCTGGCTGTTGTTAGGTCAAAGGATGTGAGTGTTATTGGGATGATGGCTCAACAGGGTTACAATGTTGGGTATGATCTGAAAGCAATGACAGTGAGTTTCCAAAAAATGGATTGCCAACTTTTGGAAGGATGATGATTATTGATCAAATACATATGTAATATTCGCGTTGTACTTGTGTTAATGAATTTGTCGGGTAGAATCATGTTTTCTTGTCTTAGACGACTTTTTTTTTTTGACAAAAGATAATCATATATTGATTGAAAGAATATATAGTTACATCCTGGAATTCAACCAGGCTTGGAAATCAAAGAAACGACTTATCATCGGGTACAACGAAAGGGTCTTTCTAGACACAACATAGGCTACCCTATTACTATGCCGACCTACAAATCGAACACTAAATCCTGAATGGATGGCCAAGCAATGTAAGATTTCTTCAAGAACAGCACCCATCCGACTGTCACTGGCATCAGCCTGATTGTTTTTATCAATGATCACTTTGAAATCTCCCTCAAACCTCATTGTCGTGAACCCGTGGTCCAGACACCATAAAATAGCCTCTCGGAGAACGAGCAATTCCACCACCATCGGGTCATCGATTACTGGGAATTGAAACCCTTGGGCCATAAGGATATCCCTGGCTGGATTCATAATAAGATGAATTTTCTTTATAACGAATAGAAGATTATGTATATTGGAACTACATGTACATATTCGGTTAAGTCTTAGAAAGTCAATAACATAGATTTAGGGTATGTCTATGACGATATTATTAAAAATTCAAGTCAGAGTGACTTCATTAAAGGCAGACAAATGACTGGTATAGTGAATATATTGTATATGCCTCGTGTGGTTTATAACGAGTCGACCGAGTTCAACATAGTTTAAGGGTAGATGACTACATCAATAAAAAATTCGTAAATTTATATAATAAGTATGCGATTGGAACACCAAATAATTGATAGTTGCCGTGACATGTTGACTTCTTTGTTTGTAGTTGGAATGATTTCAAGGTGCGATACATACACCAATAGTTTTTTGTTGTACCGGTTGATCGCTTTCAAATGAAGGCAACAACCTAATAGAGCTATTTCTTGTTTTGTTCAATTGTCTTTATGTGCAGATCGATCGATTTTGGAGAACAGAAGGTGCACTATCCACAAATCCATGACGTAAATCATTTTTTAGTGTTTATGTGCAGGTCTGTAACCGTTTCCTTTGCTATATTGGATTAGGTTTAGACCCATATGGAGAAGTACTATAAATACTTCTCATACTCCTCTTTAATCTGTAATATCCTCGATATAGTGAAACTGGCTCTCTCTCGCCCATGGACTAGCTAACACACATCATGTTAGTGAACCACTTAAATCGTGTATCTCTGTTTTTTCGATTCTCGTTCGTATTCTTGCTTTATCGATTCCGGCAATTTCTCGATCCATAGCAGCGCCTTTATAACAAGTGGTATCAGAGCCGCGGCTGGAAATCAGGCTAGGGTTTTCGATTCAGAAGAATGACGTCGGTGAACATGAAGATCGAAAAGTTCACGGGGAAGAACAACTTCTCTATATGGCAGATCAAGATGCTGGCTTTATTAAAATAGCAAGGACTATGGGGGCCGCTGTCTGCGAAACCGAAGAAGGCAGGGGTCGGTGATGATGAGTGGAATGCCCTGGAGGAGAAGGCCCACTCGACCATCATGCTATCGTTGTCTCATGACTTCACCATTAAAGTCGGTGCTGAGAAGACTGTCGCGGGCTTGTGGTTAAAGTTGGAGAGTCTGTATATGACGAAGTCCTTAACCAACTAGCTGCATCTCAAGCAACGGTTGTTCAGCTTGAGGATGCAAGAAGGTACGCCTTTGAGGGAACATCTCGAACAGTTTAACTCTATTTTGCTGGATCTGCGTAATATAGATGTTCAAGTTGATGACGAGGATGCTGCCCTAATCCTGCTGGTTTCTTTGTCGAGTTCATATGAGAATTTCATTGATTCTTTAATTGCCGGTAAAGAAAGTGTGTCGTTGGAGAATGTCAGGTCTGCTCTTCATACGAGAGAGATCAGTCATAAGGCGTCCGGATCTGGTACAGGTGGTGAGGCATAAGGTTTGGCTGTTACAGGTGGAAAGGGAAAGAAAAAATCTGGTAAAGGGAATTCGAGCAAGAATTCCAAGGGTCCTAGTCCACAGCCAGGTGATGCTTGTTACAACTGTAAGGAAGTGGGGCATTGGAAGTACACTGTCCCAAGAGAAGAGGGCAACAGAAGAAACAAGGTTCAGTTGCCGTGGCAGAAGTGGACAACAGTTCTGAAGACGATCTCGCCTTGACTGTAGATGAGAAGGCACATCGTGGGGATGTGTGGTTTTTGGATAGTGCAGCCTCATACCATATGTCTCCAAACAGGGATTGCTTCACAACCTACGAGCAGATTGATGGTGGTAACGTGGTCATGGCAAATGGATTTTTCTGCAAGGTTGTTGGAATCGGGTCCATAAAGGTTCGGGCACATGATGGTTTGTTCTGTACCGTGAATGATGTCAGACATGTTCCACGGATGACAAAGAACCTGATCTCCTTGAGTCTTCTCGACAGCAAGGGTTTCAGCTTCAAAGGAAAAGGTGGAGTTGTGTATGTCTACAAAGGTTCAAGGAAGGTGTTGAAGGGCGTGAAGCGTGGGACCTTGTATGCATTACAAGGGTCTTTGCTGTCTGATTCTGCTGCAGTTGCATCGTCTCAGGTTCATCAGGAAGATATGACCACTCTCTAGCACAAGACTGGGGCATATGAGTGAACGGGGGATGCAAGATCAATAGAAGAGGGATCTTCTTTGCGAGCACAAGGTGCAGAATTTGGAATTCTGTGAGCATTGTGTGTTTGGGAAGCTACATCGCAGCAAGTTTCCCAAGAAGGGTATCCACCGGACGAAGGGGATACTGGATTACCTCCACTTCGACTGTTGGGGTCCTTCACGAGTTGAATCCATTGGAGGCAACAGGTATTTTTTTGTCTATTATTGATGATTATTCGAGATTTACTTGGATTTTCATGATGAAGCAGAAAAGTGAGGCTTTCACGAAGTTCAAGCAGTGGAAGACATTGATGGAGAATCAAACCGGGAAGAAGATCAAGAAGCTGCGAATGGAGAATGGTCTGGAGTTCTGTAATTCTGAGTTCAAAGAATTCTGCAAGGATGAAGGGATTGCCCGTCATCGGACTGTGAGAGATACACCCCAGCAGAATGGCGTTGCAGAAAGGATGAACTAGACATTATTGGAGAGAGCACGGTGCATGCTCTCTAATGATGGACTAGAGAGAAGATTCTGGGTAGAAGCAGTGAACATGGCGTGCTTCCTGATCAACCGTGGACCTCACACAGGTATCGAGTTTAAGACTCCTTATGAGGTGTGGTATGGTAAGCCTGCTGATTACTCTTCACTAAAAGTTTTTGGGTGTCCTGTCTATTATCATGTGGATGAGGGTAAACTGAACCCAAGGGTAAATAAGGGTGTATTTGTGCGTTACGGAGATGGAGTTAAGGGATTTCGAGTCTGGTCACCTTCTGAGCATCTAGTTATACTTAGTAGAAATGTGATATTTGATGAGAAGTCTATGCTTAACCCCATGTTGACGGTTACTATTGTTGAAGGTAGCAAAAATGTTGATAAGCAGATGGAGCTGCAAACTCTCAATGAGAGTGAGTTTGAGAACCAAGGCGGAGAAGATCAACATGAGGATGTTTCTACAGAGCCAGAAACTTCAAAGTCCAGTGCAGGAGCTCAACATTCTATAGCTTCCGGTAGACCAAAAAGAGCGACTGTAGGAGTACCTCCAGAGAGGTATGGTTTCGAGGACATGGTGGCGTATTCATTTCAGGTTGCTGAAGAAGTGGATTTAGGTGAGCCACAGTCCTATAGAGAAGCCATTTCGGGTGGCGAAACTGATCAGTGGCTTGCCGCAATGGGAGATAAGATGGAATCCCATGACAGGAATCAGACTTGGGAGCTAGTCAAACGACCACATGGAAGGAAGATTGTTACAAACAAGTGGATCTACAAGAAGAAGGAAGGAATCACTTCTAAAGAGGGCATGAAATTTAAAGCTCGGGTGGTTGCACGAGGCTTCTCGCAGAGGGAAGGAGTTGACTACAATGAGATTTTCTCACCAGTGGTCAGACATACTTCGATCAGAGTGATACTAGCAATAGTGGCACATTATGACTTGGAGCTCGAGCTGCTAGACGTGAAGAAAGATTTCCTACATGGAGAGTTGGAGGAAGAAATTTACATGACTTAGCCAGAAGGATTCCAGGTTCCGGGAAAAGAAGACTATGTTTGTAAGCTGAAGAAGTCCTTGTATGGACTTAAGCAGTCTCCGAGGCAGTGGTATAAGAGATTTGACAGTTACATGCTTGAGCTGGGCTACACCAGAAGTCCATATGATTGTTGTGTGTATCACAACAAGGAGGAGGATGGTTCGATGATCTATCTTGTTCTCAGTGCTGAGTTTGAGATGAAGGATTTGGGAGCTGCTCAGAAGATCGAAGAAGAAGCTTTTCTTGTCACAGAAGAGCTACATCCAGAAGATACTGTCAAGGTTTGACATGTCTTCAGCAAAGCCCTTAAATACTCCTAGTGCTTCAAATGTTCATCTATCCTCAGCTTATGCACCGCAGTCAGAGCCTGAGAAGGAGTACATGTCGAGAGTCCCATATGCTAGTGCAGTAGGTAGCTTGATGTACGATATGGTATGCACTAGACCTGATCTTGCACATGCTGTTAGTGTTGCCAACAGGTTTATGATACAACCTGGGAAGGAGCATTGGCAGGCTGTGAAGAGGATCTTCCTGTACCTTAAGGGTACACCTGATGTGGGGATTAGCTTCGGAAGTGATACAGAGTGCTTGGTGTCCGGGTATTCTGACTTGGACTATGCTGGAGATGTTGACACGAGGAGATCGATGACCGGTTATGTATTCACTCTTGGGAGTTTTGTAGTGAGCTGGAAGGCAACTCTGCAATCGGCGGTGACATTGTCTACTACTGAGGCAGAGTATATGGTGTTGACAGAAGCTTCTAAGGAAGGAATATGGTTGAAGGGACTGGTTGGTGATCTGGGTCTACATCATGATCAGGCAGTGGTGTATTGCGACAGTTTGAGTGCAATATGCTTGGCCAAGGATCAAGTCCATCATGAGAGGACTAAGCACATCGAAGTGAGGTATCATTTCTTGAGGACAGAGAAGAGGATTAAGGTGAAGAAGGTTGGCACCACGGATAATCCTGCTGATATGTTCACGAAGCCGGTTCCACATGGCAAGTTCCAACACCGCTTGGACTTGATGAATGTCTTGAGTGGGTGACTCCGCCCTGCGGGACATTGATGGCAGGAGAGAGAGAAGGAGCAGAGTACGTCAGAGATTTCAGAGGAAGAGGATTGATAAAAATTCTTAAATTTATATTATAAGTATGCGAAGGTTGATTGGAACACCAAATAATTGATAGTTGCCGTGACATGTTGACTTCTTTGTTTGTAGGTGGAATGATTTCAAGCCGCGATACCTACACAATAGTTTTTTGTTGTACCAGTTGATCACTTTCAAATGAAGACAACAACCTAATAAAGCTATTTCTTGTTTTGTTCAATTGTCTTTATGTGCAGGTCGGTCGATTTTGGAGAACAGAAGGTGCACTATCCATAAATCCATGACGTAAATCATTTTTTAGGTTTTTATTTGAATATTAACACATCAACAATATAAGGCCATGGAAAATCAGTAAACCTGGTAAGATCAGTCAACTATATTTTCCGGTCTACACATATTTTCAATGATATTATTGATCAATGATACATATTATAAACTCGCTAGATTGCAAGTCGCCATAACTTGAAATTTAACTCGCTAGATATTGATATTGCACCTTTGACTTTTTGAAAAACAATTAATAATACGGTTCACAATTCTTCAAACAAAATTCAAATGACGGTGTTTGATATTTTCGATGGCTTGTGTAACAAACCAAAATAAATTACTCTATTTCTATAAAAATTCAGTAAAAACTCTAGAATAATAATTACAATTAAGGCTACATTGCATGAAAAATATAAAATTTGACATGAGGTGAAAAATTTGATATGTACAACAATTTCATGGAAATAAAAAACACAAAAAATTTGTAAGGATTTTAATACTCATGGTATTTTATACCAATTTTCTTAAACAACACACATCTCATACTTGGGATAATCTTCATCACTTCATAATTACTCATTTTCCTTTCTTCACTATATGCAAAATCTAGAAAGATATCCAACAAAACAATCTTACAAATCCAAACCAAAAATTTATCCCCTTTCACTCAAAATTTCCCCCTTCCATCGCCATGGCACCAACAACAACATCTCCTCTCATCATCACTCTCTTCCTCCTCTTCTCCATCTCACTCAAGTCCCACTGCTTCAAAATCACGACTCAGCTCATCCACCGCGACTCCTACTTCTCTCCCCTCTACAACGCCACCGCGACCACCGCCGATCGGCCAGCAAGGATCATCGAAGCTACTCTCGCCCGCTACGTTCAACTGATCTCATCTTACGACGACAGGCCTCTGGCTGTCGACATCGTGGCCCCAGGGATATGGGGGATCAGGTTCAACATATTCTACGTCAACTTCTCCATCGGCGACCCGCCGGTGCCGCAGCTGGCCGTGATGGACACCAGCAGCGACTTGTTGTGGGTGAAATGCCCGCCGTGCAGTCCTTGTTCCACCAGCTCTTGAGCCACCTATTTTTACTCCTTCAATTCCAAGACTTACTCTCCGTTCCCTTGCACCGATGATTGCGAAAAATGCACAGGTACGCATCCATTATATAACAACTTGTTTTAACAACCAAAAAGTGGTCATCAAAAGATATAAACAATAAAAAAACTGACCTTTTGCGACAGGAAATTGGCGACAGGTGAACATTCGTCGCAAAAAGATGGGTTTCACGTAAAGTTTTGTGGCCGAAAAGTAAACCTTTCGCGAGGAATTACGTCGTCACAAAAGCTGTTGTGTTCTTGTAGCCAAATCGTCGATTTGGTCTTATCGTTTTTCTTGTAGTGACGCCTGCCACGAATATTTGTCATTTTACAGCATTTACATCTTAAAATGTTGAAACGTGAGTAAATGAATCCACTTTAATATATGACTTGACAGAAGCAGAAGGTTCATCTATACTTCTGGAGAAGTCTGTACTGAGTTTTTTCGAATTTTTTGCTTATTCATATTTATGAATTTTTCGAATTTTCATGTTCGTGACGAAAAGGGGGTTGGCCATGGTCGCCAAAGCACTGCAAGTACAAAATAGACTACGCGGGCGGCCATAGTTCCGAGGGAGTCTACGCCACCGAGCAACTGACCTTTCAGACCTCCAACAATGGCTTCGTGACCACCATCCCAAAAGCCTTCTTCGATTGTTCTAGCAAGCAGAGTGGGTCGGAAGGTCTTGACCCGCACGTCAATGGAGTTCTAGGATTGATGGCCGGAGCCGGCGGTGACGATTTCCCTGATGGACAATTCCCTTTGGTAACCCGATTGGGCACCAGCTTCTCATACTGCGTAGGCAGCCTTTCCGATCGTTACTACCCTCACAGCCACTTATCCTTCGGCGACGCCGTCGACCTGATCGGCGGATCGACTCCCCTGTACCTCGAAGAGGGCAGGTACTTTGTTCACCTCTCTGACATCAGCTTGGGTGGCAAGATGTTGGACATCAAGAAGGAAGTGTTCACGAAGATGGCATTGAGGAAGAAGATTGAGATGGACAGTGGGTCGGAGCTGTTTCTCCTGTACACTGAAGCATTCGAGGTTTTGAAGGAAGAGATTGAGAGGCTGGCTTTCTGGGAGCTGATGACACCGGTCTTATCTCCGCCGAGCCCTTTGGAGCTCTGTTACAAAGGGATGGTGGAGAAAGAGGCTCGAGGGTTTCCGGCGATGGGGATTCGGTTCGTCGGCGGGGTTGAGTTAGTTGTGGATCGGTTTGGGGTGTTCTTTCAGGTTAAGGATGATGTTTTCTGCTTGGCTATTGTTAGGTCAAAGGGTGTGAGTGTTATTGGGATGATGGTTCAACAGGGTTACAATGTTGGGTATGATCTGAAAGCAATGACTGTGAGTTTCCAAAAAAATGGATTGCCAACTTTTGGAACGATGATATTTGATCAAACACATATATAATATCTGCATTGTACTTGTGTTAGATGCTCTTATGAGTTTGCCGGGTATACACAACGATTATGTTTCGTTGTGTTAGACGAATTTTCTTCGTAACGAATAGAAAAGAGGATTATGCATATCGATCGGAACTTAAATGTACTTATTTGGTTAATTGTCCTAATGTGCAGGTCGACCAGGCCAGTTTTGGAGATCGAAAGGTGCACCACGCATAAACCAATGATGTTATTGATAAACGATACATATATATTAATTAACTCGTTAGACTCCAAGTCACCATAACTTGAAATTTATCTCACTTAGATATTAATTGTTGAACTTGCGACTTTTTGAACAATAATTAATATTAACACGATTCACATCTCTCCAAAAAAAATCGAACGAGAGTGTTTGATATTTTCGATGACTTATGGAACAAACTAAATTAAGTTACTCTACTTCTATAGAAATTCTGTAAAAGCTCCAGAAACTAAAAATTAAAACTATTCCTAGACTGAAAAAAGAAAAATTGACATGACATGTCAAATTTGAAATGTACCACAATTTCATAGAAACAACACAAAATTGGAAAGAACTATAATACTTATAAAAATTTATACCAATTTTCTTAAACAACACATCTTATACTTGGATTAATCTTCATCACTTCATAATCATTCATTTTCCTTTTTTCACTAGGTGCAAAATCTAGAATGATATCCAACAGAACAATCTTACAAATCAAAACCAAAACAAATCCCCTTTCACTCATAATTTCCCTCTTCCTCTTCTTCTCCATCTCTCCCCCCTTCCACTGCTTCAAAATCACGACTCAACTCATCCACCGCGACTCCTACTTCTCTCACCTCTACAACTCCACCGCCGACCGTGCTAGAAGGATCATCAAAGCTACCCTCGCCCGCTATGGTCACCTGATCTCATCGAATGACGACACGCCGATGGGTGTCGACATCGAGGCCAGTGGGACCTGGGGGATCAAGTACAACATATTCTATGTCAACTTATCCATCGGCAACCCGCCGGTGCCGCAGCTGGCCCTGATGGACACCGTCAACGACTTGTTGTGGGTGAAATGCCCGCTGTGCAGTCCTTACTCTACCAGCTCTGGAGCCACATACTTTTACTCCTTCAATTCCAAGACTTACTCCCACTCCCTTGTACTCATGACTGCAAGAAATGCACACGTAACTTGAATTTTCAAGTACGTTTATGTTGATTTTTCCAAGTTGTTTCCGTCAGGAAACCGTTTAATTCCAATAGCTCGAATTGTACGAAGAAAGTTAAAAACTAATCTTATACCACTCTCCAAGATTTTTTGGAAAAATTTGACTATTGATCTCAATACCACTCTCTCGCCCGCTTTCTTAAACGAAAATCTGCTCATAGCTTTGAAGTTTACACTGGTTCACCATACTTTGTGCTTAAATAAGTCATTAATATTGGAGGTCACCAGGAGTTGAACACGTGACCTCATGATCAAACCAACTATGATATCTTTGTCATAAATCGTTTTCTTACAATAACTCAAGTTGTTGGGATAGATCACTACAAGAAAAAAGGTATTTCGCAACAATTAAAATTGGTCCCTAAAGGTCGAAAATTGGTTATAAATACTTTCTTCGCAACCAAAATATTTTTGTTGCAGAACTGGTCGCTATAGCCGCATTACGAATACCTAACGCAACCAATTTCGCCAAAGGTAAAAAAAAATCCTTAATTTTTTCGCGACCATTTTAATTTGGCTGTCATAGTTCAACCTAATGGTTGGGAAATATAGTTGATAGGTCGCGAGAAATATAAATGACAACCAATTTGATGTGACTATTAGTAACATATTATTTTGGATGCAAAAAAGAAGTGTTCGTGGAGATGGTGTTGAGGAAGAAGATTGAGATGGACAGTGGATCAGAGTTGTTTCTCCTGTACGCCAAAGCTTTCGACGCGGTGAAAGCAAAGGTTGAGATGATGGCTTTCTTGGAGCTAACCCGGGTCTCTCCGCCGAGCCCTTGGTAGCTATGTTACAAAGGAACTGTAGACAGAGAAGGTCGAGGGTTTTTGGTGATGGGGATCCAGTTCGTCGGCGGGGTGGAGTTGGTCGTGAATCGTTTTGGGATGTTCTTGCAGGTTACAGATGATGTTTTCTGCTTGGCTGTTGTTAGGTCAAAGGATGCGAGTGTTATTGGGATGATGGCTCAACAAGGTTACAATGTTGGGTATGATCTGAAAGAAATGACAGTGAGTTTCCAAAAAATGGATTGCCAACTTTTGGAAGGATGATAATTATTGATCAAACACATATGTAATATTCGCGTTGTACTTGTGTTAATGAATTTGTCGGGTATACATGATGATCATGTTTGCTTGTCTTAGACGACTTTTCTTTATAACGAATAGAAGATTATGTATATCGGAACTTACATGTATATATTCAGTTCAGTCTTAGAAAGTTAATAACATAGATTTAGGGTATGTCTACGACGACATTATTAAAAATCCAAGTCAAAGTGACTTCGTCAAAGGCAGACAAATGCCTGGTATAGTGAATATATTGTATATGCTTCGTGTGGTTTATAACGAGCGACCGAGTTCAACATGGTTCAATGATAGATGACTACATCAATAAAAAAATTCGTAAATTTATATAATAAGTATACGAAGGTTGATTGGAGCACCAAATAATTGATAGTTGTCGTGATCATGTTGACTTCTTTGTTTGTAGGTGGAATGATTTCAAGGCCCAATACCTACACCAATGAGCCATTTTAGTATGTTATATAGCACCCATGCTTTAATATACTTTGAGCCATTAGATATTGTTATAAAATATCAGCCATTGGATTGAAGTCATTTAATTATTATTTTTTTCACTCGTTGGAATGGTAACTTGTTGCACAGGTTCGTTACGTAATAATTTAAAAAAAAATTGAAATCCAGTAGGGGTAAAGGCGATTGAGCTCGTCGGAATTCAGAGCCTCTCTTCCTCGGTGGAATTTCAGAGCGTCTCTTCGTCGATAGTGACGGGGTTGATTAGCGGCGACGGCGAACCTGCATCTAGGGCGACGACAACGTTGTGAGAAGAAAGAGATTGGGGGGGTTTCCACTTTACTCTTCCGCGATTGTGAACTGTGCTCTTCCGCTGTGGGTCTCTTCGTCGATATTGAAGGGGTTGAGCATCGATGACGAGAACGGTGAGATTGTGAGGTGGGTCTGATCGTTTTTCAACTTTCCTCTCTTGGGATTTTGTTTCGCGGTGGGTCTGTTCGTAGATAGTAAAGGGGGTGAGCAGTGGCGACGGCAACGAGGACTTGAATTCTGAAGGCGGCGGAGACTCTTTTACTAGGGGAAGACTCAGGGAATCGAAGACTCGAAAGCCCAATCGAAAACGACGAGTCAACTGGCACCAGGCAGGAGAACTTCTCCAATAGCGAGAATTGGGTGATAAAGCATTCGATTTCCCATTTGAAACGACGACTCAGTCATTCATTCGATGTAAGTGGCTGAAATTCTTATCCCCCTTTGATAAACATTCAATTTCTGACATGGATTCAAGTTAGTTTGGGTTAAATATCCCTCTAGCTTCTAGAGCATCTCTTGGAGCAGTTTCAAGTACAATAATGGTGTAACCCATCAAAAAGTTGATCTTGGGGCACCTTGTAATGAATCCTTTAACTTATGCTAGCTTTGAATGTCTGACTTATTTCTCTGGAAATGTCAAGTTGTCTACTATAGAATCGGTTGTCAAATCATAGGATGGTTAGTGAGTGGTAGGAAATTTGATAGTGGGATAGCTGAAGAATGGTTCAGAATGGTAAAAGTACAACTTGTACCAACTAGAGGGGTAAACCTTGGAACAAATAATGGAGGATTATTAGAGATACTTACCAGATAGAAGAATGTGGGTGGGCGAGTTTAGTACGATAGTGCAGAAAGGTCCTTGTGTGCACGCTCTTAAGGTCGATAAAGATGTTTTGTATGCTGACATGGGCGAAGGATCATTCATTACCTGCTGACTTTTGTGACGGGAGGCTCCAAGTTCACGATTACAATTAGAACATATTGCATTGTTTGAAGCGAGTTGAAGTGTTTTAGTCTACTGGTAAAGTTTTGTTGTTGCTTGTTGATGTCCTGGTATTGGTTTAATTGTGGACCTCATAGATGTAGGTCGATGTTGATCGAAATCCTTCTGAAAGCCATTGCAGTTCATCTTGTAGACCGTCTTATTGTTTACAGAATTAGGGGTGAGTTGGTTGATTCTAAACTTGTCATGATAAGTAGCATGTTCTACTCCTGCTGGTCTATTTTCCTTGGTGTGGCTGTGTCTCCAGTGGGAAGGAACATGCTGTCAATACAAAACCCAATGTTTTCTTGGAAACAATCCTAATTAGATCAATATGCTAACATCTTGTCTTTGTGAGTCCTGGGAGAGGAGTCCTAATCATGTTCCCATTGTGGTAAAGCTAGCAACTACTTGTAGTATGCTTGTTGTATGGATGTATTCTAGAAAAGGGTAATCAAAGCATCTGTCTTCTGTGATTCTTTGCATGAGCTTTTCTGTTGATGTGAACTGAAGCATTAGTCTTATGTGATTCTTTGCATTCATTTGAGCTTTTTATTTCGTTTGAATGTTGGCTCCATATACGTTAATGTGATTATTACTTCAGTTTACTATTAGAGCAAGATTGTGATGCAATTGATAGGTTTTGTCGTGATTCATCAAGTGAACCTTGGACTTCATCTCCTCATGCTTAATCATTAGTTCCTTCTTTTATGCATTCCAGTATTATTTTTCTGATTAGAGACTCATCAAGTGATAAGTTTTGGCGTGATTCATCAAGTGAACCTTGGACTTCATCTCCTCATGCTTAATCATTAGTTCCTTCTTTTATGCATTCCAGTATTACTTTTCTGATTAGAGACTCATCAAGTGATAGGTTTTGTCATGATTCATCAAGTGAACCTTGGACTTCATCTCCTCATGCTTAATCATTAGTTCCTTCTTTTATGCATTCCAGTATTATTTTCTGATTAGAGACTCATCAAGTGATAGGTTTTGGCGTGATTCATCAAGTGAACCTTGGACTTAATCTAAACCATGCGTGATCTAAAAAAAAGTTGCTCCAATCTGACCTAGCTAGCGATTGTGTTACTTCCTTTATGCATGTCAGTATTAACTTTTTGATTGGAGAGACTTGATTTGTGTTTTATGGAGGCAAATCGAATAGGAAAGTTCATACTCAAAGTTTTATTCTTTTCAGTTTGGCTTGAGACAAGTTGGATTGTTGTTTGCCTTCAAACTCAGTCTGCAGAGAAAATTCTGGAAGAGTTGATTTGGTCTTGTTGGTATTGTAGTGTCGTTACCGTTGCCTGTTGATTACAATTTGGACTATTAACGGAATGGTCTTGCTTGGCTGCATGAAAAGTGCAATTGATTTTGTTAGTGAAGAATTAGTTCATGAAATCAGGGTGACTTCAGTTTTAGCCAGTTTGGATGGAAATAGAGCAGGAATGGATTAGAGATGATGTGAAGCAAAAGAGATGATTGATTCCATTTTGGACTGTTAATGGAGAAAGTAAAAGGGTTTAATATATCGGTCTCTGGTGTCATCATATGCAGATTGAAGTGTTGGAAAATAAACTTTCATGTCGTTGACATTTTCATCTTTGTCTTCTGTTAGTTGTAAGACCGATATCTTTTCAATAATATGTTAGGGAGAAGTGGAGAAGCTTAGCAAACTAAGCTTCTTTAGGTTTATACTTTTGTTCAGTGCTGCTGGGATTGAAGTTCACACTTGTTCTGTGCTACTGGGATTTCTAGGGTTCTTGTGGCAAAAGAGACAGTTGTAAGTGTATGGGAAGCCCACAAACCAGGGTGCGACTTGGCTCAAGTTCAAGCATAGCAAGCGATCGGTTGCAGAGGAACGTTCTGGGAGGAAGTTTGGTGGACTCAAGGTTCTCAATTCTTACCGAATCATCAAGCTATGTACAGTTGGACACTACATTTAACTTCATTGTAAGTTATATTCAATAGAACAATGTAGACTGGAATCGATAGTGTTGATAGATAGACTGAACGAGATTCCCTATTAGTGTAGCTTATTTTTATGACCAGATTAAACCCTATTTAGCTTATGTTGGTGGCTGCAAAGTTCTTTTCCATATCTCCCCCCTCTTATTCTTGTTGGTGTTATGTTGCCCAAGTTAGTAGGGATATCAGTTGAATTTTTCAATTTCAAAGCATGTTGAGGTTGAATGAGATCAGAGCTAGGAAAATGAAGTATTCTGTTTTGCTTATCTCATGAAAAGATGTCACGGCTGTGAAATTTCCTGAATTAGCCGTGATAATGTTTAGTGGAATCTGGGTATTTTTAGTTTCACGACTTCATTTAACGGCCGTGATTTATTAAGCCAAAGCCGTGAGATTGCCTGGGGATATGAAAACTGCTCTTTACTTCTCACGGGGCATGTCACGGCCGTGAGAATTCGAGAATGAACCGTGAGAACTGTTTAATGAAAGCTGGGTGTTTTGGGTGAAATTTCTATATATGCCAATGGCGGATTTCATGGTTAATTAGTGTACTCAGGTATTGAGGTAGGGGTTTTCAGTTCTTCTGGTAGTTGGAACTTGATATCGAGGCAAGTGTGCTTGTGAGCTCTGGTATAGTCTTGCATTTTTTCAATATTGATAAATGCCATATATTGAAAACCAGGATTGAACTCATTACCTGGAGAATGTGTTTACCAAATGATTAAATTGATCCTTTTCTAGAATGAATCTTTGTCATAACCCCGTTTTCTAGAATGTGTTTAACTGTGAAAGTTGCTTCTTTAGATCAGTGGAGGACGACTCTGGCTTTGTATATTTTGTTGTTATTCTTGGGTATGATTATAATCTGTGTTTCAAGGCATGCTTATAATTTTTTTTTATTATTTTTCAGTTTGTTAAAATTGTTCTATAATGAAGACGAAGAGGCATGACCTTTTTAGCACGCGATGTTCTCCCAGGAAAGTATTCTCCCTAGTCTCAAATTTAGAGGGTTGTCAATCAGAGGCCATTGAGAGATGTGGCTCTGGTCGGATTCTCGAAGTCAAGGGAAGAATGTTACAACGTGAGTTGTTGGAGAAACTTTTAAAGAGCTTTAATCTGGAAGAAAGCACAATTCAGGCATATGGGCTGAAAGTGCATATTCCGGCCAAAGATTTCCAGTGAATTATGGGTGTCTCGAGGGAGGGACAGATATCATCTTGGATGGTGAAGAAGTGGTTGGAAGATCTGAGGAACTGAAAGAATTTAGAGTGTATTCGACTCGTGACTGTGACCGACAGGCGATTTCCACAAGCTTGATGCGAAAGACGTTGTTGAAGATAAAAGAGAGCAACGATCTATTTGTTAAAACTTTTATATTGTGCGTAATGGGGGTGCTACCTACTAGAAGAGATGACATTTCGTTATCTTGAGTATACGCTGTCACCGATGTTGCAGATATTTCTAAGAAGAATTGGGCATCCTATTGCTTCAATGAATTGGTGAAATGCATCTGCGACCATAATGCTGATGGGAAAAAGTATATACCTGGTTGCTTGCTGTTTTTGGAGGTAAATAATTGCTTATCCCTACTTTCTACATATTCGTAATGATTAATCATCATGTTGAATATAGCTTTTTTTTAGTTAATATTCTTGGAGCATGCGAATGGTATTTTCCACACCATTGATGGAAGTTTGGATTTGATGAGTTGGGGGAGCGGAGACGTAGAGTTATTGTTAACGAAAGTGGTAAGACTGATAGTGCAAAATGGTATATTTGATTCTTTTGACGAGTTTGAGCATGCTAATGGTTTATTTGGTTCCCTTTTTAATTAATTTATAGGTTTCAAGTAGTTCGGTGAAAAGATCATCCGAGGATGCAGGTTTGAAATCACCTCCAAGGAAACGGGGAAAAAGAGACGGGAAACGGCACAAAACCGACGGGGATGAGCTGCTTCTCTGTGAGCGTATTGATGCTCGGTTTAGCACCATGGAGGATAGATTTGACAACTTCAGTCAATAATTTAAAGTCGCAATGGGTGATGCTGCTTCTAGAGATGAGGAGCTAATGGTCGGGTTATGAAAATGGAAAATGAATTTCGGGCATTTAGAGACGAAATTGGTACTGCAGTGAAGTCGATCATGGAAATAGTGAAAGCAAGTAGAGTAGACACGTTGTCAAGGGAGCAGCCTGCTGAAGTGGAAAAGGAGGATCAGAAGGATGAGGCTACTAGAAGGGAAGAGGACCATCAGAAGGATTACGTTGAAAAACCAATTGAGTCCATTCCGCCTACCTCTGAAGGTGTGAAGACTCAAGGGTTAGATGTTAAGATTCCTGGAGAGGCTGAGGTGAACTTTGACAACTGTTCTGAATCTCCTTCTGTCAACGTTGTGGAAAAGGCTCCTTGCAAGGTGGAGAATGCGTCTAAAGTGCATAAATGCATACTTTTGAGTGATGAAAGTGTAGCTGCTACTGAAGGTTGCGCCAAGGCTGGGAAGGTATTACACTTGATTTTATTTTTTAATTTTTTTCTTATGGTGTGGTTACTAATATACTGGTTTTGTTTTTGTGTTTTTAAACAATAAGGGGCGAAAGGGAGGTGGACTACGTAGTGTATCTAAATTGAAGCCTAGCATGTATGTAGTCTCCCCTTTCCAATGGGTAAATCCCAGAGTTAGGAAAGAACCATTTTCCTACTTTGCTCCTCCCTTTGTTGTTAAGACAGCAGTGACTCAAGAGGCATTGAAGATGATTCAATTTGCATTTAGTAGTGAGCTTCCCGGAAGGTACCTCCCGAAATCATTATAAGATTGGATAATATTTGTGGGAGGACTTTCTTATTTACCTTTTTCTATTGTTGTGGTGTTTGAACTTGTTCTTGCATAATAGTGACGTGTTGGTTAGTTTTGATGGAGGGGCTCTTACCTTGCTTCGTCAGGATTTGGTCCATCTTTTGCCCAATGTGAAATTTTCAACAAGGGTGAGTTCTTTTGTGTGTATAGTTAGTAGATTGAATTATTAATGCTGACTTTGGTATATGTGATGTCGGTGCATTAGATTATAGAAATGGCGTGTTTGTGCAAGACACTTGAAGAACGTTCATACACTACTCAAAAGTCAACCATTTCTCCTTTTCCCCAAATTCGCATCTACCAGTACTTCAGTTCCCATTAAACACACCTTTAGTGTCTAGCTTGAGAATATTAACATAAAACACTAGTATTAATCAAAATATACAAAAATTGGTTTTAAAAGGAAGAAGATAATAACTCCAAAGATGATTTGCTTCTCCATTTAAACACCTTCCTCTCTTTATAAATAACTTCAAAAATAATTTGCTTTTCCCCAAGTCTCCACCATGATCATGACTTCCATCTCACTCCTATCCAAACTATCTAATGGCGGCTTCATTGTATACCACCTGCCTTCATTCATGATAGGTGGAAAAGCAACAATGCCACTGATGCCACACACTCATCTTGTTTCGACATTTACAAAAACTATCAAAACATACGCCGCTTTAAAATATGTTTTATCAACATTTTCAAAACGTGACGCCACAACTATTTATCTCACATTTGAACGAAATTTTTCAAAATTGTCGTAATAAAAATGTGAAAAATGTCGCTACAGCCTACAAAGGGTTTTTATGTAATGTCGTTCTCATACTTTAAGCAAATTCAATCTCATTCGTACGTGAGAAGAAGATAATAGGTGAGCTCATTTCCATCTCAATGAGAATGCAGATAATATTTAGGTGAGTTCCCTCTCATCTCAATTATGAATGGAGGAATATGTTATTGGTTAGAAAATTAATTGCCTGCAATGTAATTCAAAATCAATGCCTCAAGCGCTCAACTAATCTTCTGTCGCTAAATTAAGGAGATAGGGAGTTTTTGGAAGAAGGGTATCTAGATGGAAATTTCATTATATATACTAGGTAGATTATGTGTCGTACTTCACTGTGACTTTTCATAGGATTAGAAGTATTGTTTGCAAACCTGTATTTGATTTTTGATAGTGTTTAGTAGTCGTATAATTGAAACTCCTACTTGATAGGTTATTTTAGCTCTATGTAATGATTTAACCACGGTTGAACTACGATTTTAGTACAAAATGTTCTAATTCTAACTTTTCTAGTACGACCTTCGGTATGGTTTTACAATTTTTGGTAATTTCTCAATACACATAAAGACTAGGGTAGGAGCAACGTGTAAAGCTTGTTTAACTACGGCTGAACTATGATTTTAGCACAAAATATCCTAATTCTAACTTGTTGGTATGACATTCGGTATGGTTGTACCATTTTAGTTTTTTTCTGAACATAAATTGAGGCTTCAGTTGGAGCAATATGTCTAGTCTGATTTAACCACGGTTGCACTACGACCGTACCGTAATGGCAGTCCAATAAAAAAACCACTAACATAATCTAAATCAGTATGTGATTTTAGCTGTATGAAATTATTTAACCACGGCTGAAGTACGATTTTAGCACAAAATGACTTGATGCTAATTTTTTTGGTACGGCCTCGGGTATGATTTTACTGTTTTTTTTTCTATTTTTTATGAACATGCATCGAGGCTCGGGTTGGAGCAATGTCTCAAGCCCGATTTAACCACGATTTTAGCACAAAATACCTTAACGTCAACTTTATATGTACGACCTTCATTATGGTTTTACAATTTTTGATTCTTTTCTCAACATAAATCGGGACTCGGCTTGAAACAACGTGGCAAGTCTAATTTTAACCACGATTGAACTACGATTTTAACACAAAATACTCTAATGCTAATACGAACTTGATAAAACTCTAAAACATGGCCAACTCTCATCATCAATTAGCCAAAACCAAAAAGAGGAAATAATAATTATCCCTGATTATAATATACTCATAAACATAACAATGGGTAAATTGTAAGATTGGTCACTGGATTTATTAAAAACGTACAAGTTTGGTCACTGCAAATATTTAATTTCATTCGTGGTCACTAAGATTAGTTCAATAGTTCAAGTTTGGTCACTCTCCGTTAGTCTCTGTTAACTTTTGCTGATGTGACGGTCAACTTTCATAGTTGACCGTTAAATGAGTGATGTGGCTATTAAAAAAAATTAATCATTTTTATTTTACACCTATTTTTCACAACTAAAAAAAACGAAAGCCAAAAAGCTCGTTGTTCCCCCGCTACCGGCGAACCCTCCACTTCTCCTCCGGTAAGTAGAGGACACCGTTCAAGTCGTCAAGCTCAAGGAGATCCCGCCACCATTTTTGTTGGCCGGATTGTACACTTCTTCTTCTCCTTCCTTCTCCTGTTCATTCGTCACCAATCGTGCTTCCTTCTCTTCCGCCACCCACAACAAAATGACCACACCCAATCGTCAAATCCAAATCCACTAATCCCCAATCGCCGATGGCTTTCTCGACACCGATGCCTCGCCCTTCACTCCCTTCTCTAGTGCAGACAAGCTCGGCCGAAACCGCAGACTGGACTCGCAACAATCCGAATGCTTGAAGGCCTAACACCGGGAAGAACACATCCAATTTTCAGGGAAAGGAGAAGAAAGCCCCAAAAATCTATTCCTCCTCCTTGCTTTCTGAACAACAAAACCTAGTAGGGAGAAGGAGATTGGGAAGCCTCTGGCCACTACACTCCTAGCGATTTCATCCTCTCCCTCCAGCAAACCAGATCTGTCATCATCCTGGTCAAAGCAAGTCCCTTGTTGACCTGACCATCGCCGCACTTTCGAAGCACATGGAATTCGGCGACTGTTTCATCGACGGCGGAAATGAGTGATACGAGAACATCGAGTGCTGAATTCAGGAGGTGAGCAATTAGGAATTCTTTTATTTGGGTATGGGTGTCTCTGGTGGCGAGGATCGTAGGTGTGTTGTCGAATGAGGAGCTTGGTGAATGGTGAGATTATTGGTGAGTGGAATCGAGGGGAGCTATAAAAAAAGGTTAAAGATGATATTGTCGATGAAGTTTCATATGAGAGTTGGTGAAAAGAAAGGGGGCGGTCAATTAAAAAATTAGGTTTTTGATTTATTTTTAATGAATGTGTAATGAGGTGGAAATTTTGTAATTTTTTTAATTTTTAAATATATTTTAATTGTCACGTCACTCATTTAACGGTTAACTATGAAGATTGACTGCCACATAAGCAAAAGTTAACGAAGACTAATGGAGAGTCGCCCTAAAATTTAAATTTTATCGCCCTAAATTACACTAAATTGACACATGTACCCCTAACCTTCATTTCTAACCTAAATTCTAAACAAACAGTCCCTAGTGTCTAGTCCCTCCCCCACTCCAACCCGAACGCCAAATCTTGGGAGGAAAATTCCGCCCGCCAATCCCCTCACCCTCATCCCTCGCTTCTGCTCCTTGTGCAGCCAACCACCAACAGGATTCCGGCTGCCGCTGCTGCCATTCCCACAACCATGCATTGATGCTTTATTTTGGGCCGTCTTCGATTTCAGCCCGCTAGCCCCGTGTAAGAACTCCAGAGAAGGGTAGAAATTGAGCACGTGGAATCCTCCGGCCACCTAGGCAGCCTCCCGCATCGACTCGCTGATGTTGATTGGGTTTTTACCGTTTTGAGATGAGCTGCGAATCGAGTCTACTAGACTCGAAAGCTCTATTTCACGGATTGATGAGAAATCTTGTACTGTTCTCGTGCCTTTAATTAGGAACAGAGTAAATGAATCAGGAAGAAAAAATTGAAAACTTTCTTGACCATCGTGAATAAGAATGTTTTTTGTTAGTAATTAACAACCCAGAAACTCAGTTAACGAAATCCGCTTCATCTGCGGCCAGTACTCGCCGAGCGGGCAGAAGGCGATTTCTTGTTATGAACTCGAGGTGAAGAAGGGAAGGAGAAGAAAGAAGAATCGACACCGCCAGCTACTCTGTTGTCGCGGGGAAGAAGGCAAAGAGACTGTTGGCGTGTTGCTCTTGCTTCAGTGGATGCAGAGGAGGAAGAAGACCCATGTATTTTTTCTTCTCTGTGATGTTGGCCGCACAATTGTAAATTACATATTTCCTTTGAAGTATTGTGTTTGTAAAACAAAAAGTAAACTAGGGATATTTGAGTAAATTGATTAAGAGATAGGGCGACGAATAGTATTTTTTAGGGCGACGAATAGCAATCCCACATAATAATCCTAAAATCCCCAAACGTCCCTTAGACAGCCGACTTCCCCTAACATAAACATATTTTATGTAAAAATCCCACTAGAAATGCCATGCTCCGGTGATAAGTCCCGCCCAATCATTAAAAGAAAGAATGACAAAGCAGCAAAATAGAAAACCTCTTAAGCAACAGTATTCACATTGTAGCTTTAATTATATATATTTAGGATAAGATGTTTGGTCCATATTGTATGTAGGGCTGGAAGTTTGGTATCGGTATTTGGGATATACCGAATACCGTACCGAATTTATCACTATTTGGTATTACCGAATACCGACTTATTTTTTAGAGATTGGGATTTGGATTCATTTTGGAGTGCTATTTGGTAATCGAGATTACGGGATTGGGATCGGTATATACCGAAATACCGAACTTTAAAATTTAATGAAATATAAAAAACAACATTTTGTCATTCCTCACTCTTTCACAACTTAGAAGCCCACATCCAACTCAATTTTGACTTTCCAGTTTAAGTAACTCACGTTTCTCACCTGATTTCTTGCTATTTTCATAACACCAAAAAGCAAACACTAGTATTAGTCGTCCCTCATCCTCCAATTCGTCAAATTAAAGATTACCAATGACAAAATTTTGAGATGTCACCTCTTATCCATTCTCCTTATCCATAGCCTAGTTCTAGGCAAACTCAAGCCTCTTTACTTAGTCTCTTTGCCCTAAATTAAACAATCAAATCTAATATATATATATATATATATATATATATATATATATATATGGTGGCGTATTCAGTGCACCCACTTTTTTTGGTGCACTCAGTGCACCCGCCTTATAATTGTCATTCTAAGCATGTGATTCTTGTCAAAACGGTATCAATTGTTGCTTATGATGTTATGAACAAGAAGCACATGAATTTGAAAAAAAATCATTCAAAATTTACTTTAATTTGAAAGATTTAGGATTTGGGGATTTAGGGTTAGGGTTTAGGTTTACAGTTTGGAATTTTGGGTTGGGATTCAAAATTGAAGGTTAAGAAGTTAGGGTAATATATTGATTTGTTATGATTCTATCTCATATCATCATATTAGATTAAGAGTACTAATTAAAATTCAAAATTTGATGTACTATGGACACTTTTAGAGTTGGGTGCACTGAGTGCACCCAAAAAAGTGAGTGCGCCGAAGTAGCCACCATATATATATATGGTGAGTTCTACGGTACCCCGGGTGAAATCCGGGGGACCGCATACCTTGAGTATGAAAACGCTATCTAGACCTCGAATTAGCAGGATTTTTGGGCATGATACTATACCCTAACCCTTAATGAGTGAACCCTAGGTCCTAATTATCTAAATCATAAACTATAAACCGTAAGATGGTGCATTGATTTTTTTGCCTATATTTGGATGAATCATAACCGTCGATTATTGTTTCCAATTAAATTGATCTTGGGGTATAAGATTTAGAGATTAAGACCTAGATTTTGATCTTTAAGGGTTAGAGTATAGTATCGTGTCCGAAAGATCAGTCAATTCAAGTTCTGGATAGCGTTTTCTTACTCAAGGTATGTGGTACCCCGGATTTCACCCTGGGTACCGTAGAACTCCCCATATATATATATATATATGGATACGACTCGTATGCTCCAGACGCATAGTATGCTCCAATATTTTGCATCGTTGATTTAATCTAACGGTTATCATTAATTATAATAAATTTATTTAATAATTAATAATTACAATTACTAACTGCACCTTTTTAATAATATGCGTGCACTGTAATCACCCAACAATTTTTTCATTACATATTATGTGATAATACCTAATTTATTTTAATCATACTTTTAAGCACCCAAGATTTATATAATTGATTAAATAAAACTAAAACCTAATCGTTGCGTTGGTATGCTATCATGATCATCATACAAACCCAAACCCCCATCACACTATCATCATAGGAAGTTCCCTTCCTCAACAACTTCATCAACAACTTCATCAAAGCCCATGAACATAGGAAGCCACTTCCCCCAACGCCTACATCATCAAAACCCAAAATTCAGCTGTGATATTTTTGAGATAGTATAGCGTTGTTGCTCGTCCATCCACCATCACCGACTCCGGCTCGTTGTTGGTTCGATAATATAATAATCGATTTTGCTCTGCTGCTGCTGGTTATCTGCCGTGGATTCGTCGGAATTCGAGGGGTTTCCTGCGTTTCTTCTTCTTCTTCTTCCCCTTCAACATCTCTATTGAATAATGAACGCCGACTTGTCCCTCCTCTCTCCCATTGAAATCCATCTGAACTAAGGGGTCGTTTGGAGAACATGATTCAGGACATGGATTCATTGAATCCGTAGATTTTGTAGAAAGTTATGTTTTTTGTTGCTTTTTGTATTGTGGATTCTAGCTTTAGAGATTTCAAATCTCTAAAATATGCGGATATCAAATCTCTCATAATCAGAGAGATTCTATATCTTGATTCGTGAGATTTTTTCTCTCCTAATTTTTCTCATCCTTTTATTTATTTATCACATGAAATATATTTATCAACAAAGTTTTTTTATATTTCTCGAACCACTCTAATTTTTTATTAAGGATAAACATGTTATTTAATATAAAATTAATTTTTTTTATTTTACTTGAATGTTAACAATCACAGTTACCAAACAATAAACATTTTAAAATCTGTTTTCAACAATCCGAAGAGTTAGAATCTTTAGATTGTTGACAATCTATAGATTTAAACTCATATTCTCCAAACGACCCCTAATTTCAATTCAGTTTCCAAATCAACTTCATTATCAGCCTAACCAATGCACCCCTTCTCGATCACTCCCCTCCCCCTATTCCGCCATTGCCAAACAAAATCAGAACGACAATGAATTCGATACTCTGGCTTTCTCCTCCAGAAGCCTCTCCTCATCATATTCATCGGTTCACGCAGCCTGCCGCAGCCGCACAAACCTCGCCTTCGTGAAAATCATGATTCTGGACGGAAACCAAGAGGAGGCGAAATGGACAGCTCATCGTCAAAGAAGCGCGTCCCTAAAGCTGTCGTTAAACGATTGGGTTTTGACTTTTGATTTTGTGTTCTTTGGCTTGAGACTTGAGAGGGAAGATGATTGTTTCATCAATTATGCAGTTCAGAGTTCATACGCCGGGACAGAGCCGACACCGCCCTTACCTCCAGCTAACGAGTCCACAATTTTCACTTCCTTCATCCATGAGCTGAAAGATACAATAATCGATTGATTCCTCTCTTACTTTGCAAGCAAACTTTCAGCGTCGGCGAGAGTGACTGCATGTGAAAAAAATTGATTTATAGTCGTTGGGAAACAACTGGGGAGATTTGATGATGTTCAAGGGGGAGAGGAGAGGAATCATCAATGACGACTGAAATGTAATGGGATTGGATAAATAATATGGAAAAAGAAACACAAAAAAAAAGTACAAAGAGGAGTAATGTCATCCGAGATCATGTAAATTTTGGGTGTTTAATTCATGATTAGAAGAAATTAGGAATGGTATTATAAAGATATATGAAAATTGTTTTTGGGAATAAAGAGCACGTCCATAAATGTAAGGGGTCCAATTAGGCATCTTTAAATTGTAATTAATAAATCAGTTAATTATTATTAATAATAGTCGTTAGATTAGATCAACGGTTTATAAAATCTGGAGCATACTATGCGTCTGGAGCATACGAGTCTGACCCATATATATATATATATATATATAATTATTAATTGTAAAGATAATTAATTTCATATTCGATAATACCGATTGGGATACCGAATTATCAATTGGGATACCGAAATATTTAGGAATTGGGATTGGGATACCGAAATTATTTCGGAATTGGGATTGAGATTGACTTTAGGGTGTAATTCAGTATTCGAGATTTCGGTATTTAGTATTAGGATACCGATACTGTACCGATTTCCACCCCTAATTGTATGGATTGGGAAGGATGAAGAATGTTGATGGGATTGGGAAGGAGAAATAAAGTTACGGACCCAAAGGGTTGAAATTAAATAATTAAGAAAGAAAAAGATGAACAGATCGTATACTTGGTCAGCCCAACACTACAACCACTGTCCACTTGTATAAAGAGAGGGAATAATTAAAATTTGAGATGCTCTGTCGGTGTATTCTACCATTTTTTTAACCTGTACGAGTAATGTATTTTTATATTTACGATTTTATTTTTATTATTTATTTTTTAAAAGATGACACCCCCTATGGAAAATTTCTGGGTCCGTCACTGGCTAAGGTTTTGCATTCGGTAAAATACGCATGGCCGCAGGGGATTACAAAATTATGGGGCTATGAACAGTAATCTGGGCTTAAAAGGGTAAGCCCTATGAAATAGTGAAAATCTCGAGTCTTAATAATTCTAACTAATAATACATATTGATCACCTAACGCATTTTTAAACCTTGAGTTTACTAGAGAACTCAATGTTGCAATTAAAAACGTGATTACATTGTCAAAAGCCTTATTGTCAGCTTTTCATATTTGTTAAACGATCATTTATCCTTCCTCAAATTCTAGCTAACTAGCTGCAACCTGTTTCCTAGTTGCTTCCCTCAATAGTCAACACACTTTTTTAACAGAAAAAAAAAATGTGTGGGTTTTCCATGTTCAACTCATTACCTCAGTTGACTCTGTTTATTCCTTTGATTAAGGTTCTAATAATTGCAGTGATTAATAGAAAACAAGAGACGTGGGACTCAAGAAAATGGAGAACCCACTACAAAAGAGACAAACCATCCATTGTCTCTGTTCATTAGCCATCTTCTCAACCTTTTAAGTACAAAGAAGAAGAAAAACAAACAGAATCAAAGAGTTTCATTTTTCAGCCTTTTCAGCCAATGGACATTCCACCGCCTCTGAGGCTCCATTCATGGCTGATACTGATGATGACATTAGCATGGCCTCTCTTCTTCCCAACCTTCACCCTCTCATCGAACGAACTCGACTCGCCATTCGATCATAAATTTTCCCTAGCAACAATCTACACACACAGCAGGTTCCTTGAAATTCAAGACAGGTGTGTTGGTGGCAGCAGTGCTCTCCTCTCATCATCATCACCACTTTCTCCATTGGCTCCTGATGGCGACAGAGTCAGCAGAATCGAGGACGAACTCTCGTTCGTCAATGGAGATTGGGTTCAGGAATCTGGTGGCTCACCGTTTGATCATCATAATCTACCATCCACTGATAGTACTTCTGTGTTCAAGTCAGCTTCTTTCGAGGTCACGGATGTCGATTCTGTCCGTCGGTCCTATGACATGGTCAGTCTCAGTGGGAGGCTAGTGCTATCATCGACTAATGGGAGGTCTTCAAATGCTTCTTTCAGTCTTTCGGTTGATCTGGAAGGGGTTTACTTTGAAAGGAATGAAGAGAGGGTAATGTGCTTACTTGGGAACACATCAATGCCTTCCATGAACCAAACCGATATCGAGCTTGTTGGTCGCGCGAAACTTAAGTGCCCCGACTGCATGGAAGGGGACAATCACCAGCCTCCTTCGGCTCAGAATGATCAGATCATGCTGGTTTTGAGGTACCCAAAAGTCTTCACTTTTAGTAGCAGAGGTGTTTTTGGTGAAATGATCAGCTTTGGGAGGAAATCTGATGAGAACTACTTTGATAAGATCCATATATCCTCTCAACTGAGCTCTCATTCTGAGTATCAGTTCTCTGCTGATGAGCAGCTTCTGTCAGAAGCTTGCAGCTCAAAATTGGATCAGAACAAGGTGAAGTGTTATGAAGGAGAGGGATTCTGTCAAACCCTAAGAGACATTGTAAACAATGATATTCTGGAGTTGGTGCTACAATCAACAGGATCGAGCAACAACGATCAAAGCAGCAATAAGCTCGGGCCATTTACTCTTGAAAGCGGCACCATAGATGCAAGCAGCCCACTAGGGATTCTCATTCATCATGTGCAATGTCAACAACATGGTGATGGGAACATCACAGCTGCCAAAGTAGCTGCTGTGCTGAGAGTCGTTGATGCCCGGGATAAATTGAGTACTAACAGTGGAAGAACTGGACTGTCCACCATGACACTTTCTGCAGAAGGGATATGGAGGAGCGGTCATGAGCTTTGCATGGTTGCTTGTGTTGGAAGCATCACCGAACATCGTCGTTCCTCTGCTAACAGATCGTGCGAATCAAGGGTATGCTTGTCGATTCCTCTCGAGCTGTCGATCACAGAACGAAGGGTCATCTTTGTTTCAGTCTCAAGCATCAATGGAGACAATGAGACCAATGTCCCCGCTCTGTTGTTTGACAAGGCATTCCGTCCTTGGGAGTCTTTGTACTTGAGTCAGTCATACAAGTACTCAAAACGTGTGCTTAAGCAAGCCAGAAAATTGGAGAGAGGGCAAAACAGAAGTTTGTTTTTAAATCTTGGATCCTCTCTCCTTTTTTATCCATCTTTGGGCAGAAATGGAGCTCCCCCCACCTCATCTGTTTTAGCAGAGGAGCTTACAATCAATGTTGGAGCTGTTGAGCTAGAGGTTCTCTCGTTAGGATCGTTCATTTGGGGCTGGAACCTTGGGAACAAGAGAAGTACTCACGATATCGATCCACCATCAAATGAAGAAGAAGAAAGCACGATCGAAGTCTCGGGGCTTCTCAAACTCAAGTCTCCATACGACATTTCGCTCTCTTTCGAAGGCATATATAACCAACTCACTGGACAGATGCATCTAGTTGGCTGCAGAGACATTGGAGGCTTTCGAAATGTCAGCAGCGTTGAAGAAGGGATGGATTGTGAATATGAGATAAGAGTAGAGTATCCCTCTACAAGTACAAGGTGGCTGCTGTATCCCAGGGCTAGAATCTCAATCAACAGCAGAAGAGACAATTCAGATCCATTCTATTTCCCCTCAGTCAGTCTAATGACTCCATTTCCCTATCTGGGGCAACCAGATGACATGATGTTCCGAGAGACATTCGAGAGGACTCTCCGTCTACTGATGCTGGCAATTTCAGTTCAGCTTATAGCCAGACAACATAATTACATGACTGCCAAGAAGAGGGACAACCCCAACACCATTGCAGCAGCTTCTGTTTCCATCATCATGGTTGCTATTCAAGCTTATGGCTATGGCCTCCCACTCTACACCAGCATAGAGGCTATGTTTTCCCCACAACATGACTATCTTTCAGACCTCGTGACCAAGTTCCTTCTCGTGTTTGCCCTCGCGCGTACTCTGCAGCTTTGGAAGAAAGTTATACAATCACGAGCATCGCATCGCCACGAAAGAGCTCAACTAAACTTGAGGGACACGAAAGCTTTCTTCATCACCTCGGCCGTTCTTGCAGCTGGCTTTTTTCTGTCTCTGCACATTTCCCTCCTCGACCACGACGAAGCACAACGTGCTGCTTCCTCCAACGAGCCAGAACTGAACTTCATACAGTACAAGTACACGCATTGGCCCACAGAAGAGGCAACCAACGATGTGTTCCAAGGGCTAGCCGGCTATCCTGGGATTGTTGTGGATCTGTTTCTTGTTCCTCAAGCTATTGGGAACGCCTTGTGGAACCGAGGAGGAGGTAAGCAGCAGCAGGCGACAAAGGCCTTGACGAGTTCGTACTACATTGGTTTCACAGCGTTAAGCGTGTTCGTCAAGGTATATGAATGCGTTCGATATCCTGTGGCTCGTGGTAAGGAGAAATGGTATGGTTTGCCGAGGATCGACATCAAGGAACACGATTACTATGGGAACCTGAGGAACATGATGGTAGCAGCTGCTGTGATTGCTGTAGCCGTGGTTGTGCATCTGCAGCAACAGCAGCAGAAAGTTGACAGGACGGGGAAGAAGAAAGCTGTGGCGTCTGATGATCGGGATTTGGAAGAGCAGCTTCTTCCTGGAAGTGCTAAGATAATGTGAATGTTGTGATTTTGGTTAAATTTCCTTTCCCGGGATGTATTTCAGTTTCAGGAATTGCTTGCTTGGAGTTCAAGGAAAAATGGGTTGCAGAATAAAAAGAAAAAAATGCGTCTGCCGGGAGTCGAACCCGGGTCTATTGCTTGGAAGGCAATTATCCTAACCGTTGGACTACAAACGCTGTTGACGTTATAACGTAGAAACAGATATATAATATTTCATTATTTTATGTCCATAGAAACAGAGAATATATATTTGCTGATAAGGCCAGCTAATGACTTGCCTGTGCATTTCCCATAGCAAACCTTGAGCACATGATCCCAACTTGGAGTTTCTTTCATCCTTCATTCACAAGGCACCAGCTAAGAAGGTGGGGACAATGGCAGACAAGTTATGGGCTGATATGGGCCTTTCATCTTCTGTCTTTTTTTCTGAAAAGGGAACCTCTCCCCATTTCAGTAACTACTGGTGACTGATAATCCTCCAGGTCTGCTTTCTGTTTCTCTAGTTTCAGCTTTGGGGTAACATTGTGGCCATCTAAAAAGCTGAAGCTGTAGTATAATAATGCAAAAGATGGGATTGAAATCCTCCTTTTATGACCAGTCATATATAATAATGTCCTCACATTATGATGTACAAACTTTGAGTGATTTGAGTTCTGCCAACCCAGAAATCATAGTGAGATTTAGAGGTTTAAGATGAGAATATCATTGTGGGTTATGATTGATGTAATTGTACTTAGCAGGGAAAGGAGGCTACGGTTTGATATTGAACACACTGTTCTCTTATGAGCTTTCAAGGCAAGGCAAATGTAGAGCTATACTATATATGGCATTACTTTGTCTTATGAGCTATACTCTTGATCCAGGTTATTTTAATGATTCACCTGCTAATTGTGGTGCCGAAAATTAACCTGTCTCATCTAAACTATGGTTAGAAGGTAATGTAACTTGAAAATGTATGAGAAAATGATCGAATAGTGTAAGGAATTTGAAATTTTGCCTATATGTTTAAAGGGTAAGCATCAATACAGGCTGACATTATTGTGTGGAAGAATAACTTATAACAAGTGGGAACTAGTTGATTATTTGGCCAGTTGTTGTGGAGGGAGAGATTATAAAAGGATCGTTTTTGCTTAATTGGCACTTAGGCTGAAGAGATTAACTTTGTTCCTAGTTTAAGGTCCACAATACCACAATTAATATCCCCAAGGGGGGGCAAACTGAGTTTGGATTGGCCATTGGGGCTTTTGCTTGCATCTAATATTAGCCATTATTGAGTGGCTACCTTTTCCAATAATTCTCTCCAACTCACTCTTTTTTATATAGATCATGATGTTGTGGATGGCATGGAGTGTACGTGATGCCACACCATAATTCACCTAAGTGCTTAGTGCCATCATTGATATTTGATACAAGTTTAGTAATAGTTATAAGCCAGTCGTGTACTATGGTCTAACAACTTGTTGATCTTCATCATGTTCATGGTCATTCCTCTTTTTACTTCTCATTTTTTGCCACTATATATCGTGCATTATCAACTGATTTAGATCTTGAAATATAAAAAGGTATCATACATGAATCAATAGACTAAATGGAATCTTGATTATCAATATGCAAAAAAACAAAAGGGATGCACACCTCTAGACCCTAGTAGGTACAAAGTTTTTCTCATGATATACGTGAATAATAGAATCATCACGCTTAAAAAATAATGAACATCAACAGAGTTCATGTAATAACCAAGATTTAAAGTTAATATAATTTGTACTATGAATCGGCTGAATGCTAGTTCTACCTTGGGAACTAAAATCTCATTCCACCACCACCAAACCAAGTTAATATAATTTGTACTATGTGTGAGAAAGTAGCTACTCCTTTGACATTTCTCTCTTCTTTCTTCCATTATTTAGATAGGTTTTTGGACCATCTTGGCTTCTTATATTCCCCCATGCATTCCAAATTGTTAATTTTATTGTGAAAGGGAATTGATGATCTTGACGATGACATTGATTTATCAAAAGTGTGGGCCAAATTAGCTTTGCCCTACACACAGACAATATGATCATGAAAACACACCCACCTATAAAACAAATCCCCATATTTAAAGAAGAGAAAAAGGGGAAAGCAACAGGACCATATACGTTTTGTGACACAACATATAATAGAGTGGTGGTTGTGAATTCGTGATTGTGGTATATGATTAGGAGTGTACATGGTCAGACTGTTCGGGTTAAGCCATTTTAATCACCCGATCCATGTATTATGGTTTAGAAAATATTAAATCTGAACTCATCTAAAAAGATAAAAACCCTACGGTTTGTTTCTAATTGGATTGAGTCAGGTTGACGATATTTTTAAGTAAAAACTCAATCCAACATAAAATATATAATTATTCTACACCATAAAAATATTTTATAACTAATTAAAATTTTAAATGAATAAACCAAGTGAAAGTATCAAAATCAAGGATTAAAATACCATACTGTATCGGCAGTTCGACCTGAAAAACCTCTTACCGGAAGCAAAATCGGTAGGTGGTATTTAGTAGTATAATACGGTTGAACCATGGTTAAACCACGGTTTAGCATAAAATACCCTACCGCTGACTTTTCTGGTACGACCTCCGGTACGGTATTTCAATCCTTGATCAAAATGAACAAATGTTGTTTGAATTTTAATAAAATGGGATTTAGTTCAACATATGTCTAGTTTTTTTCACGACATTTGTCGAAAAAGGTTAAAGTGGTTATAAACAAACGCATCCATAATATATTATTCTATTAAAATTGTACACAAGAAAAAGGATAACGTGAATCATAGCTATATTTAAATCTACGTCTAAAATTTAAGCCAAAGAATGCGTTAGATTAGAGAGACCATGAGAGAAAAAAAATGGCGAAATATTTTAATTTTCTCATAAATTTGGCTATATAATAAATATTTTTTGGATATGAGAACTCATGCCAATAGTTGGAATACGGGTTGGGTCGGGTTCTACGGGTTGTGTAATCCAAAATTCATACTCAGCCCAAAAGAGGCGGGTTGTACAAAAGAGAACCCTCACCCAACCCTAAACGTTAGTTTTAACGATAAATACGAGTGGATCGATTTGCGAGTGTATTTGTTCACCCTATATATGACATTTCCATCCCATTTCCCACTACGTTGGTTTACTTAATTATATATAATTATGGTCTACAGCTCATTTATGTATTTTTTTTTATTCATTGCTTTGTCCTTATAATAGTTATTTGATGAATTTATGAAGTAATGAAGATGTATCAATAAGTTCCATAATTTTCTAGAGTACAAGCAAATCATAAATAATGATCACGAAAGTCAACATATTTTTAAAAGATGAATTATACAATACAAAATCTAGAATGGCACAGGTTTTGGGTAGTACCTTTTATACGAGTCATACCACCCTAACTAATACGATCGTATTTGGGTAGTATGTTTCGTATTGGGATGATAAGACACAGGTTTTGTAGCCCATGAATTTTGGTACAAAATCTAGAATTGAAAATCTATAAAGTTTGTGTTTTACCATCCTTTAATCATACCACACTAACTAATATACGATCGTATTAGAGTGGTATGTTTCGTATCAAGATGATAAGATGCGAGTTTTGTAAGTTTTGTAGTCCCTAGCTAGATTTTGTATCCTAACCCAACTCATTTTTTATTCAATATTGTCAATAAAATTGGAATTATTTGGAAATCAAATCGGATTAATTCAAATGAAGATGCAATGCATCCGTAAATGAGAGTATATTTATATATTTCCCCCATTTGGAAGTCAAAAGAAGTAATGAATTAGGTCACCCAATTCGTGGGTTTAGGTCCCACGATCCCGCTCTAAAGCGGCAGAACGCGATTTTTCGGGAATCCGGCGGAAATTCGCGAATTATTTATTTTTGGATCGCGACTTTGATTTCACAGAACGCGAATCCTTCGAGTACTTGTATATAGAAGGCGACAAGAGGTTGGAGAGGGTCCGACGAGTATCGGCAATAGATTGGGTTTTGAAAGCTTTCTCCGTCGGGGCCGATTTACCCTGTTTTACTTGTGGCTGCTCTGTTTTGGTACACTTGAAAACAGGGGTTGTCAATAACCCGAGAGATTGAGGACATAAATAGTTAATGACAAAGCTTCCATTTTTTTTATAATTGAGTCATATCTCTTTTGTTTTAACTCGAAATTTTTTTAAAAAAATTTACATATAAAGAAGGCATTAATTATGATAGACACAATGATATTCATTTTGCTACATTTGAGCAAAAATATTAGTGATCATACCACTTTCATATTATGAAAATATTAGTGATCATAAGAGCAAAATAAATTAAAAGGAGGAAACCTACAACAAAAGGGAAATAATAAATTTAGTGTCCAGGTGGCTTCAAAAGAAAGATTGAAATTCCACAAAATTAGTGATTTGTTTTTAGTATAAGATATGGAATAGTGGTCGTGCCCTTGTAGAAATGGAGAAAATTAGTTGGTGGGATTGTAAGATGTTATCATGTTAAGAAAAAAAAAAGAGAAAGTAACCGCTGCGGACGGTTTTAGCGAGAAGGCAGGGAGAGGAGAAGACTAATTAGTCCCTCCGACTTATGCGGTTTAAACACCACCGGCTGATGTGGCAATACTTGTTTATTGACATTGCCTTATATGTTTGTGTAGATTACAATAACAAAACACCTAGTGATGATCATCATACAAAAACAGGCCATCACTCAAAAAAAGAAGATCCACAGCTCATCAGCCATCACATGCATGTTGAACAGATGGATGACACTAACTTAATGACAACGAAGGAAAACTACCCAAACGGCATCGAATCACACTCTCCCCTAAACTCTTGACCATTTCGATGGCTGTTTATAGTACAAGAGAAAGGAACATTAACAGGGGAACATATGGAGTACGGCCGCCTAACAAGCATATTAGACAGAAACAAGCAATTACTAGACCATTATCTTACTTAGGATGTGTGAATCCAAATGTCTAAATTACATATTGCCGCCAAAATTAGTTTGTGTTAATTGAGGAAGAGTCCGGTTGAATCACGCCGCATACCACATCGTCATGAACCAAGTCGCAAACACCCTTGGTCAATCGGTGCAGTCGAACTGAACCACAAATACAATCTCGATTTGAATTGTGAAAATCGCACAAAAATTCATAGACGGTTTTATTTTTTTGACATTTCTAGACACGACCTGTAATTTTAACAGATAAATGGTAAGCACCATAACCGGATCGGGCACCACTCGGTTCAACCTGTACATGGGGTTGGGCCGTGCTTGGGCCGGCACGACACGGGCATGCTTCGGACCCATTTATTTTGTGCCGTGCTTGGCACGGTTCGTCAGTTCTTGTGACGTGCTATGCAAGCCCATTTGTTAACTTAGCTAGGCCTGATCCAGGTCCGGGCACGGTTCGAATCGTGTCGTGCCTTAGGTCACCCAATTCGTGGGTTTAGGTCCCACGATCCCGCTCTAAAGCGGCAGAACGCGATTTTTCGGGAATCCGGCGGAAATTCGCGAATTATTTATTTTTGGATCGCGACTTTGATTTCACAGAACGCGAATCCTTCGAGTACTTGTATATAGAAGGCGGCAAGAGGTTGGAGAGGGTCCGACGAGTATCGGCAATAGATTGGGTTTTGAAAGCTTTCTCCGTCGGGGCCGATTTACCCTGTTTTACTTGTGGCTGCTCTGTTTTGGTACACTTGAAAACAGGGGTTGTCAATAACCCGAGAGATTGAGGACATAAATAGTTAATGACAAAGCTGCGGTGAGATGGAGGCGGCGAGCGGACATGCAACGGAGGCTGGAGGCGGGAGGGGAGCGTATCATAGGATGATAAATCTGCTTTCTTATATCTACATGCAATGTAAAAAAATTGGATAAGTGAACTTGAATCCGTAGACAGAAGAGGAAGAAGATGAGAATTGAGCAGAGAACAACAGGCCAAGAAGATTAATCTAGGTTTCATTTAGTGCTCTCTAGAAAGGATGATTACTGGTCCCTAGAAAAGTAGGTAAGGGTGAGGGATTGTTGGCTGGGAAGAAGATAAGGGCATTGCAACCCCCTTTGGCTTTGTTTGGAATTTGAACAGTGATTTTACAGGCCCACAAGTGCAAAACGTAAAAGCCCAACTATGGTGAAGTGGGGGCCTACTTGACTAGTAATTCTATATGAGAAGAGTATATTTGTGATCCATTTTGTTCTTTGTTGTATTTTTATATTTTTATCATAAAATAGTTCATTTTGTTTCAATATATTTAGAAAATAATTAATAATAATATAATATTAACGCTCTGTTCACGCTCTCGATACTAAATTTTTTGAAAATCAACGCTCTGACGCTCTCGTTCTCGCTCCCGCTCCCGCTCTCGCTCTACGTTCTGGTTACCTAAGTCGTGCCTATTCGTGCTCGTGCCATGCTCGTATTCCTGTTTAATGAAAAGGACGAAAACAAAAGAGAGAATGAAAAAGAAGGTGAAAATTGGACGGGGGAAGATAGTATTAACCGATAATGTTTGAGAAAAGTAACATATAAGGGGGAAAAGAAAATTTGAAGTATAGCGAGTGTGATTTGGCTTGGTTTAATTCTTTGTCCATTTTTACTTATGTTTACGTAAATATTTTTATGACACTTCTAACAACAACAAATAATTATTTTTCTACTTTTGTTTTGTAATATTTGAACCTATAATTATTTTTATATTTATTTTCTATCAAATAAATATTATTTTCGTGCCATGTCCGTTCTTATACTCAATAAAATCTCAAAAATATAAGGCCCGACACGGCCCACTTATATACCGTGTCGTGCCCGTGCCCATGAAGTTTAGGCCCGACACGGCTCATAAATTATTCGTACTCGTGCCAGGCTTTCCCATTTATTTCTTGCTCGTGCTCGTGTCGTGCTCTAACCATGTCGTGTCGTGCTAGCCCGTGGGCGGCACGGCCCGATGCCCACGTACAGTTCAACCCCAAGGCCTGCTGGCAACAGGTGCGGGTGCATGCAACTGGAAGTTTGGTTCCAATATTTGGGATATACCGAATACCGTACCGAATTTGTCTATATTTGGTATTACCGAATATACGTATTATTTTGTGGGATTGGGATTGGGATTGAGATCGGTATATACCGAAATACCTATCAATACCGAAATATGAGCTAGTGTGTATTTTATCCTCTCAACTAGACTCTCTCATTCAATACTACGCGACCCTCAACCACCAAAAGTGTCATTTAATTATACATAGATCATTACATCACTATTTCATACTAGTATTAGTCGTCCCTCAACCTCAAATTCTTCAAATTAAAGATTACCAATTAAAAGAACTTGAGATGTTAGTTCTAGGCAACTCAAGACTATTTGCTTAGTGTCTTTGCCCTAAATTAAACAATAAAATCTAATTCATATATTTAATTATTAATTGCAAAGATAATTAATTATGTATTCGATAATACCGATTGGGATAGCAAAATTATTTAGGAATTGAGATTGGGATACCGAAATTATTTAGGGATTGAGATTAGGATTGATTTTAGGGTGTAATTCGGTATTTGGAATTTGGTATTTGGTATTGGGATACCAATACCGTACCGATTTCCACCCCTACATGCAGCCAAGTAGCGGGGTTAGTTTTGTCATTTGAAAAATGTGGTGACACGTGGCGGATTTCAAATGAGTGAAAGGAGCAATTTAGGGCGAAGTCAGGCAGCACGACAAATGGGTCCCATGGGAAGCGCTATGGAAGTGGGCCCATTCTCTGCATGAGACTAGACAGGGGGAAAAAAGGGTCAACCTCAAAAAAGCCCAGCCAGCCTGTTCACCACCCCCTCCATTACAGGTTTACAGGGCACTGTCCACGTGGCACACCCAAAAGCAAGCACCCACTCACAGAAAGAAAGAAAGAAAGAAAACAAGTTTCACCACCAACAACAAAATCCTACCCAGGCGAAATTAACACGGTTTATGGAGTTTAAGTTGCATTAATTTTGAGGTATTGGGTTACAGCCTGATTAAATAATCCTCTTTAGAGAAGAAAGTATGGTTTGTGTGAAATGGAAGAAGAAAAAAATGAACAGTTACGAGTCTTCATGCAGTTACGCTTATCTTTATAACAAGCATTGTTCGAAAGTCGAAACAACATAGTGCAAAATATAGTAGTCAAATTGATATCGAGCTACGATCCTAACATTCGTAACAGTAATTGGATCGCGGTATTACGTCCTAATCAATAATGCAAGATGAAACCCACGGCCTTCCAGAAGCTTCCCACCCCCCGTCAGCTAGCGAGCTAGTTGTACATTATTGACGGTGGGAAAGTTTGTATTATTCTACTGAGAATCCAATCCACAACGGAGCCCCCTTTTCCCCCGAATGGCTGCATTAGACCAAACCTGAAATCCCCTGTTTATTATATAAATCCACCCAACACAGCGACAAACCACTCTCTGCCAAACAGCCAAGAATTCCAATGCTGTCATGACAAATTCTTACTTGTCACATACTAGTATTTTCTAAACTAAAATAAAATAAAATAATAAAACAGCACAGTCCAACACTTGGTCAATAAATAATTATGGTTAAATTCCAGCCAGCCAGTTCATTCCCACCTGTGAAAAAATAATAACCTTTGCAACTTGACATTTCTGGGAATAAGATAAAAAGGAAAAATAAATTTCAAAACCTAACAAATAAAATATATTAAAAAGAAAAAAGAAACCCCCCAAAAGACCCTCCAAAAAATTTGAAAATAAACCAAAAACAAAATCAGCTTAATAAAGAAACAAAAGGGTCCTCCACTTCACTTATGAACTCTGTGCAAATCCCACTCGAACGACGACGTTTTCCCCTCCTCTTTTGTAAAAAAATGTTTTCCCCACTCATCACGGCGTAACGGCGCTGGTACTGGTAGCAGTGGCCCTGGACTCAGCGGGAGGAGTCTGCCCGTCAGAGCCTTTCGACGGATCATCGGAAGACTGCCTCAACCCATCGTCCGTTGTCGTCATCTCGCCTCGATTCACCTCCTCGATCATCCTCACTACCTCCGCCATCTCGGGCCGCTGATCGGGCACCGTCGAGACGCACGCCATGGCGATCTGCAGCAGCTGCACCATCTCCTCTTCGATGTTGTTGTACCTCATGAGCTCGACATCGAAGACCTCCGCTGTCCACTCCTCGCGGACCACGGACTGGACCCACCGCGGCAGGTCAATCCCTTCCTCGCCGAGGGAGGCCTGGTTGGGCGCTTTCCCCGTGAGGAGCTCGAGCAGGAGGACGCCGAAGCTGTAGACGTCGGATTTGAAGGTCATTTTTCGGGTCTCGAGGACTTCAGGGGCACGGTAGCCTGCCACGCGGCTGGGTGGGGTGGTGGTGCCGAAGAGAGGGTTGAGGCCGTAGTCGGAGATGGAGGCGTCGTGGTGGTCCTGGTGGCGGAGGAGGATGTTGGACGACTTAATGTTGCCGTGGGGCACTTTCCCCGCCATGTGGAGGTGGGCGAGCCCTTTTGCTGTGCTTGATGCTATCCTCATTCTGCTGTCCCAGTCCAATGGTGTCCGGCCTGATCCTCGGCTCCCTGCAGAAAGAAATACCACGAAGCCAAATGGGGACTTGGAATTAAAACCAGTTTCATAATAGTATACGGGTATAAACTAAAACCAGTGAAATTGACAGTAAAGTTGGTAGCTTTTTAGTGTCCTGTTCGACTAGATGGTAATATTTTCCACATACATGAACTGAATTGAAGCATGTGTAATGTAATGATCCAATCAGCCACAAAAGTCGTGATACGGTTGATGAATTACAAGCCCTACCAAACAACCACTTTCCATCACTAACACTAGACTGAAATTCAAATTACAGATACACTAAAGTCCCCTATCTTTATGATTTGAAGGTATCTTCCCTAGTAAAGGAAGATAGTTACTTTATTAAGCAAAGCATATGAATCAATGGGTTCATCGTTTTGTGCTAAGAGGGTAATCTTGGTAGGCTATATTGGAGGGAAAGGGAGGCTCCAAAGTTCAAACTAGAGCAAACAAAAGAAGGACAATTAAGCACGGTTCTCTAGGTAAATATGGTCAAAAACAGGCCACGTTCATGGGCGAAGAGAACAAGAAATTGCACCATGGATGCACTCAATAAAGGCAGAAAGTCCAAAGTAATGGCTCTGCCCCTGTACGAGTTCATCAAGAAAAAAGGTTATGACTCAAAGCTCAGACTGGGACTCAGTGAGTAGGGCAGCAGGCTTCAGTTCTGGCACCCATTACAACCACAGTGATTAAAAAGAAAGCAACTCCACTGAATCCTATGTTCTCACTTGCTCACCATTTACACCCTTCCCACCCACGGTAAAAAGTAAAAGTAGGGTTCTAAAGTTCAAAACCACAGTTAAAAAAAAAATGACACAGAATGAGGATATCTTGAAGAAAGGGAAAGGAAAAGTAAAAAGTGGTGAGAGGAGGGAAACCGAATGATGTCGGTGGATGGTTGGGCGTCATTTCTTTAATCATTAGACCCATCAGCGAAAGGGAAATATAACAAAGCAAAAACAACTAAAGAGGAAGAAATGGAAGTGGCAATGGTGATTGAATTCTCTGTGGTGCCAAATCATGAGCCTTCTTGATGCGGCAATGGGGCATCACAGAGCTTAAGAACAAACAATCAAACTAATAACGCGCCACTCAGCTGGCGTATACCTCACTCTAAGAATGTTTTCTTGTTCCCAATCCTGCACCACTCTTATAATTTATTCTACTTACTTACAAACCCTAATTATTTCAATTGTCAACCAACATTTCAGCTTAATGGTCCCTCTTTTTCGTAAATAAATAAATTCAACACAACATGCGAACAAATTCGTCCACTAATGATAATTATTATAATTAATCAGGGGAAATAGTTAATTAATTACTCAAAAATCAGGGTTCTCTTTAAAAATTTGACACCAACAAGAGTCTAAGCACGGTAAACAACACTTAATTGCCGACCGACCTGACGATAATCATAATTATTATGATTTTGAATAGATAAAGGGTAATTAGTAAATCATCCCTGGATGGGAAAATGACTTATTTCTCTGGTCAAACTCTTAATAAGGAAAAAACCAACCTAATTAGGACACAATTAGGTAGGAATCATTTATCACCGCCCCAATCAATCACCGGAAAAAAATATCTATACGGAATTTAATTTTACTAAAAAATAATAAATTGTGTGGGGGAAAAAACGTACCGTGTAGGAGAGCCGATAAGCTGCCGGCGGCCATGTAATCGGAGACGAGAAGCTTCTCGTCTTTGGAGAAGTAGAAGGCTCTGAACGGAACCACATTGTCGTGCCGAACTTTCCCCAAAACTTCCATCTGCATCTCGAATTCCTTCTTCGTAACCACCACGTCTTTCAGCCGCTTGACGACGACCGTGGTGCCGTCTTCGAGCACGGCCTTGTACGAAGTGCCGACGCTACCTTTCCCGAGGACCTCCGCCGAGGCTCTCAGCAGATCTTCGAGGTCGAAGCTGTAGACGCCTCCTTCGAAGAACACCAGCTTGTTCCGCTCGGCCTCGGCCGAGCCGCCGGTGATGTCGTCTTTGGAAGAGGAGGTCCCGCCGGCTTCGAGGGGGATGGATCTGGCGGCGGCTCCCACTGGCTTCGGAGGTTTGGGGGACTGCTGTCTCTGTTTCTTCCGGAGGCAGCAGAAGAGCAAGAGGAGGAGGATGAGCAGGGCTAGGGCTGCGCCGACAGAGATTAGAACGATGGCGGCGGTGGAGAGTTTTTTCGATTTTTTGTGGGAAGGGAGGATGGGTTGAATTGTGGAAGGGGATGGGCTGGGGGAAGGGAAGAAGGGATTGCAGGGAGGTAAAGGACCGCCGCAGAGATCTAGATTCCCGGCGAATGCCGCGGCGGAGAACCTCTGTAAATTTCTAGGGATTGAGCCGTTGAGGTTGTTGTTGGAGACATTGAAATCAGCCAAATTAGCTGAAATGGAAGGGAGCGGGCCGGAGAACGCGTTGTTCTCGAGGAACAGACCGGTTAGGCGAGTCCAATTGTTGACAGCGAACGGAATCGGGCCGGTGAAGTTGTTGGAGGAGAGGTCGAGCCGCGTCAGCCGAACCAATGGAGTCACTCCCGCGGGGAACTCGCCGGAGAAGGCGTTGTTCTGGAGGTAGAGGCTGCGGAGGAGAGTCAGGTTGGAGAAATCGGAGGGGATCTCGCCGGAGAGGCGGTTGGAGCGGAGACTGAGGACTCTGAGCTGAGAGAGCCTTCCCAGCGTGTCCGGCGGAATCGGCCCCACCAGGCCGGCGCCGGGGAGGCGGAGGGAGTAGACGGACGACTGATTCGCGTCGCACTCGATTCCAACCCAGCTGCAGGCGGAATTGTTGCGGCTCCATTGGAGCCGATTCGCGTGAGGGACCTGTGAGAGAAAAGCAAGGAGCGCTTGCTTCTCCTCCTCCGGCGGCTCCGCCGTCACACTCACCACCAACAGAGACACCAAAAGAAGCCATCCGAGAAACGCTGAACCAGAATCGAAAACCCTCGCCATTGATGCGGAGAAACGGAAGAGGAAGAAGCAATTCCCAAAATAAAACTTAAAACCAACGGCAGCTGAGCTAGATATCAAATCTGGTGGTCACTCTGCCGGCGGTTACTGTCGAGAGTGAAGACAGCTCGCCGGAGAGATTCCATCCGCGAGAGAGAAGAAGAGTTGGGGATGGAATGGTGTCGCTATGAGCGTGAAGTGTGGGAACGATAAAAGGGAGGGATGAAGGAGAAGAAGGAATCACGAGGGGGAGAAGCAGAAAAAACGTAAACCATAAAACAGAAACAAGTAATTAATAAATGTTAAATAATTAGGGGGGAAATGGGAAAGGCTTAGCTGGCAGTAGTCATAACGCTTTCAACTTTTCCTATTTTATTTCCTTCAAAAAAAAAAACTTTCCTATTTTATTTATATGTTTTTCTATCTTTGAGTTGTTTTTAATATTTATTTGTTTTTACTCTTTGTGCTAGTAATTAGTAGGGGATCAGCATTAGATTTTTGTCAAAAAACATGAAAGATTTATCACACTATATACTGTAATTTACCACGGTCAACGATACTTATAGAGAGATTAAGACGGGCAGAGAAAGTTTATCAACAAATTTAAGACTGAAAGGATTGATAGATTTCTTCGCTGATATATATGGTACTGGGTTCGGATCACCAGTAACCATCAGTAACCATCAGTAACCCCTTCCCCTGGACCCTGTAAGAGTATGGTATAAGATCCAGCAGAACCTTCTCCCAACAACTCGTGTTATTGGGATCAACTGGTTTATGACATGGTATCAGAGCCTTCTGTGACCGTGAGGTCTTCTGTTCGATTCCCGGTGGCCCCCATCTGTTTCTGTTAAGCACACGGTGTCCGGACCTGTGCCTGTCCAAACTCCAAGCCTATATGAATGGCTTGAGTTTGAAGGGGGGTGTTAGTAAACGGTATATGATCCACGATTGAACCTCTCCCAACAACTCAAGTTATTGGGAGCAACTGGTTCTTGACATGGTATCAGAGCCTAGAACCGAAAGGTCATATGTTCGAATCTCTATGGTATAAGATCCAGCAGAACCTTCTCCCAACAACTCGAGTTATTGGGAGCAACTGGTTCTTGACCAGATCACATCAGCGCCTTCTCTCTCCTCAAACAACCTTTAATTTTCCTTCTCTTAATCTTTAACGGACGACTTCTCACTCGTTTTAAGTCGGAATTTATTTTTTTTTGCACAGTTAGATCAGATTAATTGTGCTCTTCAAAATGATATCCACTTTGATATTTTTCAGACATAAAAAAATTTGTCAGTTATTACCCAATACCATATGGTATAGTGTGGTAATATCAATATATATTTCGTTACCACCCAATACCAAATGGTATAGTGTGGTAATATCAATATATATTTCGTTACCACCCAATACCATATGGTATAGTGTGGTAATATCAACATATGGTAAATCTAACTACCATACAATACCACCATAGTAGAACATGGTTAATCGAATGAACACAAATTAATTGTAATTACCATACAATACCACATGGTATGAGAAGGTAAAACCATACAAAAATAATATAAATCTAATTACAATCCTTTACGACCATAGTAAAACACGATATCCATAAAAATACATTTCGTTACCACACTTTACCATATGGTATAGACACATTACCATATGGTATATACAAATTACCATATGGTATAGTGTGGAATATACACATTACCATATGGTATACACACATTACCATATGGTATATACACATTACCATATGGTATAGTGTGGTAATCTCGGTATATATATATATATATATATATATATATATATATATATATATATATATACAATTACGACTCTCTTCACTTTCTTCTCCAGCTTCATTGTCTTCTAACTCTTTTTCTCAGAACTGGAGTCGATTACCACCCACTACCACCATGATAAAACTCGTGACCATAAAGATACATTTAGTTATCACACATTACCATATGGTATAGTGTGGTAATACCAATACATATTACCTACAAGGAAGAAAACAGAAGGAGGGAGAGACAAAAAAAAAAAACTCGTCTTCTGTCTCCTCTGCAATCAAGAACACCAAATGCAACAACAAAAAAGAGGAGGAAGATCGGAATTGAAAATTCACAAACAAATATTAAAATATAAAATATGCAAACTTAACTCACATAGATCCGTTCCCTCTTTGTCAATATGGAACGTCATCTATTTTGAGGCCGAGAAAAGAAAGAACATAAGGAAGAAGCAGCTGCAAAGAGATTAGATCTAGAGAAAAAAGAGATTGGCAGAGAGAAAGGAACAAAGAAAGAGGAGATTGCTAGAGAGAAAAATGAAGAACAGAATAAGAGATTAGATCTAGAGAATAAGGAGAATGAGAGAGAGAAAGGAACAAAAAAAAGAGGAAAAGAGAGTTGCAGAGATAAGACACTAACTCTCCCTCCTCCATGCAAAGCAAACTAATAAATGTTGGACAAATTAAAAAAAAGGAAACAATTAAAAATTCAAAAAGCGGACAAAAATACCCCTCATCACCCCGCATCAATCCCAGCCACATGATCGCTCCGTCCTAGATCAACGGCTCCGGGTGAGTTACTTACAGATCAGTAACCAGTGGTTACTCACTGTATCCCAAGCCTATGGTACTAGCCTTAAGAGAGATGTTTAAGGAATGTGGTCAGAATTAAGATATTAGGTTTAGGGAATTAGGGGCTGAAGATAGGGTGAGTAACCTTAGGGTGAGTAACAATGAGTAACCAAATCTGAAAATAAGATGATAGCAAGGGATGATTACTGACTAAGTTTCGGGCTAAGATTCATCTCTAGCTTCATCTCTAGCTAGGAAGCTAGAAGTAGGATGGCAATGGGTCGGGTTTTGCCAAACCCAAACCGAACCTATGGGTTTCCGTGAAAATATTCCGGGGTAAAATTCATTGGGTTTGAAAAACTCAAATCCAACCCAACCTGCTGGGTATCCGCGGGTTCATGGGTACCCACGGGTTTTTGTCGTAAAAAATTTACAATAGCAAGTTCCTATCAAAATTAAAGTCAAATATCAATCTCTCAATACAAATTATCCATATATAAAACACCATTCTAAAAAATTCAAGCAAATCACAAATTAACTATACAAATTGTTCAACACCAATATAGAAAACTCAAGAAAATTGAAACAAATCACAAATTATCCATAAATAACATGATTAATCGAAAGCTTCTTCCTTTCAATTAAGTTTCTTCACTCTCCACTCGATAACATCAACTTCATTGTACACAATTAGAAAGAAAAAAATTAGATATGTCTCCACAAACGTAAATAAGATTAGTAGTTTAGAATATATAATATAGCGGGAAAATTAATTATATGGGTGTGGGCGGGTACCCATGGGACGGGTTTACCTAAACTCAAACCCAACCCGGTGAATAGTGAACGAGTTTAAACCCAAACTCGGCCCAAAACCCGTCGACACGGATTTTACCCGCGTTGACCGGGTTGGGTCGGGTGGGTACCCGTGGGTTCGGGTTTTGTTGTCATCCCTAACTACAAGTATGGTCGCATATTCAAGTCGAGTCGAGTCGAATTTTTATCTTATTTGAGCACGACTTGTTTATGAAAAGGTTGGCTTGTGTCTCGAGATTGGCTCATCAATTAGCTCCTAGGATCATGTTGAACTCAGATATCATATCATTTAGTAATTAGTATCTGAGCAATTTATGATATGTAATTTCTCTTTTAAAGTAGAAATGAGACATATTTGATCACGTGCTTAAATTATTAAACATCGTATGCGGTGAGATACATATCTAAAAACCCTATGGATTATCAACAAGCGAATGATGAAATATTAATCGATTCGCTTATAAGTTGCTAGTTGAGGTGGCTCACTAGCCATACTATCGAGTTAGCTCATAGCTCAAAACGAGCAAGCTCACGAGTTCATCTCAACAAACCAGTGACTCGAGCTGGCTCACGGGGCTTATGAGCTGAACGAGACTTAGCTCAAACTCGTCTCAATAGTAAATGAGCTTAGTGTCAAATGACATTTTCACAAACCAAACGTCGAGTCGCTCGTGAGCATCTTAGGTTATTTGTAGCCCTATCTACAAGAGGGACCCTACAGTCATCCATGAGCCAGCTCTGGTCACTAGTAACCTACAAAGACAATAGATGCACTACCTGGGGACAAACCTGAGACCTTGAATTGTCCACACAGACGATGTACTAGGGGTGGGCAACGAGACGGGATTGGGTACCCGTCCCGTTTGAAACGGGTACCCAATCCCATTTGGAGAGGAAATTTCATCCCATTCCCAAACCCGTACGGGTTAATGGGTACCCATTACCCGTACGGGACGGATAACGGGTACCCGCGGGTAACCGTTATTATTTTAAAGGTACCCATTATTATTTTAAAGAAATAAAATTTAACCACAATAAATAAACTAAGCGGACATAGATGTGTATGATAATTAACAAAAAACATAATAATTTTATTCAACGAAGCAAATTAACATAAGTACACCAAACCCAACTCCAAAGCAGAATTCTCGGCACCATGACCCTGAATTCCAGGAACTAATAAATTACACTCACCTGTACAGCAGCTTTCATAGCTTTCTGCTAACCAAATAAGCCTACACGACTAAGGCCCAAACAAGCCCCAACAAGATGTTGGAGTTCTTTCATTCTGCTACTGGGTTGGTGAAGAAGCAACCTAGCAGATGGGTGAATCTTTCATTATAATTATCCATCTTCTCATTTCACTTCCTTGTAAGCATCCATGCTTGAGCCATTTCTAAAGTAAAAGGTTCATATGCAACTATGTATTATTACATGGGAATAGATCACCGAAGGAAGAATATGTATTATTACTTTAAAGAAGACAAACTGGTAGTATGAGTACCCGTAATACCCAAACGGGTATGAATGGGTAACCCGCGGATACCAATTGTAGAATTTCTTGTTCCCAAATCCCATCCTGTAAAAAAAATTACGGGTATTTGGGTACCCGTAACCCTAAAAAAACGGGACGGGTATGGGTATACCCAAATACCCGTTTCCCGTTGCCCACCCCTACGGTGTACTGTTGGATTACTCCCTTGTTCACACAATTTTTCTATTTTTCACATAGGACGGGAACAAATTTTTGTAGGTTGAGTATCCAACCCAATTTAGTTGAAATGGGGCTCTATTTCATGTAGTTTAGATGAGATATTCGTATTTTGACTTGTTGATGCTATCTTAATGTAATAAGTCCCACCCTATCATTTTCTTTCTTTAGCATTTAAGGAGGCAAAATATCGAAGAACAGAGCAACGGGTTACAAGGAAGAGAGAGAGCTAGAAGGAGGAGGGAGAGGTATCGACTACAAATGGTGTTAAAAAGAAACGCCCATGTCATCCTCTCCAAGGATCAAAGTATGGCTTCAGAGAGGACATTAGTAAGTTTATGCAATATCGTAGGGATATTCATTTGATAACATGTGAATTTTATCTTACTATACTAGTGTAGTTAACCCATCTCTACAAGAATATCAATCAATTGTGGTGATGTTGGGTCTATAACTAATGATGTCCAAAAGTACAATTTTATGTCTCTATTGTTTCAAGTGTAATCCTGATAGGCTTATATCGTGGGGAAAAATCATAATGAATCGACTCAAACAGAACCTAACCCATGTCTGATACACCCAAATATGGATTAAAAGACATTTAACTGAAAACTAGAGATTTGTGATAATGCGACTCTACCACATGTATACGAGTTTTTCAAATGGTGAACTCTAAGTAGCTAGCTAGGTGTTCAACAAAGCTAGGTATTGGACCAAATATGGAAAATGGATGGCGAAATATAACTAACCAAGGTACGAAAAATATGTTATAAGCACCAGGAAATAAGGGTAAGTTTCCTTGATTTCCCACTACTACTTCTTTAGGAAATCCCTTGTGCATAGCATATCATTGTTTTCTTACTTCACTCAAGCGCCATAGCCCATATATAACTCGATAAACAAGTTATGTTCTCCAGAGGCTAAATTATGGGAAGGGCAAGTATGAATTGTAACCAATTGTCAAACCAGAATAATATGCACAAGAAAGTCTTTCGTAGTCTTTGCCTTTGAAGTTTCAATTCCTTGTCAGTTATGTCTTCCTCAATTCTTCTTTCCTCATTCCGGCCTGTGTTCTTGGGTGAAAAGTGAAAACTTTTCCATTTCGACTATGGAGTAAACACTAGTCTCTGTCCTTTTTCCAATTTGGATTCATTGGATAAATCAACGATACGACATAGTCAACATGTTAGAATACATCGTGAGATATTTTTTTGATTGTAATTGGGGTGAAAGTTGGTGGTGGATCACATAAATTCAATAAGGAGGCTAGGAAACGAAGATAGGAAGTATAATTAATAGTGTTAGATGGTCTCGGTTCACTTTAAATATTTTTTGTGGTTAAAATAGTGAACTAGTGTACCAACCAAATTGGAGTAGTTCATCCAATCCAATATCTAATCATGAAAAACCGATGAACCACCTAAATTAATGAATTGAACAACTATTGTAACTGTTTTGCGCTTCTGATGGTTCGCCCGCTGATCTGGTTCTTGAAATAAGGTAAAAGAAAATTGGAAAAAAGAAGATAGAAATGAATATTATTTTACAATTAATGATCTCCTCAATTTACTATAATTATTAGAGGTGAGGTGATATGGGCATGTTGGTGGTTAGTTCGTGATTTGACATCATAAACCTGCAAATAACTCAAATTGTAGCGGGTGGGTGATTGATGTAGGTGGATTGCAGATTGTCTCCTACCTGCACTTTTTCGAGTGGGTGGTGGATAGATTGCGGGTCACCCAAATGATCCACATAATCGTTTTCACATGCAATCCCTCTTCCAATCCCTCATATACCTTCACTGTTCTCCCTTCTTACTCCCATCAACCAGATCTAGGGCCACTTTTCCCCCTTGTATGACGGTTTGCCTCCGCCAGCACAGCTCATGTTGTTCCTTCTCGTGGAGCGGCTTTATTGGTTTTACAGAGTGGGTTCAGTTTCAAATTTGGTCTCTCTGTTTTGTCTTCTTTCTATATAATCTATTGGGCTGTACCAGTCCACTTCACGAGGAGCCCACCGCTCGGCCCAAGTCAAGCGCTGCAGCCCACACGCCACATCCTTTTACTGCATGTCTTACGTAGCAGAGAAGGATAATGATCCTCATGTAACCCTAGGTACTTTGGAGAAGGGTATATATATGAGTTGTAAGCGGCTGTTCCCGTGTGTGGAATACTAAGTAAATAACAACAGTAGCTGGAGAGATTCCAACTCTCCCGCGGATTAGTCCCGACTCGTCGGGGATACCACGTTAAATCGGTGTGTCCCCAGCCTCCTGCAGATCTCACGCAATCATGGGTGATAAGAAGACCGGGGACGAGTCTGGTAGTGCTCTTGGCACTGATGTTGGCGACGGTGGTCTTCCTCCCGTGCTTTATCTTCATAATTTCGATGGGCCTGACCAGTTTCTGGTCGACGATATTCTCACGGGAACGAATTACGGTGAATGGGTCCTCGACATGAAGGATTCCCTTATTGCGAATAACAAATATGCTTTCGTTGATTGGTCGCTCGACAAACCGGAGGCTGGGGAACTCCGCAACGCTTGGATTCGTTGCGACGCCATGGTCAAAGGGTGGCTTAAAACCGCCATGAACAAGGAAATTCGCAACAGCATACGGTTCGTTGAGACCTCTCGGGAGATTTGGGAGGACCTGCGGAGCCACTTTGTCCAAGGGAATGCGTCCCGCGCTTATGAACTGCGCCGTATGATTAGCCTTCTCCAGCAGGAGAAGCACTATGTTTCAAGCTTTTATACGAAGCTTCGATCCCTTTGGGAGGAGGCGACAACTATCTCGCCCACTCCTACTTGTACTTGCGGTCGCTGCATCTGCGGTGTCTCTCTCAAAATCCACGAGCAGCAGGAGAGCTCGCGTTTGTTTGACTTCCTTATGGGGCTTGATGACGCCTTCTCAGATGTCCGTACACAGGTGTTAGCGATGAAGCCAACACCGTCTCTAGCCGAAGCTTTTAACATCACGTTGACTGAAGAGAAACAGAAGTTGATTACCCAGAACCGCAGTCCCGTGGTCGAGGTCGCTGCTTTTGCAGCTCGCAATGAGGGCGATCGGGGCGCACAACGGGGGGCAAGGAGAAGCCGCGCTGCAGCTACTGCCAAAAGCTCGGCCACCTGCTCGAGAGTTGCTACGCCTTGCATGGGTTTACTCCCCGCGACGGTCATGAGTCGCATGATGGTCGTGACGAACGTGAGTCGCACGAGAGAGCTGGCGATTCACAGTGGCAGAACAAATCTCGCCCTGCTGGGGAGAGGGCTCCCCGTGATCGTGATCGACCTCCTCGTGCGCATGTACGTTTTCTTCCGGAACTGAATAGTTGCTTGATTCCGGGTGTAACGAACATATTATTATGGATGATGCTACTCTAACAAGCAAAATGCGTCATGAACATGGTCCGTCGGTACGGATTCCCAATGGTGCTAGCATACCGGTGGCTCATGTGGGGAGTGTAGAGTTACAGCCGGGTTTAGGTGCTTAATCGCGTTCTTTATGTCCCAGAATTTAAATGCAATCTGATTTCGGTAAGTCGTTTTGCCCGTGAAAATCATGTTGCTTTAATATTTCTCGACGATTTTTGCATCATTTAGGACTTACTCTCCAAGAAGCTGATTGGGAAGGGTGAGTTGCGTGATGGTTTATACTATTTGCGTATGTTTGGAGTTGGACAAGCTCAGGCTTGTGCGGCACGGAAGCAGAGCAGGGTTTTTGACGAAGTATGACATGCTCGGCTGGGGCATCCATCCCTGGCGAAAATGCAGCAATTGCGGGACTTTCTTGATCTTTCCTCATTATCTGCTAAAGATTGTGATTCATGTTTTAGAGCTAAACAGTCTAGACAACCATTTCCTTCTAGCACTATTCATACTCAGTAGTGTTTTGATTTGATTCACGTTGACATATGGGGTGGTACAAAACAGCTTCCCTCAGTGGAGCTCATTATTTCCTTACTATTGTTGACGATTATAATCGTGGTGTTTGGGTTTACTTGCTTCGTTTTAAATCCGAAGTAGGTCGCTACTTGCTTTTGTTTGACCAGATGATTCAGCGGCACTATGGTCGGCGGCTCAAACGTATCCAAGTCGACAACAGTCCTGGGTTTAATACCCTCGCACTCCAGGCCTACTATGAGAGTGAAGGTATTGTGCTACAAACTTCGTGCACGGACACCCCCAACAGAACGGTGTAGTCGAGCGGAAACATCGCCATATTCTGGACACTGTTGTTCGTTTCTAGGGAGAGTGCATCCTCACGCCACTTCACGAGGAGCCCACCGCTCGGCCCAAGTCAAGCGCTGCAGCCCACACGACATCCTCCTCTTACTGCATGTCTTACGTAGCAGAGAAGGATAATGATCCTCATGTAACCCTAGGTACTTTGGAGAAGGGTATATATATGAGTTGTAAGCGGCTGTTGCCGTGTGTGGAATACTAAGTAATTAACAACAGTAGCTGGAGAGATTCCAACTCTCCCGTGGATTAGTCCCGACTCGTCGGGGATACTACGTTAAATCCGTGTGTCGTTCTATTCTTTCTGTTACTCGTTTATTATATTTATCATAATCTTTGATTCGTCTCACCCTAGCTAGAAAAAGAAGACTGTTTGCTCTACCAATTTTTTTCTGATCAATCTCTTGGTTCTCTCTTAAATATATAACTAGAGTAGGGCCCGACCCGATGGTCGGATTCATTTGATCAATTATGTAAACAAAAGTTATAGTTGTAGGAGACATGACACATTTTTGTAGGATTTATAAATAATTTAAATTATTTTATCACCAAAAAAAAAATATATACATCAAAAGTATACAAAAAACACGTGTAAGGGAAGTGACATATAATAACTTTATCAAACTGCATTTAGATTTACCTTGATATCAAAATGAAAGCAATTTTTTGGAACTTATTTGAGATTGCTTCCCCATCAACATCCTTTATCCACTAACAAAAGTGTCTTCATCTCCATCAAACCTCTATATCTATCATCAAATAGTCAACTCCACTCCACTCCTGTCATTACATTATCTTATGTTTAAGAAGGAACAATTAGTTATCAAATCTTATTTTATTTATTATTCTCGTATATAGCTCCATTTAGAAGGGAAGCCAAGAGATTAATTGTGCGAAAGTGTATTTTGTGAGTTTTGGGTGGATGTCAAGTCAATAGCCTAGTAATATTAGATTTTATGTAGTTTGTTATATATTTGTACTTTATTCATTCAGTCAAATTACTAAAGAAGAACAAAAGATTTACCTTATCAATTATCTGAAACCTCTCTCTGTTCTTCCTCTCTAACGCTATTAATTTTGTCCTCTCCATACTTGTTCTACATCTTCATATTTTTCATATTTTAGACAATGCTCCGCCTAAAAAGCGAAAAACTCCCTATAATAGTTAGCGTTGTGGTATTGTAAACATGTGAAATATCTTGAACAAAATGATGGATATTGTAAATGCCAAAATGAGCCTAAGCTTGAATAATTATATAACAAATAGCAACACGTATACAAATACAATCAAGCAAACTCGACTTTAAATCGTCGACTTAAGTTTTGGTACCAACTTACTTACCAAGTGCCAACAGACAAACGAAAGTGGTGCGTTCGTCGCTAAACTCTCATGCCAGTCGCTAAAAAGTAGTATGCTCAAGACAAGACAACATAAGCAAATGGCGCCCAGCACGGAATAAAACGTTGTTTTACGGGCCGGGATGTAAAATGCATCCGGCCCAGTTAGCGAGAAGATTTCATCAGGCCCAGTTAGTGAGAAGGGTGGAAAAGTAGGTACTGGAGGAGAGAACCCACAATACATCTTCTTGGATTTATCAAGTCTCTTATGGGCCCTCTAAATTCTATAGTTTGATCTTCTCTAATTATTTCTTATCCCATAGTCTATTTATTTTCCTTATTTTTGTCCAGTTCTCCTCTAATTATATCTATATGTTAATCAATCATGGATACCAAGATCCTCTCTTTCATCAAATGGTATCATAGTCTAGGTATCCTATCACCCAACACTGTCGCTTAGTATATGAATTAGTTTATACCAAATCTCGAGGAAAAGAATCTTTTAGAGGGGATGTATTGATGAATAAGTAGTTATTATTATGATTATCATTGAGGATAAGAAGTTTTTCAACCATTTTTATATTTTTAGCCATCCAAGCCTTATTGTCCCCAAAACTTAATTATTTATTACATATCCTTGGATTTTTATAAATTTTCTTCCTTTCGCTCTCAATTCGCTTAATATTTATCTAGCATGAATTATTCTTTATCTCGTTGTCCATTTCTCTCTTTAGTTTTGGCAAATTATCCTTTAATTGTATCTTTCTATTAATCAATCTCGAGTTCCAAAATCCTCTCTCTCATCATACCCACAACCTTCACCATAGGCATGCTTTTTCTTCTTTTCTTGCATTTTATTGAGATAAAAATTTTAATGATGAAATATAATTTCTGCTCGCAAGTAAAAATTTACTTTTCCTTATCTGCCGAACTGCATTCTCATTTATAGAGTATGCAATGTTGTAACCGGTGATCTTGATATGAAACTCCAACTCCATTGTATCCATTTGTATGAGATAAGGATGGGGATGTCCCCTCATTCTATCACTGGCTTGTGTTAGAATGAACTCTTCCAAATTCATAAGGCAACAAATCCATCATAAATCCAAAGGTTTTTAAAACTCAAAACCTCTTTGATCCGCCAAACCCAAACGTGGATCTCTCCTGAGAGGCGAGGTATCAACTCGTTAGCAACCGATTTGCCTAAGTTAAAAGTTTAAGTACCTTTATGTAATTAGCCATGTACATATTTTCCTTTTCTGGCATGGGTTAGGGCTTGAGGTGCAGTCGAGTATATATGTTGAGGGGTTTCGACCATTGTAAGTTTCTATGAACGTGAATAAATGGATAGTTGCATTTGAGGTACACATACTAATAAGTATTTGCAAATTTAAGTTGTTTTTCTAGTCATGAATATAGTAATTATATTTTCATAATGATTTATAATTATGCTAACTTAAATATTTGCTTACCTTCAATTTTTAAGATCTAAATGAAGCATGATTTGACTGATTGAATGATTTTCCAAGGACAATATTATTTGAGATGTAGAACTGCAAAAATAATTACTAAAAACAATATGAAATAGATTTTTTTTTTTTTTTTTGCATTAAGGGAGGCTAAAGCCAAGAAGAAGAGCAATTACAACAGGCGAGAGGAGGGCAGAAAGGAGAAAAGGAGGCTATCTATTTGTTTGCACCACAATCCTGCGCTCAAAAGAGACCCTCTGATTGTCCTCCTGCAGAATACGACACAGATCTCTGGGCGGGTCCACAAGCTCTCGCATACCGTAGGGATAGACGAGACTGTGCTTCGAGAGCCAGTCCGCGGCTCTATTCCCTTCCCGGTATGTGTGAACAATGTTGACCAACCAATCCTGAGCCATACGCCGCCGTATCGACATAAGCAGGCAGGCGTAAGGGTGAATGGGATCCTGCCGATCTTTAATCAACTGGATAGCTAAAAGAGAGTCCGACTCGATGATTAAATTCGTGCACCTGTGTCTCCAAGCAATATCCAAACCATACCGAATAGCCCACAGCTCAGCCAGAGCCGCCGAGGCCTCCCCAATCTTAGCCACAAACCCGGCTATCCAACGACCCTGATCATCCCTAATCAACCCTCCAGCTCCTGCAATCCCGGGATTACCTGCCGAAGCCCCATCTACATTAAGCTTCAGCCAACCCCTTGAAGGGGCAAGCCACCTAATGCTCTCTGTTCTTCTATCTTGGATCGTTCTAGGTTTACCTGGAGAGATTGAGGGGGCATTCCACGCCTTATGCCAAAGGCTTATCCTGTGCGCAATCGAGTGGCTCAGAGACAGTGCAGACAGAGTAGCAGCCGTCCCTTTGAAGCAGCCCGTGCACCTGTTCTTCCACAAACACCAAATCGCTATGCTGAAAAAAGCATTCCAGCTAACACCTGACTCCATGGTGTCCTCCTTAAGGAGATTCTTCTGCAACCAGTCTCCAATGGGCGCTGAGAAGAAAGCATGCTGCTCAGGTGCCGACACATGCCTACTCCAAAAGAAAGCAGCAGGAGGGCAATCGCGGAGGACATGGCACACAGACTCAGCAACATCTTCACAGCGGTAGCAGGAGGAGGACAGAGAGAACCTTCTAGAGAATCTCAACTGGTTCGTCGCAATCTTGCCCAAGCAAACTAGCCAGACAAAGCATCGCACTCTTTCCGGGACCGGGAGCTGCCAAACTTGCTTCCACAAATGCTGCCGAGAATCATAACGAGGCGGGGCAGCCAAGAGGTAGGCTGATTTCGTAGTGAAACAGCCATTAGTAGACCCCGTCCAGAAGATCGTGTCCTTCTCGGTGGATAGAGGGTCAACGGCTATCGCGGTCATCTTCTGCAGAACCTCCGCTGGCAGCCAGGAGGCCAACCGCTCCACATCCCAAGTACCGTCTTCTCCAAGGTAATCAGCAACCGAATCCGACATCATTTCGCTTGGAACCGGTTGAAGAGCCATCTCCACGAGCGGGACCTGCATCAACCAAAGATCACACCAAAACTTAGTGTCTTTCCCGCTGTGAATATTCCACCCACAGCCTTGCTGCAGTAAGCTAGAAGCTTTAGTAAAGCTTCTCCAGGCAAAGGAACTTCCCTGACTCTGGCGAAACATATCCAATCCTTCCCGCTGACACCCGTACTTGGCACGAAAGAGCTGCGTCCAGAGGGAACTCTTTTCCTGCAGCAAGCGCCAGCCCCCTTTAGCCAGGAGAGCCAGATTTGTTTGTCTCAAGGGTCGCAAACCTGCCCCCCCTTGATTCTTTGGCTCAGTAAGCTTCTCCCAGGCCACCAGGTGCATCCTTCCTTGCTGCTCTCTCTCTCCCCAGATAAAGTCCCTGTTGATCTTATCAATAGATTTACAAACATTCATAGGGATAAGTTCAGTTTGCATAGGGTAAGTAGGAATGGCTAGAGACACAGATCGCGCAACCGTTAGCCTCGCAGCAAGGGAGAGCCGCCTAGACTTCCAAGGAGCAAGCTTCTTTTGAATTTGAAGAACTAGGGGCTGGTATCTACTCTTTGTGATCCTCCCATGAATCGCTTGCACACCCAGATAGCGCCCCAAGTTAAGAGTCAAAGGAATGCCAGCCCTGTCACTTAACCGCTGAGCTCGAAGCTGGCCAATGTTCGGTGAGACATACAGCAAGGATTTACTGAAGTTCACTCTTTGGCCAGAACTAGTACAAAACTCGTCCAAGCATTCCTTGATAATCCGAACTTGAGAGCCTTCCGCCTCGGCAAAAAGAATAAGGTCATCTGCAAAAAAAAGATGAGTTAGTGCCGGGCCCCCTGGCGACAACCTGACAGGTTTCCATAGCTTCTCCTGGACAGCCCGGTCTATTCTGTGAGAGAGGCGTTCCATACAAAGAACAAAAAGATAGGGTGAGAGAGGGTCTCCCTGTCTAACTCCTCGGGTCGGTGAGATGGGCTGCAAGAGGTCCCCGTTCCAACGGATGCGCATAGCATTCTTCTCAACACAGTACATGATGCAGCGAATCCAGGAGCTCGGGAGGCCAACTTCAATGAGAGTATCCCGAAGAAAGTCCCATCTGAGTCTGTCATAAGCCTTCTCAAGGTCAATTTTCATTACCAACCCTCCTTTCTTGCCTCGGCGCTTTCTCATGGAGTGGAGAAATTCCTGAACAATAAGGATATTATCTGTCGTCTGCCGGCCAGGAATAAAGCTGCTCTGACGAGGAGAGACCAGGGTGCTCATAACAGTCTTCAGCCTGCTAGTCATAGCTTTAGTGATGGCCTTGAGGCTGACGTTATTAAGAGAGATCGGCCGGAGTTGCCCAACAGTCTCGGGGTTCTCTATTTTTGGGATGAGTACCACTGTAGATGCAAAGACCTCGTCAGGTAGCTCCCCTCCCTCAAAAAATGAGATGGCCATGTCAGTAAGGGATTTCCCCACCGTCCTCCAAGCGTGCTGGTAGAAGATGGCTTGAAAACCATCCGGACCCGGGGCCTGCAGCGGTTTCATATCAAAGACAGCTTGGTGAACATCTTGGATAGTGAAAGGCCGAAGAAGCTGATTAAGTTCTGCAGGGCTGAGATGAGGGAAGACTCCTCGAGGCATCAAATCACTATAGTTTGTGTTATCCTGCAGATACAATCCAGAGTAAAAACGGAAGACCATGGAAGCCAATTGATTCCTGTCCGTCACCCACTCCCCATTCTCATCCTTCAGACAAGCAATCTTGTTGGCCCTCCGTCTGATCTTAGCTAGCTGATGAAAGTAGGAGGTATTCCTCTCCCCAAACTTGACCCAGTTCTCCCGAGACCTTTGGAACCACAACAGCTCTTCCTGCTCCAAAACCTTATCTAGTTCTGTCGAAAGCTTGGAGTGGAGCTTAGCTAATCCGGGTGAAAATCCCTCAGCCAACCGTTTCTCCACCCCGCTGATCCGAGCCACCAATCTCCTTTTCCTTTGACCTATATTACCAAACACCGTAGTATTCCAACTTTGCAGCTTGGAAGACAAATCCTGCAAGGCAAGAGGAAGAGCAGCCTGTGAGTTCCATGAATCGGTTAAAAAACTGTGAAAGTTATCATGCGTAATCCAAGCTGCTTCAAACTTAAAAGCCTTAGGCGAGGGTTGCGAGACTCCCTGGCGAGCGACAGAAGTGAGGATTGGGTGATGATCAGACCCCACTCGGTTGAGATGCAGGACAGTGGTATCAGGGAAAGCTTCATTCCAACTCAAGTTACAGAGACTACGATCCAGCCTGCTTGCTTTGAAAGTGGAAGCTTGTGAACCCCTTGACCAAGTAAAACGAGGGCCGGAAAAACCCAAGTCCACCAGCTCAGCCTCATTAATCCAATGGCTAAACCGTCAGCATCTGCGGAGAGTGGCAGCAGTACAGGGGCCGCTCTTTTCATCCGGCGATGAGATGGCGTTGAAATCACCAGTTAGAATCCAAGGACAGGTGATGTTCTTGCTTTCTTCAACCAGATTTTACCAAAGCAGGCTTTGAAGTTGCTGCCGAGGAGAAGCATAGATCGCAGTCAAGAACCAAGCCGGCGAGCTGTTTTGGCAAATAGACAGAGTCATATGCTGATCGCCCGCGGAGTGGATATGAGCATCAAAATGCTGCGCGTTCCAGAAAACCCATATGCCCCCGCTACGACCAGCTGCCTCAACACGAGCAACATCGGGAAAGCCTAGTTTCTCGCAAACCGAGTCCGCCACAGCGCCGCTGACCTGCGGTTCCAGTAAAATAAGAAAATTAGGCCGGTGGAGCTGGATAGCAAAGCGAAGGGAGCGTAAGAAGGACCTGCCCCCAGCCCCACCCACATTCCAAGAGAGAATTTTAAATTTAGAATGAAAGAAACTAGACATAGGAAATAATCAGCGAAGAAGGGAGAAGGGGAGAAGCAGAATTCAAAAGCAAAATCAGCAGAGCTCAGGCGCAGAAGAAGTCAAGGCCGCCCCCACAGTCGCGTCATGTCCCTGCGGTGTGGTTGTCGCCAGGGCCATCGCTGCCTTCTCAGGTTCTTCACCGGGCTTCGCCGCATTCGTCCATTCCTGAATTTGTTGAAGAGTAAGAGATATACGTCGCTCCCTGCTCTTCACTCTCTTCTCCTTGACTGGAGACCAGATTTGCAGCGCCTTAGCTGGGTTATGGCGAATCGGAGTTCCGCGCGGTGGCGTCGGTCTATCATCACCGCCTCCTTTCTTTTTTCCTTTCTTATTTTTCGTGCGAAGGTTGGCGGAAGGAGCTGTCGGGTCGATGGCTCGCGGCGGAAGAGGGGCGTAAGGTTTCGTCTCCACCACCCGGATCCGAGTATCAGCTTCTCCTCCCTTGTGTTGGGCCGAGCCCGAGGCCGTTGGAACTGAGTGCGGCCCATTGCGGGCTTTAATGTTTTCAACAACCGGGCTGGCTGCATTTGCGTTTACCACAACAGAGGATGAAGCCTCATGATCATTTTTGGGTTTAGTGGGCCGAGGAGAAACTTTCAAAAGATTGGGTCTTGGGCCTAGAAGCCCTCTCTCGGCTGTTTCAGAGACACCAGTCACAGGGGCCTTCCCTTTATTCGCCTCCTCTTTCTTCCCAAGCAAAGATCCCGCCACTTTCCCTGTTTTACCACTCTGCAATTTCGGGAGACTCTCAAGTCTTTCCTTATCACCTTCCTCCCCTTTCCCTGAATTCCTGGCCTTGTGAGCGTTGTTGCTTAGGTGATTCTGATCCGACTTACCTTGTCCCCCCACCTCCCTTTGATTGCGCCGAGTTTTTCGTGTGACTAGCATCCACGGCCCGAACCCGGCTACATCCCCGGAGTCGCCTTCGCCGGCGTCGGACCCCGACGACGGCAACGTGCCATGAACATCCGCAACCAGCCGGTCTTGACAAATCAAAGGGCATGTGACCTTGGTATGGCCGACCTTGCCACACTCAAAGCAAACAACAGGGATATTCTCGAATTCCACCTTTTGCCAACGGCCGTCAAGTCTAATTCTTGGAACCAGAGGCTTGGAAAGATCAACCTCCACGGCCATCCTAGCAAACTTGGCACGTTGTTGGTGTTGAGTGTGATAATCAAGCTTTATAGCCCTCCCGATCATATTGCCAAGCGCGAAGAGGAGTTCTTGATGGTAAAAATGGACGGGGAGACCTGGGAAGTGAACCCACAAAACCATGGTGGTGGGGAGTTTATCCGTCACCCTGAAAGAGGGAGTCCATTGGTGCACGACCAAGTAATGATCAAAGATAACCCATGGGCCTTCAGACAAAGCATAAAAATAATCCTTATCGTTCCCAAGCTTGACCAAAAAGCAGTCGTCATCCAGAGCAAAGATTTCCATCGCGCTAGTTGGTCGCCAGAGGGCCTTCAGTCTATTGCACAGAGTCGAGTATCCAATCGAGCGCCCCAGCAGCCTAACAACCAGGGTCCGCTGCCAAGGAGCGCTGAGTTTATTCCTGAACGAGTCCGAGACTCTGAGTTCCGGCTCGCCGTTAAAAGTCCCTGGCACCAGGTCATGCTCACCCACAGGGATCCACCTTTGCTTCGGAGGTTGCTGCGTACTAGCGCTCCCCGCCACCGCAGAAGCATAGGAGACCAGGGGGAGCGTGGTTGTGTTCTCATTTGTTCGAAACCTGTCCATAGTCTCCATGCCTGGAAAAATAGACCCGTCGGAGACAGGCGTTGTGGCAATCGGGGCCCCTGTTTCCTTTAGTTGCACAGCAGCGCCCTCAACATCCATCTGCGTTGACGATTCAGGTATGATCTCCAGCATCTTTCCTTCGTTCATCATAGTTTCTGTTGGGGTCAGAGGATCTGGCGGCCGCCCTTGGGGAGAGACCGCCGTCGCCGTCGGAGAAGAACTAACAATATGAAATAGATACAATCTTAACAATAATTGAAATAAAAACATACTTAATGACTAAATAATTGAGATGGACATCTTAGACATAATGATGTTGTCATTTTTTGGCATAATACTATGGAACTATTTGCCTCAATAGGCAGAACCACCTTGGAGGATAAGTAAAAATCACATAGCAAGAAATACATGACAATTCAATTAACCATCCATCCCTAAGTATGTGTTATTGAGACTATATTTTATAGTGGATTATCTTTATCGAAAAATAATTTATTAGGGGCAATTTATCACGACTAAAACTTGAATTTTTATTCCATAGATGTTGTAACATCGATTGAAACTTATTAGAATTAGAAGGCTTCAATTCTCGGAAGTAAATATTGAAAACACATTCATAATTAGAGCGGAATTGCGAGGCTGAGTATTTTTACAATGATGTCGGTCAGGGATGACAACTTTGACCTAACAAATTTTATCCGATCTATTTGGCATGTTTTGGAGTGAATAATATCCATGGTACTCTCCTCGATCGGAATGATATGTAATTTTACTTAAAGTAATTAGGATTTAACTTTTATGGCCTCATATTTTAGCAATAATAAAGTTTTAAATAGGCGTGAATCTCAATACCTTGAATAATTTAAATACACTTATCATATTCTTGAATAAAGTTTTAGATTTGTATCACATAATAAATTATCTGACCTAATACGGACGAACAGAGATAGATATGCATATAATCGTCGACAATTGCTAATGTCGGATGGACTGATGATGCAGTGATAAGTCCAAGGTTGTCGTCCCGCGGGTCGAACCACCGGTTGACCCATTTTGATCTTGACCTGGTGAGAAAAATGGGCCACACACACATCGGGTCGACCGCTGCAAGGTACCGAGCTGGAGGTCAAACTATGTCTTTTTTTCCTTTGGTTTGTAAAATGCTCATATTTTCCGATTTTTCTTTTCTCCTAACCTAATCTTTGAGATTCTAAGTTGAGCATTTTAATATTGATGTTATATATGTGTTTGTGAATTTTCACTATATGTTGGATGCAAGTACAAAATGTTATTTTTGTGTAATGTTACATGTTATTACTCATATGTTATATGAGATTTAATATAATTTATAAATGTATAACAATATAATGTATTTTCATATATTCGAGCTAAACCGAACTAAAACGGTAGGACAATTAACCCTCAATCCACTTTCTCAATCGGGTCAATAGGCTAAATTGGGTTGACAACCTTGAATTAGTCGAAATTGTTGAAGTTGATTAGTGGAGCTTGAATTTTGTAACAATGATGCCGCGAGAGTTATAGCTTGAATTATTATTTTATTATTATCAACAATTGGCGCATGAGTTTTAATAAGTTTTTTATTTGTATCTCAATTTAATTAGGCTTTTAGCCCCATGAGACAGTAGCGGAACAGATGAGTAAACAAAAGGACTAAATAGTCCTTCCATTCTATGCGCGTAGGCAAGAAAAAATTGGATTGGGTGTGCACTTAAGGAGAATCTCCATATATAATTTGTAGGATGTAGGATATGTATCCTCTCCATCCATGATCAAGATTACTCTGGTTCTTTGGGATATATTGTTCTCATTTCCTTTTGGTTTATTAATTATTGACATGCTTAGCTTCTGCGATGTTCTCGTATCCGGCGAATTCTTTTGATCCAGCTAATCATTCTGGGTTTCGTCGGATTTGATGTGTGTGACCAATTAAAACTTTAATGGTTGCGAATCATTGAATTCGACCGATCAATCGGTGTATAATTGGGAGATCTTTCATGGGTCTTTATGGGGTTTGCTAACAATTTGGGTCTTTGTGTGATAGGAGATGGGGCGACAGATTTGCGCTGTGGGGGAATAAGAAATTGGAGGGGAACAAGTAATGGTTGGTAGAATTTTACAGGGTCAGCACTGAGATGAGATTGGCGTACGACAACGATGGTGTCCAAATCGATGAGAGGGCGGAGAAATGAGAGCGAGCATGGTGACTGCGGAGAGAAGAAGGGGCGGGACGCCGTTGTTACGGTGATGTGACGTAGGGGGTGGCGATTTTAGGGTTTTCTCGTAAAAGGAATAAAACGCAAAGAACTCTCAAAGGAAATAGCTAATGAAATAGCAAATAAAGGACAAAAGCTAACTATTGGGTTCCAATCTTCTTCTCCTTAACCGAACGAAACAAGTACATATTTATAGGCACAAAGCCTCTACCTTTTTTTTTTTTTTTTTTTTTTTTTTGATAATGGTGAAATAGGTTCAGCATACAAAAGGAAAAAGAACAAAAGGAGAAAGAAATACAAAAGCGCCAGCAGCCAGCAGATAACTACGGCGACGAAACACAAACCAAAAATGACAGTAAACGGCGATCAAAACATCAAAAAAACAGCAGAAGCAAAGCACCGAGCTGCACAATGCATCCCGAACAAAGGCGCCCAGAGATTAAGGAGATGTATGCAGCGGGGGATTGCTTCTACCCTCTGAGACGAAACCTCTCGGGAGAACCCTGGATTTAAGCTGCAGAAGCCACTGATCAGCCACCAAGCGATCCACCCTATTGGCCACTGACAACCAATCCGCTATATCTTTACCAATGCCGATGCAGACCTGCTCCGGAGTAGTCTTCTTGCCTCTAAAAGTCCTAGCGTTCCTCTCACGCCACAACCTCCAACAAAGACCATGAAGGAAAACCTTCGTGCACCATTTGGCCGGGTCCACCGGATCACCACTCCACCAAGAACATACGATGGACTTAATATCCTGCTGTTGGGACCTAAATTTCACAAAGGCTGCCATGATTGTCCAGACTTTACGCGCAAACCTGCAATTCACCATCAGATGGTTAAGGGTTTCTACCTTTACCTATCTAGATTATGACTCCTAAACCTCTAAGGATATTACCAACAAATAACCTAATCCGATACGAACATGGAAAACAATAATAAAGACAATAATAATAAAAGCCCAATAATGTACTAATACTAAAGATACGCAAGCCCAGTCTCCTACGAAATGCTACGATGGCTCGATCTCGTAACATCCCTCCCCCCTTAAAAGAATCTTGTCCACAAGGTTCGCGCTTTCGATACTTCCAATTCAGCTTATGCACCCAATCAAACCCTCCCCGGTCAATAGCTCTTACAGGAACGATCTCTTCCAAGCCAATCGAGTCATTCATTCCCATGTTACGTCCAAGATTGCATGCCCACTTCTGCCTCCCATGCATGCCTCCATATGAGCTTGCAATAGGTCCACTTTGGCCTTCCTTTCTATTCTTACAATCGTACCTGATCAACCACTCCATTCTCCCATTTAAGGTTGTCAGCGTCTTGAAGCCCATGGACAAGGAAGGTTGGATTGTGAGAGTGAATTTGTCCTCTGACGTCGTGGTAGTGATCACTTTCACGCGGACTTTACATCCAAGGTTGAGACCTAACTCGTCATCGAAGAACCATCCTCCTTTCTTGGGAATGTCAACTTCTTCAACTGCTACGATGATGGCCTTATTGAGGCTATGGTTGGAAATGACAGAGCTACGACGTGCGGCGGTGGAGCTAATCCAATCTCGTTGTTCGGTCACGTCGTTGATGATGGTGAGCTTGTCGTAACGACGGGTGCGGCGGTGGAAACACGTATGTGATTCCAATGGAATTCCGCGCTTACGAAATTTCCAGTTCGGTCGAAGCACACAAATCGAACCCCTTCCGGCTACATCCCATGGGATCCTCTTGTGGTACACATCGCCCATAGTTCTGATTCCATTGAGAACATCCGTAATGCAATCTGCCTCGGTTGGTGATTCTTCTTCGGTAGGCCGATGAGCAGCGATGGAAGGAGCAGCTACAGCTGGTACGACAACTGCCATGACGGGGATGGATGATAACGACAACTGGCTCGATACTGTTGTAAATACCGTCGTCTCTAGGAGTACAGTTAACAATGGTGGAGCTAGGGTGAGCTCCTCGGCCCTGAATGGTGGCGATGACGCCCGACCCCGAACCCGAACCCTTGGTAAGCTTCCCGCGGTGGCGATCAGTGGAATAGGAGCCAAGGTTCGCTCCTTCTTTGATGGTTGCGCGGCGACAGCAGTTCGTGTGATATCAATATTGGCGGTGGTGGCCGGCGGTGCAAGAAGGGCTGGCGTGAGCAATGGTGATGCATCGATGGCCAGAGGGGTAGCTGCCCTAATGCTTGCACCCCGTTTCTTTCTCTTCTTCCTAAACTTCAAACCATCAATACGTGGGATCCTCCCTCTACATCTTCCAGGACTGGCGAGCATTGAAACGTGTTCCTCTCCATTAGTTGTAGCACCTTCATTCGACGTGATTCCGTTGTTACCCCTGTCGGTCGGTTCCCAAGATGGATTTGACGATTTGACTCGTCCTCTCCTCTTTCTTCGGTAGCCAATCCTCCTTGTGATGAGAGGAACTTTGGCGGTTGATGGATGAACGACCTTGGTCGTTGGCGCTAGGGCTAGCTCTCCGGTTGATGGTTGAGCGGCCACGGATGTCGCAATCTTTTCGTCTACAGCAGCGCCACGGATGGATGGCGGTGTTGGTGGTCGTACCGCGGCGCTGCGGTCCACAAAGGTAGACGGATCCATGACGGGTGGTGCTTCTTCATCCAACTCAAGTGGCTTGCTTTGACACGGAAGCACATCATCGACGGGGCCCTCTTCCTTCTCGTTGATCACGGCTACCTCGGGCGCGACAGTTAGTCGCACGGCGCGTGATGAGGACGGAGCTAGGGTTAGCTCCTCGGCTGTCGAATCAACGGCTGGAGACGGCGAACCTGGTATGGATGGAACATCTGAGCATGGATCGAGTAGCGCACGGACTGCTGGATCGAAACCGTGGAGGGTAAACCTCGTCCTGGCGGGCTGCCGGAGTTGCCAGATTACCTGGCCCAGCTGCTCCCGCCAATAGAGATACTCAGATCTCATTAACGGGGCTCTGATACCAACTGTTACGGTGATGTGACGTAGGGGGTGGCGATTTTAGGGTTTTCTCGTAAAAGGAATAAAACGCAAAGAACTCTCAAAGGAAATAGCTAATGAAATAGCAAATAAAGGACAAAAGCTAACTATTGGGTTCCAATCTTCTTCTCCTTAACCGAACGAAACAAGTACATATTTATAGGCACAAAGCCTCTACCTTTACCTATCTAGATTATGACTCCTAAACCTCTAAGGATATTACCAACAAATAACCTAATCCGATACGAACAAGGAAAACAATAATAAAGACAATAATAATAAAAGCCCAATAATGTACTAATACTAAAGATACGCAAGCCCAGTCTCCTACGAAATGCTACGATGGCTCGATCTCGTAACAGCCGTCCTCGGCGAGAGAAGACATGGTGATCGATGAGTTGCCGAAGGTCGTGATTGGAAGACGGAGGAAACAAAATATATAACCAAATCAATATTATTTTATTTATAATTAATGACATGGCATACACGTGGATGACAATTGTTAATTCTAACCGTCAATTTAAATTCGCGTAACATAAATAACACAGACCACCAATAGTTAGGAATATTACTGTAATTATTGAATTATTGTAATATAAATAACACTATCGCTAAATGTTGGTATTTTTAGTAGTATTAGCCCTAAAAAATAGTCAAAATAGAGATTGGCGTATAAAGAAATATTAAAAAAATAAGAGGGAAATGGGGAAAGTTTAGAGAGGAACTGAAGCACTCGTCTTAGTTGTTTACTTCTATCATTCGGAGTTGGCGCAACAAGTTCCTCAAGATGAAAACCGATTGATAAGTTGTGAGTGTAGCAAATTAAGTGGTACAGTAGAATAAATCTGAAAGATGATACATTTTGAATATAAAAGACGAAACTAAAAATATACCCACCAAGAAAAGAGAAAATGTCATGATCAAACCTAAAGAGTGACAGAGAGGATTGTCATTACTGTTTCTCTACGGATCGGGAAATAGGAGGATTCGACAAGGCAAGAAAATGAAAGCAATAACAAGCACACGACACAGAAATTACATGGTTCATTAATGTGTGTTAGCTAGTCCACGGGCAGAAGAGAGTCAGTTTCACTATACTTTGAGGAGATACAGATTACATAGGAGTATGAGAAGTATTTATAGTACTTCTCCAAGGTCCAACCCTGGTCCACCGACATCGAGACCTCCGTGACTTCAAGTCGTAACCAGATAGTCTGATTCAAGTCACATCAACAAAGATGGTGATTATCCTTACTGCGGTTCCACCCCAAAATGCTCGAAGCAAAATAAAGGTTGAAGTTCCTACATGGTGCCATAAAGATCGAAGATCTCACCATCTCTTTATTCCATATAGCTGTGATCCTCAGGTAGAGGTTTGGATTCATTTTGATGGTGAAGATAGTCGCACAAGTATACGATGTATGGTCCAAACCCTGAGGTAGGAGCACACAAGTTCAACTCAACAAGCCACCAAATCAAGCTGGCTCACAAGTCTTATGAACCGAGTTCAGGTCGTGAACATGTAGCTCATTGCAATCCTAGCTACGAGAGGGACCCTACGACCATCCAGGACTCGACTCTAGTCACTAACAATCCACAAGGACAGTAGCTGCTCTATTTGAGGATTGAAACCCAATTCAACACTAAACAAGTCCAAACTAATTGAATACTTGTGTCCAAAATTCCTCGAATCGCTTAGACCTTGAGATGCTCACACGGACGGTGTTACCGTTAGACAACTCCCTCGTTCGCACAATATTTTTGTTTTTTTACTGTAGGATGGAAACAAATTTTTGTTCGTTGATTATCTTAACCCAACATAGGAAAAAAAGGCTCTAATTCATATAGTTTGGATTAGATATTAGTATTTTGACTAGTTATTGTTATCTTGATTTAATAAGTCTCACCCCATCATTTTCTTTCTATAGCATTTAAAGAGGCAAAATATAGGAGGGAGAGGTGTCGACTACAAATGGTGTTCAAAAGAAACGCCGATATCATCTTCTCCAACGATCAAAGTATGACATGAGGGGTATTAATAAGTTTATGCCTATCGTAAGAATAGAAGATGTCGTGTTTTGAGCGTCAGATCAAGACTTCGATTGGTCCTCTTACACTAATCAAAATCCCGATTTAAATTATAAAATCTTACGATTTTACGGTTTTACTTACCTATTCCGATCCTGATTTCACTATATAATCTATGGACATTAAAATCCTACACTATTCATGTTTGAAATTCTTAAATTATTTTAAAATATTACGGTTTTACGATTCAATCTTTGAGTAGATTTCACTTATTTGCGCCATAATTTACAAAATTACACATCCTTTTCTTCTCATCTACCTACATTATCTAGTTCTCTCATACATACTAACCATCGACGACCATCATCAATTCACATCAACGTATTAATCATCATTTATTCACCACTTCCCAATATTAACCTTAATAAATTGGAACATTAATCTTGAGAAATTGTCATTGTAAGTGTTATATGTTTTTTGTGTTATCATGATTTACCTTATTAATATTAGTTCGCCTTTATTTTTATATGGATCTTAAAATCCTATGATTTTACGATTTTGATTTTACCCCATTTTAATTTTTGCATAAAATCCCGATTTTAAGTATTATGGACCGTGCCATATGTCATACTCATGAAAATATGGATATTCATTTCATAATTCATGTGAGTTTGATCTTATTGTACTGGTGTACTTAATCTAACTCTAGCTACAATGATAGCAACAAATTGTGGTGATGTTGGGTCTACAATCTAATGATGTCCAAAAAAATACGGTTATATGAATTTGTTGTTTCTAGTGTGACCCTAATGCCCATAAACAAATTGACTCAAATGTCAAATGGGACCTACCCCGTGTCCGATACAATCCCAAATATGGACTAAAATATATTTAAATGACAACTAGCACTACAGGAAAAAGGTTCTTTGATCACAGGGAATCCCGTGCTTAAAAGCAAGTTTCCCGTGATTAATGACTTTAGTCACGGGAAATTTACCGTAACATAAAGCTCTGTGTCTAATTGTATACCGTGACTAGTTATAGTACCGTGACTAGTTAACTAGCCACAGTGAATTTTCCCATGATTATTTGTACCTATTAATCACGGGAGAACCGTGTTGAATGCCAAAGTTTGGAACACATGTACAAGAAAAAAATCATTTAAAGACGGGATCTACACCTTTTTAAACGGTATTTACCATGACAAAATGTAATCCCATGACTAAATGTCAATCACTAGTCACTGTATTTACTACCTATGGTCATTGTATTTTACCGTAACTAGTTACAAACCACTAATCATGATATAATTTCATGATATTAAATTTTGAAGCCTACATACGCACTGAAGACAATTTTAATCTCCCTATTACATTTATAATCGCAAGAGAAACCAAAATGATCATCAGCATTATAACACTACCAAAATAATGTACTCATGAATTTGATATTTTTACAATAGAACGGGTTTCAAATGTTTAAACTTATACTCCTATGATGTTACAATGCCTGCTATAACTAATTGCAATTTGCAAAATATCCTAACTAATCAAGCCGATGCCTTCCAAAACCAACTAAAAACAAATGAATTCATTCAGTGTCATGTCGTGGCTCTTACATGCTGCTTCACATTGTCTGCCAAAAATCACACATAATTAGCTATGACAATTGCAATACAAAAGCACAGACAGAGCAATTGAGGTAAAACAATCCAAAAGAACCAAGTTTGTATGCAATTGAGGGAAAACATCCTAAAGAAAGTCTCTCAATTTAAGTTCAGAATCTAGACGCCCACTAGTAGAATCACTAAAGCATAGGAACAAGGTACATTGCTGGGGATCAAAACATAGAAAAGGATAGCCAAGGTACGTATTTACCTTGCATATTATCATTGGCGTCTCTTGGCTTTTCTTTCAAGCAATAAATAGTATCATTAAGTACAAGAACAAGGTACATCGCTGACTTTTTCCCGCCTAGAAAAATACAAAAACCCAAATATCAAATCTAAATAAAAGAACACACAATGAATTGGGCATACACTAATTGGCTAGCTAATAATAAAAGCATCTATCTCATTGAATCATTTTAAAATGAAGTGAAATGAATAATCACTCACTGGAAGATTGATTACAAGAAGAAATCCAGCGATAGGGGTAACACTAGTTTTCTACAGACTTCTACAGTTCTGCAGAAGCAAGGACAGGGCAGAAACAAGATAGCATTCAGGTGTGGTAATAAGAATTCAACTAAAGCAATGAAAAGTAATAGCCTTCAAAACCCAGACATCCATTATATGAAACAGAGGCAGCCAAAGCAATGAAAACTCTTAACTTAGTGAAGAAACTGTCGTTGCACTTACCCAGAACTGTTGCTTCCATCTCTGTCAACTCAAAAATGAAAATGGTGCAGGAAAAGCTGCTTCTTCCTATGAAAGTGCATCCAGAAGTTCACCCCTGCCCCTCCCTTTTTATTTTGAACGAGACAAAAAAAAGTGTTGGGAGGATTAGAAACTATGAATCAAAAAAGCAAAATAAATGGAAGGACACAGGTGGGAATACCATTCCTGAAATGATATGAGTTACCTTCTCCTCAAGTATGCAGACCTCTGTGGAAGAGAAATTCATCAATCAGTATGATTCACCCCAGAATAAGCTGCAAGCATGGGCACAGTCAAACACAAGTGCAATACAGGGGCACAAACTTCAGTTCGTGCAATTTCCCAAAACCCCCAATTGACCCGAAACAGAACCCTAATTTTCCTAGTTACGAATTCAACAATCAATCAAACATAGAAGCCGAATTTGAGTATCCTAAATTTGAGAACCCTAATGTTCAATTGGAGTCTCCCTGCAATTTGGTGAGTTACAAACCCTAAATTCACCACAAAGCTAACTTTTCAACCCCACATCCGCAATTAAAGAATGAAATCGAGACGCAACAGAATGAGAAAAGGGAGTGAAAAGCAAACCTTGAGAGCCCACCGAGATGAAGGGACCAAGAATGGAAGATGCGATGAGAAGTAAGAAAGATGGTCGGATCTCGGATGTGCTTTGACGAAGGTCTCTGGCGGCCAAATCTGATTCTGTGGATGGGAGTCTAGAAAGCCCCACCGGATCAACTCCATTCCTTTTTCTTTTCCTGGTAGGCCTCGAAGTTGGAAATAGTTGTTTCTTTTTCCGGCTTTCTTCCGGCCAGTAACGCATTTTTCTTGTGGGAAAGATCGGAGAGCACCAAGCTTGGAGGCTGACCGGGGGGCCTCCTCTTCCGCGGATGTGGGGTTGAAAAGTTAGCTTTCTCGTCTCCTCTTTCACTCTCATCTATTTTTTTCTCTCTCATTAAGTCATTGTCTCAGAATTCTAGCGAAGGTAGTGTGGCTGTGTGGGTTAGTTTAGGGATAAGGTGTGCTTTGCAGCACTTTCAATTGTTTTCAAGTCATGCATTTTTGGAGGCAAAATTTAGGATTGTGGAGCCAAAAAAAATTTGCAGTCAAAATTTGGAATTGTGGAGCGGGAAAACATGGCGGGATAGCCGAATTGTTCTGCAAGAACTTTTTATTCGCAATATTAATAGAGCCTCAATTTATAAAGAATTATTGAGTTGTGTTATTAAAAAGGAAGAGCAAATTTCCCAAAAGAAAAAGGAAGAGCAAATTAAATTGAACATTTAATTCCTTGTTTTAGATTAATTAGGGAGCTGGATTATATTGTCTTGTTTTGTGAAATTCCTGTGTTCTTACGATCCACTGTAACAAAGTGGCATGTGGAGCTGAGATTTCTGGGTAATAAAAAAAATTATGTATTTCTTTCTTGATTTTTATGTAAATTTTCAAAATTAAATTGTCAAATTGTTCACGGTAATTAACCGTGACTAACAATTAATCACGGGAAATGAAGACTATAAAACATGTAAATTAATTCCCGTGATTAGAACTATACAATCAATTACGGGATATTTTACTGTGACCATTAGTATACTTCTCGGTACGGGAAAAATTCCCGTGAATAAGATCCCGTGACCAAAAACCAGTTTTCCTGTAGTGTAGACATTTATGATAATGTGATTCTACCATGTATGAGAGATTTTCAAATGGTAAACTCTTAAGTAGCTAGCTAGGTGTTCAACAAAACCAGGTTTTGGACCAAGTATGGAAAATGGATGGCGAAATACAACTAACCAAGTATGAAGAAAAGGTCATAAGCACCAGGAAATAAGGGTAAGTTTCCTTGATTTCCCCACTACTATTTCTTTAGGAAATCCCTTATGCCCCCTTTACCCTTCTCATGGCAAGACAACCAGATGGCAGCGTTCTTCAGACGATCAACACGGTCACGACATTTCGGGTCGTGACATTCTCCACCACTCATAATGCAGCACGTCCTCGTGCTAGTGAAGAATGCTTCTCTCCGCAGCATGTATTGCAACTCTCGAACCGATTGTGGGCGTCCGCATACGATACCATCCTCTGATGGACAGGCTCCGGTCGCGTCTTCGCGCTAGCCTGCTGTGTCCCGTGCACATACCGCTTTGCCCCTCGACATCAACCTTCACCCTTTGCTTCTGCTGCGCTAGTACCTCAGTCGACCTTCACCCTACGCTACTCCCAGCGTTTGTACTTCAATCAACCTTCACCCTACGCTCTAGCTAGCGTTAGTTCCTCGGTTGAACGGCATTCTCGGCCGCTGCATCTTCAGCCTGTCGAGGTCCCCCACAACGGCGCAACACATGTGTATCTGCGTCCGGACCGCCTGATATGCACACCTAGGACCGCCTCTCATTCGGGCATAGGGTCGACCCATACACGACCTATGCCGTACTGAGAGAGGAACTAGGCTCTTCAGCCTAACGAGGCTCTGATACCACTTGTCACGGACATAGACTTTCGAAGTCCGTGCGGCGTCTTGAGGTGCACTCATTCCTCAAGACCAGCCTCTCCGCATACGCATGCCAACTGGTTTCGCCCTGCCTTGGGCTCATCAGGGAGACGGCAATAGCCTCCGACCAGTTGTGCCTTCTCTTGCAACGATCCCCTTCATAGCCACATCCTGACTCGGCCAGATGCGATGCACAGGCAGACAACGCCTTATCGCTAATGTCGCCCCCTTTACCCTTCTCAAGGCAAGACAACTGTAATCTAAGGGACTGATTTTAGGGATTGTAAGTTTGGGAAAGTAAAGAAGAAGCAGAAGAGGAAGAAGATCGAAAATGAAGGAGAGGAGAGGTCCTTCAGTGTTTTTCGTTCTGATTCTCCCCTTCAGTTCGGGCCACAGCTTCTCAAGCCCACTTGAAATCTATTAGCAAAAAGCCAACGTTGAGATGGGCTTGATGATTGGTAAGCCCAGCCGAGTAGATCAGTATAGAGAACACTTAGGTCTGTTTTCTTCCTTGGATCAAAATCCTTGGAAAACAGAGAATTGATATGGAAGATGAAGTACGAAAAGAAAAGTGCAGAAATCTAAAGAACTCACGATATTTTTAACGTGGTTCACCCCAGTGCAATGGGCTACGTCCACACCTACGACTCTATTTTATTTTCTTTACGATCTAACTTACAAATACAAAAGAAGCAAATCGAAATAAAGACTCAAAGAAGGAAATTCTAGAAACAAAGTAGAATGACGAATAAACAACCCAAATTCCAAACTCCGGAATTTGTATCAGCCACTAGCAAAGAACCTCTTCCCCTTTGCTAAACCCTTTTGTTTAGAAACCCTTTTCCGTTCTCTCACAAAAGTAAAGAGGCAATACGTTTCAGTCCCTTTTATAGATTAGGAGGAGGTGAGATGGAACCTTCCTTATTTGCAATGCTTGATCAAAGGAGTGATTCTTGTGCTGTGATTATGCAATCAATCAGTTGATTGATTTCGACTTGATTTCCAAGATTCTAGGAAGATGATTTATTCCCAACGAACTATTTTGTCGACTATCTCTGATTTCCCAAATCTTCCTACAATCTCCCCTTAAATCAGAGATTGTCGATTGCCTGAAACAAAGAAGACGACACTACCTTTCCTCTTCTCAAGGAGTTAGTATTTAACAAGAGGATAATTATTTCACATCTCTTTAAGAGGAACATTCAATCCGCATAGAGAAAAAGAGATTATCATAGATAGCAAAGCCGACACAGTTTTAACCGAAGCAATCATAAAAGGCCGAAGTAATCATAATCTATCACGAAATTTAGACCGACAACCATAAGACTAGCTAAACAATCGAACTAAGTTAAACATCATCACTAGTGTTGTTGTTGGTGTCACTGCTCTCGCTGGAACTAACACTAGTGCTGCTGTCGACTTCTTCCTTGACAGTGTCCTCGTCTCCACTGTCCTCGTCAAGGGGTTCCTCCCCTTCAATCGCAATCTCCAGAGCTTCAAGGATATCCGCAGCCACAGGGGAGAACACAGGATCGAAAGTGATAAAGGATGACAGGTTTATCTCAAGGTGAACTAGAAGGGTCGACACAAGGGGACCGAAAGGCAGGGCTTCACCTAGGACAGGTTCAGTGAATCGCAGTAGGGACCCAAAAAATAAGTGAAAGTAATTCAGAGGGGTACCATGGACAACATTCGAGATGATCCAAAGATCGAGAGGGAGAATAGTTGTGACAGAGTGATCTCTGGGAAGGAAGACTCGAACAATGTAATAGTGGAGGAGACGAAGGGGTGGGGAAAGGACAGTGACAGGTAAAGTATTATTTGGTCCGGGAGGATGGCCAGTAATAGCAAGGAATTCCTCAGCAAGGTTGAAAGGCAAACAGAGGAAATTCGGACTCATCGGCTAAAGTAACCCCATGAACAGGAATATTCAAGAGCATGCTGAGATCATCAATATGAATGGCAAAGGCATGGCCAAAGACCAGAGAGTGAAAGGAACGAGATGACAACCCAGGGGATTGAAGATTGGAATAGAACAGTTGGATAATTTCAGGGCAAAACGAGGTCGTTAGAGGAGCATCAAGGAGAGAGGTCCAACCAAGGTTTTGAACATAGGGAGTAATATCAAGGCCAGCGTCCACTAAAGCAGGGAACGACACAAGACAGAAGGAAATCAAGGGACGATTGAGAAAAAACTGGATGTGACGATGATAGTTTGAGATGATAGGCTCAAGGAACAATGTACCCGTGTATGTGATGATGAGTACCATTGTAAGATCAGACAGAGAGGGAGCAGATGGAGAGTACACGGAAGAGACCTAGGGCTGGTAATTAAATAAACATGACATACTCAATCAAGGAAACTACTAATCAAGAAGAAAACTATCACACAAAAAGAAAGTAATAAATGAAGATTAAAACAGGAAGAAGAATAAAATAAAATAATTAAAAAAACTAAAAAGGAAGCAGAGGTTAGCGAATGATGCTCTCTGAGAGAGCCTGATGAGAGCGAAGTCCGAGTTCATAGCACAAAAAGATGAATCGATCAGCAGGTAGAGATTTTGTGAAAATGTCAGCCAGCTGGAATTCAGTAGGAATATGATGTAGAGCAACAGTTTGAGCCTGAACTAGATCCCGGATGAAATGATATTTCACTTCTATATGTTTGGTTCTAGAATGTTGCACGGGATTTTTAGTAATGCAAATGGCACTTGTGTTATCACAAAACAAAGGCATGATTGATGTTTTTATACCATAATCGGCTAGCTGGTTTTTTAACCAAAGAAGCTGAGTGCATGAGCTACCAGCCGCTATATATTCTGCCTCAGCTGTGGATAAAGCCACTGCACTTTGCTTCTTACTAGACCACAAAACCAGAGAAGTTCCTACAAACTGACAACTACCAGTGGTGCTACGACGATCAGTAAGACTCCCAGCAAAATCAGAATCACTGTAGCCTAAAAGATCAAAGCTATCGTGCCGAGGATACCATAGACCTATATCTGATGTGCCTTTAATATATCTAAAAATCCGCTTTAAGGCAGTTAAATGACTTTCTTTGGGTGCTGATTGAAACCGAGCACATAGACAAACAGAGAAGAGGATGTCAGGTCGACTGGCAGTAAGATAGAGTAAAGAACCTATCATACCCCTATACTGAGACTCGTTTACTGGGTTTCCTGTCTCATCCTGACAAAGCTTAGTAGTAGTGGCCATCGGTGTAGGGCTGGGATTTAAGGAGTTGAAGCCAAATTTACTAAGCATGGAGGAGATGTACTTAGATTGATTAATAAAAATACCTTCACTAGTATGTTTTATTTGTAGACCGAGGAAGAATTGTAGCTCACCCATCATGCTCATTTTAAAAACACTTTTCATAGAAGCACAGAAATCAGAGCATAGTTGATCATTGGTTGAACCAAAAACAATGTCGTCGACATATACTTGAACCAAAAGAAGATCACTAGAAACACGTTTAATAAACAAAGTTTTGTCTAGTGATCCTTGCTCAAAGCCTTGACTTAGTAAGAACGACGTGAGTCGTTCATACCAAGCACGAGGAGTTTGCTTAAGGCCGTAGAGAGCTTTATTTAGTTTAAAAACATAGTTTGGGTGTTCAGGACTTTCAAAACCAGGGGGCTGGGTTACATAGACATCTTCTTCTATAATACCATTTAAGAAGGCGCTCTTAACGTCCATCTGATATAATTTAAAGTTCATATAGCTAGCAAAGGCACAAAGAAGACGAATTGATTCGAGACGAGCAACAGGTGCAAATGTCTCATCATAGTCAATCCCTTCTTCTTGTGAGTATCTTGAGCAACTAAACGAGCTTTATTATGGATCAGTTTTATTCCGAAAAACCCATTTTGTTCCTAAAGGAGTCACAGTAGCAGGACAGGGAACTAGATCCCACACATGAAGATGTTCAAATTGAGTCAATTCTGCAATCATAGCATAAGACCATTCATCATCTTTCATGGCTTCCTTATAGTTTCTAGGTTCATGCTGAGAAACAAAGACATATTGTCCAGGAGTGTACTTACCTCGAGTTCTGACTCCATCTGTTATTTGGCCAATGACCTGACTTGGGGGATGTCGTTTCTTGATGTGTGCTGGAGCTGTCAGAGTTTCTTCCGGATCCAGATTGGGAGTATAAGGTTCTGGATCATTCGAGTTGACTGCGAGAGGGTCTTCAGATTCAGTAGGAAGTGGTGTAGGAATCTCGTGATGTGTGTCTACCTCTGAATTAACATTTGCTGCAGGAGTTGAGGAGGCTGCATCTGTAGATTGAGTCTCAGCCGAAGCATTTGATGAATGTGTCATCTCTGCAAAGTCAAATACTTCCATATCCGGGTTGCTAGGTTGCAAGCCATATTAGTATCATCAAAAGTTACATGCACAGTTTCCTCAACTCGTTGAGTCCTTTTATTAAACACCCTATAAGCTTGACCTTTAATAGAGTATCCAAGAAAAATTCCTTCATCAGACTTAGCATCAAATTTACCTAAGTTGTCCTTGGTATTCAAACAATAGCACGACAACCGAAGGGATGAAAGTAGGAAATGCTTGGTTTCTTGCCTTTAAAGATTTCATAAGGTGTCTTATTTAAGTGCTTACGAATTAAAACTCGATTTCCTATATAGCATGCTGTGCTAACTGCTTCTGCCCAAAAATATTTAGGTAATCCATATTCAAGAAGCATGGTCCTAGCACATTCAATTAAAGTACGATTTTTTCTTTCCACAACCCCATTTTGTTGAGGTGTACGAGGAGCAGAGAAGGTATGATTAATTCCTAAAGAATCACATAAGCTTTCAAATTCATCAGAGATGAATTCTTCGCCATTGTCACTTTTGATGGTTGAAATTTTCTTATCGAAAGTAAGAGCAAAAGTTTGAAATTTTGAAAAGGTTTCGCTCTTATGCCCAAGAAAATACACCCAAGTATATCGAGAAAAGTCATCAACAAGCACAAATGCATAATTCTTACCTCCTAGGCTAGAAACATTGCAAGGACCAAAAAGATCCATATGGATCAGTTCAAAGACTGCAGAGGTAGTAATCCCTGATTTTGGTTTAAAGGATCGTTTAGTGTGTTTACCTTGAACACAAACGTGGCAAAAAAAATCTGATTTGTCTTTTAATAAAGGAATACCACGAACTAATTCAGATTTAGCAAGGCGAGACAAGATAGAAAGACTAACGTGTCCTAGCTTACGATGCCAAAGAAGTTCTAATTGTGATGCAGCCACAAAACATATTTCACCGGATGATCCTAATTTCTGGAAGTTAATAACATACATGTTATTTTCACGTTTTCCGACAAACAATGTTTTATGATCTTGTGAATTTTCCACGACACAGTGAGATGCTTTGAAAGTTACTTTATATCCACTACTACATAACTGACTTATTGAGAGTAAGTTATGTTTTAGACCCTCGACTAGCAAAACGTTATGAATGACAGGAAAGGTTCTCGACCAATAGTACCATGACCAATGATGGATCCAGAACTATCATCACCAAAGATAACCTTACCACCATTTCTAGGGGATAAGAAGTGAATAACTGCTTTGTGCCAGTCATGTGATGTGAGCACCCACTATCCATATACCAGTGGGGCGCATGTTCATTTCTGAGGTAAATGTTGCTGTTTTGAAGGCAAGTTCAGTAGAAGAGTGAGAAGAGTTACCTTCTACATTCATGGCAAAGGCCATGAATGCTTCCTCGTCTACCTGATCATCATCTGACTCAGAGTCGTAGTCACTCCAAGAGGCCATCATGGCTTTTTCTTTGGCTTTGAGAGTGAGAGGACAATGTGCACGGATATGACCTGGTTGGCCACACTTGTAGCATCCTTGTGGTTCCCTTGCCGAAGTACCTGCATCCACATTTCTGGTCTGCCTAGAAGGCAGCCTATCCTTGAATCCAGAGTTAGTGTTATCATAACTAATGAATTTTCCGGAGGTGTTATTCAACCGTTTTTGCTCATTCTTATGTTTGATTATTCGTTGAAGCCGCTTACTGAGAAAGGCTATTTCCTTATCAATATCAAGAGACGAGTCATCTTCAGAGTCATCCTGATAGACTCTAGTTTTAAAAGCAAGACTTTTCTGTCTCTTATCTTCACCATGAACTTGCTTAACAACATGCTCATGACTTAATAATGAACCGATTAATTCATCAACTGGTAAAGTATTTAGATTTTGCGCTTCCTCGACTGTAGTTCTTTTAGGTAACCATTCCTTAGGCAATGAACGAAGAATCTTGCGATTTATATCCTTACTTATGAAAGATTTTCCTAAACCCTTTAATTTGTTTAGAATGATAGTAAAGCGAGAATACATGGATTGAATATCCTCACCTGGGTTCATGGCGAATGTCTCGTATTCATGCATTAGGAGATCGATGCGTGTCTCCTTGATGTTGGAGGTTCCTTCGTATGTTTTCTCAAGTGCAATCCAGATCTCCTGAGCCGTGTCGCAATGCTCGATCTTATCCGCCTCACTCGCAGCCATGGCAGAGTGAAGAATATGCATCGCCCTTTTGTTGAGCTGGGCGCTTTTCTTCTGAGCATCATTCTAGGTGGATCGCTGGGCAAGATCCATGTCAAGAGGACCATCGCTTACCACGGTCCAGAGCGCTTCATCGACTCCCCAGAGGAACGTTTCCATTCTGCGTTTCCATGAGGTGTAGTTTGTTCCTGTGAATAACGGCGGATGATTGTATGAAGCATGACCAAAGACAGAGGACCCCATGATCGATTCCCTTGGCAGTATGTAGCTCAATCAAGGGATTGGCTCTGATACCAATTGTAATCTAAGGGACCGATTTTAGGGATTGTAAGTTTGGGAAAGTAAAGAAGAAGCAGAAGAGGAAGAAGATCGAAAATGAAGGAGAGGAGAGGTCCTTCAGTGTTTTTCGTTCTGATTCTCCCCTTCAGTTCGGGCCACGGCTTCTCAAACACACTTGAAATCTATTAGCAAAAAGCCAACGTTGAGATGGGCTTGATGATTGGTAAGCCCAGCCGAGTAGATCAGTATAGAGAACACTTAGGTCTGTTTTCTTCCTTGGATCAAAATCCTTGGAGAACAGAGAATTGATATGGAAGATGAAGTACGAAAAGAAAAGTGCAGAAATCTAAAGAATACACGATATTTTTAACGTGGTTCACCCCGGTGCAATGTGCTACGTCCACACCTACGACTCTATTTTATTTTCTTTACGATCTAACTTACAAATAAAAAAGTAGCAAATCGAAATAAAGACTCAAAGAAGGAAATTCTAGAAACAAAGTAGAATGACGAATAAACAACCCAAATTCCAAACTCCGGAATTTGTATCAGCCACTAGCAAAGAACTTCTTCCCCTTTGCTAAACCCTTTTGTTTAGAAACCCTTTTCCGTTCTCTCACAAAAGTAAAGAGGCAATATGTTTCAGTCCCTTTTATAGATGAGGAGGAGGTGAGATGGAACCTTCCTTATTTGCAATGCTTGATCAAAGGAGTGATTCTTGTGCTGTGATTATGCAATCAATCAGTTGATTGATTTCGACTTGATTTCCAAGATTCTAGGAAGATGATTTATTCCCAACGAACTATTTTGTCGACTGTCTCTGATTTCCCAAATCTTCCTACAACAACCAGATGACAGCGTTCTTCAGACGATCAACACGGTCACGACATTTCGGGTCGTGACACTTGTCACAGACATAGACTTCCAAAGTCCGTGCGGCGTCTTGAGGTGCACTCATTCCTCAAGACCAGCCTCTCCGCATATGCATGCCAACTGGTTTCGCCCTGCCTTGGGCTCATCAGGGAGACGTCAATAGCCTCCGACAAGTTGTGCCTTCTCTTGCAACGATCCCCTTCATAGCCACATCCTGACTCGGCCAGATGCGATGCACAAGTAGACAACGCCTTATCGCTAATGTCGCCCCCTTTACCCTTCTCATGGCAAGACAACCAGATGGCAGCGTTCTTCAGACGATCAACACGGTCACGACATTTCGGGTCGTGACATTCTCCACCACTCGTAATGCAGCACGTCCTCGTGCTGGTGAAGAATGCTTCTCTCCACAGCATGTATTACAACTCTCGAACCGATTGTGGGCGTCCGCATACGATACCATCCTCTGATGGACAGGCTCCTGTCGCGTTCTCGCGCTAGCCTGCTGTGTCCCGTGCACATACCGCTTCGCCCCTCGACATCAACCTTCACCCTTTGCTTCTGCTGCGCTAGTACCTCAGTCGACCTTCACCCTACGCTACTCCCACGTTTGTATTTCAATCAACCTTCACCCTACGCTCTCGCTAGCGTTAGTTCCTCGGTTGAATGACATTCTCGGCCGTTGCATCTTCAGCCTGTCGAGGTCCCCCACAAAGGCGCAACACATGTGTATCTGCGTCCGGACCGCCTGATATGCACACTCAGGACCGCCTCTCATTCGGGCATAGGGTCGGCCCATACACGACCTATGCCGTACTGAGAGAGAAACTAGGCTCTTCAGCCTAACCAGGCTCTGATACCACTTGTCACGGACATAGACTTCCGAAGTCCGTGCGGCGTCTTGAGGTGCACTCATTCCTCAAGACTAGCCTCTCCGCATACGCATGCCAACTGGTTTCGCCCTGCCATGGGCTCCTCAGGGAGACGGCAATAGCCTCCGACCAGTTGTGCCTTCTCTTGCAACGATCCCCTTCATAGCCACATCCTGACTCGGCCAGATGCGATGCACAAGCAGACAACGCCTTATCGCTAATGTCGCCCCCTTTACCCTTCTCATGGCAAGACAACCAGATGGCAGCGTTCTTCAGATGATCAACACGGTCATGACATTTCGGGTCGTGACACAAGCCTCATGGAGTAAATAGGAGCCTCGCTTGATTTATCATTTCCTATATATAAGTTGCTTGCCCACAAGCACCTATGTCCTATGACTGAGTTCAAATATTTATATTCTTATAAGGTGAGATACAGTAATCAGATGAGTAAGACGTCCTTGGCCGGTGCGACTATTACATGGGTATCGAATCCAACTCTTGTTAGGTAGAAGCGTAACAGCCAGCTCGCTTCGACACTACACTCGGCCGAGCCCCAAAAGAAATTAAATTTTGATTGAATTCATAGATATTAATCCTAATTACCACCGCTCATTGTTACCAGTTGTCAAACCAACCAATATGCACATAGTCTTGCCTTTCCGCTTAATATTCCTTGTGAGCTTTGTATTCCTCAATTCTTCTTTACTCATTCCGCCTTGTGTTCTTGGGTGAAAACTTGTCCATTTTTACTATGGATTAAACATTAGTCTCCTTTTCCTTTTCAAATTGAAAGATTAAAGGATATATGACATGGTCATTGTATATATGTCTTGATTTATGATGCATCGTCAGTAATTTTTATTATAATTGGAGTGATAGTTGGTAGTGGATCACGTAAATTCAACAAGGAGGCTGGAAAATAAAGATCAGAGAGTATAAATAAAAATATTTAATAGTGTTAAAGAATCTCAGTTCATGTTAAACATATTTTTTCTGTTAAAATGGTGAACTAGTACATTAGTGGATCAGCCGAATTGGAGTGGTTCATCCAATTCTCTGTTCAACTATGAAAAACCATTCAGTTGATGCCTCTAGTATGCATTCAGTTGATCTCGTCTATGAAACTAGTGAGCCACAAATATTCATAAGTAAGGGTGGGCAATGGGCTGGTTGGGTGGGTGAGTTTTGGTCTCAAATTGACCCACTTGCTTACTATCGTGTTGGAATAATTGTAACCTACAATCCACCCACATTCTTCTGCGGGTTGGGTTGGATGGGTAGCAGATAGGCGCGGTTGGATCGTGAGTCAACATGCAAAATCAATTCTCCAAATAGCCATTAAAAAAGTTGACTAACATTTATAAATAAGTTCATTGCAAATTAGTAAGACTGTATCAATTTAGACACTTTTCACTTTGTCGCAAGTGAATCCATATAGTATTTGCATCAAAATCGTACTGCTCTGTCAACCAATTGTGTAGAGAAAACTTACGCATTTTGTGATTTTGATACAATTAATAATTTATAGTTTGCATCCCAATATCCAATATCTAATGGATATTGCACAACAAATCAGGGGCGGATGCACGGGACATTGGGGGTGTCCCAGGACACCTCTAAATTTTGGAAAAATGATTATCCAACCCTAGTGGTAAATTACGTATGGATAAAAAAATTATAATTGATAGTCGGGGAAACCCTTGAATTTTGAAAAAATAATTATCCTACTCTCATCTTTTAGTTTGCTTATGGGAATATAAGTTGTAGTTTGAGTAATTCAAACCTTTGGACACTACTATTATTAATAAAAATAATTTTCTTTAGACTACAACTCATTTGTTGTTCGATTTTAAATACTGTGTAATAGTAAAATGTCATTCCTTATCTCTAATTATTTTCAAAACCTAACAATTAAACAAATTATTTTAAACACTGTTGTACGACAAGCGTTGAAAGAGTCTTTTCAGCTTTGGTTACATAAAGAACAAGTGTAAAAATCGAATATATGATCAGTTCGTGAATGCTTATAGTAGGATATACAAAGACAAATTTTTTGAGCTGTGTATACACAAAGTGTATTTTAAAATTATTTTCAAATATGAAAACACATTGTGGAATTTTTTTAACTTGTACGATTTAGGTATTTTATTATATAAGAATTATTTATTAAGTATTTAAGAATTAAAATTTATTCAATTTATTTTTTAAAAGAGGACACCCCTATGTAAAATTTCTGGATCCGCCACTGCAACAAATAACCAATAATAGTAGTCAAAACTATTCTTTATTCTTCACCTTTTGAAGTATATGGTGAGACTATAGCGGGGTACAAAAATATGATGAGTATTCACTACTATTATTAACAACATTTTTTCATGTGAAAATAGGATGCGGGTCATATGGGTGACCCGCAATCCACCCACCCACCAACCCACATAAGTGCGGGTGAGAGATTTATCAACTCGCAATCCATCCACATCAATCACCTATTACTTGCGGGTCGAATTATTTGTGGCTGGATCGACATCAATTCGCGGATTAACCACCATGCCCACCCCTATTTATAAGAGCTATTAACGTTGAGGTTGTTTGGACCTGGTGGAAAACGAGCCCGATCCAGAAAAAGGAAATTGTTATCATGGGCTTTATTTAAATTATTCCATTCGGCTACATTTTTTATTTATTTAAGGAGACCCTGAGCCCATCACAGTCATAAAAGATCCAATTAAAGAGTACTTTTATTTCGAGGCTTATGACGGCCCAAATAATTGGAGCTATAGCTGATTCCAATTTCCAAGATCAAATCCGTGCGACTTTCACCATTCTATCCGAAAATCTGCCTGCCTACCAATCACAGGCTCTACCTCCTCATCCTGCTGACAACAAGAAATCTGCGAGTTAAAAAAGGTGAAAATGGAAAATGAGTGAAAAGGGAAAAACAGAAAAGAAACAAGAAGGAATCCAAATGAGGTGAAAATGGGAAGTATCAAAGTGGCATCCTTTGCATATCCAATCTACCCGCAAGTCAAGCTGTTTAGAGAAGGAGGAGTTTGGAGGCTTTCTGGGTGAGGGACCCTTATTAAGCAGAAAAATTTGAACTCACGGCCGACATGGCACCGGCTTCCCCAAATTACTTAGCGCAGCATCTGGATGAGAAGTGAGCTTGGGGAAGTGTGTGGCTCATCGGTTTCCACGATCCTGTATTTTCTTTTTATCTTCATATATTCCCACTTGCTTGCTTGCAATAGTGCATCACTATCACTATCCTTAAACCCTTCTCAATTTGGCCTGGCTTTGGTTGTATCACCCCTTTGTATCTTCTTTCTGTTCCTTGGACCTCTCCAAGGAAACCGCCCTGATTAAACCCCAGCCTCCCTGGTGTTTGATCAACTAGCCGCAATGGCCTCCATGTCTAGATTTGTGGCCAAAGACTGCCACTTTACTACTTGTGCAGCACTACACAAGCCCAGTTCTTCTAGTTTGAGCATCAGGAGGCTCAACACTCATCTGGGTATGCCAATTTGATGCTTCACAATTTGACCATTTTCATTTTCTGCTTGATTGCGTTCTTTGGTGCTCTGGCTGGTGTTCATTTGCTGTTCTCATTGAGTATGTTTTTGGGTTCTTCTAACTGCGGTCTACAATTATGATTTTAAGATCTGAAAGGTTGGAACTTGGCGCCTAAGAATGGCAAGATTTTGGCATTGCAAAGCAAGCCAAACAGTCCCGTTGTTTCTGTTTCAGCTGCTTCTCCTGTCATGCAGACTTCAAGGTATATTGCTTTACTGACCTGTGCTCACTTTATGGTGTCTTGTTAAATGCCTTCATCGCTATCACGGTGAGAGAATTTTCGTAATTACTTGGCAATGATGAAGAACTGTTTCTTTTGATTAATAAAGCACTTCCGCTCATCAATAAAAGAATAGACTTCCTATTCTCTACTTTTTGACTACTTGATCTAGTGTCATGCATTGAAGTAGGGAAAATTCTTTGTACATTGTATTAGAAGTAACATTTTAGATGGCTGAATGGCAGGAGCTCTGTGGTTTTGTGCAATGCTGCTACGAACTTATCCGGCGATGTTCCCAGCACAGTCCTGCTGGTATGAGCCAGTATGAAAAGATAATTGAAACTCTGACAACTCTGTTCCCACTTTGGGTAGGTATCAAGTTATCTCCATGCAGATTTAGTTAAACTTGAAAGCACCTTTGGTTTGGGAATACTTGACTATGCATGTTAGGTTGGGGAATTGGTTCACACTCTAACGTTAAGTTGAATGAACAGGTTATTCTTGGCACCATCATTGGTATCTACAAGCCAGCTGCGGTAATATATCGCACTTGTAGTTTTGTGCTTCAAGGTTTATAGAACTTAGTAACTGTGGAAATTAACTAAATGCTACTGGTGTACTCAGGTTACATGGTTGCAGACAGATCTGTTCACTGTTGGCCTGGGTTTCCTCATGCTTTCTATGGGATTAACTTTAACTTTCGAAGATTTTAGACGATGTCTGAGGAATCCCTGGACTGTAAGACCAATACATAGTATATTTTGTTGTAGTAGATGAGATTTATTTGTTATGTACAGAAAGTGATGAGCATATCTTCAACTGTTGCAGGTTGGTGTAGGATTCCTTGCTCAGTATTTGATCAAGCCCCTGCTAGGTTTTGCGATTGCCTCGGTAATGCTTAAATTTTCAGATTATCAACATGAAAACCATCTGTTATTGATTTCTTGTTCTAGTCTCATGTCGAGCTATTTGTTTATTGCTCAGGGATAAAAATTAAGGTGAAGTTGTTTCTGAGGGCTAGGAGCTATTAAATGTCTTGATGTGATGTAATTTCTGCAGGGCATCATTAGCATGATAAACCTGATACATTTCTGGTAGGATAGGCTGAGCAGTGATAATTGATGTGTTAGTAGTTTTACTTTTGGTTTACACTTCCTATCCTCTGAATTCTTGGAGTCCCATTTAGTGAGTGTATAGTGTGCCAGATCATACTAAGCACAAGTTGGTTTGAGCATGGAAGTCCTTCCCTCCTTTTAATGGTGCTTCTTTTTTCCTGGTCTTACATAACTCTATGTGGTTTCTATCTGGAGTACGTATGCAATATTGTCTGTGTAATTGTATTCTGAGAAATTCTTGTATTCCATGAGCGATTTTCTGAACTCTCTCCTCTTTTATCTCCAGGCCCTAAATTTGTCAGCACCCCTTGCAACTGGACTTATTCTGGTATCATGTTGTCCAGGAGGCCAGCATCTAATGTTGCCACATATATATCAAAGGGAAATGTTGCACTTTCGGTCCTTATGACAACGTAATTGCATTTGTCATCCATGGCTTCTCTTTTTCCTTCTTTCTTTCTTTTTGACGAATGAAGAACCTCTTATTAAGAAGAGATAAATGGAAGAGAATGGTCAACTACAATTTAGAATTACATCAAATGGCTTTTGTGACATTGGTTGGTGAGGTACTTCTAAAAAACTAGATTTATTTTCATGGAATACCAAAGATCATGATGGCTTGCCTTGGTCGGAAATACGCTGCCCCTTCTCTTGTGTAAGAAGTTTATCATGGTATTGTCATGGGTGATTGCCCAAGACTAGTATATAGCTTTGGCTGTTGTTTTCAAGTGTAGAAACAAGCAGAGCCATAATCTGGTCAAAAGTTATTCTGTGGCATATTTGAACCAAATGAACTTCGTCTCAATTCATGTTCTTATTGGAGTTTGAAAATGCATACAACTATTATGGAGTGGTCCAGTTAATTCCTTTCTAACGAGTGAACATACCTTCAGTTTTATCCTTGTTCATTTGTGGTTTGAGTCTTGGCCAACTCACTCTTAACTGTAGAATCTGTTGCAATCATTACTTTTCTTACTAAATTGTTGTCTCTCTGTTATTATTGATTCCGCAGCTGCTCAACCATTGGAGCTATTATCATGACACCCCTTCTCACCAAGCTCTTGCTGGCCAGCTTGTTCCAGTTGATGCTGCAGTAAGTTCTATTATCTGGTTGTCACATACTCCTCAAGTTTACGCGAAACATTGAAATACAATGGCTTACTAATCATTATGTCTCCGCAAACGGTGCCTAAACATTACCTTTCTGGTTTTCTTTTCCTCCTTTGTTCTACAACTGCTACATTTACTGATTTACATGAACTCTTTTCAGGGTCTTGCTCTGAGCACGTTTCAGGTTGTGCTAGTGCCAACTATTCTTGGAGGTGCTTGAAAACTTTCTATAAGATGTATTCCTTGAATCTGAGATTTTGCTAACGATTGCCATAATCTCTGAACTACTTGGTTCTTTTGTCCATGCAGTTCTAGCAAATGAATTTTTCCCCAAGTTCACATCAAAGATTATCTCCGTGACACCTCTCATTGGAGTCCTTCTCACAACCTTACTCTGTGCAAGCCCTGTAAGATATCTGCTTTGAGCTCCTATACTTTATTAGTTATGTGGCTAAAGCTAACTTTCAATTTTTCTGTTATAATACCCAAGATTGGGCAAGTTGCAGATGTACTGAAAACCCAAGGTGTACAGCTAATACTGCCAGTGGCTGTTCTGCATGCTGCTGCATTTGCAATTGGATATTTCATCTCAAAGTTGTCGTTGGTGAATCCACCTCTCGTACTATCTCAATTGAGTGTGGAATGCAGGTGCATACCATTTTTCCTTCGTAATTATAGTTACTTGAACAGAACTGTAGAGAATTTGAAATCTGAAATATATATCTGAAGGTGCATACAATTTCTCTTCTATGACTAAATTTTAGCTTGTAACTTCTGAAAAATAAGTATGAAACCTTGAAATAATAAATGTGACGACGCATGAAACTGGTGGAATTGGATTTTCACGATATAATAGGTTTCTCGGGATATCAGTGTAAGTACTGTCTGTAGACACTCTGTGTGCATATCCCAAGTATGGATCAATCTAGTTCAGTTGGCTTTTTGCTTGCTGCTAGTTGATGAAACAAGTCTCGCAGAGAGCGCATATGGAGTCGTTGTAGTTTGTTAGTCTTCAGATTCACTGGGGCATGTAATTTAATCCTTAATCTATCTATGCAGAGCTCTGCCCTTGGATTCTTGCTTGCTCAGAAGCACTTTACAAATCCCCTCGTGGTCCGTGCCTTCAGCTGTCAGCGTCGTTGCAATGGCTGTAAGATTTCTAATGCAACTCCAATCTTAAAACTTAAATTCTACAGTTCATGTACATTCACAACAATTTTTGACATGGGAACTGCATTTGGTGCAGCTTGGTGGTAGTGCACTTGCTGTTTTCTGGAGGAACATGCCTATTCCGGCCGACGACAAAGATGACTTCAAGGAGTAACTACAAGTCAAGCCCCCTACGTACCATGCAGCTGAGTTCAAATAAGAAGCTCTCTAGTTTCTATCACTCTCTCAGTTTAGTTCTCTCCATTCAGTACTAGGTCACCCCATTATCATATCAGGAAGTAGAAGTTTTCGGGTGGTTTGAGGTTAGTTCATTATGAACTTCAGTAGAAGTAAGGATGAATTATATTCTGTGTTGTGTAAATTGAATGCCCTGGTTTTGATAACCCTTTTGATTGTCCAGTAAGTTGAAGTGGTAAGCCATTGATTTCAGTTCCCTGAGTTCCCCTTTTCCCCTCAGCTTTACAAAGAAGGCATTCCTTTCATCTTTACTCCTGAATCTGATTGCTCTTTGAATCTTTTTATTCTTTACCCATAGGTAAAAAGTTAAAAAAGCTTTACTGCTTTTTCTCATCCATTCCATTTGCAGTACAATGCAAAGTGCAACCCCCATATCTGATGATTAAATTCCCCAACTATTATATCGGGTTAATTGCATGGTTGGTCACTGACATTATAAAAAGTGTTCATGTTTGGTCACTCGAAATATTTAAATCCATTTTTGGTCACTAACTTTACAAAAACCGTTCATTTATGGTCACTCTACGTTAGCTGCCGTTCAACGCCGTTAACGGCGTCCGTTAAGTGATGATGTGGCTGACGGATTCGCCTAATCATCACCTTTTAACCCGAAAATTGACTGACCCGACCCGACCCGCCACGTCATGTAAACTCTTCATGTCAGCCAAACCTAATCAAACCAGACCAGACCTGACCCCTAAATAAAGAACTGACCCGACCCACCAATTACTCTACCCACCTTTGACTAAAACTCTAATCGAAGACAAATCCATCTGCCTCCATCCAGCCGTTTCATCATAGCAACCGATTCCAGGCCTCCACCATCCTCTTCCCACCCTCTTTCCTCCCCTCTCACCACCGCCACCGTCGTCGGCCCAAAGCACCGCTACGGCCACTTAGGGCGATTGAGACTACAGATGTTCTGCAAACAGCAAGAAATCAATGTGGCGGCCACCTTGCTTATTCTTTTACCATCGACGACGGAGTAAGGATGGTGGTGGCGGTACCGCGGGAGAAAGTGGCGCGCGAGCGCGAGGTAATGGCGGTGGCGGTGGCGATTGGAGAGCAGTAAGATTATCTTGAGGCGAAAAGTGGTGGGAAGTCCCAACCCAAAACAGAGAGATCCAAAAGCCCAATTAAACCAAAAGCCATCTTCTAATCCAAAATAGAGCAAATCACCCAGCACAGTTCAAACCAGCCCAGGGGATGTCATCGCTTATGCCCCTCCGTCCCCAAGTATAACTCTCTCCCGACTTGTTTTTCTTCGTAAACTCTTGCTCGCTCGAACTCTAACAATGGAGTTACTGTCCCTCTCGCCTCCTCCGATCTCGGACCAAACGCAAACAGTATCCTCCTGCTTCAATCGCGAAGGAGTGGCATCCTTCTCAACGTCGTCCTTCTCCTCGCTCCTTCTAAACCGGTCGCCGTCATTACCGCTCTTCATTGCTCATCCTCTTCAGTGTTGTCTTCGATTAGGGTTTTAGTCAAAGGTGGGTAGATTAATTGGTGGGTCGGGTCAGTTCTTTATTTAGGGGTCGGGTCTGGTTTGGTTTGGTTAGGTTTGGCTGACATGGAGGGTTTACATGACGTGGCGGGTCGGGTCAGTCAATTTTCGGGTTAAAAGGTGATGATTAGGCGAATCCATCAGCAACGTCATCACTTAACGGATGCCGTTAACGGCGTTGGACGGCAGCTAACGGAGAGTGACCATAAATGAACGGTTTTTGTAAAGTTAGTGACCAAAAATGGATTTAAATATTTCGAGTGACCAAACATGAACGCTTTTTGTAATTTCAGTGACCAACCATGCAATTAACCCCTATTATATCTGATGTTACAAAATCATCACAACATGCATCCATGACTGTGTCGACTCAAATCGCACGATTCAACGAATATAACGGCATCCAGCTGCTAATGGTTGTTAGGATCAGAAAAAAAATACTCAAACGTTTCTTCTAGTTATTATCGTTAAGGTCCAAGATTGATAGCAAAAATTGTATCGTAAATTAGGCTTCATATATACTATTCGATAATTCATTTAGCAAAAATTGTATAGTAAATTAGGCTTCATATATACTATTCGATAATTCGTTTTTACGCGACCAACTATGACGACGACATAAATCAATCGAGAATTTAAGGTCAACATTATTCAACTCCAGGTTTTAATCCTCTGCTTCCGTCCGATGCAAGGCTTGCCAGGCCGGAAAATGTTAAGCAACAAAAATCAGAATTAAGAAACAAAAGAAGAATAAAACGGCGCCGTAATTAGGATCCGTTATGGCAGAAGAAAAAAGGCGCTAGTTTTAGCAGGAAAAGGAAGAAAAAAAGGCGCTAAATGATTCATCCCAAAAAACAGAGGAAATTGCAGTCGCACCGGCTATAAAAGGATTCAGCCACGGAGGCTCCTCCCAGTTTCATTTCTTGTCCCGCAAGATTACTAACCGTCTTCGAACTGGGTTGTGTGAGAGAGAGAGAGAGAGATAGAGGAGCGAGAAGGAGAGTTGTGTGAGTGAGTGTGAGGGGGCGGGCGGCGGAGAGATTTTCTGTTTCTTCGGGTGGTGTGTATAGGAATTCTTGTCCTCTCAAAACTGAAAAAGCTTCCTTTGTCCCGAAATCAACGACGACGGTTCTCTTCTTCTTCTGGGCTAGTCGCCATTCTTGCTGGGTTGCATTCAAGAAATCTCCATTCTTTCGTTTTCTTCTCATTCCCGCGGATTTTCTCGCCACTGTTTCTGCTGATAGCCGTCATCATGTCTCAGACCAACTTTGATTCTGATAAAATGTACGTGCTTTCTCTTTCTCTTTCTCTTCCTTTTCTTCCATGGAGTTCGTCTCCGTCTTCTTCCATGGAGTTCGTTGCTATATTTGGTGTGTCGTGGGTTTCCAGAAGTGGGTTCTTGGTTCATTGCCGCTTTGGAGCAAGAAATGATGGGGGCGATTCTTGGAATAGGGCTTTCCTGGTTATGTTTGCATTGGGCGATTGTCCTGTCTTTTGGAAATGGGCATGCCATGGTTTCTTGTGGGGTTTGCTGCTCGTTTCTCACATTAATTTCTTTTAACTGAGGATGAGATACTGTTGTGTTTACGCAATTTCTCCCTGGATTTTTGGCTGGATTGGGTCAATCTTCTACTCTACGTGCTCATTGAGTGGAATTCTCCTGTTTTCTGGTTCTTTTAGTGCTCTTTTAGGTTGAGACTTTTAGTGCTTCCACTGTGGTTTTCTGGCTACTACTGTGACCTTTTACTCGTCCTTTTCAAAGTGCTATCTTCCAAAGTGGTCCAATTTCCCTTTTGCTATACCTAGCCGTTCTTGATTCTTCACATGTTATGCCTCTTTCGTGAATAAAAATTGAAAATGGCAGCAGAAAGTTGGATGCTTTGGCATTTCTAACTTGGACTGTTCTTGGAGATAGAAGCTTGTGCTTTCTTGTGGTGGTTGTCATGTTACGTTATTCTTCCTACAGTTTTGACCTATGGGTTTTTTCAGGCTGGAGCGCTATATATATGATTACCTTGTGAAGAGGCAATTGCATGCTTCTGCTAAGGCATTCCAAGCTGAAACCAAAGTGCCTACCGCTCCTCCTGGTAAGGAAAGAACGGGGAAGATTTTCAAGCATAAAAAGAAAGAGAAAGCTTGTTTAGAACTTGGTCGACTGGTATCACTTTAGTTCTTTCTTTCTTTCTTTTTGGCTTAATGTACCTTCAGCCATGATTTTCTGTTTTCTCCAACTCCAGTTATCGAAGCACCTGGTGGTTTTTTGCTGGAATGGTGGTCTGTGTTCTGGGACTTCTTCGTTGCAAGGGCAAATGAAGCGCAGCAGCAGCAACAGCAGCAGCAACAACAACAGCAGCAGCAGCAACAACAACAACAACATCAACAACAACAGCAGCACCAGCTGCAGAGAAGAGACGGCGGCCATAATCCGAATGCAGCTGCAAATTCATCGCTTGCTGGTAATGATGCTCCAAGACACACATCTCCAACTGCCAGTGCTATGGCGACAAAATTGTACGAGGATAAGCTGAAGCATCCACTTCAGAGAGAGTCATTGGAGGATGCAGCTAAGAAGGTGCTTTGGCTTTTGTGACAGATTCAAGACGAGCATTATTTGCCTTTCACCATTCCTTCTATAAATGCTAACAATTAATTGCTGAAACAGCAAAGTATGAGCGATAGCATGAACCAGCTTACGGATCCAAGTAATGCAGCAGTGCTGAAAGCAGCTGGATTGGGAGGCCAGCCTCAAGGGTAATTCTTGTCCTGCTTTGTTCGATTATTGGGTGTCTAGAGTTCAGCTTTTGAAATCACTCTTGTACATATACTTGGGCAGTCAAACTATGCATGGTCCAGCTGGAAGTTGGGGAAATCTGCAACATTCTCATAACCGAAATCAGCAACTACCTATGTCCTCTCAGGTGCATCTCACTTTTTATGTTGTTCTTTTCGACATTATTGTGTGCTTCCAATTCAAGCAATATATATTTTCTCATGCTACAGGATGACATAAACAATGAGATGAGTACAATGATGATTCCTTGGTCTTCTGGTGCAGAAGGAATGTCAGTTGGAGTTCATGGTATTTAATATTTAGTGCTCCCTCTATCTGTTAAATTGTTATTATTGTAGTTATAACTGGAATAGTGAGTGCTAACTCCAGTTTCTATGGCGTATGGCTTAAACTTCATGTCATTCCAGTGGAGATGCTAAACCACAACTATCTTCTTCTTTTGTTTATTTAGGGCTGAATCAAGGCGGAAGCAATTTGCCACTGGAAGGATGGCCCTTAACTGTAAGACTTACTCATATCATAAACTTCTTATAATCTCATACACATCTTCATGTGAAGTCTTCTACAAATCTTATTTTGCATTGAAAAACCGTTTTTGGAAGCACATTCTTATGTTAGAGCTATGCAGAGCAAACCAATCTGATTGGTGACCTTGTTAGGGGCAGGATCAATTTGGTCTTCTTCAGCATCAAAGGTTGATGCAAAGTCCTCAGCAGCTTAGTAACATTGGATCACCAATGCAAGTTGGTTCCCATGGAATGCCACGAGACACGGATATTCTAGTCAATGTACTATTCTGAAGTCAAGTGTGAATGTGTGGAGAATCTTGGTTGTTTCCCAGAAAATGTTGAGCCTTCTAAGCTTCCTGATGCCTTTTCTTTCCCACTTATACTGGGTATGATCTGTCAGTTACAGCAGAAACAACTTCAAGACAACAACCAGCAACTGTACCCGCGACTCCCACTTTCAAGTCAACAGGCACAAAATTCAAATCCCTTGCTGCTGCAGCAGCAGCAGGACAGAATGATTGGTTCTGGTGGCATTACTGCAGATGGTAGCATGTCAAACACCTTTCACAGAACTGACCAGGTTTGCTTGATAATTAATGGATCGTGTTTCATTTATTTGCTAGTCCTATGTTGGATTACTTGTTTACTACAGTTCCTGTTGCTTGGAAAAATTTTACTAGTAGTTGGATGCGAAGTTACAGCTTTGTGCTATTGAATTTACTTTATCTGTCATTCTGTCTCTACTTAGAGCCCATTCTTACCCTCTTACTACCTTGTAATACATCTTCTACTCCAGAATTTGTGGTATGGTATGTGAATTAACCTTGTTCAGTAAAACTGAAACAAATAATTGCACAAGGAAGTATGTCGACAGTTTCTAGTTTTGTTCTATTTCTGCCTGTTGCCCTTTAAGTCCTTTTATACGCATCGCTTGGACGATGTGCGACACTTGGGTTCTGGATTTCCTGTTCCAGTGTCACTATTGAGAGTACCGAATTATGCTATTAACATAGTGAACCTAATTATTTGTTCAAGGTTTCAAAACGAAAGAGAAAGAAGCATGTGTCTTTTTCTGCAAACACCACTGGCCCATCCCCAACTTCTCCTTCTACACCTGGAGATGCTATGTTGCTGCCTACTGCACCACAAAATCCAAATTCTGATGGTCTGGGCTCCCTTGCATCAGCCTCAAATGATTGGGTGAGCATTTTCCCCTTCACAATAGTCCACTTCAGTTAATTTTTGCGATGAAAGAACTATACCATGTGGGCATTCTATTGCACGCTCCATCTAATTACTCTTCTATAGAGCTGCAATTTGGAATCATAAAATTGCACTTGGCCCTTGAACGTTGGTATGTTATTGCAGGCTGATATGGATATGATTCTAGATGACAAAACTCTGGATGATAATGTCGAATCTTTCTTTTCGCATGATTCTGGCGATCCAAGGGACAAAGTTGGTCTGTCTACTGATGTCACTAAAGGTAGGTCTAAGGCTAAAGTATTTTCATGTATAAAAGATACCCATGTTTTCAGTTTGCCTGCACTATAGTATGTGGAAATGCAATAGTACAATGCCAGATCAGAGTTACTAGGAGTGCTTACGTTACTTTCTGATCCTAGGGCTAGGATTCAAATTTTCGGAGATCCGGGTCCTGCCAGCCAGCACAAGTAAAGTTGAATGCTGTCACTTCTCATCAAATGGAAAGCTGCTTGCTACTGGCGGACATGACAAAAAAGTAAAGTTTCACCATTTGACAAATTTAAGTCAATCTCCCCTTTAAACAGTCATATTAAAGATGGAGGATTTTGTTTGATGAATGATGATATACTGCAGGTGACACTTTGGAGCACAGAATCTTTCACAGTAAATTCTGCACTTGAAGAACATTCACAGTGGATTACTGATGTCCGTTTCAGCCCAAGCATGTTGAGACTTGCTACATCTTCTGCTGACAGAACTGTTAGAGTTTGGGATGCTGATAATGTAAAGTGACCTTGATTAGCTCTCTGCCACTCCACATTTGCTTTCGTTCTTGCATTTGACCATTAGAAAACAATGTCTATCCCCTTTGTAGCGATCTTACTATTGGGTTTTCTTTCTCTTGTGTACATGGTATTCTACTAATACAGCATTCAACTCTTCATCTCTTACAATTTGCAGGCAGGCCACTCACTTCGGACCTTCACAGGACATTCTGCAAGTGTCATGTCAGTTGATTTCCACCCTACTAAAGAGGACCTTTTATGTTCTTGTGATGGTAATAATGAGATGCGCTACTGGAGTATCAAGAACGACAGTTGTGCTGGAGTTGTCAAGGTAAACTCTGTTGCTCCAAATGTCCAAAATTATATTGTCAGGTAAGTTAAGTTAATCCAGGTCGCTCCTCTTATTCCTTCTGTTTAGAATGCTATGAAGATGAGATTTCAACCTCGCCATGGAAGGCTCCTTGCAGCAATGGCTGAAAATTTGGTTTACATACTGGATGTCGAAACTCAAGTTGGGAAACTCGAATTACAGGTTTGACACCTCTCTCTCCTTGAGTTCAATGGTTAGCGACCCCAGGTTTATGTTGAGAGATGCTACTGATAATGGTCTTGTTTAAGTCGTGGATTCCTAGTCTTGATGGGTTATTCTTCTGCAAATATTGTTTGTTGCTTGCTGCTATAGGGTCATAAAAGCCCAATTAACTCTGTTTGTTGGGATCCATCTGGCGAGTTTCTTGCATCTGTGAGTGACGACTTGGTACGAGTCTGGAAAATTAGCTCTGCCAGCAAAGGACATTGTATTCGCGAGCTAAACCACTCAGGAAACAGGTTCAACACCTGTGTTTTTCACCCAACCCATCCATCACTCTTGATCATCGGATGTTACCAGGTGATAATCCTTTCTCCCCTTGTTTGATTATGACTGCAAAGTCTCGTCCTTTTAACCTAACGAGGTTTTCACTTTGGGTCTGTTGCATTGCAGACTCTGGAGCTGTGGGACATGGCTGAAAACAAGACGATGACCATTCAAGCACACGCGCAAAAGGTTTCCGCCTTGGCAGTATCAAGCGACAACGCCTTGGTAGCTACAGCGAGCCACGACATGGTTGTCAAGCTCTGGAAGTGATCTCTTGGTAGAGACTTGTTACTCCTGACCGTATAGCTAATAGTGTAACACCTTTCTTGTGGTACAAGGGAGCTTTATGGGACTTTGTTAAGTCCCCCTTTTTTTGTCCATTCTATAGAAAGACTCCCAAAGTTTTTGGCTCTGCAGATGAGCTCTGATCTTTCTGCCAAAGTAGGATTACTCATCATGTACATACACTACTATAGATATCAATGAGAAACTGCAAAGAAAATTTGCAGCCATTTTTTGTTCAATCATAACTGCCTGCATCTATCTGCAATGAAGAGTGCCTCACATTTGATGAACTCCAATGCCCTGTTGAAATACTTGCCTTTCGCATCAAGGTACTCTTTCCACGTCACAGGCTGGTAGAGCAGTGGATGGTCCACGTCGACCAGCTTCATTGGTGGCGATATCTTCACCTCCTGTGGCGTGCCGTAGAAGTAAGCCATGGAGACGCGATGACGTGTCCTGTTCACGACCGCTCGATGCAGGGCGGTCTTGAACCGCCCGTTGGTGGCGATGTGCATCAGGTCGCCGACGTTGACGGTGAGCGCGCCTGGGATCGGGTTCACCGGGATCCAGAGGTTGCCGCCGTCGCCGGAGATTTGGAGGCCGGTGGCGTTGCTGCTCTGGTGGAGGAGAGTGATGAGGGATGAGTCCGTGTGCGGGGCCAGGCCCATAGCGTGGGCCGGGTCGGGGCAGGCCGGGTAGGAGTTGAGTTGGAGGACGGCCTGTGGTGGGTGGTGATTGGTTTTGGAGTGGAGCCACTTGATGTCGTCTTGGGCTAGGCCCAATGACTTGAACATTATGCCGAGGAGCTTCTCTGATAGGGCCTTCATTTGGGCTTGGTACTCTTCCATAACGTTGCTGCGAAAAAAACAAAGCCCAACAAGGAAAATGCCATATCTTTCATTTCAACGGCTACGGAAAAACAAAGCCCAACAAGGAAGAGGGTAGTGGAGAAACCATATTTAGGTATCCTAACTTTAGTTAACTAGTTTATATAGATCAAGTGGTTGAAGTGTTAGATTTTTTAGTTTATGTAAAAAGTAAAATTATGTTCGAATCGAACTACATTCTTGTCACGAAAAAATAACTTTTAATAAATTATTACTATATAAATATAATTATTGTTAGTAACTGTATATCTCAATTAGTACGATATGTTAACTTTGGTCCAAACCCACATAATTTTATTTTTGGATATTCACTGATGAAGGCATTGCACTAATTGAGTTACTTGAACACTAATATACAAAACTCCATTCCCCTGTATAACCGATATGATAGTTTGATTGTACCAAGTTCGGGAAAAGACACCAAAATCCTTCTTGGTTGACGTGTCAGCCGTATACACAATGCAAATGTACAGTGTACACTGCGTAGTAGTACTCCTTTGCTTTGTCTTTTGTTTTGTTTCGTTTCTTTGATTTGGGTAATTGGGTGAGACAGAATATTGTAATTGAACTTGACTTTTCATTTATATCCTGGATATGCATAATCTACTGGAGTGATTGAGCGTGAATACTGTAGTGTAAACCATAATGTCGTAACATTTAAACAGATTATTATTTGTATTATCTTCGTAATGATTATATATAACCTAATTAATTGTTGATATAATTAAACCCCATAATAACAACGTACCAGAAATTGGCGTAATCGTTCGGCCAGAGGTGACTCGCATGCCTTACAGGCGAACCCATGATCGTAAACCCTTCGTACCACATTTGCTTGGCAAAAAACCTCGAAATCCGTGCGAGCCCGTACCCGTCGATCCCGTCCGGCGACCGGACCACGGCCAGCTTCTCCTCCGCCGGCAGCGCAAACAGCCTCCTGGCCTCGAACTCGGCCTCGCGGAGAAGGGTGGTCGGAATCCCGTGGTTGGTGACCTGGAACACTCCCCATTCATCGCTGGCCTTCCTCACCGCCGACGCGACTGCATGCGGTGGCCGGCCGAGGTCCACCACCGGGATGGTGGCGGACGGCGGTGGCGGTTGGACGGGGGAAGTAGGCCACGTGTGGGAGTCGGGGAGGCTGAGGAGGTTGTGGAGGTCGAGTGGGAGGATTTGGGTGGTTGGGATCGGGTTGGTTTTGAACGACTCGGAGATTGAACTTTTGTTGACGATGATGCTCATTTTTCCTACGTGAAGGGAGGAAAAGGTAATGAGATTACACTACTCTTGAGTTTTTGTTTTTGTTTGTGTTTTGGTGTTTGTAGTGTTAATTATGGTGAGACTTATATAGAGGGAAAAGAAGGGTTGAGACTTTGAGAGGGTGTAGGTATAGACGTGGCTACCTAGGGCATTTGTCTTGCAGTAGGCAATCAATAGATCAACACTCTTTGGTTAATGAAAAGGTTTGAAGTTTCCACAGATTTGAGTATTATGTGCTTTATTAATAAATGAGTTTGTCGGGGTTCAAACACAAGACATCTCAATTATCAAAGGTTTTGATATGCAAATGAACAAATTATATAAATATTGTAATGAGTGATCTTAAACTGTTAGAAAGACCTAATACTAAAACATGTAAGAGGGAGATCCTCTCGTTGGATAAGTAACATCCAGACTATACTATGTTAATCAAATCCATGTCTTAGTGTCTCTTGCCCGTGGATTTTGTGGATAAAATTGTCAATCTTCCCGATGCATATAATACAGTCGAGAAGGTTGAAACTTTGGTTTGTGTCTTTAATGAGTATTCTCTTCGGCTAACAGATGTATCCTTCGAGGGAGATAATGTGTTGTATAACATATTGAACGACGAAAATATCTCGTAATTTTCATGTTACGAGAAAACTGCAGGAACCGATATGTTATCGTATATAAGCATGATTGAACCACATGTCTAACAATACAATCTCATTCAACACGCATATGGAAGTCCAACACTTCAATCATTTCAAGTACGATTTGTGGCGCTCTTAAGATTATGACTTGGACATAACATATGATATTGACACAAGCTAGCAATCTAGCTAGTGGAGTAGCAATAACTAGAGTAAAAAATAATTTTCTCGAGCTGCCTGTTGGCTGAAAGTTTTGACTGTTTGTATTATTAGGAAGGAGAGCTAGAAGCGGCGATCCCTCTGCTTTCGCTGTGCGGTTTGACCCTTTTGTCTTCATTCTCGCCACGATACATGCCCTTGTTCCTTTCACCAGAGATCGCTTTCCCCAGATGGGTACGTGCATGCAAATTGTACGATGGGAAAATATGCAGTTTGTTTCTTTCGTATTTTGGTCGTTTCTGAGATTACTGTCTTGTCTTCTGTCTTGTTGTAGCAGGTGTTGGTGTTCTTGAGGGTTTGTCACTTTCGGAGGTAAATAGGACGAGTTAGCATCCTTGGGAACCAGCAAGCTAGCTATAGCGATTTAACCACTCGATCGACACTTGCTTACTCTAGTACGTTGCATATATGCCAACAAAAATTCGAACTAATACGTAGTCATCTAATACGACAGAGTTTGAAATCATCCTGATCGAGCAACTAGCTAGGTGTAAGAAACCCGCTTCTTAGGGCTTCTAGGGATTGATATTCGGCACCCGTTACTACTCGTAACGAATAGGGATTTAGGATTGAGAGAAGGAATTATGGATTTAGATGAGAAAGAACATAATAGATAAAGAATCGGCCGAGGCCTTGGATTAGGAGAGAATAGTAATTAGGAGTTGAGAGGATAAACTAGGGTTTAGAATATTCTTCTTGATTGATTATGACGTAAACCCAAAGTACATATTTATAGGGAAATACTGGAAAACCCTAATAATAATCCTAATACGACTAAATCTCTACTATAATAATAATAATAATAATCCTACTAATAAATAATAAGAGAAACCCCAATGGGCGGGTTTCTGACAATCCACCCCTCTTGAAAGCAACCTTGCCCTTAAGGTTGCAGTTGACTTCCACCTCCTTGACCTTCCCCTTTCTCTGTTTCCAGTTGCGCTCCAGCATGCGAAGGACTTCTTCTTGGACAACTCGCACTTTCTTAAACTCTTCGCGAACCACGTGACACATGACATGTTCTCCATAGCTGAACAATTCACCCTCTGCCTTCTCGAAATCCACAAAATAAGAATCGGGGAAATGTTCTTCTTTCCACTCCCACTCGAAGTCTTCAAGAAAATGATCTGTAAATTCCACCATGGACTTGGTGGGGATGATAAGCTCTTTTGGGCTCCACTTTCCTTCAAGTTGGTTTGAATTAAGCCCAACGTTTAACCCAACGACCCCACTTCCTTGTTCCTTCCTATTTTGTTCCTGCAAAATTAATCTAACAGAAAAGCCCATTGGTGGCCCAAGTCTTCCTTGAAAACTCGGCCCACCTTCTTTTCTCAAGAGGCAAAAGATGGACTAAGTTTCTATCCCACTTCGGCCCAAGGAGAGTCCAAACCTCGGCCCGTCTCGCTTGCCCACCTGGCCCAACACAAACCCTCCTTGCATATCCTCTCGACCCGTTGGGAGCCAAGCTCGAGCTCCTCTGTTTTCCTCCACTCCAAGAGCTGGCCCATCTGAACATCGAGCCCGACTTATTTTGCCCACTCACTCTGGCTGGTTAGAAGAGATGGCCCAAGACCTACCTCTGGTCCGGCCCGATCTCTCACCTGCTGCGGCCATAGGGTTGGCGAGAGAGGAGATGCGACCGCCATCATCATTCTTCGAACCCTTTTTTGCTGGCTCCCAAACCCACCGATTGCCCGGCGGCCACGAGTCCGACGGCGAACACACCCTTCTTTCTTCTTCGGCGGCGTCCTAGGGTTGGAGAGAAGACCGTCATTCTTCTTCCTCACCTCTTCCCTGAGCGTTTCCTCCTCCAGCGGCACAGGTGCCAGTCGTCGTCGGCACGACCCGCCCAGCCGTCGCATCTCCGACTCGTCCGCCTCCGACGTTTGCTTCCTCGACGGCGTTTGCTTCGGAGAATAGATCCTCCGGCGAGAAGTCCCTCGCACTATTCGCAGCTGCGATGGTTCCATCTCTGCCTCGTTCTTCGGCGCCTCCAGTTCCGGCGACGAGCTGCTCATCCGACACCTAGGAGGAACGCCCGAACTCCTTCTCGCCTTCGCTTGTGCCTCCGCGTCAACCGGCGCTCCAACAGAACTCGTCGTCCATTGTTAGACCCATGGCTTCATGTCCCACTTTTTCGCTACCTCCAATTTCTTCTCCCTCAAAGGCAGGGAGATAGATGATCAACGTGGGGACAGACTCGCCACCGGCTTCATCTCCCCGTCGACCGACGCTGCCCTCTGTCCACTTCGCGTTGTTAAGGATTCTTTCTCCGCCTTGATCGACATCACAGTTGGATCTGCTGTCATTTGCTTAACCCGTGGCGCATCGCCGATCTTTTGCTTCACCTTCCGAACTGTCGTCTCCTCTTTCTTTGTCGGGAAGTTCATCAGGCGGCGGGAAAGCAAGCTCGATCTGATGGCTTTTGAGTCTCCTTCCTCATGCTCTGTTATAGGATGATATACCTCCGGACTGTTACGGACTCGCCGTCTCGGAGAAGTTGGGTTTTGTACGACAATTTCTCTTTGACGTCCTTCGTCGCTGTAATCCTCTCGAAGGCCCTGGCGGTGACCTGCGTCGGTGCTGGTGGGTCTGCTGAAGCAAAGGAGATCACCTCCTTGTCTCGCCCGATGTTTTCCTCGAGCTTCCTGCCTTCACCCGTGCGCGCCACATCGTCGTATTCGTCGTCTTCCAACCAATCATCCTCATCGTTGTTCCAATCGCATGACGCCACTGCGCCAACAATTTTCTTATTTTCGCGAATCGCCTTCGATCAGCTTCCTTCCATTCGTGTTCTTGAGAACTTGACATGATTCTAATGTGGGTTCCTGCAACCAGGCTCTGATACCACTGTAAGAAATCCGCTTCTTAGGGCTTCTAGGGGCTGATCTTCGGCACCCGTTACTACTCGTAATAAATAGGGATTTAGAGTTGAGAGAAGGGATTAGGGATTTTGATGAGAAAGAACAGAATAGATAAAGAATCGGCCGAGGGCTGAGGCCTTGGATTAGGAGAGAATAGAATTTAGGAGTTGAGAGGATAAAATAGGGTTTAGGAGATTCTTCTTAATATTCTTCTTGATTGATTATGACGTAAACCCAAAGTATATATTTATAGGGAAATACTGAAAAATCCTAATAATAATCCTAATACGACTAAATCTTTACTAACCATAATTATAATTATCCTACTAATAAATAATAAGAAAAATCCCAATGGGCGGGTTTCTGACACTAGGCAACTAGCTAGCTTTGCCAACCAGCAATTGATCATTGGAGAAGTGCATTGTAATTGTGCTTTTCAACGGATATAGAGAGAGATGTGATTTGATCGAGGAACACTTACACGTACTCTTTGTCCAATATAATACATTCGTATACGTAGGTAGGCATTCATTGTAGGGTTAATACCTTATTTTTGGCCCCAACTATGACCATATAATCAACTTTGGCACGTGGTTTGACAAATTAACATCATGGCCCGAACTTTGTAGCACAAATATTCATTTGGCCTGGATCGTGGTTTGACCGTTTGTTTGGACGGTCAACACCGTTGACCGTTTGTCAACTGTCCAGGTCACCGCCATGTCACCAACTAGGAGTGTTCAATGGTTACCGTGGTAATAGCCAGACCAATTAAGTCTAAGTTTCACTAACCATGAAATAAAATATCTTAACCAAACCGTCCAAATTAACACGAAAACCAAATTAACCAAACCAAAGTTTAATTGATTTGGTTAATTGGGTAATCGGATTAACCAAATAACATAACATTACATGAAAACAATTATCCTGTTAATGAATAAAACATAACCACATGTTATTACTATCATAAAATATCATTATATCTAAGCAATAATAATAATACTAACCATCCATGATTATCTTCATCATTCCAGTTAATACATCATTCATCATCTCTGCACCTAATATAGTTAGCTTACAACAAACCCTTAACATAAATATTAGGGCTAATACCACTGGGAAACTCAAACTATTAACTTTGTGTCATTTGTGTTCTAAAGTATCCTATATGACATTTGTGTTCTAAAGTATGATATATGACATTTGTGTCCTAATATAGTGTGCCATTTGTGTTCTAAAGTATCCTATATGACATTTGTGTCACAACGTATGATAGTTGTGTGTCATTTATGTCCTGACAATTTCGTTGGCCGTTATAGATAACGGTTGACCAAACGGAAGTCAACATTAACATTGACTTTTGTTGACGTGGCAACGACATAGATGCCACGTCATTGACTCATCATATTTTTTTACTAAAACTAAATAAAAATTAAAATAGAAAAATTATAAAATAAAGAATAATTAAGAAAATAAAAAGCTGCCCCTGCTTCTTCATCTTCCTCTCTCCGGCGAAGTTTTAAATCACCAATCTCCACTCCTCAACTGAGTCTCGAGTGGATTTGTTGGCTCCGATGATGTAACCATCCTTAAATTTCTTCCGGATGTCCTGCCCTGCAACTTTTAAGAAATCCATAATTCACTTAGAACCCTAATTTGTCACATAGTGTCGGAAATGAAGTGCAGCAGGGAGACTTCCTGGCGGGCAAGTCCGACCCCTCGTACAGAGCGTGGAGCTGAGAGAGGGAGCTAAATTCTACCAGAATCGGAGTGTTTCAAGGAAGAAATCGATGAAATGGGCGAGAGGCCGGCAGTTTCGTCGAAGTTTGATATAGTGCAGGCGATGAATCCTGGCAGATCTCCAGCCGCTGCGCCTTCCCACTCATATGCATCGCTGCTGCGCGTCACCATATGTGTTTACTGAATAGAAAGCCCCGTTCCCGCTCCTCAGTTTTCGGAAGAGTAAGAGACGAGTGGGTATTGACCATTCATATATTGACCATTCATCGTCCCTCCTCTCTCCCTTAGGTAGAATCGCACAGAGACGGAATAAGAATCGCCTCGATTGGAGTGACAGGAAGAGGACTCGAACAGGTGGGATGTGGCAACCGATTAGGGATGCGAGGAGAGGAGTGGAGGTGAGGAGGCAGCAATTGTTCTAGCGGCGGAATCCTTCGACAAAGAAGGGGAGAGCTGACCGGAGTTTCCGGCGGTTCGGGAAGCAAAGGAGAGGATTTGCTGAGGAGGAGGGTTTTGGTGGTGGCGGAGGTTTCAATTTCCAATTTATTCATTTTAATTATTTTTTAATCAAAAGGGAAAATAAAAAGATAATAATAAAAGTTTCAGGTCAGATGCCACATCAGCACTGATTAGACTTTCTGTTAAAAACTAACGGTCAACGCCAGTCAATTCTAACGGAAAAATAATTAGGACACAAATGTCATATCAGATACTTTAGGATACAAATGGCACAAAGTTAATAGTTCGGGTTTCCTAGTGGTATTAGCCCTAAATATTAAATACATACCAATATCACCCATCAGGAAGTTAAAGATCTCCTACAAAACACTTAAACTATACATAGTTTGGTGGCTGTCATGGTATTGTACGTAATCCTAAGTCTAGTAGTTGTCCAAAATGTTTTGGTTTAGTAAATAGGCATGCCCATTTAATTTTTGACCCGTAATGCTTTGGTTTGTTGTTCACATGGAAATAAAATAGGGAATCACGAAAGTTGGTTTGGTTGTTTGCATGAAAGTATAAATAATTTTGTATATTAGGTGTATCATTAATTGGTTTCATTGGTTAGCGGTGTTGAAACCAAACCAAACCACCTAAACCAAATAAGCTAAATTGTATAACCAAACCAATTATCCAAATTAACTGAATGATACCGATTAATATGGTTATCACGGTAACCAGTCTGTTTGAACACCACTATCAGCAACCAAAGAAATAAAAAAAATTCGAATTTTCTTTCTTATTTCCTTTACCTAATTAAAAAACAAACAAAAAAATCTTTTCACCAAACCATCGCCCCCTTATCCTCTCGCCTCTTTCCTTCTTCTTGCAAAACCAAAAATCCCTAACCCTGACCAATCTTCTTCTCCCTTCTTCCCCGACGAGTGACATTCTCCCCGAGTAAAATGCAGCGGCGGTCGGGCGTTTGAAGACGTAGTCGTTGCCTCCGAAGCTTCGAAGATCGAATCCGCACCCAGAACCCTCACCCGCTCCGCTCCTGTCACTCGCGAGGCTCTGTGCTTTGTTTCTTGTCGAGTGTGAAAATTAGGGCATATCTCCCCTTCCCCACCCATCCATTCATGTCGATTTCATTCTAGACCAAAGCTTCCCCAGCCATCGCCCTCTGTCATTTTCTTTCTAGACCAACCCTTCCCCACCCATCGCTCTCTTCCGTGAAAGGCGAACAAAGTGAAGTGCGAGGGACCACAATAGCGAGGGACCACTTCGACAAAATCCTCTTTGTTATTCACATAAGGTAAGCAATCGCAATCTCTCGTAACTATCATCTGAATACGTCCAAGAAACCGATTCTGGATATATGTGGATTGATATGCAGTGGACATTAAACAATAATAGTTGATTTGTCTTTGTCAGCTTAGTGAAGTGAGCTTAGAAAAGTGTCTTTTTCGACTTGTTTATGTGCAGGATGGAAGACAAAATTCAACTCATTTTATGCCATGGAGGGTTTATGGATATGACAGGGGTTGTTCCAAAGTACGTTGGAGGTGATGAAGCTGTGGTGGATATGGTCGTTGATGTATACGAGCCACAAAACAGGGCTTGCCTCCTGTCAATACCACACAGCCTCCCACCACTCAACCAGAGTCGCCTTAGGACTTCAGAATATGCTATGTTATGAAGTAGATATCTACGTTTGGTAGTAAATTAGACTACCTTTTTGTACATGCTTTGTGCATGATAAGAATCCTAGTGATTCGTTTGGAATGTAGGAAGAAGTATGTAAAGCAGCTCCAGGGTTAGGAGCCCCCTTTTTGTACATGGTCTGCCCATGAACCCAATCTAAACTAAGGTATTACCCCTTTTGAAAATGGTCTGGACATGTTTTAATAATCAAACAGTTTATGGTTATGAATGAATGAAATTGTATATGTTTGTCCCAGTTAAACTTCAATGAAAGAGCATGAAAACATGAAGGAAATACGACAATATAATGAGCAGTTCAAGCAGTTCTTTGATTTCGTCGAAGATTACACAAATTAAACATGAATCGTACAGTTGAACAAGCTTACAATTGGACAAGCACCAAAACAGAAATGACCATGACTACAAAGATTACAAAGATGGTTAGTCGTCTTTGTAGCGCACAAATCACATTTCTTAATTTTGCAATTCACCAAAACTAGCTGAATTGATCTCGGTCACCTTCGTCAAGTCTTCAAGCATCGCCAACTTCTCCTGATTCCTCTTCTTTGCCTTCTCTCTGCCCTACGAAGCAGCCCTTGAAGTGCTTCCAATGTCGACTTAAATTGCTCATTCTCTTCCATAACTCCATCTAACATACACTCGCTTTCCGTCACTGCATCAACCTAGCGAGAAAATCGACAGTTCTTCTCTTCATCCTTCCAAAACGTGCATGAATAAAACAATCTTCCAGGATTGTCGTCTGTGCGAGAAGTGTTGACAACGCAGGGGGATTTGTGGACTTTGCATCTTATGGGCTTCACGTTTGACGAACCAGAAGAGGATGAACCTTGGTTGACGATTTTCCCAACTCGCCTGGACATTATTGCTGGATGGGTCTGGGTTTAAGAGCAAGAGGGGTCTGGGTCTGATAGAAAGGAAGAAGAGAGCGTGAGAGGGGTCTGAGTCTGATAGAAAAGGAAGAAGAGAGCTGCGATTTTGGTTTGGAATATGGAGTCGGCGGGTCGCCGGAAAAGAAGGGAGAAGAAGTGGATAGGGTTTTGACGAGAGTGGGGAGCCAGCTGATTCAAATAACGGGGCGATGGTGGTTGAAAAGATTTTTTTCCCCATTTTTTTTAATTAAGTAAAGGAAATAAGAAAGAAAATTCAATTTTTTTATTTCTTTGGTTGCTGACATGGCGGTGACCTGGACAGTTGACTAACGGTCAACGGTGTTGACCGTCCAAACAAACGGTCAAACCACGACCTGGGCCAAATGAGTATTTATGCTGCAAAGTTCGGGGCCAAAATAAGGTATTAACCCTTCATTGTAAGGCTACTTTTTCTTCGGGGAAGAACAATAATTGATGGTGGGGAGGTGGCAAATTACTTTGGGTGGCGCCCATGTATATAGAGAGCAACTCGACCATGGTGCTCGTAATTTATTTGTGAGAATCATCTTACAGGTGTTCAGATGCGTTAGATTGCTCATGGGAGTTACGCAGCTATTGGATGACAATGTTCAACGACCGTCAAAGCATGTATATTGTATGTACCCGCACGCGTGATCTGACAGTTCTGAACACATCTGTGAAATGGTTATTACAAATGGGTTGTGAGCACCATAGAAAAATTGGTGTATAGAACGGATTATTCTAAGAAATTATACAATATTTAATATGGGGTTATATGAATTATCAAAATATACTATTAGGTTTACAACATGGGCTAAACCGATATTTTTAGTTTGAGGGGACAAAAAATTCTTAGTAAAATTTACGAAGAAGGACATGGACTGGAACCATTATTAAAACTCTTCAAACAATTCAAGTTATTGGGACAAACTAGTTATCATAGCCTTTTGTGACCTAGAGGTCATCTCTTCGAATTTCGGTGGCCCCCTATTGGTAAGCACGTGGTGTCAGGTGTCTGTGAAAACTTTAAGCTTATATGAGTGGTTTTCGTTTGAGGAGCGTGTTAATATGTGATATATGATCCATTATTGAACCTCTTCCAACTAATCGAGTTATTGGGACCAACTAGTTTTAGAGAGTTAGAAGGCTTTGTTTTGAAAAAATTTTAATTTCCAAATATACATTTAATAAAATATAGGCTAGACTGCAATGTCGATTTTTATTGTTGCCTTGTTGGTCGGAAGGCAACTGAAGTAGTAGTATAGTACTGGGGTATCTTGAAGCTGAGTTTTTACCATAGGACATTAATCAAGCTCTACTTGGCTTAATTCCTAAGGTTAAAACGTCCTTACAACCTAAGGATTTTCAGCCAATAAGTTTGTGTAGTACAATCTAGTTAATTGACTTGAAAGAATTCTCAATGACCTAATAAGAAGAAACAAAGTTATTTTGTCCCTGGAAATTGAAGGTTCATCACGATTATCATTACTACTTTTGAATTGGTCAAATATTTGAAGGAACGTAACTAAAGGAAAAAGGGATTTCTTGCTACCAAACTTGATATAACAAAAGCCTAATATGATAGAATTGAATGAGACTTTCTAGAAAAAATTATGAAAAAATTGGGATTCTCGGATAAATGAGTAAGACTGATCGTGATGTATATTATTATCTCTATTGCACAATTATTTCTCGTTACTGATTATAGTGATATATTTCAAACCTACAAGTGGACTTCGTCGAGGTAACCCTCTTTCTCTCTAGTTATTTCTCATATTATGGGCTTGTAAGCCCTCATTAAACATGCAATAAAGGAAGAAACATTCATGGTGTGTAAGTGTGTAAAAAAGCTAGTGCTATATCACATATTTTTTCATGCAGAAAAGCTGATCACCTAAAGGATATTCTAAGAAAGTAAGAAGTTGAGTCAGGGCCGTAAATCAATCTATCCAAGTATATGATATTTCGTTCAGTAATAATCTTAAACCAAGAAAGCAATTGGAAATTTGAGGAATATAAGAGGTTGAAATGGCAAAAGACAATTGGAGGTATTTGTTTCAATAATTTAGGAAACTTTTAAATATGCAAATGACACGTCACGAAGTAAACTTAATTGAAAGTCATCGCGTATAAATTAATATCATGGTTACAAGTATTATTGTCTCTTTTCTCCACATAACACATTACAACAAACAAGAATAAGACATCTCCCCAAAACAATACATGTATAGAAATAGAAGAAAGACTTTACCAATATTGAAGTACTCTCAGACTTTTCAGTATACATGCAAATTCTCTCAATACATCTCCCACACACAATTATGCAGTTTATTACCGGAACAAATGGGCCCCATCTTCCCTCTGGCCCATCATCACTCTGGGCCCATTTCCACTGTAGCCCGCCAGGCTGCTTCAGAGTCAGCATCATCTCCTCTGGAAATTGAAGGCCTTTATTGCGAAGGCGAAAATGACGGCAAACAGCACACAGAAACCAACCACCATCACGCCAGCCACCCCCAAGAAGTCGTGCCTGTAGCCGAGGAAAACCCGGAGCACCACCTTCACCGGCGCCGACTGATTCCCGTCCGGCAGCTTCATCGGTGTTACGTCGTTGCCGTACTGCGACGTCAGCAGGCCGTATAGAGTCCATGCTATAGGGTTGGCCCAGTAGTACCATCTCCACCATATGGGAATTCTCTGTTACGCAAGAAACACAGAATTAGATGTTTGATTTTTTTGCTTTCCATTGAATCGAAGGGAGCAATGTGTTTGGAGAAGAGTACAAACTATTAACCTTGTGAGGGATCATGAAGCCGCTGAAAAGATTCCAGAGCATGTAAAAGGGGGCGGAGACGACGGAGGCGACGTTGTGGTTGGGAGTGAGGGCGGTCATCATCATGCCGTAGAAGGTGAAGTAGAGCATGGTGAAGTACATGAAGAACATGTACCAGATGAACTTGAGAGCCGTCCACTCGAACGCGGCCATGGAGTAGAATATGGAGCAGTAGATGACCGTTTGTCCCAACACGTAGGGGAACTCGATCACAACCTTTACAAAAAAGGTAACAAGGACGTGATCATGAAGGATGGAGGTGGTGAGAAGACAGAGATGTGAAACGGTGAAACTTAACGTAGAGGTGGATGAAAAGAGGCGAGACGAACCTGAGCAAATGCAAATGGCAGAGCTGAGTACATCCCTGCAGCTCTTTCTCTGTACGAGACAAACCTTTCGATGGAGACGACGGGCTGAACAGCACCTGCGTTCGTGATCCCGATGAACAGGACTGCCGCGTACATAGAACCCATGGCGTTAAACAGCTCTTGCACGGTTTCCCTGGGACAACAAAGGTGAAATGGTTTAGTGATTTTGATGATGTGGTAAGGAGGCTGCGCCTCGAGGTACAGAGCCAGACCTTTTGGAGCCGAATTTCCAGCAGATGGATCCAAGCATTAGTGAGATCACAACGGTGTAGAAGAAGCGAACTGCAGTGTATTGGGGGTTTCTCCAGTAAGACAAGTTCTGCTTCCAAAGGCATGCCAGGAACTGGTTGAAGAATGACTGGGAATATTTCGTTGGGAAGTTCAACTCTTTGGCTTCACCACTGGGCTTGCTTAGAGTTTCAATCAAGTCTTTATTATGCCTGAGACAATGATGGCAAGCATAAATCAGTGGATACCACAGGAAGGGTGACGAAAGTGCAGAGATAGAGTGATATTGAACTTACTGATATAGATTAGATTTCCTGTAAATCTCTGCAAAGTCCACGTCAAGCCGGGTTTCTTCGGATGAAGAAGTAACATCAAGCATCCAGGCAGCAGGGTTGTAGCCTGGTTTGATCTTTTGCACTCCATCAATAGCCTAAAGAATTACAAGGTAGTCTGAGTTGAGAACTTAGATTAACATGGCAACTTTCGAATAAGAGCATTTCTACATGTATCAGAACAGACCTCAAAGTACTTGATGAGTTGACAAGACTTGGGGCCAAGGGGTCCTGCATATATAACCTCTCCTCCACGCTTCATAAACAACAGCTGCAACCAAAATCAACTGCATTCAGCAAGACAACATTTTTTTGTGTTGACATAGAGAAATTGACAGCAGAGAAGAGAAAAGTCACCTCATCAAAGGATTCAAAGATGTCTATGCTTGGCTGGTGGATGGTGCAAACAATTGTTCGCCCGGTATTTACAATATTCCTAACTGTCCTCATAACGATGGCTGCAGCCCTTGCATCCAACCCTGAAGTAGGTTCGTCCATGAACACTATAGATGGGTTGGCGACCAATTCCACGGCAATGGTTAACCTTTTCCTTTGTTCTGTCGAAAGACCATGCACTCCAGGGAGCCCAATCAATGCACCACTCAACGGGGTGAGCTCCACAAGTTCCATCACCTCTTCGACAAACGCCTGGAGAAAAATAGTTCCACAAGACGGTTAATATAAAATCCTGCAGCTGAGATTAGACAGCTGATATAACAAGCATGTTGCTACCTGTTGAGTCTCCATGTTTATTTCAGGTGATAACCGAAGCCCAGCAGAGAACAGAAGTGATTCAAGGATAGTCAGGCAAGGAGAATGAATATCGTTTTGCTCGCAGTAACCAGAAACTCGAGCAAAGGTTTCCTGCTTTTTGGGATAACCAGATATGTTTATTGTCCCTTCGATAACACCTCCTGTTTTCCTGCCAGCTAGGACGTCCATGAGGGTTGTCTTACCAGCACCACTGACCCCGACCAGTGCTGTGAGGATACCTGGTCTGAAAGCTCCAGTAACGTTTACCAACAGTTGCAGCCTGTCTTCTGCTATCCCTTGTTGTTTCAACTCCTGAAATATAAGAATGTGGTAAGAAGTTCCGAGAGATTCTTCAACAAATTATTCCATGGATAATTAGAACAACATACTCACCAGAGGGACATCCACAAAGTAATTGATGTTGCTGAAAGACATTGAAAGGGGCTGAAATGGAAGAACCATCCCTTTCTTCTTGAAATATTTTCCTGCTCATGAGTAACAGGACAACTTAAACACAGTTCATGGTATGACGTGGTTGAAAGTATTATGGGGGAAACGGTTGCGACGTGCACTGACCATTTATCGAGTTTGAATTCTCCAAATAATGTCTTAGTTCAACAACGATCTCTCCACTTTTCCTATTCTTCTCTCTCTCTTGCAGCTCTTCTCTGGAGACGACGGACTGTTGTATTCCCAAAGCTGCGGAAGACAATGGCAACATAATAAGCATGGCAAAATTATTCAAGTTCTTCATGCTTCAAGTGAGAATCTTTTCGATAAAATTTCTTACGCTTGAGGCAAGAGAGGAAGCAAGTGAACAGGGAGTTGAACAATCCTGTATATCCTAGCAAAGCTGCAAGGCCAATCCAGTACCAGTAGCTTTCATGGAATAAACTGCGTGATTTTAGTAGCGCCTCACCAAGATTGCTGATGGTACCATTCGCAGCTTTCTAGATAGGCAAATAAGAGCTGTTAATTCCTAAAATGAAAAGCTGATGATAGCGATCAACTGCAATTTGTTTCTCGCTTCCTTCGATATAGAAAAGACAACAAATATCAAGGTGACATCTGAATGATTATCACCTTATGCCAAGAATGACCCAGGAACTCGTTGACTGAAGCAGCATTTTGTGCATACATGAGAGGAGACACCCAGAATCCCCATATCCACCAGCTCGGTATACGGTCTGCAGCAAGGGTTGCATAGTCAGAAAAGAGCAGTTGAATGAATCTTCAATATATTACCAAGCAGGATCAGGAGTTTCACCTCTAGAGACAATGTATCCTCCAAGGGCCATGACAACCAACATAGCAAATGATCCGAATGTGTTGGCCACAATCATATTACGACCCAAGGACCCCATCACCCGGAAGAGAGCAATAGACGTTTGGTGCAGAAAGAAGTACAACAAAAACTGAAGCAAGAATCTGCGAGTATATAAGATCAATTTTAATGCTGGACAGCAGTGTTGCTCATGATATGTATGCAAAATAGCTTACATCTTACCTTATTATATTGGGATCATAACCAATTACGTAGTACGTAACAGCCACCCAGAGACCAGACTCCATAAGTGAAGTTGGAATACTTAAGATCCAAGAAGGAATTGTGTATGCCCAGCTTGGGTAGAAATGCAAATCCCTGTGTTTGTACAGCACTGGCAGCTTTGCTACCAGCATTGAAACCTCCGTAAAACCATTGAAAAGGATGATGACCATGGAAAAGTATTGAGCTCCAACATACAAGCCTCCATCATAAATTGAATCGTGATGCATTGTTGTGCGGAAAAATACACTCATTGTGATCAAAGCAACAATGAAAAGCTGCAAAACAAATCGAAATGAGGTCAGCTTCCAGTATTAGAAACTAAAAGGAGCAGGTGTTGGTACGACGATTGGGATCCAGTTATGATGTATGTACCTGAACGAATTTGAAAACGTAAATAAATGAATTCCGTTGAATAAGTAGCCTCTGCCAGTTATAGCACGTCTTGAAAAGTTCACTTTTGCTGACCCCATAGCGAGAAGTTGACAGTGCTGCTGGATGATTGTAGCGCTTATCGAAAGGAACTTCTAGCTCTTCGTGCATATGTTTACCTGTTCGAAATGAACGAAAAGCCTCAACAAACTTCCTTGGTGGAATGTATCGGTATGGACGATAAGAGTTAGACCAGTATTGCTGCTGATCCTTTTTCGATGTGACCTGCAAAAGTGAAATTTTAACTTTTGTAAGTGACAAACTAAGAACACAGGTTGGATATCTACGATTTGCTCTACATGAGACTTACTTCCTGCAAAAAGTCTGCCACATTCTTTCTCTCAGGACAGCTAAATCCCAGAGATGAGAAGAACTCAAGAACGGTCTCACGGGGTCCCTGGTACACAATCTGCCCTTCCGACAGAAGTATGACGTCATCAAAAAGCTCGAACGTCTCAGGGGCAGGTTGCAGCAATGAAATCATGGTTGTCCCATCAACTGCACGAGTTGAATGCCTCAGATACTTTATGATTTGGTAAGTGGTGGAACTGTCTAGCCCGTTGGAGATTTCATCCATGAAGAGTACTCTTGCTGGACCAACTAGTAGTTCACCTGAAAGTGACCATTGGAACAGCAACAATAGTTTCAGGTTCAAGAGGTAAAACAGAGGATGAGCCCACAAAGTGGAAACTATATAGTGGAAGAGATGCCTACTATCCACCTGTTGTGAGCCGCTTCTTCTGACCCCCCGATATTCCTTTCAGCATTTCATCACCCACCAAGGTGTCCGCGCATACATCCAACCCTAAAATCTTTGTCAGACGTACTTTAGTACTTCAGAAAACCTCACAACACTGGGAATATGCCAAAAAAAACTTAATCGCAAACTAGTGCAGAAAGAACAGAATCTGTCCATGGGCTAATCTTCATTTTTATGGATACACTTAAAAAGCTAGTCCTTGATACTGTTTCCAAGGAGGGTTTATTTATTTCTTTAGTTTACTACTCGGAATTAATTAGCATATGCAGCATACCTTCATGATGTACTCCACCACTAAGCTTGTTTCCTGTCCCCCCAAAGCTAACGACTGCAGAAAGAATAAGACGTAACAAAAATAGATACTTAATTTCCCTCAGCATTAACAATAAACCACTCTGGAACAGATGAATCGTCTAGGCTAGAGTACCTTCATGAAAATATCAAGATCTTCATCAGGTTTTATCCCTGACATCTTCTCTCTCCTTGCAAGTTCCATAAGCATATCTGTCACAGTCACCATGCTTTTACAGTCAGAATATATAGAAGTGCCAACAATTAGAGAGGCTTGAAGGGATGACTCGAAGGTTACCGAATTTGGACCCAACACCCTGACACCTTCCTGCTAATTCTAGGGTTTCCCTGACGGTCATCTCTGGAATATGCCTATCGTGTTGACTGACATAAGCTGATGTCCTTGGAGCAACGAACTCGGTCAGACCATGCCCATTATACGTAATTTTCCCGGACACCTTCAGTGTAAAAACAAAGCAAGTGAACAAGTGGAAAACCATTTCAAAAGAGGTAACTTCTACGATCATCCATGATGTACTGTTCTACCGACACTGAGTAACTGTGTAAAGCTATTTTTGCACAGAAGCAAAACAGCACATGCAATAAGAAGTTTAAATCATTCTCTATCCATATTTAACACGAAATAGTGACCTCTGTCTGCTACACTAGCACCACGTCAGCTCAGAAAAGTCTGCCTGCAACTGTTTCAGTTTCCATACTGATTGATAACGTAATGCAACCCGGATTACCTGCAAATCATTTCCAAGACGGCCAGCAAGAGCCAAGAGCAAAGTGGTCTTGCCAGAGCTAGGAGGTCCTAACAGAAGGGTCAGTCTGAAAAGCAAAACAGGAGAATTATGTGCTGCAACACTGTGCTACCGGGAAAAAAAATGCTGAAACGACTAGAGACAATTCTATACCTCGAAGGTCTAATGATCCCACTAAGATCATCTAAAATTGTTAACTTGGTTCTGTTTCCTCGATACATCCGCAGCGTCCTTAACAATGCCTGCTCAAACAGTAAACCCAACAGATTTCAGCATGAGATTAAACTGTAGCTGGTCCATTAATACACTTTTTTACATTTAACCTCTTAATCCAAGCCACTTACCTCAGACATGTTGAAGATAAAGTTAGGGATGGTGGGAAGAGCCCTACTTCCCACATGGACATATGATTCAACCATCAAGTTCTGAAACCGCACTTCAATCTTGGGGAATTCCAATTCCACCCTGCGAAATGGACCCGTTTCAGGAAAATTAGATTAGTCAGAAAGTCACCACTAAGATCTATTCATGTACGAATCGGCCACCTAATTGAACCAACAAACAAGCGTTCCATAAATGATAAATCCGCTGTCGATTAACCGCTTAAGCGCGATTGCGCCATCAAAACAGAGTGGATTGTCGTTTTCAGAAATTTAGGACCTGCAAATCCCGTTAGGACGGGTGGCCTGAGCTCATCCAAACAAACAGATAAACGCCAATTCCGGTATCTTTTTGTCCATTTTCAGTCCATTTTTGTTGACCAGTAGACGATTTACGTTACGCCACAAACAGGAAAAAGGAAAATTGCACCTTACGGAACTTGTTTTTGAAAATTTTTTGGACCGACAAATTTCCTACCAAAAAATTTGCAACCAACTCCAAGCACAGAATTCAAACTCCGGTAATCAAAATTCAGCATGATCAGAAGCAAGAAATCAGAATGGCTATCCAAATCGAGATAGTACTCCATCAGAACGCAAGCAAACCGCAATTCGCAGGGACAGAGAGCTGAGAGGGATGAGAATTGAGAAGAACAAGGAAGATGAAGAGAGAATTACGCGTCGAATCGCTTCCGCATCCGGTCGAAGAACAGCTCGGGGTCATCGTCCACGGCAGTAACGAGCCGCTCGAGAACCAGCCTCTGCTCATCGGCCTCGAGCTCGCTCACATCGATCTCCCTGTGATCGCCGACGACGTTCCTGAAAATAGCCCGTCGCACCCTCGCGTAGGTCGGCAGCCGCTCCAGCGCCGCCCAGCGCAGTGCCTCCTCGTCCTCGCCGTCCTCCCGGAACGACGACGACCGCGCAAACACATTCTCCGCCGAGCTCCACATACCTCAGATCTGGCCGCAACCGAAACCCTAGGAGCACCAGAGCAGGGCGGCGCGCGCGCATACGAGATGAAAACCAAGAGGGATGAGAGAGATTAGCGGGAAGCAATTACTCATTCGCAGCGGAGATTTCGCTGCTTTCCCTAGTGGTGGTGATTGATTGTGTGTGGGCGAATGAGCGAGTGTGAAGCGATCGTTAGCTACAGCCTACTTGTATAGTCCTCCAGCAGGATGGTGGTTGAGCTCGTCATTAATGGCGGTCATTTTCTTCACCCCCTCTCTCTCTCTCTCTCTCTCTCTCTCTGCTCCATTTTGTCAATTTTTGCCTCTTCTATGAGTTGCGTTGCAAAGCGGTGGTAATGGTATATACACTCGTCGTAGCTGTTTATTTCTCGTTTTCTCTCTGAGTTTTCTCTTTCTTGAACGTTAAAGGGAGGCGCAGGGGAGGCTCATTAATAGCCGCGGGAAAGACAAACTATCCTTTCGAATTTGCGTTGAGTCCGCCACTCTCGTGGATGGTGAGTTCTGATCACTCGCGATGCTGGCCCTACACGTGTCACCGGCTTTTGGCTGAGCCGCTGGGATGGATCTAGTGGATTTTCGATGAAATTGGTGCGGCTGAGGGATTTGAATTGATAATTTTTGAAACGGTTGGGGGTATGGGAAAATGGGGGGACTTTCTGTTTTTCTTTTAAATACTTCTCCTACAAGATTTTGGCTGGAAATTATACAGCCAGACATCTTGGTATGAAAGGTTTATACTTGTTACAGCCAAAATTCACATATATATACTTTTATACGCAATACCAATACCTAGTTTGGTAAATATTTGTACTGATTGTCGATTGATTTGATGAATTATGTGACTTCCACTTGGACTGGTTCTGGTTGATTTGATGAATTAAGTAACCATCATTCTTGGTGGAAATTTATGGCTTGGAAGAGTTCAAACTTTAAGTAGAAAAAGAGAGACTTAATAGGATTTAAAGCTCTTAGGAAAAATGTTTGGAAAAACAAGGTCTTCAATGTTTGTAGAATCCATGGGTCTGTTTTGGATGAGCTTTTGTAAACTAATTTGGAATTTGGAATTTTATGGATGGAGAAAAAGAAATACGAGTTGGAGGGACCAAACCACCCTTAAAACATTTTCAGGATGAATGACTAAAAAAATAAGATATTTTGAATTATTTCGAATTATTATTACTCTCTTTGCAATTTCGTTTGGAGGTTGAGATTTGAAGTGAGGTATTTAACAAATACATGTAATGATAAGATTAAGTCGTTTTTTTGGTTCACTTTGAGTTAGAATGCATGCATTACCTTTTTGTTGGGCCCACCTACAATCACTCAAAATGAATGATTATAAATCTCTACTAAAAGGTGAGATTGTTAATGAGGGATTGTCTACCTTACTTTTTGTTTCATCATTGCTCTTCCAAACAAAGTATTTTCCTAATACATGCATTGAATCAATACATCAAATAATAATACACTAATTGACCTAATACATCAATTTGAAGAATCACAACTTCCAAACGACCCCTAAAATTACAACATATTAAAAAATTGTAATTATTTTAACTGCCAAGTGAGTCATTCCAACCCAAATACTTTAATACGAGAATAAAGTCCAATTATCTCACTGAAATACCTCGTTCCAATGACCCTACACGCCCATTTGCAACTATCCATGTGACCCATCATCTTCCCCTGTAGTCCGTAGACCACCAAATTTGGGATGGATAGGTTCTATGTCACATGATTGGGGTGAGCATGTAGTACTTAGCATATGATAGAAGAGTGACATGCCTCCCTTGCACTAGTTAAAAGTTCAATTTTAACAAATTAGTCATCAAACTTCTTTCCCTTTGTAATAAAATTATTACTAGCTAGATCTAAGCTCATGTATTGTGTTGTTAACTAGTTAGGTTGACTCATAGCGTTACCCCCACTCAACATATATCAATTGGTGCAAAAATCACTTGTAATTGAATGTGACTCGAAAGTGAAATCTAAAAGGGATTCGGAAGGCATGTAACATGCATGGAAAATTCTAGCTACTTAACTTATTATGTTATTTTCTGTAAGAGAGTCCCCCCCCCCCCCCCCCCCCAATGAAGGGATTATCATCCAAAACTAAGGTAAAATTCCGATCAAATTTGTCATCAATTCAACAAAAAATCAAAATGGTAACGATCACGCTTGACACATTGTACAACAACTTGTATTGCTGAGATGAAGCGGTTCTAATACCCATTTGGATAGTTGTCAGTGTTATATCAACTAGTGAAAAATTCACATTTAATTGACTTTTGCGCAAACGTGAAATCAGGAAATCCTTCTCTGAAATGAATTCGAAATGGTCTATAACATGCACAAAAAGTTATAGTAACTTCACGTGTTATGTATTTTGTTTAAGATAGTTAATTAAAAAAACAAAGAGACAACTCTCATCCAAAACGAAAGATAAATTATCATCACAATTGTCAGCAATTCAGCCAATAAATCATAACGATAGGTAATTCAAAACACATATAATATGACAGATATCTTTAATTTTTATTGTATTTTGTTCTCGTGTCGCTAGTTTGTAGGAATGTGGAGTCAATCATGGTTAGTGGGAAGCCTAGATTTTTTTTGACAGTGGTAAACGTTGTTGCTTATATTCCTCAACCCAATTGTTCAGATACATTATAAAAGAAAGGATCCAAGATATTTAGTACATTAATCCAATCTTCTGGCAATGATCCCTGCTTGAACGATCTAGCCACCCAGTCAGCACGGAAGTTTTTCTTCCTAGGGAAGAAAGCTACCTTAATTCTTGGCTCGCCCTCAAGGATGGCTTTCAAAACGCTGAGCCTTGCCGCGCATGTCCACGGCCATGACTCTGGTGGCCTTTCCAAAGCGTTCACGAGGGAGATGCAATCTGATTTAACATGGACCTTTGCGTTTAGTCTCTGTGCAGCCAAAATAGCTTCCTGAATAGCCACAACCTCCGCTTCAATTGGTGAGGAACATAAAACAGGTCCAGCAGCTCCATCGCAAACCTGTCCATGGTCATTGAGTATCACATAACCATACGCCGCCTCCTGGGATTCATTCGAAAATGAACCATCGCAGTGAATCTCAAAACTGGGATTGCTTGGCGGTGGAGAAGGTGAGTTCTGGGGGGGGGGGGTAGTGCTGTTCCTCGTGTAGTCGTTGCTGCCTTGGCGGTTTCGGACACTCGGTCCACTGTTTCAGATCACGGGCAGCATTGGAGTATGATCGGGGTGGCCAAGGATTTACGTTGTCGAACACCTTCTCGTTTCTTGCCAACCAAATGGTCCATAAGAGGTAAATGATGAAGTGAGATGATTGTTCTGGGACTCCTTTGTGGACCTGAAACAGCCAATCAAGAAGGTTTGTAAGGGGAGGTGGAGTCGTAATGTCGGGGAAACAAGCTTTCCACGTCTCTTGGGCATGGCCACATTCAAATAGGCAGTGGTGAATGGTTTCCGGGCAGCCCATGCATACTGGACAATCCGGGTTTGGCGAGCACTTTCGGGCTTTCAGCTTTGATTTTGTGGCCAACGCTCCCTTCGCACATCTCCACAGAAAAAATTTCATTTTTGGAGGGAGTGCCAACCCCCACATCCACCTCCATTTTTCCTTCTCAGTGGTTATGGTGGCATCGTCCTGTTCCACCGTTGTCTGGCATCTACTGTGAACCAAACGGTAGGCCGAACCAACCGAGAAGCATCCATCAATCGTAGGTTTCCAGGCCCAGAAATCGGCTGCCTCTCGATGACCGATTGGGATTCTTCGAATTGCTTCCCTCTCTTGAGCTGATGTGAAGCGATTTAACCTCTCATCATCCCAGATTCGGTTCTGATGGTCGATCCATTCCGCCGCCAAAATTGTTGGCGGGTTGTGTCTCTGTAACCTTTGTCCCTATAAAGTACGCACCCATGGATCTTGGAACACCCTCGTGCTGGATCCATTGCCAATCACTCTTATGACATCCTTCTCAAGCTGCCCTTTAGCAGTCCATAGGCTGCTCCAAATCCACGATGAACTCGCCCCTCTAGCAGCAGAGAGGAAGTCGTTGCGTGGGAAGTATAAAGCCTTAAGTAGCTTTGCCCACAAACTCTGTGGGTTCACTAGGAGCCTCCAACATTGTTTCATTAGTAAAGCAATGTTAAAATTCCTAAAAGAGCGGAAACCCAGGCCTCCCTCTTCTTTACTCTTGAGAAGAATTTCCCCTTTGCACCAGTGAATGGCCTTTCGCTGAATGGACCCTGACCAGAAGAATCTTCTTACCAAGGCGTCCATCCTGTTCGTAATTGAGTTTGGGAGGAGGAACAAAAACATGATATAGGTCGGAATTGCCTGTAACACTGCTTTGATAAGCGTCTCTTTTCCTCCCGGTGATAGCAGTAGACTTTGCCAGTTTTCTCCTCTGTTTTCCATTCTCTGGATGAGAAAAGAGAAAGTTTCTTTTTTGGAGTTTCCCCATTCCGTTGGTACTCCAAGATAGTTGGAGTGGTTGTTTATGTCCGAGAAACCCAATACTTCCCGGATCCTTCCTCTCTCCTCTTCCGGAGTGTTTGCACTGAAAAACACGGATGACTTCTGGGCGTTAATTTCCTGTCCCATAATAGCCCCATAGTCTTTAAAGATCCCCAAAATCGTGGACCCTTCAAGCGCCGAGGCTTTACCAAAGATGACCGTATCATCCGCAAATAAACAGTGCGTGAGCTTTGGACATCTCCTGTTCAGCTTCAGACCTTGCAAATCATTCCTGGCCGCTGCTTTATCAATAAGAAAAGTGAGGGCATTAGACATCAAAATGAAAAGGAGAGGGGACAGGGGGTCTCCTTGGTGGATTCCCCTCGAAGGGGAGAAATCCAAAGTTGGTTCTCCATTGAAGAGGATTGAGAAGCTGACGGTTCTGATGCACTCTCTCACCCAGTTGCACCACTTCTCATCAAAACCATATTTGGTAAGCAGCAGTTCCAGGCAATCCCAGTCAACCAGGTCGTACGCTTTTCTCATATCAAGTTTAAGCATCATATCTTTTTTATTTCCCATTTTATGTTTCTTGAAGTGATTTAAGACTTCGTGGACAATAATGATATTGTCCTGAATCTGTCTCCCACCTGTAAAAGCCGCCTGAAGCTCTGAGACCAACAGAGGCAGCCATATCTGTAGTCTGGTTGTCATAATCTTGGTGATAATCTTGTACCTGAAATTGCAGCAGTTGATTGGTCTGAATTGAGAGATCATCTCTGGAGACTCCGTTTTTGGAATCAAAGTAATGAACGTGTCATTCCAGCCCTTCTCCATCTTCCCTGTGGTAAAAAAGTTCCTCACTTCTTCACACAGTCCTTCCCCCACAATTCCCCAGTATTTGCGGAAAAAGTACCCCGGGAACCCATCCGGCCCCGGTGCTTTCGAGTGACCGAGTTGGAAAGTAGCTTTTTTGATCTCTTCATTTGTAATTGGCGCACAAAGGGCTGTGTTCATTTCCTCAGTGACAATAGAGGGGAAATCGTCGAGGAGGTGCTCCATAGGTTGATTGTTGCGACGTGAGAAGAGGTCCACATAATATCTCCTGCAGTGTTCCCTGAGCACTTGGTCAAGCTCCATCCAGTTCCCTGCCACGTCCCTCAATTTTAGAATGCGGTTGTTGTTCCTGCGTTTGACCGTGGAAGCATGGAAGAAAGCCGTATTCTGGTCCCCTTTTTGGAGCCAGTTGATACGTGATCTTTGGGCCCAGAACTCTTCTTCAGCTTTCCATAAGGATGCCAATTCCGCCGTTAGTGATTTCTCCTCCTCCACCTCAAGCTGAGATCGAAGAGATCCTTGGATTATTGTCAATCTTCTTCTTATATCTTCCTCCCTCTCCAGGCTTTTCCTCCTTTTTTCCTTTGCCCAGGATTGTACTTCTCTAGCACACACTGTCATTTTTTCTTCGATCTTTCCCTCCGTCCCCCATATGTTGCGTACTATGTCTGCACATTCATCCGAGTCTCTCCATCTTTTGTCAAACCGGAATGGGGTTTTTCTCTTCCTTTCCCGACCCTGCAGATCGAGCCTAATTGGACAGTGGTCCGATTGTATCATTTCCTCATGGAACACCATCGCTTTGTCAAACTGGAGTCGCCATGAGATTGAGCAGAGAGCTCGATCCAATCTCTCTCGGATCAAGTTGCTGTCTTGGTGTTTGTTTGACCAAGTAAAGATGTTACCCTTGAACCCCAAGTCAATTAGTGAGTTTTGGGCAATGAAATATTTAAACGGTTGGACGTTCTCATTCCTTAGAGGGCATCTTCCCTCTTTTTCAGCATCACACAAAGCTACATTGAGGTCACCTATGATTAGCCAATCCTCGTCGGATGGTTGGCGAATACTACTAAGCTTGTCCCAGAACGCCCTTCTACATGAGGGGGATGCTGGGGCATGTACAAACGTACAAAAGAAACTCTTACTGCCATAGGTGATCACGCCATCTATATAATTCGGGCAGGAGTCAAGGATTTGAAAACTGACTCTTGCTTTCCACCAGAGGGCTAATCCGCTACACCCATCCGCTGGTTCGACATACTCCTTCTCCGTGAAAATTGTCTTCCTTCTCTCTTTCTCCATGAACTCCCGGTTCTTCTTAGTCTCCATAAGAAAAAGGAAAGACGGGCCATACTTGCGGCAGAGTCGTCCGCAATAGCTTCTTGCAAGGGGTTGGCCGAACCCCCTGCAGTTCCAGCTCATCATCATTCTGTTGGAGGTGGCTCAAGGCGGACCACCGCTGCCTCTGGGTCTCTCCCTCCTTCTTCACTCGTTCCATTTTGGTCTGCCTCCCTCGCACCAGTGGATTTCCTTCTTATTCCCAGCCTCTTCCTCTGTTTCCTTGTTTCGCGCAGACCTGGTGAGAAAAGAAGACAATCAGAAGAAATATTAGTGAGCTGGTCCTGCATCTCCTTGGCCGCTTCATCTTGGGCTCGCTGATCAGTCTTCCTCTTCTTTTCCACTCGGCCCAAGTTTCTCTCATAGTTAAGCATAGCTTCCTGGACCAGAGTTAAGTGATGGGAGTATTGGCCTGTTGGCCCATCCGCCAGCCCCAGTAGGTTAAGGGTCCTTGTTGGGCTTGCCTGCCCAAGCCCACTTCCGGATGCCCCATCAGCCTGCTCTCCCTCTGTTGTCTCCTCTCCCTCATTCAGGTCGAGGGCTTTGTCTAGCCCTGCTGCTACTTCTTCCATGTCTTCTTCCAGACGCCTCGGCTCCGTGGCTTTTCCAAAGGATGTGTGGGGGAAAAAGTCTGAGATCCTGCTGCCATCTCTGTGGGTTCCCTGTCTGCCTTCGAAGCCCGGGGGACAAGAAAGTCGGAGAGTGGTGGTCTGGTGCTGACTGTCAACGTCTTGGGACTCCCAAAGTCTGCCTCGGGGCGCGAGTCGTTCGTCAGTGGTGGCGACAATCGATCCGTGTCCGACCGTGATATTTCCGGTTGTCCTCCGCCTGAAGAACGACGGTGGTGGGATACAGTCCGGCGAGTCTGGCCCAGCTCGCAGCGCCGCGGTATAGAGTCCCGACGCTTCGATTGGAAGTCCTCTTCTTCGGTTTTCTTCACGGGTCGCACAGTTGTGGATGAAGTGGCCGATCTTGCCGCAGAAGTAGCAGAGATCGGTTACTTTTTCAAATTTGAAACCTACCCAGACCGAAGCCTCCCCCAGCGGGTATTCGAAACCAGTGGGTATCGCTTTCTGCAGGTCCACTTCCACCATTGCTCTGACAAATCTTCTCCAGCCTAGATTGACGGCTGAATCATTGTACTTGTGATTCACAACGTTCAGCTCAATAAAATTGTCAGTTTACAATACGGGTAAATGCCACCTTTGGTCTCTGAGATTACTAAATCATGTTATGTTTAGTCACTAGAAAAAATTAATATCAATTTTGGTCACTCGAATTACTAAAACAGGTCACATTTAGTCATTCTCTCGTTAGCCTCCGTCCAACTACGGTCACTCGAATTACTTTTTTTTTATGAATGTCACTCGAATTACTGAAATATGTCACATTTAGTCACTCTCCCTTTAGTCCGTCCAACTCCGTTAATGGAGTTGAACGGAAACTAACGGGAGAGTGACTAAATGTGACATATTTCAGTAATTCGAGTGACAAAAATTGATATTAATTTTTTTAGTAACTAAACATGACATTATTTAGTATTCTCGGTTACCATACCAAATATGGCATTTACCCTTTACAATACTTTTGAGATCACACCCCTATCCCTATCTTTGCTGACTTATAAACAAGTCCATTAATAGAAAAGAATGTAACATTGCAAGTCGGCAAGTAAGGTTTGTAAGTCTGAATTATGGAAAAAAATAAAAAATGCAAGTATGAATAAGTAAATCGGCAAATAATCGTAATTAATGAACCTACTGAGAAACCATGTGCCGTGTTTCCCTTCGCCGTCCATACTTATCAACTAGTGCGGACAAAGAAGGGAAGATATGTGGGAAAACTTTACTTCTCCTCACTCTAATTTATTTTTTCTACTTGCATCAAACTTCAATATATTTTCCCCCCTTGATACAGATACATTTTTTTTATACATTTTAAGGCAATTTAAACTTCTTAAAGTTGTTATTGTGTTCCATTCCTATGAGTTCGCATCCAAATAACATATCATTTGTGGTGGCTCACTAGATTATACACTTTGAATAGCATTTTCATTGGCCATTCTCGCGAGCAATACAAATTTTTGTTGATTGGTCTATAATTATCCGAATGAGCAAGATGTAAATAATTATTAAAATCGACCATAGGTGATTTACTGCTACAAAGGATTACAAAATTTCAATTTTTGTCCTGTGTGTAAATTATATGTAACACATTATGCAAATTACATATCGACAAAACACGAGAGATATGCGATTCATAAGAAATATCCAACTTTAATTGATAAGACCCGCTTTGGGGTGAAATGAATGAGTTCCTATAAGAATTATGAAGCTAAACGTGTTCACTGTGTAGCAGTGCAAAGATCAATGACTTTTCGGGAACTCATCATGATGCGTCCAAAAAACAGAACCGTGCAAGAGTAGCCTCAGAGCTAGGGCTGTTAATGAGCCAAGCCGAGCCGAGCTTTGCCATAGTTCGGGCTCGGCTCGTTAATATATTTCCAGACTCGAGCTCGGCTCATGTTCGTCACGAGCTTTAATATGCAAGCTCGAGCTCGGCTCGTTTATGAAAATGAAAGCTCGAGCTCGGCTCGAGCTCGGCTCGTCAAATAAGCTTAACGAGTCCAAATTCAAGTTCAACTCATAAAATGTTCATCATAGCTCAAGATTCACCTAGAATTGCGCACAAAATTACATTCTAACCTGTAGCAAAGTCTAGCAAAGTAAAACACAATATTTATCCCAATTTCAATACATAAAATCCATGAATTCTAATCCTTTTTTATGTCAAATCATTAAACGAGCTTGTTCACGAGCTTTCGAGCTGAACATGGTATGGCTCGAGTTCGGCTCGTTTAGTTAACGAGCTTGTTCGCGAGCCGGTTCGATTGAAACGAATCGAGTGTCGAACGAGTTTTTCTCGAGTCGCACACCGAGCCGTTCATGAGCGACTTGGTTCATTAACGGCCCTACTCAGAGCAAACACTATGTTGATGAGGAAAGGGTTGTGATGTTACCATATATTGTCCTTTTTAAAACGCTATATGTGATTACTTACCTTGATATGATAGTACAAGAGTTTCTAGATCTCTATCTTTTTCGAAATGAAAAATAGGACGTGGGTTCGTGTCTAGTTTGAGAACAACACAAAATCAACTACAAAGTCCTATGTTTAGCCGAATATTAGGTGGGAGAGGGGAGATTTGACTTTCAAGGCAATCCCCGTAGGGTAGTTTAATTTTGGCCTTGAAATTAGCTGACTTGTGGGAGTTGGGGACATTAAATTTCCGCCTTATCGATCTTCTGGGTAACTCCTTCCTGCCCCAAACAACACATCTATGATCTACCGTCTTAACTCCTAAGGGCTCAATAATTATTAGTCCATATTTATGCCTGTTTCAAGACCGATCATGACCATGTTAGGTACTTAGGCATTAGGTTTTTTTTTATAGTTTGGATTAGGATTTTAAGGTGAGATTTCTCCACAATCCCACAGAATATGAGTTTTTGTCCAAATACCACATTTGGAAAGGACGTTACATGGAAATGTGGAATTTTGAAAATCCACAAATGTGAGTTTTCGAAAAACTACCCTTTAGCATTTTAAAAACTCACATGACTTTCTTCTTCCACCATCTCATCTTTTTCCGGCCAACTCTTGCTGACCCAGCTCTCCCATCGACTCTCCGGCCACCACACTCACGGTCAGGGGCGGACCCAAAACTAAGATAGGAGTGTCCCCAGAAGTTTGGGGAAAAAACCCATCCCCATTAGTAGTATGAGTCTAGGGGAAAAAAGGAACAAATGTATAATAACTGTTGGGTTTCAAACTCGGAAAACTGTTATTATTACTGAACATCTTTACCATTAGATAACAATGAATTTTTTATAAGAATCCGGACATGATTATATTTATAGCTTAATCTCTAAATACAATTATACTCAAAATTCCTGATTTTTCTATGAAATCCTTAAACCAACAGCCTCTACCGAACTGAGTTGTTGTTATGGACTGCGTTGTCGGTTGCCGTCGTGCCGGACTGTTGGGTCTTTTCTTCTCTCCCAGTTCGGTGTAGGAGTTGAATCTATCATAATCATGGTCTATCTTCTTCTCAAAATGGTATTGATATTATCGATTTCAATTGTAAGTGTTGAAAGGGTTTCTTCATCTTTGGGGTACATCAAGAACAAATTTCGAAATCATATAGGTGATAAGTTCTTGAATGATTGTCTTGCAGGATATATTGAAAGAAATTTATTGATCACTGTAGACATTGAGTGCGTTTTACAGTTTTTTCAGAAAATGAAAACACGGCGTGGTTTTTTTCAATAACTTGTAGTTAGATATTATCTTATCTCTACTTTTTTAAGAACTATTTTTAATTAAACTTTTGAAAGGGGGCACCCCTAAATAGAAATTTCTGGGTCCGCCACTGTCCACGACAAGTTTCTCTAGCTGGCCCATCTCTCCCAAAGATTCTCCAAACTTGACCCTCAGACCTTTCATCGACATGACATCAGGAAGAGCGAAGTCCTAGATTCACACAACGGCAGGATGAGCAAAGTCTCAGATCCACGCGACTGCAGGAAGACAATCGAAATCCCATATCGATGCGAGTGCACATAGAGGGGAATCTCAAATGGACATTGAAATCTGAAAGACGCAACACTGGGGTAAAAAGGGTTTCGCTTTCTCTTCTGATGATACTGGCGAGTGGTGAGGATACATCGTCATCGTCGGCGGAGATTCCTCAACCAAGGATTGAACGACGAAGAGTAATCCAAGGAGAGGAAACCTCGAGGGATTGATCGAATAGGGCAGTCCTTTTACTTTTTCAGTGGAAACCTTAAACCAAATGACTAATTGGTTATCATTAATGGTCCATGGCGAAAAAATCACCCGTAACATGCAAAGTATAGAAAAAGCTGTAATTTGGGAGCAGGAGCTCAAGTTTGGAAAAATATATAAAACATACTCTATGATAAATTCTAGCTTCCTCACCCAACACTTACTTAGGGGGCAAGAAAAAAACTACAATGCAAAATGTACTAAAAGAGACCATCAATGCCAACCAAGTCTTTGAAGTCAATGACTCTAATTGATGTAGATTGTATGAAAATGTTGGAGACAACTTCAAAATCAAATGTAATCGAAGATATCATGACATCTATAGACCAGTCTTGTAAGTGTGACTAGATACCCCAAAACATTACTCCATACTGAACTTTGGAACCTCTTGAACACCAATGAAAACCAACCCTCCACACCTATTTCACCACTCTCATCATCATCTCTGTGTTAACAACACCATTTTCACCTTGTCGTCTCGACCATAACTTATTCCTCTATTTCCAAATCCCCTTTCTAGGTGAGCGAGAAACTAGTTGACCTGTCGTTTCGGTTCGGGTAACCCGAAATTGAAAACTGCTGAGCCCGAAAACCGAAACCCATTTTTCCTAAACTCGAACCCGACAAGGAAACTTTCGGTTTTGGGGTAAGCGAAACCCGAAAATCTACTTATTGGGTTCGGGTGGGTACAAGAACCCGAATCCCGAAAATGCACCTCTATCTGTTCATTTTTTTTTTAACGTGCTACTTTTATTCTTTACCTCAAATTCTAAAAGTGTGTGTAGTGTGACTGTGTGTATTTTTTCAATTCCATTTGAATGTAATTATATGTGGTGGTGAATCATATGTATAGAAAAATTCGTATAATACGTTTAATATATGTATTTAATGAATTAACTTGTTAATTTAACTAATATTTATATATTATTAATTTATAATTAAAAATTGGCGGTATATCAACTATCACAATAATTATAAAAATTTTAATTTAAATTTAAATTAAATCTGTGAGAGTTACCATTTTCTTAAATAATTTTGGTGTATGGTGCGTAATATAAATAATTTTGTGATAGAATATTGATAAAGACAATAATTTTGTTCAACATAAAATCACTGATAATTATGGATGGGATTATCATCAACTCATAATTAAACACATTAGTTTTACAATTCTCAAATGATAACATCCAAATATCCAAGTAAAATCAAAGTTCATTCACCATAAACAAGATAAACACTACTACCATTATCACTCCTCCTCATCAGGCTCTACATCGACATAATTATCACCATTCCCATCAGAAGCGTCATCGAAATAGTCTTCTTCCACTTCTGACCTAGTAGGACTCAGGATCAAACCATGGGTAGAATGAGAGCTTCCACTAGGTCCTCGAGGTGCACTTGCACTCCAAGCTTGAAAAGCTACAAATACTGGATAACACAAACAATAACAACTTTTTAGAATATGACTTGATTAAGATAACACATATAAGAATAAAGAGAAAGATTAAGTCCTTACCATTTTGAAATACCACTTCATCACCCTCATCTTCTCCATCAGCCACCAACTCAGAGTCGGAAGATCTTATCCAATCTTCACAGCAAATCAAAGCTTCCACAACTTCAGGGGATAATGAGGTCCTAAACGAATCTAAAATTCGACCTCCTGTGCTGAATGCCGACTCAGAAGCAACAGTGGAAATAGGAACAACAAGAATATCCCTAGCCCACTCAGAAATAGTAGAATATTTCATCCAACTTCGCGACCACCATCCCAAGATGTCAAACTTGTGTTCATCCTCTTGTGAACCCACCACTGCTCGGGTAACCTCCTCATCATCCTCCTCCTCCTCCTCAAGGTACCTATCAAACTTAGATTTGGAACTTTTTCTAGTTCCTTTCAGAATGGCCTCTCTTTTCATTTTCCTGAAATCACCCCAAATCTTCCCTTTCTTCTTCCCATCCCCACTTCCTCTAGGTTCTTGCTCATCTTCTTGAATCACAATAGGAGAACTACCATGAAGTCCAAGCCTATGCTTGTAATGGTCAAACAGAAGACGCATTTCATCTTTCAGCTCTTCGGCCAAAGCTTTTCCCTTGCTCTCACCATATACCTTCTTCAAAGCTTGTTCAAGATATTCAACTTTCCGCCTAGGATCTAATATGACTGTCATATAACACAATCGATTCATCTTGGAATTCTCCAACTCTTCTTCAAACCAATACTTGGCAAGTTTGGACTTGATTCTCTCAGCCATGCAACACACCTCAAAATCTGTACTATCAACCCACTTGGAAATCATAGTATACATTTCACATATCTCATCAAACAAGAGGTGTAAATCACTTATGAAGTCCCAGAAACTCGAACAGTCAAATCATAGAAGAGCATCAGGTAATCAATCCACCATCCTACACTAGACCAATCATCAGAAGTTGGGATACCAACACTTTCCTTTCCATATTTTTTTCATTGAGATGTTTCTTGAATTTTTTCTCATTTCTGGCTAACGTCTGGAATGCTTTCTCGAATGGCTTTGCAGATTCCAACATCAGATACGTTGAGTTCCACCTTGTAGCTACATCCAACGAAACAAATTTCTTCGACACTATCTTTTCAAACTCAATGCAATTTTTGAATTTTCTGCTCCTACTTGGTGTAGATTTAACCCACTTCACAGACTCTCTCACTCGCTCCACAGATATACCAGTTTCTTTAAGCCCATCCTTCACAGCCAAATTAATAATGTGAGCCACACACCTCATTTGCAAATACTTCCCATCCAAAATATCTGATCCCCACTCTTTCAACTGTTCCCTCATATGGATAGCAACCACATCGTTAACACTAGCATTGTCCATTGTGATACAAAACACCTTCCTAATGCCCCACTCCACCAAACAACTAGCAAACTGTTTTCCAATTTCATTTCCAGAATTTTTTGTAACTTGGACAAAGTTAATAATTTTTTTATGAAGCTTCCAATCTCTACCAATGAAATGAGCAGTAATGCACATATAATTGAGATTGGACAAAGAAGTCCAAGTATCAGTGGTGAGCGATACCATCCCTAAACACTTAGTCTTGAAATAGTCCTTCAACAAGTCTCTTTTTTCAAAGAACACCTCGATACAATCCCCTCTAACAGTCTGACGGCTAGGTAACACAAACATTGGGAAAACACGAGACATGAAATGTTTGAACCCTTCATGTTCAATGTACCTAAATGGCAATTCATCTATAATAATCATCTCAGCTAAAGCCTTCCTAGCATCAATCTGATCGAATTTCCAAGTGCCAAAAGTGTGTACCTGGCCTCCAAAAAATGATAGATGGTCGACTATCAGCTCACCCCTTTCTATCTTTGCCAAACAACTATCTCTATGATGCCGCAGAGTAGAAGTCCCAAATCTAGTGGGAGTAATAAGAACACCATTGCATTAATTGCATCGAGCTTTGTCCACTCCATCCATCTTAAAACACTTGAAGTGTGGCCAAACGTCAGATTTTCCTTTCTTTTTTATTAAAGTTGTCTCGTCATCTGTTGTTTGAGCAGGAGGTAAATTGGTGGTACCGGTAGACGGTGCAGGAGCAGGAGTAGGATCGGAAGATGGTGCATGAGGTATAGGAGGAATGTCGGTACTCCTAGAGTGCCCTCCGCGTTTAGAATGAGAAGCCGATGGCGCCTCACTCTCTCTGCCAAAATGAAAAAGTGAGTTGAGTACAATTCATTAACCATGCAACTGCTGAAATTAGGAAATCAGAAGTTGGAATCTCACTTTTTGGCAACCAAACTAAACAGTAAAAGAAACAAACTCATATCAGCTTCTCATTATGAGGCTCTTTCTGTTTCACGATAACAACTGTAGATTACCCGTTGATGTATAAATAGGAAACTCCAAAGAGACTTGCTGCGCTTTCCACCCAAACGTAGCTAGCTACCATTGTTTCTCTTATTAGCATAATAAGAATGCAAGCAGATGACAATGAGGAGCCTCAATGTTAACCCAACTAGGAATTTCCAGATTCTGTTCCTCTATTCTTTAATGATCCAATGCACATTACACACAATCATGTTGGACTCTCAATGGACCTAAACTCTCTATTGTCATCAACCAACAAACAATACATCCAAGCTCCAAAACCAGAATTAAAGTTTCCCACAAAGAAGACGGGAAGTGGACTCTGGAGCAATATCATCAAGAGCAACAAAAAGGAGCTTTCTGGGATGCCTTATGTGAGGTATGGGAAGAACGAGAGCTTGCTGCTGTTTTAGGTTAGAACCTAAATGGATAACAAACCCAGAAGTCCAAATGGTCGCCGAAACTGGAATAGAGGGTGGAAGTCTTAGGTTAGAACCTTAGTGTGCGTCCAAACCTACCAAACACAAACATAGTGGATTAGATGGCGAGCCAACAAAAGCAGTACAGATGGGTAGGTCGAATTTTACCTCGGAAGCGACTCGTTGGGATTCCATAGCTGCCGGAGACCAGAGACGACAGTAGAAGAGATGGGTTGCTGCCTTGCTGGGGAAAGATTGGATATGAAGACGAAGAACAATGCTCGAGCTTTGAACCCAGATCGATCTCGAGACGAAGGGATGATTTCGTCGGCAAGAATGACAAGGTGATTTGGCGAAGGGATGGATGGCGAAGTCGGAACTCGGAAGTCTCAAAGTTCCTCTCCTCCGTCGAACCCAAAATGGCAGCAACCACAATCCCTTCTGCCGGTCAAATCTTCGAGCTCCCAAAGAAGTGACTGGTTTGGTCGAAGAGATGGGTTGTGGGGGAAAGATTGGAAGTCGGATGAGAAGTCTCGAAGTCGAAGGGTTAGGAATTTCGGTTAAGATTTGAGAAACAAATCGAATTGAAAAATGGTGTCCAGACTCCAGCGTATCAATTTCGGGTTTTCTGGGTTTCTTTCGGGTTTCAGATTTCGGTTAACCGAAACCGGAACAACAACGTCTTCGGGTTAAAACGGAAAATCCGAAATCGTGAAGGTTGTTGGCGGTTCGGTTTCGGTTAAACTCGAAAACCCAAACCCAAACTGACAGGCCTAGAAACTAGTCATTTTTGTCTGCAGGTGCAAATGGAGTTGCGAAGTTGGAGAGGCAAAGATAAGAAAAGGAGGAAGAAGGTATAGAGGTTTGTTTGAAATTATGAAATAAAATTTCAAATAAAAGGAAGACTAGCTTTGCCGACCATTTTTTAATTAAGAAAGAAAATATAATCAAGTTCCTCATTCATTTTTATTTCATAAAAAATAAAAATTCAAACACCCCAAGCATTAGGCGCAACACTAGCCAGCCTAAGCATGACGTTTTTTACTTGCTCGTAGAACAATGGTTGGATTAAGTTCTTCCTTCTGTCTTATGCAACAAGGCTAAACATGAAACCACATACCAATTTACTTTATAGACGAGATATAGTGATTAAGTAAAAAAAAAAGTATTTCTTAAACATTGATGATTCTTTTACTACAACGACCTCTTGTAGTTTTCTTTATAGTTTTTCTTTTCTTTTGCATTTTATGATATGACAATAGTTGGATGGTGTTGTGAGTCTTATCTTAGTGGTAAGATCATGACATGATATTGATGAGATGGTTTTATAAAGTTTTATCATAGTGGTATGGTGTTGATAATAAGATAGTATGAAGTCTTATTTTTTAGCAAAAAAAGCAATTTCATCATATTAATATCATATAATGATTTTATCATAGTGATAATATAACGAAATATAATTTTGGATTTCGTAATTAATAAGTTTCTTTTTGTAGAATTTTTTAATTTAAAACGAAAGAGATATGTAATCATGTCATATCATGCTGATATAAAAATGATAATGTCACAACCAACACATGTTTTGAAGAGCTCTTTTTTTTGCTCAAAATGTAAAAAATAATAACATTGTGTATATCATAATTAATGCGTTATTTCTATGAGTTTTTTTAATTTCGAGTTAAAATGAAAGATATGACTGAATAAGAAAGTTGAGAGATTAGGAAAGTAGCAGTTGACTGGTTCGAAAAGTCTATCATCTCTCATCTGAATTCCGTGAAAGTAAAAAGAAAGACAAAAGAGTGTGAAATCACCAATCCAATCCCTTTTATCCATCAATGAACTTTGAATCATTAGATGACATTTTGATGAACAGTTCCAGATACGCGTTTTGTAGAATAAAGTTTCTAACATATCTGTCTCCTATTTTCCCCCTCCTACGTGATAAAAGTATAGAACTAATAATACAGATTATATAAATAAATACTACAAATTATACAAACTATTCCATAATATTATATAATTTAAAGGAGGATTACAAAAAACTTCAGCAGGCGATGGAACAATCGCGCCATGAGAACATTTCTTCGAAGCTATTTATAATATAAAACTGGAGAGATTAGAATTCAGACAAGGAGGCCAAGGATGATTGCAAAGATGTCTCGTAAGAAGGAACGTTAAGATAGAAAAGCTTGAAGAACATATGTCTGTGAATGCATCAGGACATGGAAACTAACGAGATGGTTAGGGTATAGGGTATAGGTTATGTGGTTAGTGTATAATGTATTGATGGTTTAGGGTATACAATCAACAATTTATACTAACTTAATATTGTTGATTGAGGGTAAGGCTAAGTGTATAGGATATATGCTATTGAGTAAGTTATGATTGAAGTAACAATAATTTTACTAAATTTGATAGCTAATCTTTAATGGTTCAATTTTTAGGATAATTCGAACAATTTTACAAATAACTCGTTTGGCAACAGTTTACTGAAGTTATTTGGGCAATGAGTTATTTCGAAATAACTCCTTTTATCACTATGCTTTTGCCAAATACCACACACCAAATACCAGATTTGCATGGTTATACTAAACGAGATACTTTAATCCAATTACTACTGAATTAATACTAAAATATCAAATAAACAATTAATGTTGCCTTTTGGTTGCAAATATTGATATCACCATTACTATTAGCTATAATACTTTACCAATTATGATTAATTACATAACAAGTTTGCAAGTCATACAAATTGATTTAACATTTTGACTAGTTTTTTTCAAAAAAATAAAGTATATATATACGAGGTAGAAATAAATTGGTTAAAAAGTTGAGAAAATATTTTAAATTAGTGTAATAAAATGTGTAAGTTGGTAATGAGTAATGAGTTAAGTTACTTGATGCGCTGGCCCGAACAACCCAAAACCCAATCCGCCCGCAACCCACCCGACCCAAAACCCGATGAACCTGCAACCCGATTTGCTCACAACCCGATTGAACCCGAACCCGATAAACCCGCAACCCGACTAACCCGCAACCCGTTTGAACCCGAACCCGATGAACCCGCAACCCGACTAACCCACAACCCGTTTGAACCCGAACCCGATTGAACCCAGGCCAAACCCGCCCGAACCCGCCCGATTGACACCTATAGGCGGAGCGGAGAGATAAGGGGAAGTCGCTGAAAATGTAAAAGAAAGAATAAAGTAATTGAAATAATAAGATTAAGTTTATTGGGCATTTAAAAAAAATAAATTTTATTATTTAATAACATAAAAAATGCATTTGTAGTGACAAACTCTATAAAATTAAACAAGTGAAACAATGATGCCACCGGTTCAGTTATCGATGGAGTTTATTTAAGAGTATAACTTGATCGGAGCATTGATTTAAAGGTTATTCGGTTAATCAAAAAAAATAATCGAGGATCAATTACGGAATTTTGGTTAGCCAACAAAAAATAGATGGTGGATTCGCGATAAGCAAAAATTGCTAAGCAATTAATCGAGAACCGGTTACATAATTACGATTATAACCAAACCGAATTGATTATCATCCTTAGGAGATGTTCGTCCGTGAGATTTTTTTGCTAAGTTTTTAATTTATTTACAATCCTCTGTATAATTTTGTTAGCAGCTATTAGCAGAAATTACATCAAGTCAACCAAACTCTCTTTGATCTCAATAGATACAACATCGAGTATGCAATTTAGAGACCTTTCAACCCAACAAAACATAGAATCCCAAACCACCTTAATATGAGCCTAAGTATGAGCTACTTTGTTTGTCAGTCGAGGCACAAAAGCCCATCGTTGCACCCTCTTGATTGCCTCGCCATCTTCTCCATTTTTTTTGGGTAAGTTTGCTTATGAGTTTATGTGCTTTTTTATTTGATTTTTATGTTGTTGTCTTGGTACAGGTTAGGGAGAGAAGGAGATTTAGGTGGCATCTTTCTTCTTATGGTTTGTGTTGGTGTTGGGTTTAGTGGTACTATTTATCTGGGTGGTTTTTGGTGTGATTTTGGTGGCGGCAATATTTAGGTGTTTGGTCCACAAATCTCGCTTTCGTGTAAGGATGTATGGCTGTTAATTTGAAAGAATAACAAATTTGAAATCTATGTGCGTGTAATTAGAATTATTAAGTCCCAAGTTCAAAAAAATTACCATAAATCGAAATTACTGTTCCTTAAGAAAAAGTCGGAGTTTACTGTTCACGGAGGGGGTTTTATGATCACATGCGGGTGTTTTCATGTACGTCTGGGTTCTGTGCATTGGGCAAGGAAAGCCTGACCGTTGGTTGCTTTTAAATTTCCTTGCATGAATAGGCTTATATACAAACTACCTCACCAATCCACAACACCTCTTTTTCCGTGCATCCCCACCTTCCTCTCTCTTTCGTTCCTTTTCCCCAGTCAACTTTTCTTTCATATTGTGAAAACTGAAAAGTGAAAACCCCCTTCCCTTCTCATTTGTCGTCCACCCAATGGCAATTAAAAAGCCCCATATTCATCAAATTATTAAGTCCCAAGTTCAAAAAAATTACCATAAATCGAAATTACTTTCCTTAAGAAAAAGTCGGAGTTTACTGTTCACGGAGGGGGTTTTATGATCACATGCGGGTGTTTTCATGTACGTCTGGGTTCTGTGCATTGGGCAAGGAAAGCCTGACCGTTGGTTGCTTTTAAATTTCCTTGCATGAATAGGCTTATATACAAACTACCTCACCAATCCACAACACCTCTTTTTCCGTGCATCCCCACCTGCCTCTCTCTTTCGTTCCTTTTCCCCAGTCAACTTTTCTTTCATATTGTGAAAACTGAAAAGTGAAAACCCCCTTCCCTTCTCATTTGTCGTCCACCCAATGGCAATTAAAAAGCCCCATATTCATCAACATAAAAGAAAAAGAATTCATTTATGATGTTTCCTTTCCTCCCTGGAGAGTTTTCGAAAGAAGACGATAGCTGGTGTTTTCAGCTTCTTCTCTGCAAAATTGAGTAGAAGTCATGGGTGAGTTGGATCTTTTTTTTCTATGAAATCAAATCCATACGAAGTTGATTTCCTGGGTAGCATCAGGCCTCATCTTGCTTGAATCCCCACCCCAATATCGCTATCCCGACTGGTCGTCCATGTTGATACATTCACTGAGAAGAAGAGGAATAAATATTGTCGGGTAAATTCGCTACCATCCTAAAAAATACCCGGATGCCGGATGCGATAAAGAGAAGTTGTAAGCCTGTGAATTATTACTTATTAGTTATTAGTAATAATCACAACACATATTAAAGATTTGCTATGGATCGAATTCTTAGACCATTTATGTTCATCCGATTTCTTCATGACACTTTTACAGTCTCTATTTGGCATACCACCAAAAGTCTCCGTCTTCAGTTCATCATCAGATTTCGACTGTTGGAAATTGGTTTTATATCACTTCCAAACCAGAGAGAGGACGACATGATGATTGCCTATTATTTCCCTGCTCTTTTGGTTCTTTGATTAGCCATTCACTTCTTCTACGCAGGCAATAGGGAGAACATAAACAAGGAAAATATGTAGTTGCAGAGAAGTCTTGAGAGTGCATTATTTGGTGGTTTGAGTTATTCAATGGTTTAAACAATTGTAAAATATGGTATGAATTAAATTGTTGATAATTACACAAAGATTTTGTAAGATCAATTATTTTTACATAATTGTTGACGATCTCATCCGAATGTGATATTTTTTATAACTTAATTCACTTATTATTAACTAAAACTTCTGTATTATTACACAAATTTATGTATTATTACTATTATATCAACATCTCATATGTTTGCATTACACAAGTTTTTGTATTATATTATCACTATTATATTCAATATCTCACCTATTTGCATTACACAGATTAAAACTTATGTAATATAAGTGAATCTTACATAATAGTTTTGGTATTTAACCAAATGTAAGATATGTAACTTGATTTGATTATTAGGCTACACGTTACAAAAGAAACCGGTTATATAATAGCTATTAAAAATACACTATGTAAAACTTATGAGTTGAAAGAATAGTTATTTTCAGGGTAATGTCTATTTTTTATTCAAATCTTTTCCAGATTCTTTTATATTATCCATACCTATTAAAATTCTATTAATTAACCAAATCTTTCATAATGCATCAAAATATTATTCATTTTTACGTTATCGTTAATAATTTTATAACTCTTCTTTTAGTTAAAATACTAAAATTTTGGAATGTTGACCTTCATGTGTCTCTTCCAAGTCAGTATCATGTTGCCAAGTCAATATTAATAAAAAAATTGCTAATTGGAAGTTAAGATTTGGCTAATTCTTAGTATTTCGATAGGTTCGGATAATATAAAAGAACCTGAAAAAAATTTGGATAAAAAATAGACATTATCCTTATTTTTATGTATTTATCAAACAAACAAACGTGTTACATAAACCTCCCGTATTAATTATGACACTACATAAAACTTATGGAAGTGCCTTACTTGAATTATTTTGTAAATAATTTTATTTCAATCAAATCATTAAACGAGTGAATAAACTTTATTAAAAAAAATCAATTGATTACCGCTGCGAAGCGCGGGTCAAAAAACTAGTAGTATCTTTATAGGTTAAACTAGAGGGATTTGTTTTCGAGTATTTATGTTCTGACTTTCTTGATAATATGAGATTTGGATTGATTGTATTAGTGCTGTGAATTTTTTTGAATGTTGACGGGTAGTTTTAATTTGAACTTTTGTTTAGTGTTTTATATGGTTTTTGGTTGATGACTATTTTTATGCAGCGGAAACCCTATCTAACAAGAAACAATGTGCATACAGGGAATGAACAAAATATCCCTACATGCATACCAAAGTTTAACTCATTGGATTTCGCTTGCTTGAACTTCAATTTCAACAAGCTCATTCGATGCACCCATGCCGAGATGGATTTCATGAACCTGTAGCTTGAACAAATTGACGAAGAGTAGTATTCTCATTTTTCTCGCCATTAAAAAAAATGCACCACTACTTTCTTCAGTCCATGCTTCTTACCAATATCAATACTTCTACTTTAAGGCAGGATAACCCTCTAATTACTACAAAAAAGTTGATTTTTTAGATTTCACAATTTGATATGTAGTTGAAGTTATGTCTGTGCAATGCAGGCTTGCAGACCAATGTTTGTTTGTCAACTGTATTTGTTTATATTCCCCTCGGAGTCAATTTTCAAGTTAAATTGACTCATTGAAATGAAAGTAAACAGTCGAAGTCGAATTGTATTTGATAGAACATAAATGATCCATGCTTTATGTTTCATTCTTCGTTTCCTTTCGTTTATTTCGAGAAGCAACAAGGAAAATCAATTAGCAAAGTTTGTTTTCATGTTACTCTTGGTTTGTTCTAGACACAATGCACATTCCTCTATTGAAATTGATATTCATTTTTTTGTAAGATTTGACGTTAATTTCTAAGTCTGTTTTAAGAGAAATATTCACTATCATAAAGTGCATATATATTAGGTATACATGTATTCTATCTAACATGTTTTTATACGTTATTTGGTATTTTCCAACTTCATCAATAAAGTACTTCACATATTTTTCTCAGTTATTCATGGACAACTTTTCAAAGAAAATAATAAACTTAAAGGGTCCAAAATAAGATTTTGAAAACAAATGACTCAATACTCACGTAACACACATACTTCAAAGTTGAGTACACTCATGTGAAAATATCATACTCTTCCGGCCAACGGGCGGGTCTTGTGCTAGTGTAAGTTAGATGGTAAAAGTACCTAGCATACAAACTAGAAGTATAAAATATACAAATAATCGTAACAAAACATACCAACTATAAAAAAATTATTATTAGTTTGTGTACTTTGTAATATAAGTCATATACGTTTATATTGTTAGTAGTTTGTACAACAAATAAGTCAGGTTTGTAATGTAAGTCAAATCCATTTGTACTATAATAGTCATAATTTGTAATGACAAAAGATTATGGTATGTGATAACGTCGTATTTGCACATGTTTGCACCCTCGTTTCTTGATAATTTTGGCTTGAGTTTTTGCTTTCTTGGACTATTTTACGCTAGGTTGTGTTCCTTTGTCACATTTCAGGTCCTAGCATGTAAATTGAAGCATAGGCGCAAATTTCAAGTCAATCGGAGATCATTTGGCAATTCGGGAGAAGAACACGAGCATGACCTGAGGAATAATGGATTTCTACCTCATATTATGGACAAATTATCATGAAAGTTTGTTATGAAAAGAGAGAGGACGAGACTACGAGCGTCTGGGTTCAAACGGCAACTGATTCGGAGTCCGAACGAGGGAGAAACGAAGCATTAAACAGGAGCGGAGGAAGAATTACGGGCAGGAGAATTACGACCGTATTTGCCCCTCCCATGCCCGTATTTTCACGGCCGAGAGGAGCTTTGGGTGCGCTGAAACTTAACCAAAACGCGTGTTTTGGGCAAAATACGGGCATGGAAGAATTACGACCGTAATTCAACCCGTAATTCGCCCAGAATCGGGTTTTTGGGGCAGATTCGAGCCAAAGGAGAGGGAGTCGACTTTTTGGAGCAAAAACAGAGCCCTAGAGAGAGAAAGTGCGAAGAACACATCCTAGAAGAGATCTTGGAGCTGGGTTTCATCAAATCGAGCTTGGAGATCATCATAGAAGTGAAAATCATCATCCTAGAGCAGATTCTTCCCATTATTATTAGTATGACTGCTTTGTATTATGTTTTCTCCTCTCTCTATGGAGTAGAACTCTCTCTCACTTGGGTATGAAGAACCGTAGTTCCATGTGTTAGGAATCTTGATTGTAATTACGTTTGGATTGTGATATTGCTTAATTATAATCGATTGAAGTGTTTTGAATGAGTCAATTGAAGTCTGATCACCTTTTATTGATTTCTGCTGCAACCTGAGATAGATAGAATCTGATTAGGTTGTTAGAGCTTCTTCAATTGGTAGTAGTGAATCGATTATCCGAGAGTTAGTCGATTCACTGCTTTGTACTGGAATCTAATTCCAGTAGTGGAGTTCTGTGTTCATAGCCTCGGCTTTCTATCCTGGTGAAGACTAGTCGTCTGCTGGGTAGTGAGACTGAGAGACCTTTGTCAGCTTAAGAGATTCCAAGCTACTGTCTGATCTTCCGCAGTATAATCAGCAGTATAACAACCAAAAGTAATTACAACTGGAACCTAACCAAGGAGCTAGGGGGATTCATTCCCGAGTGACTCTTCCTTTGCTTCAGAAAACCGAACCAATTCCTGCTTTCTTACTGCTTTTACTTAAATCAACAATCACTTGACTTAGTTAGCTAGATAATAGATATTCACGGAGTAGGCAGTAGATCTAGACCCCGGGTTTACATTAGAGCATGCCTGTTACTGCATTTCCGGACTGCGATTACACTTGGTCGCAGTTTGGTGTTGTGTTTTAGCGTGTCAGTATGTAATGTTAAATAATCCAGTTTGTTATACAAGTTCCATCAATTTGTATTGTAAATAGTAATAATTTGTATTGTTTGTGTGCTTTGTATATGTTGGGGGGTATGCAAAGGGCGGCCCAAGTGAAGAGCCCAAGAAGCCAAGAGGGGCTGGAAGTGTGGGCCTGACAAGGAGGGAGCCCGGCCCAAAAGAAGGGGCTGAAGGCTGTGACCTAGAAGGTGGGACCAGGCCTGGGGAAAAGCACATGGTGACAAAAGGGGACAACGGCCGAAAGCGTACGGAGGGGACAAGAAATGGGACCATGCGCCTCCATTGCTGAAAGCCGGTGTCAGAGTGTCGGGGCGCATAGGAGGGGAAAGGTACAGTGCATTTAATGAGGTGATGACGTTGGGCGGATTTGGGGGGCAGTGGTCGATCCTGCCCTAGGTATAAATAGTGAAGTGGTTGGGGTTCATTTACTGAGGTTGGAACTTCTCTCTAAAAACCATATCTCACTTCTCTCTCTAGAATTCGGTGCTGACTTGGGCGTCGGAGTGCTAACGAACCTCGAGTCCGAGGCTCGGTGGGCGCCTCCTTCTGCAGGGAAAAGGCGCACGAAAGGATCTCGGTAGCGGGAAGGACACCAAGTTACGTGGCACAAACAATTGGCGCGCCAGATAGGGGGTATAACCTGGAGAGTGGAGTCATGGAGGGAGCGGTAGACACGGCGGGAGAGGCTACCCGTGCCACAAACGAGGCGGGGTCAGAGAGAGCGCCCCAGGGATCGGACGAGGTGCATGGAAGGGGAGACGAGGCGCAAGATACGACGGAGTCAGAAGGCGTCATGCTCACCGAGGAGAACTTGCTCCACATCATCGCGGAGTAAGACAAAACGCTCGAGGCACTGAAGAAGGAGGTGGAGTTACTGAAGAAGGGGGGGGGGGGACGCTGCGCCTTCCCTTGGCGGGAAGAAAAGAGAGGGAGTTAAGGACGAGGAAGGGGTGTCCAGCGCCCTGAAGCGCACGGAGGAGCTGGGGCACTTGACTCAACACATGGCGCTAGACTTCGACGAGCATAACGGATGGGCGCATAGACGCCTAGGGCGGCCGTGGGGAGTCCGGCAGCCGCTAGCGCGGAACGTTTTAGCAGAGCAAGCCAACTCAATCATACCAGCACTCCCCAGCTATGACGGCACTGCTGATCCGGAGGATCACTTGAACAATTACTTCACCAAAATGCAGCTGTACAATAACTCTGACGCCACGATGTGCCGCGCCTTCCCGTCGACCTTTGTCGGCGTGGTACTGGACTAGTACCATCAGATTGAGGAGGGAAGGATTGAGAGTTTTGAACAGTTCGCGGCCATATTCCTCTCCAAGTTTGCCAGCCGGAAGCGAAGGAGCCTGACAATTAGCGCGTTATTCAAGGTTAGACAGCGTAAGGGCGAGGCGCTTCGGGATTTCTACGAGCGATGGATGTCGGTCGCGATGGCGGTCTAGGACGTCAAACCCCCGGTCCTGGGGTGTTGCCTGGATGAGTGTACCACAAGCGAAGAGCTTTGCCGAGCGCTGTCAAAGCGAGACGTGGTATCCACGGAGGATTTGGACCGCAGGGTGCAGAAGGTTTTAATGCTGGAGGAGACGCTGGCTGCAAGGAGGCAAGAGCGCAGGGAGACACGCCCGGAAGAAGCGGAAGGGTCAACCGCCCCGACCGCCGCACTTTCCCCAAAACCTGCAAGGTTATCCTGCCAATGTCCGCCGACCTGAGCCGCAACGCTTTGCTCCCTGGAGCGCAACAAACTTCACAGAGCTCAATGACTCACTGAAGAATGTCTTACAATACGCGAGGGACAAGGGGTACCACCTCCGCTGGCCCGGCCCCATGCGAGGACGCCCGAACGAGCAGAACCTGGACAGGTACTGCGAGTTCCACCGGGAGAGGGGACACCACACGGCCGACTGCTATCAGCTCAAGTCAGAGATCTAGGGGCTGGTAGACAGGGGAATGTTAAACGAATTCGTGAAGAAGGTGGAGGATAAGGCGCAGAGAACGTTCATGGCGCAAGAGGAGAAAAGCGTGACGCCCCGCGAAGGCACCACAGCCGGCGAGGTGAAGGAAGCGCCTGGAGGAAGCGGGGACCTGCCACCGCCCCCTTTCGAGATCGAGCCAGAGACCAACCCCGCCCGGGTAAGGCTGACCATTGAAGCCATCTCAGGCGCAATTGACCTAAGGCAGAAGCTAGAGGAAGGGAGGCGGCTGAAATCAGCCACTGCCAGCGCGCGCGCCGCTGTGCACATCCACTTCAACGAAACACCCGAAGAGGCATGCCGCGTCCCGTCGGTTGAAGCTTTGGAGATCAGGGGGTGGTCGCCGGATGCGAGGTGAAGAGGATGCTGGTAGACACGGGAAGCTCGATGGATGTGCTATTTCAGTCCACCTTTGAGAAGATGCAGCTGTCGCCTGACATCATGAGGTCGGCCAACACTGTGCTGGTCGGGTTCTCTGGGGTACCTGCGCGAGTTGTGGGGTGCGTGAGCCTGTCGGTGACGCTGGGAGAGGATGAGCACAGGGTCACGCACACAGTTGACTTTGGCATCGTGGATTGCCCCTCAAACTACAACGCTATCTTGGGGCGTCCGCTGCTAGCTCTCTTTAACGGAGTGGCGTCGTCGTGCCACCAGGTATTGAAGTTCGTTACTCCAAGGGGAGTAGGGGTATCGAGGGGTGAGGTGTCACAGGAAGCCCGCCTCGCCAAGAGAATGCGGATGTACAACATAGACGTGCGCCCGGAAGATTTGCCGAGGGCGGAGGCGGCTGATGCTGAAATTCAAGTACCCCTGGAGGACGCACGCCCTGAGCGGTGTGTGCGTATCTCCGCCCACACTAGCGGGGAAGCGGTCGAGTCATTAGTAGGGTTGCTGAAGGAGTTCGCAGACCTCTTTGCTTGGAGCGCTCGGGAGATGCCGGGAGTAAGTCCGGAGGTGGCAGTACACCGCTTGTCGGTAGAGAAGGGCGTGCGCCCCATGCAACAGAAAAGGAGGCCCTTGTCGGAAGAGAAGGAGGAGGCGTTGCGCAAGGAAGTGGGAAAATTACTTGAGGCCGGATTTGTGGAGGAGGAGAAATATACGACTTGGCTGTCCAACGTGGTGCTAGTTCCCAAGGCACTGGGTGACTGGAGGATGTGCGTCGACTACACGAACCTGAATCGGGTGTGCCCCTCGGGCGCGTATCCCATGCCCCGCATCGACCAGCTGGTGGATGCGACAGCCTACCACGAGGCGCTGAGTTTCTTGGACATGTTCTCGGGCTATCACCAAATTCTCATGTGCAAGGAAGACAGGGACAAGACTGCCTTCATGACCCCCTTCGGCAACTTCCGCTACAAGGTCATGTCCTTTGGCTTGAAGAATGCAAGCGCGACCTACCAGCGGATGGTGAACACCGTGTTCCAAAGTCAGATCGGAAGGAAAGTGGAGGCGTACGTAGATGACCTAGTGGTAAAGAGTAAGAAGAAGGAAGACCACCTGAGGGACCTGCGCGAAACTTTCGAGACAATGCGGGCCCATTCTCTTCGCCTTAACCCACTGAAGTGCGTCTTTGGCGCCGAGGCAGGCAAGTTCTTAGGATTTATGATAACAAAGAGGGGGATCGAGGCCAACCCGAAGCAGGTGGAGGCCATTAGGCGCCTCGAGCCTCCGAGAACGCCAAGGGAGGTACAGAGCTTGAACGGGCGTCTCGCCGCGTTGGGGCGGTTTATTCCCCGATCTGCCGACAAGGGCGCTCCCTTCTTCCGCGTTCTGAAAAGGGCTGCGCGCTTTAAGTGGACAGAGGAGTGTGATGAGGCATTCGAGCAGTTGAAGGACCTCTTGGTGGCGCCCACCGTCATGACGGCGCCCCGGGCGGGTGAAGTGTTGTATCTATACATTGCGGTCTCCCGTACGGCGGTCAGTGCGGTGCTCATTTCGAAAGCGGTGGCGGATGGGGAAGAGCGCCCTGTGTACTACGTGAGCAGGGTAATGACGGGCCCCGAGACGCGACATGCACCTATCGAGAAAGCGGCCTTGGCGGTGGTAGCGGCGGCAGAGAAATTGCGCCCGTATTTCCAGTCGCATATTGTAGTGGTGCTCACAAACTTGCCATTGAAGAGCACGCTAGGATCCATGGACGTGGCGGAGCGTATGGTGAAATGGGCGGTGCAATTGAGCGAGTATGATATAAGGTACGCGCCCCGTCCAGCGATCAAGGCACAAGTGTTGGCCGATTTCGCAGCAGAAGGAGTGGTAAGCAGGGAAAAAGGAGCCAATGAAGGGTGGCAGGTCTACGTCGATGGAGCGGCCAGCCAGGTCGGAGCAGGAGCGGGAATTGTAGTCATCAACCCCATGGGCTCCAATCATGAGCTGGCACTCCGGTTCTCGTCTATGCGGCGGAGTACGGGCCGTGATTGCAGGCTTGAATACGGCACGGGAGCTGGGAGCGCGGAAGATTCAAGTCCGTTCCGACTCTGCCTTGGTGATAAACCAGTTGAACGGTGTATTCGAGGTGAAGGAGGAGGCGCTGGGCACTCACCTGAGGAGGATCGAGGGGATGCGTTCTTGGATTGAACGAGTGGAATTCGTGCACATCCCTAGGGAGGAAAATGCCCACGCGGATGTGCTGTCCAAGTTAGCCACCGCTACTGATTTCGAGGAGGAAAGGCACATGATTGTCTCAAAAGAGCACTCTGTGGACGAACCGATGGTAGGAGTGATCGGGGAAGAGGAGGAAGGATGGATGTCCCCAATTAAAGCGTATCTGAATACATGGGACAATTCCGGAAGACGCCAGACAAGCGTGGCAAGTAAGGCGCAAGGCTGCCCGTTGTGTAATCCTCGAAGGTTAGATGTACAAGAGGTCGCACTCGGGGCGTATCTAAAGTGTCTCACGGAAGCAGCGGGAGCAAAAGCAATAGAGGAGGTACACCAGGGCGCCTGTGGCATGCACTCAGGAGCAAGGAGTCTCTAGAAGGTGTTGTTGCGCCAAGGATACTATTGGCCTTCCATCAGGCAGGATGCTAAGAGGCATGTGGAGAGCTTGTCACCAATGTCAAATTCATGCCCACGACGTTCACGTACCGCAGGCGCCCATGCAAGGCAACGTTGGCGCATGGCCTTTCTCGCAGTGGGGGATGGATTTGCTGGGGCCCTTCCCGAAGGCGCCCGGACAAATGAAGTATTTGATTGTGGCAGTGGACTACTTTTCCAAATGGGTGGAGGCGGAACCTCTAGCAACGATCACCCAGGCCCAAGTCCGGAAGTTCACAACCAGAAACATATTCACTCGGTTTGGGCTACCAGAGTCGATTGTCGCTGACCAGGACAAGCAGTTCGATTGTCGCCAATTCATCGAGTTCTGCGACGAAAATGGCGTCGTCTTGCGCTTCTCTTCCGTGGCCTACCCTCAAGCCAATGGGCAGGCAGAGGCGGCTAACAAGAGCATCTTGCATGGAGTTCACACGAGGTTGCTGGAAACCAAAGGGAAGTGGGTCGAAGAGCTCCTAGGAGTGCTGTGGGCGCACAGGACAACACACAAGGTGGCAACGGGAGAGACGCCGTTCGCTCTGACCTACGGTAGTGAGGCAGTCATCCCGGTGGAAGTGCGCTTCTCCACGTATCGGGTGGCAAGATACGACGAGTCTACCAATGATGGAGAGCGTGCGCATGACCTCGACATGCTGGAGGAACGCCGGGATGTCGCATCTGTACGCCTTGAAGCCATGAAGTAACAAGTGGCCAAGTACTACAATCGGAAGATGCATCCACATCAAATACGCCATTGCAGGCTAGTGCTGCGGCGAGACTTCCGACCAAAGGCGTGTGAGGGGAAGCTCGCTCCCAAATGGAAGGGACCGTACCGCGTCCGGGAAGTGATAGGCCCTGCCACATTCAAGTTGGAACGAATCGGTGGAACGCACAGAATCTCAAGGTGTACCGCGGCGTGGGAACTGGGGAGGTCTCGGAGTAATGTGTTGGAAGCGCAAAGAGGGGCGCACACATTTTGTTCAGTTTTTAAGGGAAAGATGTTTAGGTCTAGGGGGATTACTATTACTGCAAGCGCGTCACCCCCGCGATGCAAAGTCACATTGGTAAAGCACCCCCTCTGGCGACATAGGACTATTACTGTATTTACTGCAACGCTCCCTACCTTCGCGCCTTAATATTACATTGACATTCACGGTAAAGCGCCCAAATCTTGCGCCTTGAAATTTTGATAATGGTTGCGACGCAGCGCCCTGATATCTGCCTTGAGCGGAGCCTCATTTGATCCAAGTACTGAGAAACTTAAATAAAGTGCCCTTAATATCATGCGCCCCGTGATTAACTTACAAAAAGCGCCCTTACTCTCATGCGCCCTCGTGAACCGTAAAGCGCCCCACTTTCGCGCCTTAACATTACGACAACAGTCGCGGTAAAGCCCCCTACCTTTGCGCCTTAAGGTTGCGTTCGGGATATGACAACAACACAGTCTGGGAACATGAAACTTCATTAACACTGGGAAATATGATAAGTCGTACATAGAGAAGTCAAAAGCGACAAATAACAATTAAACTAGGGGTGAGCACCCCGTCACTCTTCCTCACTATGCACCGCACCCTCGGGCGTCCCCTGGGGCCCGGGGGAGCGCCTCCCTTCATCGTCGGCGCCCTCCTCCTCCTCCTCCTCCTCATCCTCCTCTTCATCCCCTGCGCCTTCATTAGCAGGGGGGGGGGGGACGTCCATCCCCACGATGGGCCCCAGCTCGCTCGTCTTGCGGCCGCTGTCCATGAATTTGAGGATGTGCATGATCATGGCCATTGGGTCAAACTCCAACTCGGGGATGTCCTTGTTGAACTTGTCGTAAAGGATCTTCACCGTGTCGATCACGGTGTCCGCTTGGAGGTTCTTCTCGGTCTCTGACTTGGGATAATCCTCAAGATCCTTTTTGAGGCGCTTCGCCTCATCAGCGGACGCCTTCAGCTCTTTCCTGTACTGCTCCTTGGCCTTGGTGTCCCTCTTCAACTCCTCCGAAAACCTGCGCGCCTCGCCGCGGTACCTCTCCGCCTCCGCGTGGTATCGGTCACGCTCGCCCACCAGAGCCGCCTGCCTCTCGCGGAGCTCCCTCTCCACTTCGGCCGCCTCGGCCTGCGTGGCGGCGGCCTGCGCCTCGTAACGTTTCCTGCACGCCTCTTCGACGGTCGCCTTTATCTTCTCACGCTCCGCCTCGACACCGGTGGAGAGTTTAGCCGCCCAAGCCTGGGCCTCCTTCTGCGCCTCGTCCCGAGCCTTGGTCAGCGCGTCCTGAGTCTGGCGGGCGGCGGCCAGCTCCTCCCGGAGGTGCTCCGCGGCGCCATCGGATGCCAAACTCTCCTTGGCCATCCGGTCGAACTCACGCGCAGTGGACTCGATCAACATCATCATCTGGTAACACACAAGATAGCAAAGTTAGACTTAGGAGATGTAAGAACTTGGGAGGAAACATAAGGAAGCCGAACGGACAGGCGCCTTACCTGGACGGAGAGGTAGGCCATGGTGCGGAGAGGCCAATTGGAGTTAAGGTGGTCAGGGTGCTCGATCACAGAGGTTGGCCATGGTCCTTCGCCGCCTTGACCGGCACGCCCACATCGACCTTTTCCAAAGGCCGGGACGGAGGTTGCAAGTATGGAGGCAAGACCTTGCCTGTATGCTCTCCAACGCTCGGCATGACCAAGCTAGGCGGCACGCCTGAGGCTATGACACGGTCTAACTTGGCTTTCTTCACGGCCGAGAGGAGAGGCTCGGCGGGCCTTTTCGCCGGCGCCTCGGCATGGGAGTTGGCGACCTTACTGCGGGGAGAAAGCGAGGTGGCGCCCTGATTGCGCGGAGAAAGTGAGGCGCCCCGACTTTGGTGGGAACGGGAGGCCCCTGGGCTCTGATGCGAGGCGGGGGCGTCTCGCTCCTCATCAAAGTGGAGGGGGGAGTTATAAGACGGCTGAGGCGCCTCGGTTGCAGCAGGGGAGGGCGCCTCAGTTGTGGCAGGAGGGTTCGAAATTATCCTCACTCGCAGTGGCTTCTTACGAGCAGGTTGGGATGAGGCGGCCGGCGGCCGGCGCCTTGCGGGCCTTTCCGCGCACGCGAGGCGCTTTAGGGGGAAGGAGGTGGATCTTCGAACGTATAAGGTCCGAGATGTTGGTAAACATAGTACCTGCAAAAGAGAGAAGCAAAAATCAGCCAGGCGCATAGAGGGGGGAAAGACATACAAGTGGGGCGCACGAAACTACCATCATTGTAGAACTCCGCTAAATGACGAGCGAACTCATTGTGTATTTCCAGGTTTATTGGCACGGACGCGAGGCGCCGTGCCATATCTTCCTCCGCCTTGTTAAGGTCGGGGTGCTTGTTGAACTCGGTCTCATCCCCGAAGCTCCAGTTCGTCGGAGGCGAGGCGCCACTCTCAAAGAAGGGCGTGTCACGAGGGCGTACAAAGAAGAAGGACTCGAACCAAGAACGCCCCATTTTCTTACCGTGGCTTATAAAGTTGTAGCCTATCTTCGAACGCCTCTGTAGGCTGAAACAATTTGGGCTCTTAATCATGGTGAAAAAATGGCGAAAAAGTTTGAAAGAAGGGAGGATATTGTGTTGGCGGCATTTGAGGCGGAAGAGGACGGTGTACAAAATAATGACGGGCGAGAGGCGCCCCAGGGAACACTAGCATAAGTGCAATACGCCTTCGAGGATGGGGTCGATGGGGAAACGGAGCCCGAAGCGGGCGTACTCTTGGTACACGCCAATCCAACCCTCCCCCCAAACCCCCACGCGCGCAATGGAAGAGGGGTGCGCGTAGCGCCAGTCGGCAGGCATCTGCGCCACCCTGATCAGTGAGGTGAAACGGGAATATAAAATCTTGGACGCGTGCGGAGGCCCGGCGTCTTCCTCGGACATCTGGTCAATGTCCATAGGCATATAACCAGGTGGCCACATGTTGCCCCACTGGCGTATCACGAACTCTCGGGGCGCGGCGGTGCCTAAGTCAGAAGAAAAGAAGGAGGTCAAGAGGGGCGCTCAAGGGGGATCGATTTTGTGGGAAAAGGAGGCGCTCAAGTAAGAAGCGGGACACATTCGAGAACGGAGGGAAGATTGCTTTCTTTTTTCTAACAACCATCGTGAGGCGCGGCGCACAAACATAAAGCATGTGTAAAGAGGGGTGAAATTCGTAGATACCTGAGGCGACGGCGGGGGCATCAGCGGGCGCAACGTTGACGGCGGGAGTGTCCGCTGGCGCAGCGGTGGCGGGCGCATTGGGGGAAGCCGCATCATGAGAAGGCGCATTAGGGGGAGATCCTGGCTGGTTTGACGAAGCCATGTTTCAAGGCGTGTAGTTGAGAAGAGAGGAAGTTGCGCAGCGGGGCAAGGCGCCTAGCTGAAGTGGCCGAGAGAGATGGCCGAGGACTGCGCGGAACACGCGAGAGCAGAGCAGAGCAGTTTTAGTGAGAGGAAGTAGAGAGAGGAAGCTTTTGGCAAAGTGAGGAAGGACGAAACGGAAGGGGCAATTTATAGGCGAAGAAAGGGGGGAGAGAGAGCGAGCTAGGGGAGCCGAACAGTCGCCTAGGCTGAAGCCAATTCAAATTTCAAAGTTTGAAATCGCTTCAGCCTGGGGGGTAAGGGGAGAGTGGACCGGGGGTCGAGGCGGGATACCAACGGTCCGCTCGCAATCAAAGCGGAAGCCCAACGGTCTGCCCGCATTAAATGAAAATTTTTTAATAAGGGAAGAAGAAGAGAAGAGGGGGGAAGCATTGGGGGAAGAGTTGGTCCACAGAGAGGCGTAGCGGAAGGAGAATCGATAACAATGGCCCAAAAAGGAGCGGCACGCCTGGGCGAATCGTAGACGGGAAAAGGGGAAGGAAGCGCGCTGTGAAAGGAGGATGTATAACGAAGCGTACGCCCCTGCAGAAAGCTGGAGAAAGGAGGAAGGCACACCAGGGCATGGGAACGCCGCCCAAGACGCTTGGGGTAGTTAGGCCCCCACCAGGCGGTAGGCGCCTAACTGGGGGGCAATTGTTGGGGGGCATGCAAAGGGCGGCCCAAGTGAAGAGCCCAAGAAGCCAAGATGGGCTGGAAGTGTGGGCCTGACAAGGAGGGAGCCCGGCCCAAAAGAAGGGGCTGAAGGTTGTGACCTAGAAGGTGGGACCAGGCCTGGGGAAAAGCACATGGTGACAAAAGGGAACAACGGCCGAAAGCGTACGGAGGGGACAAGAAATGGGACCATGCGCCTCCATTGTTGAAAGCCAGTGTCAGAGTGTCGGGGCGCATAGGAGGGGAAAGGTACAGTGCATTTAATGAGGTGATGACGTGGGGCGGATTTGGGGGGCAGTGGTCGATCCTGCCCTAGGTATAAATAGTGAAGTGGTTGGGGTTCATTTACTGAGGTTGGAACTTCTCTCTAAAAACCATATCTCACTTCTCTCTCTAGAATTCGGTGCTGACTTGGGCGTCGGAGTGCTAACGAGCCTCGAGTCCGAGGCTCGGTGGGCGCCTCCTTGTGCAGGGAAAAGGCGCACGAAAGGATCTCGGTAGCGGGAAGGATACCAAGTTACGTGGCACAAACAGTATATGATTTGTATACTTATTAATTTTAATTATATAATTTATATAGTTTTATAATATGATTTGTATACTTTGTATATTGGTTTGTATAGTTTATACAATTGGATTTTATACTCTTAAGAATTAAGATATGGTTTGTATACAGGATGACTTTGACTTGTTTACTTTTGTATAAGTTGTAGTCTTATATGTACATTATAATATATTTTTTTATACTTTTACTATACAAGTTCACACTAGTCACTACATAGATGATTTTGGTTATGTCGTTTATTTTAACAAACTCCACCCTGTACGAATAATTTAAATCTTCATTTCCCGCCATGGTCATCCAAAATGGCCGACTATCCATCCTCATAATAACTCGATGAAACATAAAAATTTGTTTTGCATCAGTCATCTAATTTGACTTGATTTTACAATTAGGTTTAGCAGTGTCATAAGTCACTTAACACCATTTGTTGATGATTTCACTTATTGACCGGATAAATGGTATTCAATTTTTATTTATCGATTGGATCAACTGCAACCAACTTTCACACCACGCACATATATAAAATCTCCGACAAACGATGATTCTTAGATATTTGAATTTTGATAAAACATCTCACATCATAAAAAAAAACATAGGCAAACTTACCCTTAAAAAATGAACCAAAGACTTCCGCTGATAAAAAAAAAAAATCAAGCCGTATAGTGGTTTATTTCGAGATCTATGGTTCACAAGTACCCGAACTTAACTGGCAAAACTTGTTTTGGGATAATATGAAAGAATTCTTGTAAAAAATAAGAAGTTGTGCTCACAATGAAATAGTCCAAGGATAAGTGACCATAAGTTCGAAATGTTAAGCAAGGATTCTACCAAAAAATTATAGGGCAACCACTAATTATAGCCAAACCTTTCCCGCATTATTTTTTAATTAGTCAAACCTATTGAATTACTAATAATTAGTCAAATGTTAACTTTCAGTTAATAATTTTGTTAGTAATATTGACTTGCCAATATGATACTGATTTGGAAGAGACACATGAAAGTCAACTTTCCAAGACTTTAGTATTTTAAATAAGAAAAAAGTTATAAAATTATTACGATAATATAAAAATAACTAATATTTTGATATATTACAAAAATGTTGACTAACTATTAATAATTCAATAAATTTGACTGATAAAAAGTATTTCAGAAAAGGTTTGGCTAAATTAGTCTTAACCCAAAATTATACAAAGGATAAAGTACTTTCTCAAAACGGGCCGGGCCTCAAGTTCGTCAATCATGAAGACGGGGGACTTTTTCATTGATAAATAAATTGAGGAAAAAATCCCAGAATACTCGAGTTATTAAAAAAAATTCCCTAAATACAGTACTTATAAAAGTAATTCCCAAAATACAGTAGTTTCAACATCACTGTCTTTGTCTAAGACAGTGATGTTGATCACCGCTTTCGTCCAAAACAGTGAAGCAGCGGGGAACGCATCACCGCCTTGGACGAAAGCGGGGAATGCATCATCGCCTTGGACAAAAGCGGGGAACGTATCACCGCTTTGGACGAAGGCGGAGATCGTATCCCCGCTTTTGACAAAGGCGGGGAACGTATCCCCGCTTTTGACATCAGCGGTGAAGGCATCCCCGCTGCTGTCGACAACAGTGATTGCCACCACGTTTTACATAGCCCTGGTAGGTGGAGAAGTAGGTAACAGCTACCTAGCTATCACCGCTATTGACTAAGGCGATGATGTGTTCACCGCCTTGGTCCAAAGCAGTGATTAGCTCTCAATTTTTCCTATAAAAGCCCACGCCCACTTCCCTCCTGCTGCCAAACAGCAAATTAGTACACAAATTATCGTTTTGTTAAGTCGTTTTCGCAGCTGGTTCCTCCGTAGTTTACTGCTCAAGAAACTCGTCGGGATTCGGTATGTTAGAATTATGTATTGTTTACATTTTGATTATGTGCTAGAATTTGGTATGTTAGAATTATATATTTAGATTAATTATGATATGATATATGTTAGTTAGTTAGTACTGAATTTAGATTAATTTGTTTAGTTTTCTCATGATAGATCGGGATTGAGTATGTTATAAGTATGTATTTTTTACATGTTGATGTGTTAGTAATTATATGTCTGTATTTAGTGAATTGCGGTTATTGGAAAATATGTTATGATATTATTTAGTTTAATTATGATATGATAGATGTTAGTTAGTTAGTTATGAATTTAGATGAATTTGTTTAGTTTTCTCATAATAGATCAATTAGTTGCATTTTATTATCGCTTTGGAAGATATTGTTTTTGTATCCATAATGTACTAATTATATACTATACTTAATTATTATAAATTGCAGACATGGGTAAATTTAAGAAGTTTCGGCTTATTATTTATTGGAATGGTCGGGTGACAAACTTGAACATTGGGATCGACTATGAAGATGGCGAATCCAGTATGCTTACAATTGAGTCGAGATTCTCGTGGCAAGAACTCCATGACAGGTGTGCAGAAAGGACTTGTACGGGCGGGCAAATGAGAGTTCGTCAAATTACTTACCGGTATCCCAACATGAGTGCTGACGGAGTCATGTACGAAAAAGTTGACATAAATGATGATGACGACGCGAACATGATGACACAGTTCATATCTGAGAACGGGGTGCGGCTTGCAGAGGTGTATGTCGAGACCGAGTCGGTCGGTGAAACTCATTCTCACTAGTATTCTTATGATGATGGTTTTGCAGGAGGGTATGGCTGGGGTGGTAGTTCAAGTAACTACGGAGCAGGTTCTTCTGCCAGAGGGTATGGTTGGGGAGGTACTTCAAGCAACTACGGAGGAGGTGTTGGGTGGGAAGAATACCTGCCACATGGTGGTGAGACTGCCGTTGATATCGTTCAGCCCGACAGTGATCAATGGCCTGCTTGGGGTCCAGAGTGGGGTGACATTGAAAACACCCTTCGATCTGGGCGTACTTCGCATGACCAAGAAGGTGATGCTGGTTATGCTGGTAACGATGACCATCCTTCGCCGAGCTATCCATTCGTCTCCAGTGACGATGAAAGTGAGGAAGATTTGAGATCAGTCAGTGAGGAGGAAGATACGGACGATAACGACGATATCGATGACAGTGAGGTGGCGTTCCGACAGGCACCAACGCCTTACTACACAGAGGTTCCTGATCAATTTTTATATGGTCAGAACGATGCCCCTGACTTTCGGCCCATGCCTGTGTATAATCCGACTGCTAATTTGGAAGTGGGTATGGCGTTCACTTCGAAAGCCGATGTGCAAGACGCTTTTAGCGAAGAAGCCATGCGGCGTAATTTCGAATGGAAGGTAAAATATTCTGACAAGGGACAACTGCATGTCATTTGTAAGAATGCTGGAGAGGGTTGTATGTGGCAACTTCGTGCTGCATATATGAAGAGAAAGGGGGTCTGGGTCATGCGGACAGTAGAGAACAACCACAGTTGCTCCTCAACCATACTTTCACAGGATCACCGGCAACTGAAAGCAAAAAAAATGGCAAGAACCATTAAGCACCTTATCGAGGCACAACCAGATATCAAGATAAAAGCTATCATGGCGGAGGTGAAGGATCGACACTCCTACACCATAAGGTATAAGAAGGCGTGGCATGGGAAGCAGAAGGCCATGGCTGATGTCTACGGTGATTGGGATGACTCGTATGCTTTACTCCCCAGACTAATGTCCGCAATGGAGGAGTCCAACCCTGGGACGGTTTTCGTGCCTTGGTACAACAACGTAGAAACTGAAGATCAAGTTCGAGTACAGAACGAGTTGATGTTTCATCGTCTGTTCTGGACATTCAAGCCATGCATTGACGGGTTTCCCTTCTGCATGCCAGTGATTCAGGTATATTACGGACTCAAAATATTGTACTATTTCATTACTTTACTAATTTCAATTTTTACTAACTCATTATTCATTTTAACAGGTTGATGGAACTTTCCTTACTGGGAAGTATAAAGGAACTCTTCTTATTGCCACTGGGGTTGATGGAAATTTAAGTATTTTTCCCTTAGCATTTGCATTAGTTGAAGGGGAGAACAACCTAAGTTGGGCATGGTTCTTTGACCAGCTACACGCCCACGTCACACAAAGAATGGGTATTACAATTATATCGGATCGACATGCCGGGATTAAACACGCCGTCCGTGGTTTCCCGGACGAATGGGGATGGACATGGCGTTGGTGTATTCGTCACTTCCTAGCCAATTTCCAACACAAATTTGGCAAGAAGAAAGACATAAGAGATCAATTGTGGAGTGCAGGTAATAATGTAATTCAGTGCTTGTTCATGGTTTATTGTTCAAATGAAATTTCTTATGGATTAATTATTAATTCTCCGGTCTTGTAGCGGTTGCACATCAACCAAAAAAGTACGAGCAGAAGATGAAGACGATCCGTCAAATACACCGGGCGGGAGCAGTATGGGCAGAAGGTCAAGATCTGCACATGTGGACATTTCACATGGACAACGGGGCTAGATTCGGAATTGCAACTACCAACCATGGGGAGAGCATAAATGGAGTCTACAAGGGCATTAGGGCAATGCCTGTATCTGTCCTAGTGGAGATGACATACTGGAAGGTAAACGAGTGGTTTGTGAAGAGACGGGATGCTGCTATAGGGAGGGAGCGTGCTGGTCATTCAATAGCTAAGCATATATTTGATGGCATGCAGAAGATCGAAGAGAAATCAAGTAAGCACAGAGTTGTTCTGTTCAACCGCAATGAAGGTATTTTTGCTGTGCAAACAGGTATCTGGGGTGGAGGAAGACGTGGGCATAATCGTCAATCCGTTACTCTACACGTAGAAACTCGCACCGGAGAGTGTACATGCCAAAAGTATCAAAACAGAAGAGTACCTTGTTCACATGCAATGGCAGTAGCTAAGTCGATAACCCTCAGCGCTTACAGTTTGGTTAGTCCTTACTACACGGAACAGGCGATCAGGAACTCCTACTCGTCAAGTTTTAGCCCCCTGCCGGATGAAGCTTATTGGCCTGTAGACAATGGGAAGTTGATTATCCCACCGTTACACTTAAAGCGCACCAAAGGTCGTCCTAGGACCGAAAGGATTCACAATGAAATGGACCAATCACAACGTGCCCGACGGGGTCCAAAGCGTTGCTCAAAGTGCAGACAACCGGGTCATGACAAGAGGCGTTGCCCAGGTCCACCTCTAGAGCAAGATTCGGCGCCAATTCCGAACCAACCTTGATGTTGTTGTTGTTCACTTCCTTGTTTTAATCTTGTTGAGTAGTTTTCGTTGTTGTGATGTTTAATTTGGACTTCTTGTTTTAATCTTGTTGAGTGATTGTAATAAAGGGCGTTTGTTGTTCATTTTGTTACAACATGGGGGTAAAAACCAACCAAATTTAGCCGACATAGATAGTTAATGGAAAACAACACAATCCGATTGCCAAATTTAGAAACATAGATAGTTCATGGAAAACAACACAAGACCCAAACCAAATTTAGACGACATGGATAGTTCATGGAAAACAAAAAAAGATGAAACTAAATTAGAACGACATAGATAGTTCACTGGTTGTCTTCATTTCCCTCCACTTCCCCTTCTCTTCCTCTTCCTCTTCCTCCACGACCTCCTCGGCCCTTCTTCCTCCCTCTCTACCTCCTCCTCCTTCTTCACGAGCCCGCTGGACAACTGTGCGCGGATTCCTCTTAACCCGACCACCCACCGGAGTGTAGACAGGTGGTGGGGGTGGAGGTTGCTGAGGTGGACCAGAAGCGTGGTAGAAAGTCGATGATGTGTGTTGTTGTTGCGGGGTCTGATACTGAGTAGTTTGTTGCTGATGGTGGAACTGAGGGGTGGCTTGGGTGAACATGTCATGCTCTTGAGTCGGGGCATAGCTTGACGACCCTCCGGTTCCCTCAGTACTAGTAGCCCACTCACAATGTGGCCATGGTTGAGGAAGTTGAGTTTGCTGAGACGGACGAAGCTCTTCAATGTGTTCTCTCACCCTTCTTCTGCTCCTCCGTGGGGGCTCTTGTGGGGGCACAATCCTCTCATCAGCACGGAATGAAGGTCGGGCCGGAGCAGGCACTGGAGGGTATAATATGACATCCCTCCTTTGCTCTCTGGTACAACAGAGCAAGTTGTTGAAAAGCCTGCGCAAAAAAGATGTCTTCCGCTCATCCATGGTGGGTGCACTCTCGACGGTGTGCTTCGCATGCTCCAAACCGTCAACCTAATAAATTGTTGTACAAAATTAACTAATAGTAAATCTAATAATGATTTCTATCATCTAATATAGGCATGTAATCATACTACAAAAATTAACTAACATTAAATCTATCATCTAATATAGGCATGTAATCATACTACAAAAATTAACTAACATTAAATCTAATATAGATAATTAACATTCTAGCTAATATAGGCATGTAATCATACTCCAAAAATTAACATTCATTAAATCTAATATAGATAATTAACATTCTAGCTAATATAGGCATGTAATCATAATCCAAAAATTAACATTCATTAAATCTAATAATGTTAATTAACATTCTAGCTAATATAGGCATGTAATTATACTACAAAAATTAACTAAAATAGGCCAAAATGGAATTCACTTACCACTGCGCCCCAAACAACACCTTGCTTTGACACCCATCTTAGCGTGAAGTTCCGATACCACCGCATGTAGCCATCGTGGTACCCCATTGGCCTTGTCTCCGGCGCCCCTTGGACCACCCACTGATTTCTATTCTCCCATATGTTGATGTAGAATTCATGCTTGCGGGTCCAATCCTTTTTGTTGTAGCGTAGGTCAATGGCGTGGAGCTCCCTGAACCCTTGAGGTGGGGATGCTGGAATTGGTTGCTCCAATCGATATTGCCTCAAAGATCGATCGGGCAGGTGCCACTCCACCATGTGCCAGCAGATTAAGGGCACCTTGCACAACCATGTCTCTTGATCCTCGGGATGTCTAAGACGATGCAACTCAACCACTTCATTTGGATATGGATCCCATACCGCCTACAATCATTAAAATTCATGGAATTAGTAAAAATTATATCCACTCCACCTAATAAATTGAAAATCATGACATTCAATATTTTTACCTGGTTCCACCAAGGCTTATCAAATTCAGCACGATAAAACAGTAAAGAGTGCTCGGGCTGGTGGCCGTTTGTATTTGCTCCGATCCACCTAATTAAGCAAAAGTACATATATAAGCAATTTTTAAATTAGCTAAATGCGATTTGGTTAGAATAAATCCAAATTCACTTACTTGGAAGATATCTAAATTCACTAAAATACTAGAATTGCAGACCTAAAATGTCTCTAAATCCGCTTAGTTGGAAGATAGCTAAGTTCACTAAAATACTATAATTGCATACTTAAAATTGCATACTAAGTTCACTAAAATCTAAATTCACCTAACTAGCTACCATTGCATATCTAAAATAAATTCAACTTAAATTGAACTTACTTGAAACCATATGGGGGATTTGCTACAAATCGTAGCTCATCATCTGGCAACCAGAATTCCCGAGGGTCTTGAGGTGCGAGAAACGGAAGATGCTCCCATGTTCAGGTTAAACTATTAAGATAATAATTACACAGAGGGGTGTCCTTGTGGGAAGATGCTTATGGGATTAGCTGTTTCTGGGAATCAATCACTAGCGAATACTACATGCTAATTTTGAAGGTTACTCTGCTTCTACCTCCAAGTCCACATTCCCTTCTGCTTCTGAGGAAGTTCAAAACATTGCAGATAGTACCAGCACTAGCAATCTGAAACCAGCACCACTTGCAGCAAGTAATGAACCAAAGGCAACCACCTCATACATTCGGCCAAAAGAAGGTGCAGTTTTTTCTCTTACTTTTCGTTCCAATCTTTTTTTTTATGATTTCCACTTGTTACGAAGTCAATACTGCCAGAAAATGGTGGGATCTACATTTATGGACATGTTATATTTCGACGTGGAGGATAAGGAAGTGCCACTCTTATACTAATGGTCAATGCTCAATGGATTAGTATCTCAATCTCTATGGGTTGTTTGAATGATGGTTTGTCGAAATGTGTAGATTCTGATCCCAAATTTGAGTGGTATTTTGGAAAAGTATTGGTAGGTCGTGCTTATGAACCATGTTCCAACCAGAAGAATGTGTAGTTATTGCATCAAAGGTTTAGGATAAGGTGAAACATGGTTGCAGAATTTCACTCTACAACTAGAATTCTAGTGAACTTAAGATTCTGTTTGCAAATACCAACACCAATGTATGTGCGATTTTCAGTGACTGAATCAGCACCTGTGCAAAACCAAGCTGCTGCTCAGAAGCTCCTCCAGAAGATGGCACCTCCTAGACAATTCGACCGGCGCTCCAGAGGCCGTGGACAATACAGAGGAAGGGGGAGAGATGACGAGGAAGAATCTCAGACTTGGACGCTAGAGGAGTGGCAAAATAGAAACAGTGGAGCTAAGCCACACACCAGAAACGAGTTCCCAGATACCAGCAATGACGAGGATCTTGCATGGCAGCTCCAAAACCAACTCGACATGGAAGATTCTCATGTTCGTATTATCCGCATCATCTGTACTTCATATTCACCATTGTCTTTGTGAATCCTTGATCTCATATTCTCGTTCATGTCTGTGTTCGTCCAGGTGCAAAGAGGACCACAAGACGCGGTAGCAACCGACATTAGGATGTCCATGTTCAACTTTAAGAGGGATGGTGACGGCGGTCATGGCATGGACCGGCGGGGTGGTAGAGGAAGAGGAAGGAGAGGCAGGGGCAGTGGAAGGGGAAGAGGGAGAGGAAGACATGGTTGAATGTGATGATCATACCTTTCTATACCCCCTCACCTGTGAAATGACTGTTGCACTTTGGCTACACGCAGCATTCCTCTAACCAGGCGAAAAATGATCAAGGAGATGAAGTTCTTAAACGTCTTGAATGTTGCTTTACTTTTCACCATAGCCATAGCTTCTCACTGTCTGATCTTAAGTTACTTAACTTGTTCAGGTCGAAAGATCGCTGTACATAACCGACTAGTTTTCAGAACCCTCTTTATCATGTACACCAATACTAACTGGTTCGTCAATCGTCACTCCCACTCATGTCTTGTTAAACTTCTTTTATATATATATTCTTCGGACTGATATAGTGGTTAGGCTCACGAATTCGGCTACTGTCACGTATATCGTTGGATCAGACATCTTGTAATGCACAACCATAAATGTGGATCTAATGCTGGGATGCACGATCCAATGGTGTAATGACAATTGTTTTTATGTCATTTCCACAAGATTACGCTGATTGAGTAGATTACGATAACCATAAAAATTAAGAAAACGTATTTGATTTTTCAGAAGAAAATTGATAAAAACGTGAGGTTATGGCTTCTAAAAGTTGGTATTATTAATGGTAAGTGCTCGCGAAGTTGGTCACTTAGTCCAGTGTCCTATTGTTGACTGAATCAGACCAAGCGACGGGAAAGCCAAAGGAAGGACTGCCCGCACTTCTTAACTAACCCCAAAAACTAACCGCCATCGCCATTGCCATCGCCATCTCCATCTCGCAGATACTTCTGCTCTCTCCCAAGAACGGAAGTGATTCTGTTGGTCGCCGGTCAAATTCCTATCGCGAAGAATGGAGAAGATGGTCTTTCTTCAGCCGTTGGTCGCCGTCTTGATATCTTCCGCAGTCGCGATCAGAGCTTATCGGAGGAAGTCACTCAACTTGTCCGGCGGACTCGCTGGATTCCTCGTCATGACTCTTCACTTCGCGGTCAATTACAGGTCCAGTCTCTGAATCTTGTTTCTCTTATTTCTCCTTGTTCTGGCTGTCCGTTTGGTTGGTGAGAAAATCATACGCTTCGCTTCCCGCTCTCTCTGGTAGTTACGTTTCTCGCGTGGTTTCGTTTCAGGTTCGGAGCGATTCTGCTGGTCTTCTTCTTCAGTTCTTCGAAGCTCACAAAGGTTGGGGAAGAGAAGAAGAGGCGCATCGATGCTGATTTCAAGGAAGGCGGACAAAGAAATTGGTACTGTTTCGTACTTCAGTCTCGTCTCTCTCTGTGAACTGGTTCCTTTCCGCGATTGAGATAATTAAGAACTTGTGAGGCAATTCCTCTGGTTTTGATCTGGATGTGGCTGTTGCATTAGAGAGATTCTTGATTGTGAAGAAACCAAAGATGATTACTCAGAACTTCACTTCTTTCTGTCATTTTTCTTGGAATCCTGTGAGATTAGGGTGAATGATGAACTAGTATATGTTAGGTGAAAAATCTCATCTCTGAAATGCCGCTCTTGGCTTAATGTGGCCATGGATTTCTGTTTCCTGGTGAGCTGATTTCCCTCCCAGCTTAAGCAAAGAACCATAACCTGCTTGGCTGCCTAAGCATATGGTGTCGATTTTGCGAACTAAAGGCTTTAGTCTCTCCCTTTCTTGACAATGCGTAATCCCTGTTTCCACATGCAGGATACAAGTGTTCTCCAACAGTGGAATCGCCTCAGCTTTGGCTCTTACTATTTGGAAGCTGGCAGGGTCAAAGGATCAGTGCTTGGACACTGAACAGTCTACTCTCGTCACTGCACTGATCGGTGGAATACTAGGTCACTACTGCTGCTGCAATGGAGATACCTGGTCGTCCGAGCTTGGGGTACTCAGTGATGCACAGCCTCGATTGATCACAACATTCAAGGTATTAGCACTCTCAATAATTCTCATCAAACATTATGTCTAGAACATCTATGATCTTCCGATCTTATGACGAGTCATAAGATATCTTCCCAGTTATGATGGAAGAATATTCTCTGCTGATACCTTCCATTTTCATCGGATCACTTTCCACGTTCCCGGTGGATGATAGCTCCTGCATGTTTAGTCTTCATTTCTGCGCAAAGTCAATGCTAGGTAATTGGGTGATTGTCAGATCTGATTTGCTGATTTTGTTTTCTTTCGAATGACATATCAGCCTGTTCGGAAGGGTACAAATGGTGGTGTGACTAAAGATGGATTCCTAGCGGCTGCAGCAGCAGGAGGTCTCATAGGACTTGCATTCGTGCTCCTGGGATTCCTCACAACAAGTTGCTCCTTTGATGTCGCTCTGAAGCAGCTCTTTGTCATACCACTGTCTGCAGTAGCAGGACTCTGTGGGAGTACAATCGATTCTCTACTTGGTGCGACACTGCAGTTCAGTGGATTCTGCACCGTTCGTCAGAAAGTATGCCTGACTCTTTGATGACGATTTTCCTCTCTGAAATTGTGAAAGAAACCGCACCACTAAAAATTTAAGCTGCTGCTGAGCTCAACACCTGTTCATCTTTCCTTGTCCTTGCAGGTTGTTGGAAAACCTGGACCGACGGTCAAGAGGATCTCAGGGATCAGCATTCTGGACAACAACGCCGTGAACTTGGTCTCCGTACTTCTGACCACAGTGCTGACTGCCCTTGCCTCGGCATACATTTTCTGAGCCAAACAGTAAGCAGTTGTTGAGATATCTCGCTTCAGATTCAAAAATCTTCAGCAATTTGCGGCGGGATCATGTTGTAGCCGAATTCTTGGGAGTCCAATCTCACCATCAGCAAAATCTGTTGTGTTGTAGAAGTGCTTTGTACCTGTTAACATTTTGATGTGGTTTGCTTGCTTGAACCTTTGTCAACACGATGGAGGATTGTTGTAGGAATAATTTCCCTCTTTAGTGCTTTGCGGCTTCATTGATAAGCAAGATTTATCGTTGGTCGATGCAGAGAGGCAATCTAGGATGCGCATAACGTAGGCATTATTGCAGTGACAAGGAGCAGTTGAATTTGAAAGGAAAAAAACAATATTTCATAGGGTTACTATATTAGAGTCCTGAAACTAACTAGTTAGTTGCGCGGATTCAAAGAAGGAAAGGTAGCTATTCTTCTTCCTAATTAGCGTTGTATGTATTAATTAGCTTGCCTTGTACACCAAGGTTTTCCCCTTGTAATTAACAAGAAGGATGCTAAGCCGTGTCCTTACATATAAATTGCACTATTGGTTCCTTCTACTCTGGTTTTCCCATGTCACTCTGTTTCATGCACGATCCCCATATACAAAACAATGGCGAGCTGTATATGTTTTGGGAGTAAACAAAATGACAGAGATGATGAGAGAGACAAGATCTCTCAACTTTCAGACGATATCATTCACCACATCCTTCGCTCCACGAACTCGACAAAGACGGCGGCCAGAACCAGCCTGCTGTCCAGACGATGGCGCGATCTCTGGCGCTGCTACCCTGTCTTGGAGTTCCACGGCGGTGGCGATTCTTGTTCGGTAGGAAAAGAGAGAGCCAGCAGCTTCTTCTCGCCAAGAAGATGGCGCAATTCTTCTTCTTCTCCTTCTCCTGCAGCAGAAGAAGCAGCGTCGTTCTGCCGATTCGTAGCCGCTGCTTCGAGGAGGCTTCCTCTACTTGTTCCGCTTCCACTGGTGGAATTCAGGATCTCAATCGTCTCTGAATCTTGCCACGATTACTTGGACCAGTTACTGCTGTCCATCTGCCGCTGCCTATCATCATCATCATCATCTACATCTCCATTATCCCCTGGCCCGCTGGTTGACTTCACCATTGAAGCAGGCATCGAAAGTTATTACCAGTTTCCGCGAGGGATGGCGTTTCCCGAGCACACACGAGTTGTAAATCTCGTGGGTTGCGATCTCACAGACAGCATCAGTAACGTGTCATCTCTCGGAATGCTTCGGGTTGTCCATCTCAACCACGTCGCGCTGAGCGAGCAGCTACTCCGCAGCTTCCTGACGAGCGCTCCTCTCCTCGAGTCATTGCGGTTGGAAGACGTTTGCTGCATATCAAGGCTGGCAATCGCCTCCACCGCCAAGAGCGTGAAGACCATCCAGATCCGCGGCCTCTCCGATCTCCAAGAAATCCGCCTCGCTACAGCCGCCCCTGTCCTGGAGACTCTGGAGATCGACACCGTGTGCGGATTAGTCGGGCTGGCCGTGGAGCCTTCCTTTTCGGCTCCCAATCTCAGGGTGCTGAAGATCCTCGGCGTGTTCCTCGCGTTCACGATGCTGGATCTCCATGAATTCGTCTCTCGCTGCTCCCCCTCGCTGGACACGCTCTGCCTCGACGTGACCAGGCGCGGCAGGGTGAGGCTGTCCGCGCCCAAGCTGAGGACACTGACGCTGGAAGATGCTTTCGGCAGCGAGGTACGGCGGGAGCTTAAGCTCGAGTTCGAGATCGACGCTACTGATTTGGTTACCCTCAACTTCACCACTTCCCCTGCTGGCTTCCCATTGAGCAACCTCAACTTGGTCAACGTGGCATCAACCTGCCGATGCTTCATTCAAGTGCCGGAGGCGACCACGAGGCAGTGGCTCATTGAGTTGAGGCAGTTCCTCTTCCGCTTCAGCAGTAGCAGCACTCAGCCCCGAGTAGACTTGCACTTCCACTATCTCGATGTCTCAAGAGACCAGGCGCCTTTTATCCAAGCTGCTGCTGCTGCTGCTGCTGATGACTACTCCCCGCCACCTCCGAGTATACATCTACTGCGCTTCGCGGCAACGGTGCGGGACATTGGCGACATGAAGAAGAACGTTGCAGCTTTCGTGGATGGTGTGTTCTGGATGTGCCGTCCGCAGTTCATATTGGTCAAGAGCACCCAAAACAAGTCTGGCTACAAGCTCTTTTGTGAGGTACATACATATGATCTCTCATTTGTGGTATAATTTTGGATCGGAATATGTATGTATGTACCAAAGCGACGAGTACTAATTATAAACAACAATGTTTGCTTCTGCAACAACAGCACATGTGCAGGGTATTGGTGAACCGAAACCACCGAATTCCTGACTGTTGTGGTGGCGACGCTGCTGCTTCTTCTACTGGTAAGTGCTGGAGGTGTGATTTGAAACATGTGACCATACAGATTGATAACGGCGGCAGTGCTCCTCATTCGATGGAGATTTCTGAAGACGCGATACAATCCCTTGCAATCCCAGATGAAGTGTGTTTCATGCTTACGTGGTGTTAACTTTTGTGCCTAAGCAAAAAGGCTTGTTGATTAGTTTCACACATTTTGTTTGTTTGTTTGTTTCTTTATTATGTTATGTGTTGCTCTTTTACTACTAATATTACTAGTAAGCTAAGCAGACTCTGCGCTGGCGGTCATTTGTTTTTATATTATTTATTATTTACCGTCTAAGATCATGGAAATGCTATTTCGATTCAACACTACAGATCGTTTAAATTTCATAATCCAATAAAGAAACATGTATCTTTGATCACCTAAATACTGAAGGCCGTACATTCAAGCAACTTTTGGCATATGTCTGATGCTTACAATTTAGTCAAACTGGAAATGAAAATAGTGTCAGAAAACATTTGGTAAAATAGACTTAGTGGTTCCGATTTCCAAATGGGTGAAGGCAGGTGGATCTCACATACTTGTGGCCTTGAGAGGATGGGACGGTAGTGTTTTTGGCTGGAAGGGGAATGAATTCATTCATATTCATACATAAAAAGGTTTATGGTGACAGAGTTCAGCATTCATTGTGTCGGGAAATTGCAAAATAAGACTCACTAACCTTGGAGGTTCAAAATGAATCCTATAAACCTAAACCACCACTGCTGTGACTGTGAAGTAGTTGATAAAGAAGAGGAAGCTGGCCTCAGCAAGTGAAGGCTTGCGAAATGTGCTATTCGAAAGGTAAAGAACTACCTTAAGCTGATTAACATGCAAACAAAAGCAGCAGGATATCTCAAGTCCAATGAAAAAATTAGGACTTTAACAGGAAGCACAATCACGCAACATAATCCAGAAAAGAGGACATAAACTAATCAAGTGCTTCTTCAAGTTTTCTCAACGAAACTCCTACAAACTGTAACTTCCCTGCTGCAGCAGTCCTCGTAGCCTAGATTCCGGCAGACATAGCCTTGAAGTTCCATGGAGCATGAACCAAACTCCAGCTGGAAACATCTTTCCTACTCATTTGCAGTTTATAATGAAGCAGCAGCAGAGTTGAAATTAAGCTGGGAAACAGTTCCCCAATACACAGCAGTCACAAAGTATCATATATATGATATTGTAGATAGCAAGACAAAAATGAATTGGTGAAGTACTAACTTGTGCTTCTGTGACTTGGGATTTCGAATTGAAGTTAGTATATGGATGCATGGAGAAGAGGGTTGGAGACTTTGAGTATTGTGAAGGCTGTAACTAGCTGCTACTCTGCTATTGTGGAGAGAGACTTTTACTCTGATTCAAGGATTGCACTTTTACTCTGAAGATACGGGAAATAATGGTGGGTTTATCATCCGAATGTTTGCCTGCTGAGTCTGGAAAAGCTGAGGCCATTGAAGATTACCCTCTATTTTCCTTCACCTGGCAGCTGGCAACCTTTTGGCCTCCATAGCCAGAATCATTTACCCTCTACTCTAGTAGAAAGAACCAATTCCCAGAACAGAAGACAGAGTTTTCCCTCTGTTTTCCGCCAGCAAAACCAGAGCATTGAAGAAGAGTAAAGGGAGCAGGCAGCAGCTACTTTTTTTTTAGCTCAGCTCATCCTACCCAATACTTGTTAATATATTGCGAATCTCTTCAACAGAGTTCTACCCCTCCTCCTCCTCACACTCAAACCATGGCTGGTTTCTTGCAAAAATTGAGAAGAAGGAGATCCCACGGCAACCGAAAGAGCTATGGTTGGAGCAGCACCAATCTGATGGTTTCTCTCATTCGAGCTGTTCCAAAGGCGAGGAGGGTGGGAGTAAGGGCTGTGCTGGCTTTCCTCCGCAAAAAGCTCCCGAAGCTCCGTGGAGGAAGGAGCGATGGTGGTGGCAAAAGGAGTGTGTTGGAATTTCTGAACAATAAGTTCCAGAAGCTCGTGATCGGAGGAAAGGCAGCTGCTGTTGGTGGCCATGGAGAAGACCCTCTGGTTTTCTTCGGTGGTCAGGTTGGCACCTTTGGTATGGAGGACCTAGCCAATGGAGTGGCGACCCTGATGGCTCCCGGAAGTATGGGGGAGTCCCGCAAGGTGCAATCGAAGCAGCCCCCTCATGGTGAAAGCTTTGCAAGGTGTGGTCGTCGGGATCGACCTCTTCGAGGTGAGGATGAAGATCTTAGGAAACATTGGAGCTCACTCCAATCTGGTCCCGTTGGTAGCTTACTACTTCTCGGATGACTCCAAGTTCATCGTCTCCCACTACGTCCCTGACGGAAACTTGAACGACCTCTTCCATCGTAAGTAGCAGCAAACCATTCTTGTCAATTTCTGCCCCTGTTTTTTTAGATTTCCTTCTCTAACACATTCATTTTCTTGGACTTGTATGTATGTATGGTATGGGATAAGCGTGCTTACATAGGGAAGAGAGTGACCCGGGGCTAGCCACGGAGAGGAGCTGGGCTTCCAAGATGAAGGTAGCCGTGGGCACCGCAAAAGCTTTGCTCCACCTTCACAAGGCGGGAGTGGTCCATGGCAACCTCAAGCCCCAAACATTCTCCTCCACGACGACGGGGAACCTTCCCTCTAGGACTACGGCCTAAGCCGTCTGTTCGCCCGAGACAGCGACGCCGCAATCGGGAACGACCTAAGCTACCGTGATCCGCGGGCCAGCCCCGAAGAGGGAGTCACCTTCGAGTCGGACGTCTACAGCTACGACATGATACTTTTCGAGTTGCTCTGTAGGTTCTGCTGGCTATTTGGGCGCACGCTGCGAGAACAGGTGATAGAGACTCTCACTCGTGATGTTTGTCGGCTTCTGTGTAAGACTCTGTTATCCTTTATTCCTGTCAACTCCCAGCGGCAATCATATGCTGCGGGCAATCTAATCTATCCTAGTCAGTCGTTTACAAGTAATGTGCCTTTTCTGTGTAAGACTCTGTTAATTTTATTCCTGTCAACTCCCAGCGACAATCATATGCTGCGGGCAATCTATCCTAGTCAGTCGTTTAGAAGTAATGTGCCTTTGCAATTATGTTACTCCTTCCGTAGCTTAACCACAAGCGTATCAAGCATCTTTTAGCACTCGCTCGAGAAGAATTGGAGTAGAGATTAGATGAATATACAGAGCATAGATTGGCATTTCTTTTACCCAGAAGTTCGGACAATTTTGATGACATGCGAAACATGCTGCTCAGTGTCCAAATCGTTCGAAACACGGTAGGTATAAATCCGCAAGAACGATTGACATATTTGCAAAATCTGCCGAACCTCCTAATAATACTCTCATGTTTGCATTGTAGGCTCTTACATAACACAACTGAACTCAAGATCCCAACGGATATAAGTAAGTACATCCAGTCAGAAAACAGAAGAATGGAGTGTGATCTAATGGAGAAGAAAACAGACGGAACCGAGTCAAATAAACATATGCAGAACTACAGATATATAGGAAAAGCTTAAATCTTTCCAATCATCATGTACCGTGATTACCACAATTGTTATTGGTTCCTAGAATCAATACCCACGGCTACGCCACGGGTGATTTAGTGGTGTTTAGTATATGTAAAAACAGTATAATTATAACAAAAATCGTTAGACATTTTATACACTATAATCAACACCCACAGCTACGTCAGGGGACTTAAGTTGTTGCAATATCATATTCTCTAATAAGTAGTGAAGAGGCTTGGCAATTTAGAGGACTGTGTCCATAAACTCAATCAACCATCGTAAAAAAAAAATTCAATCAATTAATGGTCTCCTTCACGGAAACCACCACAATTTATAAGTGTGTTCATAAGGCAAAATGCACTATCATCACAACCTTTGTATAACAATATTGAACCCACTCTCCCATTTGAAAGCTACTATGTTAGAATTCGAACTACATTTGGCTAGTCAAGTGGTTAAAAAACAGCATCATGGCCAACTTCAGGTGCAGCAACAGATGCAACATAGGAAAATGATGATGGGGCTGGAAGGGTAATTGGGAATGGGAAACAACATTGCCAAATGGAGTAGAGAAACAACAAAGGGTAGCATGTAACAACCATTAATCTTGCATAATAAGAAATCCAAAATAAATAGCATGGTTCAGAGATACAGATTCCAGATCGGAAAGACTGCGAGGTCATGATTAAGCAAAACCAAAATACACACTGAACGGATGGGAAGTTGAATGAAAAAAGTCAGCAATAGGGATTGGTAAGGTAATCCCTTAATCGAGAAGCTTGACTTGTTCCATTTCTTGCTTCCATATACCATCCCATGCACGCTGTAACAATATAAAAAATAATAAGAAAAACCTATGAGAAATGTCTGATCTTCATGCAATTATCACAGATCAGGTAAATCAATTATACCATTAAGTTCATAGTGACCCGACTGAGGACAACAAACATGATAAGCAACCGTGCAGGAAATCATAAAGTAAATATCAGAACTGATAGCATTTCCCTTTCTAATTCAGGATCCAACGAGATCACCATCCAACAAACCCATGTAAAATCTGATTCCAAAATCTATTGACAGACAATTTTCAAAAGGAAACAAAGGGGTTTAAATGAGATAGTCGTATGAAAATTAGAGTACGCCAAATTAATATGCATTCAAAGTTCAATTGTATGAGGTCGAAACTCAAGACTAACTCTGCAGAACGTTTGGATACGATGCATTCGATACATAGAATTTGTTTCTTTTTAAAAGGCAATGGAACCATGGAAGGAGGAACATGACGAACATGAAGTGAGGAAATTTGCAAAAATGCAGCAAGGTAGGAGAGTTTTGTACTATCAGGTTTATTATTGAAACTTATTAGAGGGAGGCAGTTGCAAATCCAACTTCTATCTACTATGACCAACATAAAGCATATCAAATAGAGGCAAAATACAAAACAGCATAGTACTCTATAAATGAAAAGCCTCGGGTACCACTATAATGACAAAAAATAAACTATGTCAATGATCCAAACAGTCTAAGAAACCGAAGCAGAAAGCTGGAAAATAGCGAAGATCTACTGTTAGGAATGAGAGTTAGAAATGGGAACTTACAGTGTAATGAGATCCATTTCCATCTTGGTAGAACACATATTAGGCAACAACAAAAGTGCAACTTTAGAACCTGCAGTTATACATAATAAATCAAGTCATAGAAATGATGATCACCAAGGCTCGTTACACAAAGGCATGTTGATTGTGCATATAGATCAATAATGAGTGAGTTGCAGAATGAAATTGATTATTCTTCCTATCCAACAGGACAATGTTGGTACAAAGTATATTTACACATTCAAATACTACCAGCTATAAGAAAACAACATGGAAAGTCCAATATCCCCTATGCCACCATCTTTAAAAGTTTATTCAGAAAAAAAGCTACCACTGGGCAGTGCATGGGTTCTGTAAGCACAATCACAATACCATCAACCAAACAAAACATCAACAGAAGGGGGGAAAAGTAATAGATATTAGATACTGGTATAGTCTATTTTCATTCATTCATCTTTAAAAGTTATGGATGACTACTCGGCTTCCAGTTCAGCCAACCAATACAATATCCCTTCCAAATTGCAAAGACAATTTAGTATGGAAGTTGAAGAGCAAAGAGAGAATTCTGGGAAAAAATTCACTTCCTTTACTGGATCTCGTTGCTTATTATAGCTGTGTTGTGATCCATATTGGACCCCGTTTTAATCATTGATATTTGAAAATGAAGAAAACCAATCAAATGGAAAGTGCGCCAAGTTCCAGATTGTCGGTACCATTTACCTTGCAAGATTGAGTAGAGTCCTCGGGTGCAGAGTATGAACCAGTAAATTCATGGTTAAAAACATGAAAAAACACTAATGCACTTATCCATCCTGTAAATCGTAGCAAAAGAGCCTTCTCTTTATTACGTAGGTGGAAAGTATAGCACAACAACTTGAGAAGAGGAGGTTAAGGGCTTGATTCTTAAGTTTGGCATTGCATTATCATCTGAGTCAGTGTGGCTGTATGTCCGGTGGATGCCAAGCAAGAAGCAGCAAACATTAGCATGGGTAGGAGGCTGGTAGATAATGTGTTTATGATGATCTAAGTCACTTTGACAAAGGTAAAATTTTGAAAGGGTAAACAACAGTAATAGCAAGTTATCCGATTTAAGAGTTTAGAAGTAATGAGAGGGATCAATCCATCTTCTGTAAAGTTCAAATGACCGTAGAAGCAACACCTAATTTAAGAACTGATAATGAGATCCACATACAGGTCTACCACTATTATGATATCCTTATGTTGCAAGACACATATCTTCCATGGCAAAGGATGGCCTCAACCGGACTCTACCACTACTCTTCAACTGCAGTCTTCAAGTATTAAGTGCATGCTTTTGTTCTCTGTCTCGAGCAATGAAAACCATGAAACCTCATATAAGAGCAGACAACAGAAAAAACGAAAAGAATAGGAAAACCATCAGTTTCATTCTATTATATCCCTAATATTTTCCACATCAGTTTTCTAAATAAGAAAAGAAGCAATTAGAGAGTCGTTGTCTGATCCCTTACTTCCAGCTTTTGCACAGCCAATCTTCCCCTGCATAAAATGCACACAAAGACAACACATTCAGCCACCGGAGATCAGCAGCAAAATAGATATCTTTTACTTACATGTTGGAGACTACAGAGCCAGGCTCAAATTTGCACTCTCTCCGGTAATGTCATCCGATTCCACATTCGAAACTAAGAAAAAGAAGAGCACCAGTGAGTTTTAACAAAAGATCGATGGCAACTGAGGCGATTTTGTTGTCCTTGATCAGTCGGTGCTCATTCCCGTCGACCATCGTTGCGTTTCCTCCGGGGAGAAAGAGAGAGGAGGAGAAGAAAACTTGTAAGAAAAATGGGGTTTCACATAAAGGAATCGGAAGATTAGGTGGAAGAAGAGCTTGGGTTTTGGGCTTTTGGGAAAGAAGAATGGTTGGGAGAGGTGGCTTGATGCTGGAGACTTTGAGTGATGAAGTGGGTCGCGTACTGAAGTGGATTGCACAGGCGATTGTACATTGAGAAGCACAACATGATGGGGAGATTTGGGGTGAGGAAAGGGGCCAAGATTTGGAGAGTGGTGACTTGATGGAGAAGACGTGGGTTTCCATATTTTCAAGGAAAAAGATGAAGGCATGGGGTTGGGGTAAGCCGGTAAGGTGAGCATGGTCTGGTGGAAAGAGAGAAGTTTTATTTCGTTGAGGCGGGCAAGAATCCAGAAGAAGAGAAGCTCGCTGAAGGTGGACACAGAAGAGGACAAAAACTGAAATAGTAAAGGAGAAGTTTGGCCAATAAAGTGTACCCACATTTCATATATAAAAGAATGAAGTAATACGTAAATTATACTTTTCAGGACTCTCAATTAGGGGTGTCAGTTCGGGTCGGGTTCGGTTACCCAAACAGAAACCCGAAATCGAAAATCACTAAAACCGAACCCGAACCCGATAAGAACTTGCGCGTTCCGGTTACCCGAAATCCGAAAATTCCTTATCGGGTTCAGGTTCGGTTAAAGCAAAACCGAAACCCGAAAACCCGAACGCCTAAAAAAATACGGGCTGAGTTCTATTCATTGGAAGTTTTTAGCCGAAACCCGAAAAACCGATAAGCAAAACCGAACCCGAAACTGAAAAAACCCGAAACTCGAAACGAACATGAACCCAAAAAACCGAAAATGTATATAATTGGGTCGGTTTCGGGTAAACCCGAAAAACCGAACCCGAATGGACACCCCTACTCTTAGTCCACACATCTGGTCCCTCTTTAGAGTAATTTGCAACTTAGTAGGAACTTGGAGGTGCCTCTTTCGGATAATCATAATTTCTGCAGTACACAGTTGAAATTAATGAGGACAGTCCGGATTCAGACACAAGCACACGACTACTGTCAACATAGAGGTTCAATACAACTGAAGGGTAATGTGCTTCACAAGATCAGCATTTCCCAAAACTCACCTGAACTACGGCTTCAATTTTGTAACAACATTTAGCTCATCATCAGACAATCCAGTACCGACTCTGCTAAACAGATGAGCCTACAGAGCCAGCTAAATTCTTATGCAGCTTAAAGCACGGGGAAAGGACAACTGTAACACCATTTTCTCTGTAATTAATTTTCAATATACTGTCTGTCTCGGATATGTATCTGCTACCAACATGACTACTAAACCAACTTCTCCTCCTCGTCTCCCTAAACCGTAGCACCCTCCTACCAAGATCTAGAATGTAAAGAGGAGCAAACCTCAGAGGAAAACAAAATGAAGAAAATATACCAATGATAAGACCATCTAAATCTGAACCAGCAGGAATGTGTAATCAGGTGTAAGTTCCAACCACTTTCCACTTTGATCCCCAAGTTCCCATATGGAGGCAACATCTTTCGACATAATCCCTTCATCCCTAACATGAAAATGAGACTCATGAGTCCACCATAATGAACGAAATCACAAAAGTTAGGAAAAACTTATCTGAGACGAGAGAGAATGTTTACCTGTTCTCAAATATTTGCTTGAAGAACATTTCAGCATCATTCAGACTATGAGCAATAAGTGAGCAACAAGGTTCCCCAGCATGAGCTACAAAATACTTGAGCGCCGGTTTTCCTTGCAGGAATTTATTATGTTAAACGAAGACTATTCAGAGTAAGGACTCAAATCTCCAGTGTTATGTCAAACCCACTAAGGTGGATCAATGGACTGCCTATTCTAAAATGAAACAACACTCCAAAAATCAAGAAGCGGGTAAATGTAATCAGCAAAAGAAGATCAACCATATCTAAAGGAAGTGCTTCAGCATTATATTTTAATTTCTTCAATATAGTCGCATGATGGGTTTATGGCTATGCCCAGAACAATGCAACGTCATTCCTTCAATTCACAATGTTTTCCTTACAAGAAGAGCAATGACTATTCTGGCTCCAATTGACCCTTGACATGGTTTACTGCTGAACGGAGATGTTCATCCCTTTTCTTCAACTTCGGTGAATCACTCTAGTATGCCCAACACAAAGGATATCAAATGCAAGTATGCAACATCTTAACTTGACTTCAAGATAGACCAAATAACATGAAATATCTTAAACTTTAGTAGACCCATCTATTTCTCCATTATAACAACGACGTAGTTGACACTCAGCTTTGAGTTTAATCTAAGTGAGGATACAACATAACTGGAACAGCAAAACATGCAAATCAAAGTTGAACCAGTATCGAGCAAGGTAGGACAAGAGAAAAAGAAGGGGAATCAAAAGGCACACATGTTTATGGCTATCGAGTCCATGTTTCTCAGCATTTCCTGTGAATAGACAAACAGAAGTCTTTAATGATATATGCAATTAGCCAAACCAAAAGTCTTGAAATCGCAGTTCCAACTAGCCTATTTCCTGATTCGAACCAAACTCAGCATGTCGATTCATAGAACTATCTCAGACCAACATTTCACCATTGAGTATGCACCTATCAGAAAGAAACACAGAGAAGTGCTAGATTTCAGACAAATCCTTTAAGCTCAGCCAGTTAAAAGCATAATGATGCACTGTACATATCCTATCAGAACCATAAGAGGTAATTGGGGTCCTTTCTTTCCAATCATTATTTTTTATTCATTTATAGTCACCTGTTTGTCTATTAATAGGGGGGGTATTAAGATCTGTCCAGCCATTATCAAGTGTCTCATTTCATTTTTTTTTAAAAAAATGCTCGACTTTATCATGATATATCACGGTAAAAAGCATAAAAGAAACACACACCATTCTGCCAGCCAAAACACATTGCTGAATGATGTTCGACATTCCATGTTCATATTGAGAGCGATCGATGAAGATTCTGCATGGCAGTGGACAGATGAAGCATGACATTTGGAAGCAGTCTAACAACAACTTCCTCACACCAAGTAAACATGACTATGAGCATATAACTAATAAAACCAGAAACCAAGTCAGCAAAATAAAAACAACAAACATTATTTGGCAGATAAGTGGAAAACTGATACAGAAACTAGTTTCTGTCGCACTTCCACAGAGCACAATTCTCAGGTGACTGCTTAGGCAAACCGATTTCATGGGAAGAAATGCTTTGTTCAGGGAAACTCCCATGACGCTATAAGTTAAATGCCTGCCCGTCAACTTTTAAGAAACCAACTTAAATCAAAGGTGACATTAAACAAGTCTTCTGCAACCCTCTCTAAAAAAAGTCTTCTGCAACCAGTAATCAAACAAATGAGGAAAGTTCAGTCCCGTTTCAGATTTGTGGGGTAAGGTAAGAATGAGTAGGAGTAGGTTCTCGTAAAAAAATAGCCATGAGATAAACCACTTGAGAATTTGACTTCTAGGTGTATTCCTCTCAATCTGTGACACCCTTAGCAACTTCAATTGTAGCATTGAGAATATATTTGCCAAATTATGGTTCTTCAATCACATCAACGAGATGGAGCTTCTTCCCTAAAGTGAATGACTGCAGCAGCGAGCTAGACTTCTCGTAGTAGATAAGAGCCCACTAGCCTCCATGGAATGTTTTTATTCTAGATGGCACAGAAAGTGACTTTGCACACACTGCTTGCTTAGTCTTCCTAGATTCACCAGCAATCCTATGATCGCCCAACAGGCAGGAAGAGAAGGGAGATGGCCCACTTAGTGCCTCTGCTGTATGTGGAGTATGACAACTACTGAACACCCAGCCATATACCAAGGCCTCCTTGTATGGTTCTTCGAACTCAGGTACAATGCCTCTTCCACGAGAAGAACAACAGCCAAACAATTTTCCTTGTAAGGTTCTTTAAAAATAAGCTCTTTTCCCCTAACATGAGAATAAATCAAACCACCACATTGATCCCTACAATGAAGCTCATAAACAACATTGACAATCATCTCAGTTCCGTGACAGCCATTTTCTCGCCCTAGTTTGAGTATGAAAAGTTTTCCACGAGTTTTCTCTTCTGTGGCTTCAACTTCCCACCATGTAGAGATTTATTGATGGGATGAAGAGATGGAAAAAGGTTGCTGTTGTTGCTGCTGCAAATTCGTGGCCATAATCAATTGCTTGACTGCTTAGTAGCCAGTTCCTCAAACCTTTGTATCTGGACTAATAACTGTGGAGTTGGATGAGCTCTTGAAGGATCCGGAGTCCATGTTTCAGCAGTCATAAAACCAGCGATGGCAGTCGGAGAAGCAGATGCGGGTGTACATAAGCTACCAAGGAATCACCTAGCTGTGATTGCTTCTCCCTTTTGCAAGCCTCGATGGCATCCTCTTCTAGGTGAGCTTGATGGTATGCTTGGAGAAGCGTTTGTGGCTGGGATTCCCTCTCCAATGCTCTAATATCAACGAGTAAGCCACGAAGAAAGCCCTTAATGATGGTAATCCAACCTCAGCAGTGCCACTTTCACCACCTCAAATCGCTGTTTATACTCCTTGCTCGCTATGACACAACACCTAACAATGGCCAAGTGTAACCAATGAAAGGGACTGCAGTATAGTGGCACAAGTAATAAATATCGAATCCACGGGTCTCTAGAGTTACTATTACTCAGCTTCAGTTCATTATCTAGCAAACCAGATTAAGATGAAAGAACTAAAACTACTCTAGCAAACTACAGTTAAAGTTAATCTAATTACAGGTTGGGAACTCACTTAGGTATGATTCCCCCTAGCCACTAGCCAGATTAATGATTGATGATCTCTAACCTGTTTCACTTTCATTCACAATGCGGAGAATCCTTGACTAGACCTTGAATCTCGACTAAAGGATCAAGGCCCTCTTGAGTCAATTGCCTAGATGGACGTATCCTTCTCTAGAACAACCGATCAAGGCATTCTGAACTAGATTCCCTCTATCGAATGAGGTTCTCAATCAATACAAAGCAGTGAATCAACCCTCGACTAAAGTAATCGATCCACTACTATCAATCTATGGTGCTCTATTGACCTAATAAGGTATTCGCTCTCACAGGATCAAAGCAGAATCAATAATCTCGACTAAAGCAGAATTGAATCATGAAAACATGCATAGATTGAATATGAACTCAAGATTATCAAGTAAGAGTACTCATACAATCATCCAATCAAACAAACATAGCTAGGGTTCCTCAAAACCTAAGTGAAGGGAAGTTACTCCATAGAGAAGAGAGAGGCTGCAGAAATCTGATCTAGATCTTCAATCTCCAACTCCAAACTTGATTCCCAAGCTCCAATGGCGAAGAAATCCTCCAAAATAGCTCCAAGAATGTTCCCAAGTCGCTCTCTCTCTAGGGTTCGTCCCTTGGGTGTTTGGGAACCAAAACCCACTCTCTCTTTCCTTTGGCTCGAATCTGCCTCAAAAACCCGATTCTGGGCGAATCCATGCCCGTATTTTGCCCAAAAAACGCATTTTGGTTAAGTTTCAGCGCAACCAAAGCTCCTCTCGGCAGTGAAAATACGGCTATGGGAGGGGAAAATACGGTCGTAATTCTCCTGCCCGTAATTCTTCCTCTGCTCCTGTTCAAAGCTTCGTTTCTCCCTCGTCCGGACTCCAAATCAATCGCCATTTGAACCCAGACGCTCGTAGTCTCGTCCTTTTTCTTTTCATGACAAACTTCCATGATAATTTGACCATAATATGAGGTAGAAATCCATTATTCCTCAGGTCATGCTCGTGTTTCTTCTCCCGAATTGCCAAATGATCTCCGATTGACTTGAAACTTGCGCCTACGCTTCACTTTATGTGCTAGGGCCTGAAATGTGACAAAGGAACACAACCTAGTGTAAAATAGGCCAAAGAAGCGATAATGCAAGCTTAAACGATCAAGAAACAAATGGGAAAACATGTGGAAAGATCGAGTCATCAAATCCCCCTACACTTAACTGTTTGCTTGTCCCCAAGCAAACCTGACTCAAACCAATGCAACTCTCCAGAACTCTATAGCAACAAACAACCTCGATCGTCGGTAGAGGACTTTCTAGATCATAAAGCAGCTTACGAGGTCAACTGGTCTTCTAAGACGTCTCTTATCTTTCTCAATGCGAGTACTAGACTCAAGCCAGGATCATGAGAATAAGTAGAAGTAAGACGGCAAGTTCATGGATAAAGGGACTCACACCATTCACAACCAAGGACTCGTTGTACTGGGGGTGCTCTTTCACTTCATTTCACCGTTGGAAACCCTTTTTCACTTTCACTTTACTTTTTTTTTTATCTTTCTCATTTACTTAGCGGGGGTTCCAACTGCAGTCTTTTGCACGGTCGACCCTTATCAGTCGAGCAAGAGCAATTTCTATACATCTGGCGCTCGCCAGAGTACTTCTTTTAACTCCTTTTCCTCAACTCGTGTGGAGGGTCAATGAAATTAAGGGGGGTCGGAAGCTCTATCCGTGCCCTTAAAAACACATCCTCAAGTAGGCAAACCGTTCAACGGGTGGAAGTTTTACTTGTACTAGAGACCGCTTAGCTTCACCTTGTAGGAGTACCCCACTAATGGGTCACCCGGTTTAGCCCGGTTTAGCCTGAAAATATGGAAAGAGTCATTATATTATACTTATCCTGATAAATTATATCAAATCTCATATAACATATGAGTTATAACATATAATATTACACTAAAATAACATGTCGTACTTAGATCCAACATATAGTGAAAATTCACACACAATTATATAACAACAATATTCAAATGTTCAACTTAGGATTCCAAAGATTGAGTTAGGTGAAAAGAAAATCCGAAAATAGGCGCATTTCGCAAACCAAAGAAAAAAATGAAACAATTTGACCTCTAACCCGATACCTTGTAGCGGTCGACTCGGCGGGTGCTTGCAACCCGTTTTTCTCACCGGGTCAGGGTCAAAGTGAGTCGACCCGCGGGTTGACAACCTACTCTCAAGCATCCACATGCTTGCAAATAAATCTATATTATCAAACATAAAATCATATCTTGCATCAGAAAAAAGAAAAAAAAGTAGAAATTCGATAATCAATATAGGAATCAATATGGACACAATATCTAACCAAGAGAAGAGGAAGCGAAAAAACACAAATTGCTGTGTATAGATTCCGCTCACGATATTTCAAAGTGAAAAATATCATAAAAATTATTAACCAATAAAAGGGAACGGTTAAGGGGAAAATGCATCAATTTGAACATAAAATGATAGGAATTAATATCCTACACCATCATATATAATGATATATTATATCCCAGAACATCATAAACAAATCTATCTAAATGAAAATGTATACTAAATTGAATCCAATGTAAAAGTAACGTTGAAGATAGATATTATATCCACCTAAGGAATAATAAAGTAAACCATGTTTCTTAGAGACCTCTCTCGATAGAACCACTCTATTATAAAACCCATTTCGTCAAACAATTGCATCATATAGAGTTTTAACTTAAATTTGAAGTGCTTATAATTAGCTATTTCACCTCATGAATGAATTAATTATATCATTTGGTAAAAGAAAATAATTTATAAACTTGAGAGTTATTTCGTTTGTTGTTAAATCATTTGAACTAAAGTATGAAATTGCTTCAGAACCGTTATTTTATTCATTATTATTTAAATTGCTATTTTTATTATAATGTCTAAGCATGTCTAGGAGAGCTAAGAGATAGACAAATGCCCAATGACCGTCGTACGCCTAACGTGCTGCTGAACCTCAATAATTATAGCAAACTTTGAGTGCATCTTATAAATTTGATCACTTCTGTTTTGGTATAATTGATTACATCAATAAAGCGATCAATCAAAGAGTCTTTCTTTAAGATTTTGATAAGATGTCCCCTACTGCACAATTAGTATGACTAAATTGTACTAAGATAATCATGTATTGAATTTTCAATCGATAGCGCAAAAGATTGTACTAACTCAAGTAGAGTTTTAGCTACTCAGTACTTCATATTCACATGTAGATAGCTATTTCGAAGAGTTCGAATATTGATTGAGTTTGTTGAACTTTACCTAACGAAACTATGATATCAAGCGCAATATATTATGCTTTTAGGAGAAATTGGGAGAATATGTTGGTGACATCAAACCTAACATGGATACCATTGAATTTAAGTGATAAGCAACATTTATGTTTAATAGATTAGACATGAAAAATATATATAGCATTCTCATGAGTTGGTATGAAGAAGTGAATAATTAGGAATTGAAAGCTAGAAACAAAGTTGATTTAATAAATAACTGCAAATGATATTGTGAAAAAGAAAACAAATGCTTAGAGCATAGCTAGGCATGAGAGTGTTACATTAAACTCTCTAAGAGAAAGCAAGTAACCATTAATAGTTAGCTGTGGATATTGAAATAGTTAACTATGATGAATACTATATACTGGTGTTAATACTTGGACCTTAGCTTGAACATTGCATCATGCTGATAAGAATTATTTCATTAATTACATTATTGAAATAAGGGGTCGTATGGAATTTTTGATTGTTTTTTTTTAGATTGTTAAAATAAATACATTTTTCATGATACAATACATATGTTTTTATTTTTGTTCATACACAATCGTGAATTATTTTCTTGATTTGACTAAACTATCATTCAAATTGAATGATTAAACAATTTCGAATTTTAGCATAGACTGTCGAGATAATTGGTATCGGTGTTTGTCATTTCTATTTATCTTGAAATGTATGGTACCAGTGTCCTTATATCGTCATTGAACACTTCATTCAACACTTCAATTCAATGCGCAATATAAGTATAAAACTCCACAAAATACTTACAGGAGACTTAGCGGGCTAACTAACTGTGATAGAAAAGTACTTTGTTTTTCATAATTTTAACTTCCTCTATGTTTTGTATTAATAAAGTACAACAAATGTGTCTAGTCTAATTGGTTACAATTCTTTTCTTTGGTGGAAGGGACCATGATTCAAATTCTAGCATTGATATCTTTTTATATGAAATAAAAAAATGATTGTGTAGGCGAAAATACCCTTCCTACTTTCACTCTCGTTGCATGAAATTTGAAATGGAGCAAATCAAACTCTTTAAAATGTATTATAAGTAGTCTAGACTAGATTCACTTTAATAGTGTTGGTCAATTACAAAAGACACCCTCAATTAAGTCCTTATGACTAGCGGGTAATTATTATTTATAATACAACTTATCACTTAGTACAAAGCGATCACTAAAATTTATTTTTCATGTTTCAATCAACTACGTTGGACAAATAACAAAACGATCATCCGTCTATCTCCATCTAAAAGTTTGTTAACTTTGTATACTCAGCACGCCACATCAACAAAATTATTAATAAATAAAAAAATTAGCCAAACGATCGATTCCATAGAACCCAACCGTAGGGGTGTACATGGGTCGGGTGGTTCGTGTTTGGTCATTTTAATCACCCGATCCATACACTGCGGTTTTGAAAATATCAAATCCAAACCCACCCAAAAATTTTATAACCCTAAGGTTGTTTATAGTTGGGTTGAAGATAATTTTAATTAAAAACCCAACATGCACAAAAAAAGACAATTATTCTACACCACAAAATATTACACGACTAATTATGTGACTTGTAGTCTATATTAAATATACGTCTAAATTTTAAGTAAAAGAATGTATTAGTCTAGGAAAACCACAAGAGAAAAATATGATAAAATTATTTTAATTTTCTTACAAATATGCTTATATACGATACAAATATGTTTTGGATACAAAAATTGATGACAATAGTTGGAACACGGGTTGGGTCAGATTCTATGGGTTACATAACCCAAAATCCGGACCCAACCCAATAGAGACGTGTTGTGCAAAATAAAACTCTCACTCAGCCTTAAAACTTAACTTTACCGATAAATACGAGTGGATTGAGTCGGATTGGACGGGTGTATTGATTTGCGGGTTGGTTTGTTCACCCGTACCGAACTGACGCGGTCTAAACCCACTCTTGAATTCTCACGTCGTCTACCTCAAGCCCTGATCCCAACCACCATCCTCTCTGGCTTCCGGCGACCATCTCAAAATTTTCTATTTCGTCCAAAAATCAAAACGCCTACCCGGATCTAGAACCTCTGTCGCATGCTTCCCCTATGTGAAAGTTTGGAACCAGGTTAATTGCAAGGTTGGTCACTGAGATTATATAAAACATTTATGTTAAGTCCTTGAAAATATTTAATTCCGTTCGTAGTCACTAAAAGTAATTAAATGATTCATCTTTTGTCACTCTCCATTAACTTATGTTAGTCTCCATTAACGGCGTTAATTTTCTGCTAACTGACTTGCCTAATCAGCCTAATTTAACTCAGAAAAATTTAACCCAACCCGGTAATCAAAACCCGCTACATCACCCCCGACCCTATCCCTCCTGACCCACTCGCCTTCTTCTCCACCTCCGACTGAACAAAATGCAAGCCACCATCGCTGAACAAAAGCCCCGCCACCTCTCCTCTCATCCCTTTCTATCCTGCGCCAGTATGCCTTTCCCTCTTGTCTTTCTTGAAATTCTGAAACCCTCTCCTAAATTCATCTCCCTGTTTCACCCTCTCCCTCAATCGAAAACCTAGAAAAAAAAAACCACATGCAACTTTCATCTTCTTCGCCCAAAGCCCACCGCCTCAACTGCCTTCTCATCAGCCATCGAATCCAAACACATCACTTGCTGATTGAGGCCGTCGGCGACTTCTCCTTCCTACGAGACTAAATCCCCCAAAATCACCACCCAGTTTTCGACCGATGTTAGCCGAGTCCGAGAGCAAGCCTCTTCCCCATAGCGTCCATTGAAACCCTCGGCATCGTCATTAATCCAGACGGAGGAGATCGACGAGAGGAAATCGGAACAGAGGAGGAATGCGACGAAGTGGATGAAGTCGTTTGTAAAAGAGGGACGAGGCGAGAGACCGAAACCAGGCTTCTTTCGGGTCGTGGCGAGGTGGGATCCAATCTATCTATCGTCAAAGCAATGCTCCACTCTCTCGTCCATTCCTTCTGTTCTTCGTCTTTATCATCATCGGCATTTCAATCCAAACTCGCGCTTGCAGCTTCCATCATCGACCTTTCAATCCAAACCCGCGTTTCCCGGTTTCAACTCCGAACACGCCCTGAAGCAACTGCGCCCCTGTTCTCTGGGCTAGTAGGATTTGCATCCTCTATGCGTTCTTGAAGATCAGTTTAGCTGGATTGAATTCTCCCTCTTCAATCGACTGCGCCAGATGAAAGAAGAAACAATCGGATGAAGATGACGATTGAGGACGGCGGCTCCAGAAAGGGATCCAGAAACACTATTTTTTTTGTTTTAATTTAATTGTAGTTTATTTGTTTTGTGGTTTGAATGACATGGCAAATTCTAATGACGTGGCAGCTTGATTTTCCACGTTTTTTTGTTAAATTAGGCTGACTAGGCAAGTTTGTTAGCCATGTCAGCAAAAAATTGACGTCGTTAACAGAGACTAACGGAAATTAACGGAGAGTGACCAAACTTGAATAATTTAATTAGTTTTAGTGACTACGAACGAAATTAAATATTTTCAGTGACTAAATATGAACTTTTTTATAATCTCATTGACCAACCTTGCAATTAACCTGTTTGGAACCCTTCTCTTCGAAGGAATAATGGATAAGAGAAAGCCTGTTGGATTTTGGGAAATTGGCTTCTTGCCTTTCCATTCAGCTTTAGCGGTAGAATATATAGTCTGTACAGTACTGAAAGAAAGGGGACAGATCAACAATGCTGATCTATTCCCAATGCTCTGTACAAACTAACGACTAATTACACTTTACAAATGAACCAAACCAAACAGGACAAATGTCTCATCTTTGTCTCACTCCTCTGTACCGCCTCCCGGTAACAGGAGATAATGAAAGACCGTCAAAACTCAAATCGGCGACTATATATGTCAAATTGGATCGACAAGGTTTAGAGGAAGTTATCATCATCATCAAGTTTAGTTTATTGTTAACGTTTAGACTTTAGTTTGAGTTATGTTTGTTTTAAGTTAATTGTTCTCCAAAAGCAAGCTAGTACGATTTGTCTTGTAGTGCCAAGCTTGAGTATTTAAACTCAAGTATGAATGAGAAACACCTAAGACTTCTAGAGTTTCATTTCCCACAACTCATCTTTGTTGTAATGGTATCAGAGCCTCTAGATCCTAGAGAACCCTAAAACCTTCTACCCACAAAAATAAGGACTATGTCCAGATCTGAAATTTTCAGATCATAAACCCTAAAAAAACAAATACAACTCTTTCTCCAATCTCCATTGTATCTGTTCCCTACTCCAAATCTCACTCACCCTACACCCAAGGAGGATCGACTCTGCTCCCAAAATCCATTCCTTTCTTTTCGCCCACACAAAACCAAAATCCCCAAATTTCCCAGATCTAGAAATCTCCCAAATCCCAAACCATTCCCCCGATTGTCATCACCATCTCAATCTCTTCGCCACTCTCGTGTTTCTTACCAACGAAAAACCCAGTCCTTTGTCCAGATCTAGATTCCATCTCTCAGGCGGTGAGCGAAAGGAAGATCTAGAAGCTCTGTGAAGTGCGAGCTAGAAATTGAAGCTCAGCGCAAATATGCCATCGTCAACTCTAGATCTTTCCGTGTTTCCTCCGTCGAGCCGACATCTGCTTCCGAAGAAACCGCAGAGCACTAGAAGAAAAAGCCTCGCACCGTCGCTGGATAACGCTACAACCAAAATAGCCAGTCCGCTTCAGGGGGTGGGATACGGTCACTTCCCCCTATGGGGTTGTGAGTAGAGGTGTCAATCGAGCGCGTTCGGGCTGGGTTCATTCGGGTTGGTCGGGTTGCGAGTCGATCGGGTTGCGGGTTCATCGGGTTGCGGGTTACTCGGGTTATGGGTCACTCGGGTTAAAGGTCAATCGGGTTATGAGTCAATCGTGTTGCGGGCCAATCGAGTTACGTGTCAATTGGGTGCGGGTCAATCGGGTTGCGGGTCCGACGGTTCAGGTTGCGGGTTTTACGGACCAAAACATCGCGTTACTTTTTAGTGATTACTAGTAAGTCGTAAATCGTAACTATTTGAAGCTAGCACAATACTTGTAAAAAAAAGGAATCACTACTCAAAGTCAAAGACTCAAAGGTGGGGAGAAACAAAATTTTGGGGAAACATTACAGGGGGAATTATTGGCAGCTCTCGGCTAGGGATGGCAATGGGTCGGGTCGGGGACGGATAGTGCATATCCGTTACCCTACCCAAAGTAATTCGGGTTTTACCCATACCCATACCCACATGTGAAACGGGTAGAAAATTAAAAACATGCCCATATCCGTTCGGGTTTTGGTTATCCACGGTTATCCATGGATAATAATTTTTCTTCATAACTCCAACCAATATGTTAACATTCACACGTATTCTCACATTAGTAAGACAAAAATTACGACAATAGTTCACTAGAATGAAGAAAATTAACTAAAACAACACAATTTAATGAAAATATTATATTTATATGCTAAATATAAAATATGTTAGAGAAAAATAATAATTATTTCTAGAGAAAATACACACGCATGCGTATAATCGGGCGGGTTCGGGTTGGATAGTTAGAAACCCATGCCCACCCATTACCCGCAATATTTGGGTTCGGGTTTTACCCGTACCCACTAAATGTCCTTCGGGTTCGGGTTTTACCCTACCCAATTAGGTCGGATTCGGGTGGATATCAACGGTTACAGATATTTTTACCATCCCTAGTCTCGGCGGGTGGGGGGAATCAAATTTTTGGGCAGTAGTATTGGGGGAACCAAAAATTTGGAGAGAAAAGTTTAAAAATAGTTTTTTAATTTTTTAAAAACAAGTGAAATTGTTCATATAAATGTATAGAGAAATTGTTTATATAATTTTTGGGTTAGTCGGGTGAGGGTTGGTCGGGTTGCGGGTCATTGACTTTTAGTCAAATAGGGTTGCGGGGCGGGTTGATCGGGCGGGTTACTCGGGTTGGGTCACATTTTGACAGCTCTAGTTGTGAGATTCACAACCAAGGGCATTTTGGGTATGACAACAAAATGAATTTATTAATTATTTTTTGTATTAATTACAAATTGGGAATTAAAACCTCATATTAAATACATGCTTTTTTAAATTTAAATCCTACAATAAATATAACTATCTCTCTTCCTATCTCTCTCTTTCTTTTCCAGCAGACACACCACTCTGACCGGCTGACTTTCTGACCGACAGACTTTCTCCGGCGAAATCCTTGAATAATACTCGCTCCGGCCACCTGCAAAAAATTATCGCTCCATCAGTGCGCTAGTGGTACGCTACTGCTACCACTGGTGCAACTACCAGTACAGCAATACCAGTACCATATGGTAGCTGGTAGTGGTAGAGTACCACTACCATCTGGTACCTGATAGTGGTAGCGTACCACTATCATTTGATACCATTACCTATCATTTGGTACCATTACCTGGTAGTGGTTGCTACAAGATGGTAATGGTAGCGTACCACTACATCTAGTACCACTATCAGAAGAAAACACTAGAAAAAAACCAGATCTGAAAAACGAAGGAGAGGAGAGGAAGAGTATAGTGGCAGAGGGACTCACACCGAAAGAGGCAAGGAGAGGAGGCACGACAACGACGACAGGGAGTGGGGGAGGCGGAGGATTGCGGACGCGACGATGGTGGAAGGCTCAGCAGGGGGTGAAGGGAGGTGGAGGGCTACTGGACGGCGACGATGGAGGGCGCGGCAGGGGGGCGGCGAGGGCTATGGAGGGCGCCGGCGGCTGTAAAGGCCGACGGCGTTGGAGGGCGGCGGTGCCGTCTGTCTGCTAGAGAGGAGGAGGGAGAGAGGGAGGATGGGAGGAGTTAGGGTTTCATGTATTTATATGGGAGGGAGAGTGATTGGGTGTGGTAATATTTTTTCCTTCCCAAAATGCCCTTATTTTAATCTTAACCAGCAATTTCAAAAAAAGAAGAGAGAGACAGGAAAAAGAGTGTATTCAATGACTAGAAAGTAAGTTGCGAATCTCACAAACCCTATAGGGGAAGTGACAGTATCTCACCCCCCCCCTTCAGACCACTTGTCTCGTCATCGTCAACAATTGTCATCAGTCAAACGACAGGCGAGGAAGAAGCCCGCGACCCAAAGATCCACAATCGCAAGATCAAGTTCGACATCGTCTCTATTGAAGCAACCTCATCGCTGCCTCTCTCACGTCATGGCCTTCGCGGAGAAAGTGTTTCCAAAACTGGTGAAGAAATCCACCATGAGGAAGTCAGGGGTCACTGATCTTTCCTCTAAAGTCGGTTATTTCACCATGAATGCAGTGGGTTACAAGAGTTTGAGGAAGAAAATGATTACAAAGCACAAGGAAAGGCCAGTCACAAGACAATACCCAGAAGATGAAGGTGAGTTTCTTGAAACTGAAGCTACCAAGAATGAATTTGTGGGTCTTGAACATGAGATTGAACTGAATTCGTCCATTACTGTGTGTGAAATGGAAGCTCTCCAAGCTGTGTTTGAGAAGATTTCTTGTGAACATGTGTTTGTGATTGAGAAAAGTGAACAAAATGTGAAAATTGGTTCTTTGGAGGAAGCCATCAGAGGTTCAAATGTTTCTTTGTTGTGTTTTGGAACTGAGAATAGTGTTATGAGACAAGAGTCTCATTTTTCTTGCTGAGTCTCAGTAAGTAGAAGAACAAAGAAGAAGCTGCAAGTTTCAGCAGCAACAAAAAAAAAGTTCTTGTTTCAGCAAAAGAAAGAGCAGGCAACAGTCAGTTTTGGCAGCAAAGGGATCACCCTATTGTGTTCAAAGTCAGTTTTCATCAAATCTAAGCAGAGAGAAGCAGCCAAACATTGCACTCCCATGTTGATTCACAAGTTTCTGGTACGAAAGCTAGCTAGCTCAAAATCAGCAGCTTCATATCATCATCAAGTCAAAGCAGAGGGAAGTAGCCAACGGAGTAGGGATGGCAATGAGTCGGGTTGGGTCGGGTTTTGCAAACCCAAATCCAAACCCATGAGTTTATTCACGAAATAAACCCGGGGTAAAACCCACTGGTTTTGAAAAACTCAAACCCAACCTAACCCAACCCGCTGGGTATCCGCGGGTTCATGGGTACCCACTAGTTTTTGTCGTAAAAAATTTACAATAACAAGTACCTTACAAAATTAAAGTCAAATATCAATCTCCCAATACAAATTATCCATATATAAATCACCATTCTAGAAAATTCAAGCAAATCACAAATTAACTATACAAATTGTTCAACACCAATCTAGAAAACTCAAGAAAATTGAAGCAAATCACATATAATCCATAAATAACATGATTAATTGAAAGCTTCTTCGTCCTTGTCAATTAAGTTTTTTCACTCTCCACTCAATAACATCAACTTCATTCTACACAATTAGAAAGAAAAAATTAGACATGTCTCCACAAACATAAATAAGATTAGTTGTTTAAAATATTAAATATACCGAGAAAATTAATTATATGGGTGTGGGCGGGTACCCATGAGGCGGGTTTACCTAAACCCAAACCCAACCCGATAAATAGTGAACGGGTTTAAACCCAAACTCGGGCCAAACCCCGTCAATACGGATTTTACCCACGTTGGCCGGGTTGGGTCGGGTGGGTACCCATGGGTTCGGGTTTCGTTGCCATCCCTACAACGGAGCACTCCCCTGCTGATTTCAGATTGTTTTTCGGATGGAGTGCTAGCTAGCAAAGTCAGCAGCATATCCGAACCACTTTGGAGATCCATCTAAAGCAAAAAAAAAAAAAAAAAGTTGAAGATGTGAAAGTTCAGCCAGCTACCCATGATGCAGCGGCAATTTCATTTTAAGATCATCGGAGTGCTAGATAGCAACAGAAAACTGAGCAGCACATCCCATCTTATTTGGAGAAACTGAAGCTTTGTAGCGGAAGTTGGGGGTTGGGTAGTTGATGAAGAAGAAATGAGTGCTAGCCAGCCAAGAAAAAGCATCAGCATATCCGAGTTAATTTGGAGAAACTCAAGCTACAAAGCTGAGTTGGGGGTTGAGGAGTTGAAGAAGAAGAAGAAGAAGATGGGATGCTAACTAGCCAAAGATGCAGTGGTATCACCTGTTGAAGAAGAAGAAGAAGAAGAAGAAGAAGAAGAAGAAGAAGATTTCATAGCTAGCTAGCCATAGATGCAGCAGCTTTTCAGAAGATGTTTGGAAAGTTAGCTAGCAAGATGCAGCAACTTCACCATTTGAAGATTGAAGGTAAGTTAGCTAGCCAACAGTGCATCAACATTCCAAAGTCTAAACTGTATTCTCTCCAAACTTGGTGTACACATTCTGTGCTCGCCCGCTTGCGGGGGGTAACAGGAGATATTGAAAGATCGTCAAAACTCAAACCGGCGATCATGAATGTCAAAGTGGATCGGCAAGGTTTAGAGAAAGTTATCATCATCATCAAGTTTAGTTTATTGTCAATGTTTTGACTTTAGTTTGAGTTATGTTTGTTTTAAGTTAATTGTTCTCCAAAAGCAAGCTGGGTGAAAAGAAAGGAATGGATTTTGGGAGCAGAGTCGATCCTCCTTGGGTGTAGGGTGAGTGAGATTTGGAGTAGGGAACAGATACAATGGAGATTGGAGAAGAGTTGTATTTGTTTTTTTAGGGTTTATGATCTGAAAATTTCAGATATGGACATAGTCCTTATTTTTGTGGGTAGAAGGTTTTAGGGTTCTCTAGGATCTAGAGGCTCTGATACCATTACAACAAAGATGAGTTGTGGGAAATGAAACTCTAGAAGTCTTAGGTGTTTCTCATTCATACTTGAGTTTAAATACTCAAGCTTGGCACTACAAGACAAATCGTACTAGCTTGCTTTTGGAGAACAATTAACTTAAAACAAACATAACTCAAACTAAAGTCTAAATGTTAACAATAAACTAAACTTGATGATGATGATAACTTCCTCTAAACCTTGTCGATCCAATTTGACATTTATAGTCGCCGATTTGAGTTTTGACGATCTTTCATTATCTCCTGTTACCGGGAGGCGGTAAAGAGGAGTGAGACAAAGATGAGACATTTGTCCTGTTTGGTTTGGTTCATTTGTAAAGTGTAATTAGTCGTTAGTTTGTACAGAGCATTGGGAATAGATCAGCATTGTTGATCTGTCCCCTTTCTTTCAGTACTGTACAGACTATATATTCTATCGCTAAAGCTGAATGGAAAGGCAAGAAGCCAATTTCCCAAAACCCAACAGGCTTTCTCTTATCCATTATTCCTTCGCATAGAAGGGTTCCAAACAGGTTAATTGCAAGGTTGGTCACTGAGATTACAAAAAAGTTCATATTTAGTCATTGAAAATATTTAATTCCGTTCGTAGTCACTAAAACTAATTAAATGATTCAAGTTTGGTCACTCTCCGTTAATTTCCGTTAGTCTCCGTTAACGACGTCAATTTTTTGCTGACATGGCTAACAAACTTGCCTAGTCAACCTAATTTAATAAAAAACGTGCGATTGTCAAATTGATGGAAAATCGAGCTTGAAAATCTCGATGTTGGCCGACAAGCTAAAGAACAGATCCTCCATATCAGCCATCGTCCCAATGACAACATACAGACAGTTCGACGCCAACACTCCCAACGCCCGTTTGTTCACCCATTTCACACACCATGATGGAACTAAAAGAAAGAACCTTAAATTAGTGCAATCTACAAATTCTCCATTGCACGATAACACCTTAAGTTAACTTTATGAGATTGAGATACATATTAATAAACCATGTAAGCTATCTATCTATCTTCCCTCTTAGTCACTACACATCCAAGTTTACTTACTATTCAATCAAAGTCTCTCTCATTTGTATACAAGGCACAATGACTTTTATCGTTGTGGTTCTTGCTGGTTGTAATTTTGGATATGTTGCTTTTAGTTTCCGCCTTTGTTTCACTCTGGTTTAGCTCTTTATGTGTTGTCTTATTTATTTAACATGACCTTTAGAATTTTGCAGTCTTAGACAACATTAGCGCCACAGTGAGGCTCTGTGTGAGTTTTTTTCTTCTTATTAATGTTTCGCTCTTCTACATATATAGGCATATAAATCTACTTACTCTGATTAGTGATTAAATGAGTAAGCAAGGATGATACTTTTGGAATGTCTTTGCTGTCGCTTTTAGTTTACATGTGACAGACACTCATGTGAATGAGATTTCTCCCTTCAGTCCTTCTCACCTCATTGTATCATTAAATACAACTAAGTATATGGAAGGACAAAACATTTTGTTGTATAGTGATTAGTAATATTGATTATGCGTGGATCAGAGTATCCATATATAAAACACCATTCTCTCAATACATAGTATCCATATATAAAACACCATTCTAGAAAATTCAAGCAAATGATAAATTAACTATACAAATTGTTCAACATCAATCTAGAAAATTGAAGCAAATCACAAATTATCCATAAACAACATGATTAATTGAAAGTTTCTTCCTCCTTGTCAATTAAGTTTTTTCACTCTCCACTCACTAATATCAACTTCATTCTACACAATTAGAAAGAAAAAAATTAGACATGTCTCCACAAACATAAAGAAGATTAGTTGTTTAGAATATTAAATATACCCGGAAAATTAATTATATGGGAGTGGGCGGATATCCATGGGGCGGGTTTACCTAAACCCAAACCTAATCCAACTTGATAAATAATTAAATAGTGAACGGATTTAAACCCAAACCCGGCCCAAAACCCGTCAATACGGATTTTACACACGTTGACCGGATTGAGTCAAATAGGGTACCCGTGGGTTCGGATTTTGTTGCCATCCCTAGTGGCACTGCGTTATAATATGTAACTGTAAATAAAATGACTACTCTTCCAATCGCGCGGTACTAATAATCTTCCTTTCTTCTTCTTTTTCTTCTTCTTCAGCGACCAGGACAACTTCAGGGAGCCTTCTTCTCTTCTTTGAGTATTGAACTTCGTCTCTGATCTATTCAAAAAAAAAAAAAACTTCGTCTCTGACAAGTACGCTGGTGGAAACTAGATGAAGAGAGAAGAGTTCTAGGCTAGCTACTTGCCTATCGGAGAAGGATACACAACTTGGAATGAATTCCCAAAATAAACATGTTTTAAAAAAAAATTCTCAAAATACACATGTTTGGGCATCGCCGCTGTTGTCAACCGCAGTGAATGCATTCACCGCGGCAAACCAAAGCGGTTAATGCATCACCGTGGTTGACGGCCGCGGGGAATGCCTGACTTAACACTGAAACTTCAAACAAACGTAAATTTGCGCTCGGTTATCCGATTGTAGCGAATTTTTTTTGATTCCATATGACTTTTGAAGACATTTCAATTTGCAACAAGACTTCATCTAAAAAAAAATGTCGTTTGTTACCCCGAACGAGCAATTTTTCAATTTTTCCAAACTTTGGAAGGACATAACTTTTAGCTCCTTAATCCGAACGTCGTAAAGTTTTTTTGATTGCACATAACTTTTTAAGAACTACAACTTTTACTAGGAAATAATTTTTTTTTAAAGTATTTTTGGGTATACGGGATTTTGGGAATAACTTTGCCTTTACTTTTTCACAAATCCACATACTTTCCAAAATTATTGTTATAACTTATAATCAAAGTTTTAGTACTTCAAAAGTTATGCAAAATAAAAAAAAGTTTCATGACATTCAGATTGTGGAGCACAAGGTTATGATCTTCTAAAGTTTGTCAAAATCGAAAAATTGCTCATTCGGGGTAGCAAATGACTTTTTTTTGGATGAAGTCTTGTTTCAAATTGAAAGATATTGAAAAGTTATGTGGAATAAATAAAATTCGCTACAATCGGATAACCGAGCGCAAAGTTAGGTTTGTTTGAAGTTTCAGTGTTACGTCAAGCATTCACCGCGGCCGTCAACCGCGGTGATGCATTCACCGCTTTGGTCTGTCGCGGTGAATACATTCACTGTGGTTGACAACAGCGGTGATGCCCAAACATGTGTATTTTGAGATTTTTTTTTTTATAATGTGTGTATTTTGGAAATTTTTTATAAAAATATGTGTATTTTGGGATTTTTTCCACACAACTTGGCTAGCCGTTATGTAATCGGCAGAGGGAAAAAAAAGGGATAACACTAATTGGGGAAAGGGTTGCACGATATCTAAGACGAACATGCTTGCAGTTAACTAAATCCCTTAAGGATACTTATGACTTATATATACTAATAATAATAATAATAATAATAATAATTTCAATAGATTTATTAATTAATGTTTTAGAATGCATAAAACATTTGCCTAATAATTAGTATTTACCAAATCTACCCACTCATATAAAGAGTTTCAGCGTGAGGAGTGGGTTAATTCATAAATTGGAGCTCTAAGGGCAATTCACGGGAGTGTTACAAAGGTTGGGCTTTTTTTATTGGCATAATCGCCTTTCTTTTTTTAGTTTAATGTCCTATAATTTTATTTATAATTATTTATTATTTATCAGTTATCAGTAACAAGAAGAAAAATATTATGCTGATTAAAATGAACTTACTAATACATTGTTGGGCAGATCGATGTATCCGTATTAGCGAGAAAGAGTAAATCTCAAATAATATTCATACTTGAAAGATGTAATATCTACTTGGGTAAAATTATATTTCATATTTACAAAATGTCCAGCATTGAATTTTGATTTCAATGAAATTTAGCAGAAGAAGGGAGAGAATGTTCAAATGCAAGAGAGCAAGGAAGATATTGTTATATGGAAAATGGAAATAGAGGTTTCATGAATGTAGAAGAAGGGTAGAAGGCAATATTATTGGTGGCGAATGGCGATGATAATCTTAATGGCGAATTAATTGCGAAGTCCAAAAGAAAATTTGCAGTAATTTCTTATCAACATGTTATTTCATTTGAATATGTTTTTTAGTTGAATCGGTCATCATGCCAAAAAAAGTTATGATCCATTCTCTTTTGGTATTCTTCCAATAATGATATATTTGGACTCTTTCATGATAACAAATCAAAACATATTTTTTTCCCGAATAATTTCTATTGTTGTTTATATCATTAATAAATATATCCGGCCAGAATCTAGTAAATAACAAAATATTTATCTGTTATCACATGGTCTTGTTTGATAAAAGAAAAAAATCTAAATTCAGCCTTGTTGCACAAGACACAAAGGAAGGGAAGGGATAATTTTTTGAAAAAAGGCTATATAGCTAGCAGCTAGAAAGGCGGCAAGGTAAGGTTAGGCAGTCGCCCGTGCTCGTGATTTTGGGAGTGCTAAAATTTTGTAATTATATATTTTTTTGAATGGAAAACGGATGAGCAGCTTGACGATGTTGCCCTTCTTGTTTACAAAATGGCAGGTAAGAGCTAGTTTCCTCTGTCCGAAATTTCTTTTATAAGTCTGAGTGATTTGGTAATTACGACAAGCCTCTAGAGTCTAGACCCTTCTTCTTTTCCTCATCTTGCCTTTCCCAACTTCAGACCTCCCTCTGAACCTGCAGGCAAGAGAAGAAAGGAAGGTTTGTTGGGTCGGGGATCTGGACTCTGGAGACGGCGAGAGCTATGGATTAGGCATGGGTAGGCTGGTTTTTCTAGGTGATCGAAAGACTCGAAAGTCTCGAAAGTTTAAAATGGTTGAGATAAGTAGGGGTGTGTCCGTGTTGAGAGCCGCCGGAAGAACGGGACAATGTTGCAAAGTCGTTCTCAAGGGCAGCAGGAGCCCGATGATGGTGAAGGAGTTGAGGGAGATGGAGCCGGCGAGGAAGCTTTCATGAAGACTATGGAAACCTTGGGGAAGATTGAACCCCACCCAAATCTTGTGGCCTTGAAGGCTTACGGCTTGTCAGACGGCAAGAGACTGGTGGTCTCCGATTACATCCCAAACGGGAATCTGGAGCAGCTCCTCTTCCGTAAGTTCTCTCGTTGCTTTCTCTATAGGGTTTGAAATTTATCAAAACTTTGACCATCATTTTCATGTTTCTGGGCTCGATTCATCTTCTAGTTAACTTAGTGGAAGAGTGTAAGAGATTATCATGGGGGAACATAGGAAAAGAGAGAGAGAGAGAGAGAGAGAGAGAGAGAGAGAATGGCTTGGAATTAGTTTAGAGCAAAGCACACCACACACTTAGACTGTCCACAGCAAGAAGGGAAAAAGAGGATAAAAGGGGAAAAAAAGGAGAAGATGGCTCACAATAGGGGTGGGTATTATGGAAAAAAAGGATAAAAGGGAAAGAAGGGGAGGGTTTCTCCTGCGTTAGAGGTTAAAAGAAGGAGGGGAAGTGAGTCTAGGTGGGTGGGAGGAGGAAGGGAAGGGGGACCATGTGGGTGAGTTTTTTTTTTTGTTTTTTGTTTTTAAATTGTTTTATGGTTTTCTTATTGGATTTTTATGAGTTATTGGATTTTAGTGATAAAGATTTTTATGTCCAAATTAAAAAAAATTATATCGAAATGTTCGTCTTAATTAATCAATACTACCTATATAAAAATAATGAATAAATTATCAAAATAAAGTTACCATATCAACTCTAGATTGATTTTGAAAAAAAAAATCCCTCCCCAATACCCTTTTTTCCCTACCACCTATTGTGGCCATTATAATTCCCCCATCATTTTCCCCACTTTTCCCATCCTTTTTTTCCCTTTTTACCTTCCACCATTGTGGATAGTCTTAGTAATAATGTACGAACACTCATCATATGGCCTAATTGCGTGCTCAACACAATGGGTTCTTTTGGTTCCTTTTTTTTTATGTTTTTCGGGGTGAAAAGGAAGGTTGAGTTGAAGGAATTTGAGTATGGGTTTGTGAATTTGAGTGAGGTTTGGAGGTACATATAATTAGTTGGCAAAGAGGAGATGAACTGATGTGAGCTTCCGAGATGCATACAATTTGAGCATGGGTTTGTGAACAGTGGAATGCTTTTTCTTTTTTGTAGCCTGTTACCACATGAATGAGTCACGATTGGCGAGGAATGCTGCGGAGATTGACTGGGGCTGCCGGTTGAAGATAGCAATCGGAGTGGCCGAAGGTTTGGTTCACCTCCACAACGCCGGAATCACCCACGGCAACCTCAAGTTATCGAACATCCTTCTCCACCATGACAGGCAGCCGTTGCTCTCTGACTACGACCTCAACTCTTTGTTCCCAGAACCCATTGCACTAGGTCTACCACCCATTCCTCGCAACAGTGACCTAGGAGATGCATTCTACCGTGATCCTGTTACCATACTAAAGAGGTTGATTACATTGAAATATGATGTGTACAGCTTTGGTGTGGTCTTATCGCAACTTGTCACCGGGAAGGAGGCTAAGAAGATGCCTGTCAACTGTGCAGAGAGAAGGCTCTATGCACTGCCTAGATGGGTGGACTCTCTTTTAGAGAAACAAAAAGATGACGAGTCTCAAGGTCGGCCTCCTAGGTACTTGTTCGTGGATCATCTGCTAGACCCTCGGCTCAGGAGACAGAGTAACGGGATTGCCACCAGGCAGCATCTCAGCCTGTTTACTCTTGCAATGTCCTGCTTCCACGTTATATTGCGGAAGAGGCCTAACATGGTGGATGTTTTGACGAAGCTTAAAGAAATCCCCGAGCTCAATGATCCTGCTCCGATTCCTCCCGGAATTCCGATGCGACCTCTGTCCCCGGAATCGGCTGCTCTTCCATACCTTCGTCAAAATTATGAGACAGGAGGCTTTTGAACTTATTAGGTAAACCTATCTATTGCTCAGTTAACCATGCATGGGAGGTAGACCTAGTTTTTTGGGCTTCAAGATAGTCGCATTGCAGGATAATCTCGTGCTCTTCTAATTGGTTGTTTTGTCTAGATTATTGCATCTTTCTCTTTCAAGAAGACCAACAGAAGAGCACCAAGGTCTTGGATTTTCTTTTTTCAGGGGCAGACCTCAG